>QXEO01000536.1:0-600000 GCA_007115705.1 Dactylis glomerata
GTTCCAAAGGAATGTGCTGTGCATGAATGTGGACATCCGCCACAAGCAATATGAGAGCTACATTGCCCAAAAGCATTTGAATGACAATCAACAAGTTCTTCACAAGGCTTTTCGGAAGTCTCAACCGGACTATGTGGAATCACCTCCTTCCTCTTCTTCATCCGGCACTCACTCTTATGGCAAGTGGAGCAAGGGTCTGACTGACTGGCAAGCCTTTGAGGAGGTCACCTCTGGCACCTCCAATGTGCATCATGGCAAGAAGCCCATGGCTTCTGATGATATTGAAGAAGGAGATGAGGACTTCAATGCCGGTTCCGAGGACGAGCCCGAGGATGAAGACAATGAGTGATCCCATGGGCGTGTAGCATCGCTCTTTTCCCTTTTTGGTGTCTCGATGCCAAAGGGGGAGAAGTAGCTCTATTAGGATGTCATCGTTGGGATTTTCCATGGGTTGGTTTATTTGGATTTGGATTTGCCTTTGCTTTGGTCGAGACACAACTTCATGGACTTTCATGTTGTGTCTCATCTATCTTAGTGTTGAACTATTAAATGTGTGTGGTACGTTATGGTTGTGAGACTTAAGTTCCTCTGTTGCTTAGTAAGACTATTAAATGTGTGCTATCTTGTTAGTCTTATTTATATGCTTGTGGTTAGTCTCATATATATTGTTACTTGCTCTTGGTATAATTGTGAAATATATAGGGGGAGTGATGATCCTTACTTGTATGGATTCATGTTCAAATGCAAATGGTATTGTGCACACAAGTAGGGGGAGCTTTGGCTATATATTTTATTTTATTGTGCTTATATCTTGCAAATCCGTATGTTGTCATCAAACACCAAAAAGGGGGAGATTGAAAGAGCATTTCCCTAATAAATGTATTTTGGTGTTTGTTAACAACATGTGGTGATTTAACCATGCTATTAAAGTTCTGCAGATTTTCTAGGTTATTTCAGGATCTCGCAGAGGTGCACCCCAAAAAGGTTGAAAAGATCAGAGCCCGTAGTCCAGTAGTGGAGTTAGGCCTTAGTTGTCTTGTAGGGTGCTTCGCGAAGGTGGAATTGGTTGAGAGGGGATCCACGAAGTGCAGCTGTTGTCTCTTCTAGGGCGGAGACTTCGGCCCTGGTGGCCGGAGACTCCGGCCTAGGGGACTCGCCCAGGCAAACCCCAGAGTTGGCCGCTTCAGATGCTCGTCCGGAGTTGGGCCGGAGACTTTCTGTCTCTGGCCGGAGACTCCGGGCTGGCATGCTGAGGCCGGAGACTCCGGTCCCCAGGGGCCGGAGACTCCGGTCTGTCCGGCTGGGCTAGGGTTTGCTAAAGGCTCGGACGCGTCAGAGACCAGGCCAGAGTTGGGCCGGAGACTTTTGTCTCTGGCCGGAGACTCCGGCCCTGGAGTCACTTAGGGCGGAGACTCCGGCCCTCCTGGCCGGAGACTCCGGCCCTAGTCGTCCAGCAACGGCTACATTTCGTGGAGGACTATATAAAGCCTTCTTCTTCCTCAAGAGCTGGCTGGGGCTTCCACTCTCTCTCCTCCATTGTTCCAAAGCTTCATAGCACTAGTTCTCTCTCCCTAGCCAATAGAACTCAAAGCCCTTTTGGGATTTGAGGGAGAAGACCTAGATCTTCACTTCCACCAAGGCGATTTGATTTCCCCCCTCTCTTTGTTGAGGGGCTTGTAACTTGTGTGATTCATCGGATTCCTAGCCGGAAGAAGCCGTCCTCCAAGCTTAACTTTGTGTGTAAGAGCTTGGTGGGCCTATTGGGAGCCTCCAATTGAGTTGTGGAGCTTGCCCCAATACTTTGTGTAAAGGTGTCGTGCCGCCTTCAAGGGCATCGCTTAGTGGAGCGTGAACTCGCCTTTGTGGCTTGTTCACCGGAGAATAGGGTGAGCCTTTGTGGCATTGGTGGCCTTTGTGGCACCACACCTCTCCAACGTAGACGTACTTCCCGTAACAAGGAAGGAACTACGGGAATACATCCTTGTGTCTTCGTGTCTCCATTGCGGTTACTTCTACCCTTCACTCGTACCTTTACTTATATTGTTATTGCTAGCTTGCTTGTCACTCTAGGTAAATTCACTTAGTAGCACATCTAGAGAATTTACCTTCTTGTCTAGCCTTAACTTGAAAAGAAGTAAAAATTTGGGTAGCTCCTATTCACCCCCCCCCCCCCCCCCTCTAGTCGCTCATACGATCCTTTCACTATGTGAGCACTGAGCTGTGCTGAATTCTTGATAACCTGCTCTGTGTATCAGTGTTTTCTACTAGCACATTTCTAATAAGCAACGCGTAATTTATGTCCAGTTATTATTTTGTGTTTGGAGCCTCAGACAGAACTATGTGATTTGCTTCTTATAATGTAGAGAAATACATATGGATGAGTTTCTTGATTGGTAAAATTTTATCACCATGTTCCATTATTTGTGGAATCGTCTTTGATTTGGTGATCGCAATGGTACATTTCTGAAGATGAGATGGGCATCTTACTTAAATCTTGGCACGTAATATATCTCTTAAGTAGCTAGCATCAGTCTAAACAAGCATATTTGGTTTATGTGAATTAGAAATTAACACTACATTTTGTTTCCACATCTCTACAATTTGGTTCAGAATATACCTTAGGATGTTCGTTTTCACTTAATGCCTCTTGTACACTTGTTAATCCAACTGACCTATTGTTAGACTTCTAAATATGCACATGTGGGTCAGAGCAGTAGGTGAAGTTCAGAGGATTAGTTAATTTCTATGATTGACCACTTTCAGTGGGAATGCTCATGCAACATTGCAGCTGCTCAAATTAGATAACTTCTTATGCTTTGTATTTTCAGCAATGTATTCATATAGTGTGTCTTTTGCAGGAAAAATGGCAAGCGGAAGAGGAAATAGTAAAGATGCAATGGTCACCGATGAACAACTAGCAGAAGTTGAGTATGAACTAAATAGAAATAGGATCATGGAAGAAAATGAGAAAAGGTTGGCACTCCTACGCCAGAAAGGTGCTGCACTTAGAGAGATCTGCGAAATGAAATTGCAACGAAGCCTTGGCTGTGTGTGTATGAAATCTGGATTAAATGTTTGTCAGGACATAGGTAGTTCGAAGCATGCTGAACTTTTTTTAAAAAAATTGCTGAACTTTTTTTTACGAATAGGATTCTGACATTAAAAGAAACACCGAACAGTACAAAGCACCCCAAGAAAAACGAAAATTACAACGAGATCCTTGAGAAGCCCTTCATCTTCAACCTCCAGACCGTGGCAATGGCGCGCCACCGCTGCCGCTCCTCCCTGAGTCGGCCTGACGTTGTTGATTGCGGACGGGAAGTCGCCGAACGGGTCAAGAAGACCACATCCGTCCCGGAGACGAAGAAGAAGGAAGAACTGTTGATGAAGCTCCTTGACGATCCGAAGATCCCCACAGCCAGATGAAATCCTCGAAGACCACACCACTCCCACGAGCCTCTCGACGTTGCCACCGAGATGGGGTTGAAGCCGGGGAGACCTTATTGCACGAGGCGGCGCCACCACCACCTGAACGCCGCCCCTACAAACCTTAACCCTAAAAATTGAGAACGAAACCCTCAAAACACGGAGCGGAGCCCTCCCACCGACGAGGGCCGAGATCCACCGTGACTCCATGGCCCAAAGGCCACAGAGACCGGTGACCTGCGGTGGCACCGGCGGGAGGCAACGATAGATCTGATCGCCTCTGCCTTGAGTCGCTGCGGACGTAACGTTTGCTGAACTCTTTTTCGATAACTAGTAAATGTGTATGTGTCATGCACGTATAATATTTTGACATACAACAAAATTATCAAAGAAGTTCAATACTATCATGATCTAAGTGAAAATAAACAATATTACAAAACCTTCACACATATATAACATGTACTTATGAATTCAATATTTCCTTAGCAGCAGCGTGTCTACAAACAAAATAATATAAAATGGAATGGCACCGGATATCAGTATATATGTTGCCTTATATTAAAACTTCAAATAACCTAATCATCATTTAACAAAACTGGAGTAGAAAATGGAAGTTTACATGTCCTAGAAATGAAAGCAAAAATGAAAGGTTACTCAGGGCAAAACGAACTTGTCTAATCCCTGAGACAATCTTATTAAGTCGCACATGTACATGTTTCCCTTGAGATCCAAAAACGGAACCATCAATCAAGAAATCAACAGGTGACAGAACAATTGTAGCATTCAGTGATGGTTTCAGATTACAAGTATGGACATGCGAACTTTAATATCTATATCAAACAAAGCCTATATCCATTTCAACGATTAAAGACGAAGTTGCAATCAAATTGTCCAGTGGAGGCTATGGCATCAAGTCCTGCAGCATCATATCAGTCCACCATACTGCTCGAGAAGTTAGCGCATCCTCCCACGAAATCGACCATCACGTAGCTATGCATCGATCTACATAAATTAGGACACGGAAACACAAACAAATGGGAAAAACAGAAGATTGACAAATGCTCAAGAAAGTGGTACAATATGAGTGACAAAAAATGCATAAGATAAACTTCATAAGGAGTATCAGATATCATGTTATCAGATGACCTCTGTCCAAAACCCGTAAATATAAGGGGAGAAAAATGCAGCTGGACAATGCACTCCCAGCCGATGCCTCCCACTACTTTTAGTAATTTTTTTAAAGATATTTAGGTTTTTCATTTTACTTGACTTGTGGGATCCAATCCACCTCAGCAAACTGTCCCATGCCAGCCTTGATGAATGGGTTGCACTAGTCAGATTCCCTATCAATTCACAGTCAATTCAAGTTTAGTGCGAATTACAAGAAATTCCCAAATACCTGCGACATTGTGCAATTTAATCGTAACTCGTGGTTTTCTGAAATTTTAGGCTGAAAAGTCATGATTTTATGCTAACTACTCATGAAGGGACTCATGGCCGGTCCAATAGGTATTTGACGTCGCGGTATTTCTTTGGCCACATGCCCACCAGGATAATTCAGTCCATGAGATTCTAGTTTATGATTCACTACTCCTACTCTAAACCAAGTTTATAAGTGTACTGAGTAAATTCAAATAAAATCAAGATGCAAGGCAAGTAGTAAAGTCTGAATATTCTGGTATGAACTCAACAAGAATGATGCAATGCCCTAACAGATTGAGGGGTTATTTCAAAACCGTCTCTGAGAACGGCAAGTAGTCTCCAGACTCTCTACATTGACCGGGGTATAATTTGACTTTCTCATGGGAATCCACAATCCTGGAGAAAACAACATGCAAAAGTGCTGCAACTACTATCCACAAAATAATTAAGCAAAGCGTCAGGTCAGGTGTTCAGACCCTAGCTCGCGGTAGAAGATACGCCGGCATACCGGGCACGTCGAGTGGACGAGCAGCCACTGCTCGACGCATTGCTTGTGGAACACGTGCCCGCACGCCGGCAGCCGCCTCGTATCCTCGCCTTTCATCCCCAGCTCGCCGAGGCAGACTGCGCATTCCTCCACTCCCGGACCAAGGTCGTCGGCGCGTGTCCGTCTCCCGCTGATGGCGTGGAGCTGTGCCAGCGCGCTCGCCGGCAAGCCAAAGACGGCGCCCTCGCGCCGACAGCCGACGGCGTTGTTCGGGGCTCTTTCCACGTCGTCCTCGCAACAGGCGACCTCACGCGAGGCTCTCCTCTTGCGGAGGGCGACCGTGCAGACGCCCGTGCCGATCAGGAAGAAGAGGATGGTGGGCACGCTGCCCAGGAGGATGACGGTGACGCTTGGGTTCCTCCGGTATCCGGCTACGGCCAGCGCGCCTATGCAGATCCCGGCGACGAAGATGGCGATGGCCTCGCCCAGCTCGATGGCCCAGGGGCAGGTCGTCTGGTGGCGGACCATGGTGTGAGATCGATATCTATTATCGATAGCACGGCGCAGGAAGGTAGCCCCACCTTTTTCTAGATAGGTTTTTATCAGATCTGATATTCGCTGATGATAAGTAGTAGTACTAATCTTTCATCTGTAACCGTTGTTCAAACAGACGATCCTACAGGTTTGTAGATGAGATCAGGTTACTATTCTCATCCAAAAACCTCGGCTTGTTCGTGCTAACGACATGTACAATCATTTACACAAGGAAAAAGTTTAAAACAAACCTTAAACTTATAGATAAAAGCTAAATTAAATCTCAAACTTCCAATCCCTCAAATCAGCACACCAAACTCTCTGATCCAGGTCTATGTTAAACCTTGGAAGGGTTTTTAGGAGATCTGATATACCCGATTTAATTCCAAAAAACCATCACATTTGTGCGGGAAATTTGGAAAACCACCACTATTCGGCAAAATTGCAAAAAACCACCGGTTTTGTGAGAATTTGTTGCAATGTGCACTGATTCGCATTTTTAGCCGGCTTAACACGATTTCTGAAATCGGGCCCCACTGTCTGGGTGACGTGGCAGACTTAAGATATGGTTTTTTTGTAAATTTTCTCCACTTGTTAGACATTGACTCCACTATTTTCTCTCTCTCACTCTCTATGCAAGTGGGCCCCACATGTCATCCCTAACCTCCCCTCTCCCCAATCCCCACCATGGCTGCACCAAAGCTCCCAGCGCCGCCCGCTCCGGCCATCGCGCCCTATCTAGCCACTCACGGGACCGTCCGCTCTGGTCGCCGCCGGATATGGCCCTTCTGGTGCCGCCCGCTCCGGCTGCCGCCCTCCACCTTCCTCGCCGTCCCCTGCTTCGACCTCTGGAATAATCTGTGGAGGCCGTCGCTCGCACCTCCGGAGCTTGCCTGCGCGTCCCGGCGTCGTGCACGCCCGCCCCGCCCTGAGCAAGCCTGCACCGCCCCGAGGTCATGCACGCCCGCGCCGCCCGGAGGTTGGCTGCGTCGCCCCGAGCTCGCACCACTACTAGGAAAACCCTTATCCATGGGCCCATTATCTGTGGAGCACTACGTTTCGGTGCTCCACATATAAGTATCCGTGGCGCACCACATATAGGTGCTCCACAGATATCATCTTACCCGTGGCGCACCGTGAAGGTGATGCGCCATGGATAAGTGGGCCCCACCGAGCACCAGGGCCTGGGGTGTCAGGCCCCCATATCCGTGGCGCATGCATTGGGGGTGCGTCACGCATAGTGTGGATACCCGTGGCGCACCACATATACATGCGCCACGGATATGTGTGGGCCCACCCTCTGGAAAAGGTGGCAGACATATCCGTGGAGCACCACTTAGAGGTGCGCCACGGGTATATATATCTGTGGAGCACCATTTTGAGGTGCGCCACGGATATGTCGTACCTACCACCATGAACGTGAGGACCTATCAGGCGTACGACATCAATGGTTACACATTCTACACCGAGAAAAAGGACCATAGCAGCGAACACCAGAACTCGGGGGTCACGATGCTGTCCTACGCGGACGAGGAATCCACCGTCAATGAAAGCTAGGTTCTTCAGGAGGATCGAGGAGATCTGGGAACTCAACTACTGTGGAGAGAAGATGTCGATGTTTCGGGTCAGATGGGCCAAGAACGTCAAAAAAGAAGGCCGGTACTTCACCACCATGGTCATACCCGAAGCCAAATCCAGCACGAACGTCCAGGCAAAAAATGAGCCATGGGTACTGGCGAGCCAGGTTGATCAATGCTTCTTCATTACCGACCCGGTAAGGCCTAGCCGCGTTGTCGTTAGGAGGGGAAAAAGGAGCATGTAGACAGGAACAATCAAGAGTCAGGTTTATAAGATTGCGGAAAGTCGGACACCATCGAAAATTCTTTTCCATGGTCAGCTGCAGATGATTCAAAGGGTTAGGACGCAACATTAAACTGATAACATATTCTATAATCTATTTTTCTGATTCAGCCAAACATTCCAAAAATATCAAGAGGGAGCTAACACGTGACTACTACAGTGTCTGATTGGAGTAGCCACTAAAAAGATTACAGGTAGAAGTACTATTCCTTTGGAGCACATGGATGTGATATTATGGCAGCACAAACAGAATTAACTTTAATATAAAAATACTAAATATCAAACAATGGTAATACTTAACCTTCTCGTAGAGAGAAAATCATTAATACGGCGAACATGTTACCCAAATAGCCATAGTTCGTTCCCATGATTATCTGTTACATTGGCCCAATCTGTTTTTTATGAGTTTGGAGTCATAACAATTACTGAAACACTTTACATTCGTATGGTGTATTATATTCTTCACATCTTTTCAATGTAATGCCAACTGAAGCTGCAATATAACCCAGTTATTGTACTAAGAATGATTAGAAAATGAATACGCCTTATTATGAAACTGAACTCATACTAAAATCCATTGATCAACAAGTTGGTGAATCTACAAAATGAGCATATGAAATAGAATATATTGAGATTACAAGAGAAAGCATTGATCACCCTATCAAGATGTTAGGTTTGCACTTATGGCATTCAACGACTCGTCTAGTCTAATAGTGAAGCGTCAACACAAAATACAAACAAGACATGATTAGGTCACAATTTTTGGTATGGATAAATATCTCAAGATCAATGAGATGTACTAAAAACGAAGGCATCATGGATAGTGATGTCACATCAAGAAGCTTACTTTTTCATCCCAGTAATAGAAATCCAAAGTTGTAACATCAGAGAGGCCTCGGAGAAACTGCCTAATACCATCAGCATCACAACCTGTGATACATCCTGAAATTGATACTGATGCAGTCTCAAGGGATGTCATGCTCTTTAGTATAGGTAGCCTTCCGTACCGAAAATCACCCTCAATGGACAGATAAATGAGACTTGGAGCCGAAATAGAATAAGCCTCCGCAGGCAACGCTACTTGTTCAGAGAGGATCAAAACCTTCAGTGTCGAAGAGAAAATCTCATGGTCCCTGATGCAACAGTCACATAGGAACATATATTCCAATGATGGGCAGCCCGCTTGGAGTTGATCAAAGAAACCAGGGTCCAAGTTAGCACTGGATAAGTGCAGCCTTTCCAAGGATCTTGAAGCGAATACCGCAGGATCGAGCTCCAATGGTTCATAACGATTGACAACCTTGACAGACCGAGCATTCCGCTGCAACACATGGGAGATCCACAGGTTGGCGTCGTCAGAGTCGAAGCTATCGCCGCCAACGCTCACGGAGTACACGAGCCGGAACTCGTCCAGGTCAACTAGGTTACGGAGCAGCAGCAAAGAGTTCACAAACTTCTTGAACATCACCTCGTCTTCATCGTCTACCCAGTCTTGAAACTCCAAGACAGATACGTCGATGCAGGGCACGGACCGCCAGAGGTCGCGCCAGCGCTGCGCCAGCAAGCATGTGTGCACGGCTTCACGTGAGCTCAGCTTGGACAGGACATGGAGGAGGAGGTCGTCGGGGAGGGCGCTGATCCTGTCTTCCGCGGGCGCAGCGCGCGCAGGGACCATTCCGTGGTTGTCCGACGCCTCCGCCATGGGGGCAGAGCTCAGACGCGTTTCGTCGAACATGTGGTGTGCATGGAAGCTGCAGTAGGGGAAAAAATCAAGAACTAAGTGTACGTCGTAAATCCGCAGGTCATGGCGAGATTTTGGGACGGCACGAAGAACGCAGAGAGAAAGAAAGATCAGAACAACAAGCGAGAATCAACGAGGGGAGGTGAAAGGAATCGAGAGCACACCTCCAATTCTACGCGAGCGCATTCGACTATGCGTCCGCGGAGCGCAGATCGGGATGGAGGCCGTGGACGCTTCACTTGTTCGGCGGCGCCGAGGCCGCGGCTGCTCCACCGCTTCCCGGCTTACCGCCGCCGACGCCGGTCGCCGCCGCTGCTCTCCTGCTCCGCTTCCCGCCTGGACGCCTGCCGCCTGGTGCCCTGCCCTCTGAGCTCTGGTCGAGAACGAGACGGTTTGACTTGGTCGAGTCTGCGTCTCTGCTAGCAATGAGGAGTATAATTTTTAACCTTTTTGCTGTTGCATCAATTGGAAACACAGAAAATCCAAGGCATTAATGTTTTATGTGAAACTGAACATGAGAGGTCTGTACTTTACTGAATTCCTTGTAGACTTACGGTTGACCTTGTTTTTATTTGTACGGTTTCTATATGTGAGCATGCGAAATTTATACTCTCTCCAACCTAATATTGTTTGTCGATGATATAGATGTAGGGTTTTTGACCGGTTTTTTACCTTTTTGTGCCACGCTAGAAAGTTTTTGTACCTTGTTTGTTAAGAGATTGAGAGGGCAATATTGATCGAGGACAACAGATTCCCACATTTAGATGAGCCTACCTCGATAAAATCTTGCCAAACACTTTCCAGCGTGGCACAAAAACGTAAAAAATCGGTCAAAACCATTGTCAGGGATGATAAGTATACCTAATTAAGTGTTTGGTCAGTTTTAGACTAAAAAAAGTTGAGGGACCAAAGTTAGACTTTGGCAACACTTGATGGACCAAAAGTGCACTTAACTCTATGGATGTATGTACTTAAATTTCTTGTCTAGAAACATATATCTTAGCGATAAATAATATGGGCTAGAGGGAGTACAGTAATGTAGACATACGAAGAGAACAATTGCATTTCCAAGTGAAGTGCAATTCAGCGTTGCATGGTTAACACCGATACCCATCCAAGGCTGAACATCATATAAATAAAAAAGTATAAGAAGTAAATAACAAATCCAACAAAGATGACATGACAGGAACCATTGTCTCAAAAACAACCAAAAGGTGGCGGGCATGTTTTCTGCAGCATTGCAGACATGGATCTTACAACAATAACGTCATCCATCTATAGACAAGTTACAATCCAAATGATGGATATCCGTGTCAACCATGCACACCATGTTGCTTTTTAAATCCAAATTTTGGCACCTTACAATTTGTCACCTTACAAAATTTGGCACCTTACAAAACATGTCACGTCAAAGTTTCTTCTGACTCGATGTTAGAATAAAATCCTTCAAATTTATCACGTTGATTATATTGGGCGAAAAAGGGCGGCAAACATGCACACCATGTTGCTTCAGACTAAGCCAGAGCGAACCAATGTAGTAGATCAAAGAGGAGATCATGTTTGGCTCCGATGACATGCAAATGAGTAATTTAACTGCAGTGCCGCAGTGGGACCTTAAACATCAGACTCATTACGGGTGGCTGATAAAACGGACTTAGTTTCGGTGAATTATACGCATCTGATCAGGCCCACTATCGCGCAGAAACTGAGTCACCCTGGGTAGCAACTCACTTGTATCCGAACATATGATTTTAACAATCTCAAGATGCTCACATGTAAATGATGGGTCTTCCAGCTCCCCAGTGATTACAGACGCACACCCCTGGCAAGAAAAAAAAAACAGGTTTCTTATCATTATGGTACATGCATCAACATTAACTTTATGATCCAGAATATGGCAAAGTTCCCATACCTGGTCTAGTTTGAGAGTTAGCTTCTTCAGGCTGGGTGAGTTCTGAAGGAAGACTATCAGTGCATAGAAGTCCGCATGGACACACCAGCTATCAAGAGTCAGGTTTATAAGATTGCTGAATCTCGGACACCATCGGAAATTCTTTTCCATGGTCAGCTGCACATGATTCAAAGGGTTAGGACGCAACATCAAACTCATGCCATATTCTTTATGGTTAAGCCCAACTTGCCAAAATATCAGGAGGGAGCTAACAGTACATAACTAGTTAACTACTGTGTCTCATTGGGTGCACAGTGAAACGTTTAGAGCTATGTCTTTACAGCGCATTGAACATGAATATTCCCTCTGTACCGGAAAAATCAACGCGGAAAGAGCGGACTGTACGCACTAATTCTTCTATCCATCTAAGTTTCTGGCGTTGATTAAAAGGGAACGGAGGGAGTAAATGGCTGCACAAAATCACGCTAACAAAATATACCACATATTAACTATTAAGAAATCCTATTCTTATTATTTTCCTGGAGAGAATTATTAATATGCAGAATATGCAAATGATCGCTATAAATGCTTCCAGTGATAAACTATTCTATTGGTCAAATCTCTTTGCAAGGGTTGCCAATAAAAACAATTGGCGATGCATTTTGCACTAGTATGATGCCTTCTATTTTTCACATCTTTTGAAGCAATGGTAATGGAAGCTACATTATAACCCAGTCATTGCACAAAGAATGAACATGAAATGCTAGATCTTTATTATGAAATCGATCCTCCAACCAGGATATTTTGGTCATCGATCATATGAATGTACAAAATGAGCATATGAAATGGAATATATTGAGTTTACATACAAACAAAAATTGGTCATCCTATCAGGAGGTTTGGTTTGCATTTAGGATACGCAATCACTTGGCCAGTATAGCTGTTACGAGTCATGGCAAAACAAATATATAAATGTCAGGGAGATCAATGCGATGCAGTGATGTACTGGAAAAAAGGAGGCATCACCGACAGTGATGTCAACTTAAGAACCATACCTCTCTATCGGCACAATAGAAGTCCAAACTTGTAACATGAGAGAGGCCCCCCAGAAGCTGTCTGATACCATCAGCATCACAGTCTGTTATCTGTCCGGAAAGTAATACTGATGCAGTCTCTAGAGATGCCATGTTCTTTAGTATAGGTAGCCTGTTTCCGGCAAGAGCATCGCCGATGGAGAAAGAAATGAGACTTGCAGCGGAGATAGAAACCGGGTCATCGTTATCAAGTGAGAACACGACTTCCTCATCGAGGATCAGAACCTTGAGCGTGTTGGAGACAATCTCAAGGTCCATAACGAGGCAGTCACATAGGAGTAGATATTCCAGTGCCGGGCAGCCGATTTGGAGCTGATTAATGAAACCTGGGACCAAACTAACACTGGAAAGATGCAGCCTATTCAAGAAGCTTGAGCTGAACACCGCCGGAACGAGCTCCAACTGAGTCTCCTGATTGACAACCTTGACATCCCAAGCATTCCGCTGCAACACATGGAAGATCCACAGGTTCGCGTCGGCGGAGGCAGCGCCGACGTCGTCGGTGCCGCACGCCACGCAGTACTGGAGCCAGAACTCGTCCACGCCGACCGAGTTACGGAGCATCAGGAAGCGGTTGACGAACCTCTTGAACATCGCCTCGCGCTCGAAGTTGTCCTTGGCAGGCATGTCCTCAAACTCCTCGAAGGACACGTTGATGATGGGCACCGACCGCCACAGGTCGCGCCAGTGCCGCGCCAGCAGGCTCGTGTGCACGGATTGGCGCGAGCTCAGCGGGGACAGGACGCGGCAGAGGACGTCGTCGGGGAGGGCACTGATCATGTCTTCCGCGTCGTCGGGGACCATTCCGTGTGTCTCCGACGCCTCAGCCATCGGGTCAGAGCTCAGACGCCTTTCGTCGAACAGGTGGTGTGCATGGAAGCCGCTGCACGGAAAAATGAACAGCAGAGTGCAAGGAGTAGATCCGCAGGTCGGGGCGAGATTTGGGACGGCACGAGGGACGCATAGAGAGAAAGATCAGAAGGAAATGGGCATTGATCGGCGGAAGAAATTGAGAGAATCATCGAGCGGAGGTGAAAGGAACTGGAGAGCATACCTCCAGCGCTGCGTGCGCTCGTGCAGTGCGTTCGACTGTGCGTCCCCACAGTCGACAGAGCTAATCACCGGGTAAGACTTCATGAGCCATCGATTTCGTAGTACTCTATCTGTACACTGTAGCACTAAAAGCGAGTGAGCTAGTAGCAGCTATAGAAATAATCAATTAAATACATTTATATATCCACTTCTTCTTTTTTGAAACATAACCACTATACTAGGCAAGCAAGCCGCCTCATTAAAAACCTTCCAGTCCTCTTAGGTACCTTGGTAAGGAAAAGAGTGCGTCTGAAACTTGCTGCCATGATCAAAGTATTGTTACATCATTTGTAAGGGAGCTAACTAAAAACCTAGGGGGATCATCGTTCCAAGTACAAGAAGACTTAAGGGGTATTTGTTTGAGCTTTTATTGGCTTTCTACTAGAAAAAGCAGGCAGATGGAAACAAACGGAGTACTTCGGCTGTGGGCTTTTCTGAAGGCAAGACCCAAACTACACAGCGCGGGCGAAGCATGTAGAGACGTGCTTCCCGCAGCTTTCACTTAACGAGCGAAACATTGTCCACGACAGGTCATAACGTTCGGAGCTAATTACAACAAAGTGCCACCGACAGCAAAGTTCTATCCGAGCGAAACGTTTTTCTTCTATCCCTTTCCCGTATCCCCACCCTGTCGAAAGGAGACAGAGTTCATATCGCCGGCGCCGCCACTCACAGGTAGCCCCTCGTCCACTCCGGCCAGCGCCCAGCCGCGTCCCCGCCGTGAAACTGCTCCCCTCAGTTCTTCCTCGGCCTGACTCCTCCCCGGCCGGCCTCCTCCCAGCCGATAAGAACTAGCAGAGGTAGGGCCTCAGGAATTCACAAGTCCCAGCGCCTCCACGCAGCTCCTTGGACGCCGCCCCGACCCCCTCCTTCCAATTTTTAGATTCCTTTGATTCCAGCAAGCTGGAGCAGTTCACGAGAGGGCAAATCATATAGTTTGGTATGGGGAAGAGGAGCCGTTCACAGGGAAGAGGAGCAGTTCACGATATGGCATGTACTTTATTTTGGTATTTGATTTTAGCCTTATCCAGAATAACTATTCAAAAAAAGTACAAAGTAAAAGAGGCCAAATCATATATTTTGAAGTAAATGAGGGCAAAAAGTTTAATTCCAATTTATTGTTATAAATTTATGGTATCTTATAGTTACAAATATAATACTAGTACTATATTTCGATCAGTAATACATGTTCTCAAAACTGTGGGGCTATTTTAGACAATTCTTCAGCATACAGCTAGGCAGCCAGCCAAATTGCCAAACGGTGAAACTCAAAACAGCAGCTTTCTCTCCACAGCAACTTCCTCTACACAGCAGCTTTTCCTGCACAGCCAGCCACACCAGCCCAAACAAACAGGCCTTTAGAAACAAAACACTCCCTAGCTATTACATGAGCTGGCATATTAGCTTCCCTAACACAGTGTTTAAAAGACACCTGACCTATCAATGTGGCGAGATCCACACAATCCGCATATATCGCAGCCGGCTCCGTCCACCAAGACTCATTCCCCGAACAAGCTTGGATTGTTTCCAGAGAATCACTTTCAGCAATGATCGAACTGCAGCCTTTACTGTTAGCTAATCCTAACCCCTCTTTCATTGCCACTGCCTCGGCCATCCTTGCTAAAGATAGATGGGGCAAATATTTGCAAGAGGCAGCAATGAACTGACCTTGGTAGTCGCGAAGTACTGCACCGACAGCACCAGATTGGCTATTTTCAAAGAAAGATGCATCAACGTTTAGTTTCACATGCCGTGGTGGAGGTTTGGTCCATTTCACCTCCGACGTAGAGCCAGGCTGAGAGGCCCTTGTCGAGTTTGCAACAATAGCAAGAATGGACATCTTTCATCTGAAAAGGGGAGGAACATCTTCGTTGTGCGTGCGCCTTCTACGGACCCACCAGATATACCAACATGTTATGGCGACAACTTCAATAAGACCAATGTCGTTAAACCCCGGCATAGAATTATCGCCGCGACGCAGAATTATTTCCAGAACAACAGAGCCAGACCGGTCCCCAGACATTGCCTCTTCTATGATTTCATGTATTCCGAGCGATGACCACAATTCCTGCGCTGTCGTGCAACGGAACAGCAGATGCAATATACACTACAAGAAATGTGTTGACTAGTGACGTTTTCATCATGACCCTAGAGAAAAGTGTCATAAAGTAGTGACGATTTTGTACCAGATCGTCATGGCCTAATTGGGGAGGCCACCAGCCCTAAAAATTACGACGATTTGAACAAAAAACGTCATAACCCAATGGGCACTAAATCGTCATAACCTATCTCATGCAGTTTCAAACCTTATCCAGAGCCGCTTACGACGATTTTAGATCGTCATTATGCTGCTATTATTATATTTTTTGGATAGAACAGGATGACTAGACTGACACCTCAGCAATTCGTCTACGTGTCATGTCTACGTGGCTATTTAAATTAGTAAATTTCTGTCTGATACCCAGATCCCACCAACCAACCTGACAGCTGGGTCCCACTAATTGACTCTGACAATGGGTCCCACTGGTGGGTCCCAACACTGGCCTGACGAGCGGGTCCCATCAGCCAGGTCCGACCTGGTAGGCGGGTCCCATGACAAATCTGACGGGCGGGTCCAACAGCCAGGTCCCACAGGCGGGTCCCAACACTGGCCTGGCGAGCGGGTCCCAGTGGCCGGCCTGACGGGCGGGTCCCAGTGGCCGGCCTGACGGGCGGGTCCCAGTGGCCGGCCTGACGGGCGGGTCCCAGTGGGCGGTCTGACGAGCAGGGTGGCAAAATAAATAGGCGCACGAGCGCGCAGCCGGCAGGGATCGAACTCAAAACCTCTGGTTTCTAGCCGTGACTCCTAACCACTAGGCTAGACCGGACCTTGTGATAGAAGCCCATTCTACACCCTTTTAATTAGAAGCTTGCGGTTAGTTGGGCCTGGGCCGCTCTGCATATGACTTGGGCCGCTGTGCATATGACTTGGGCCGATGTGGATAAAGGCTCTTGGTGATGTTTTTTCTCCTCTTTGTCTTTTTCATTTCTTTTAAAATTTTAATATAAAAGAGTTGAAGAAGATTCAAGACAAGGCAAAATAAATTCAAATAAACTTTGTAAATTGTGTTTCTTACATATATAATTACATAAAATCTTTTTCTCCGCAAAACAAAACTAAAAATAAAATTTGTAATCACTAAAATGTCGAGTATTTAAAATGCGGTCAAAATGGCGGGCGTGACCGCTCCTAGGACGAGATAGAATCTTGCAAAACTCTTGATGGATCTCTGATAAAATAGATAATGGTGTACCTAAAAATGATTTTTTGAAAAAAACTTGAGCAAACTATGAAGCACCTGTAGTTCAAATTTGACCCGCTTCCAACTGAATTGGCATAATTTTGTCAATTTCTTGAGGGGTGTCCGAAAAACTTTTTCCATGCAAACAAATGGTGAATTGTGCATAAAATATAGTATAATATCATTTAAAAATTTGGTGGTCCATTTTTGAAACTTATTTTTGGTAGATGCTTCACAAAATAACCCATTTTTAGTATTAAGAAAATGAAAAATGAATTTTTTGTGCAAAGAAAATTAATACTCCCCAAAGCAACTTTGTTTGCCATACCAAGATGCACACATGTGCACAATATGGGGTTATTTGAACAAACTATGCCATGATTATCGCCAGAACTAGCTCATCTCGCTTGAAAGCCATAAAACTTTGTATAAGGTAGCTCTTTTTTGGGAACACTTTTTCAAACTGTTTCTAATATTCCAAGTTTGTTATTTTTCCTAGAAACTAGGTCACATAAAATGACACAACACGAAGGTTTTGTATTTTTTTGAATTTTTTTGAATTTGTTATGCACATTTCAAAATGTGACCAAAACGCCGGGCATGACCATCCCTAGGTCGGGATAGAATCTTGCGAAAATCTTTATGGATCTCTGATGAAATAGATACTTTTGTACCTAAAAATGATTTTTGGAAAAAAACTTGAGCAAACTATAAAGCACCTGTAGTTCAAATTTGACCCGCTTCCAGCTGAATCGGCAAAATTTTGTCAATTTCTTGAGGGGTGTCCAGAAAACTTTTTTCATGCAAACAAATGGTGAATTGTGCATAAAATATAGTATAATATCATTTAAAAATTTGGTGGTCCATTTTTGAAACTTATTTTTGGTAGATGCTTCACAAAATAACCCATTTTTAGTATTAAGAAAATGAAAAATGAATTTTTTGTGCAAAGAAAATTAATACTCCCCAAAGCAAGTTTGTTTGCCATACCAAGATGCACACATGTGCACAATATGGGGTTATTTGAAGAAACTATGCCATGATTATCGCCAGAACTAGCTCATCTCGCTTGAAAGCCATAAAACTTTGTATAAGGTAGCTCTTTTTTGTGAACACTTTTTCAAACTGTTTCTAATATTCCAAGTTTGTTATTTTTCCTAGAAACTAGGTCAGATAACATGACACAACACGAAGGTTTTGTATTTTTTTGAATTTGTTATGCACATTTCAAAATGCGACCAAAACGCCGGGCATGACCATCCCTAGGTCGGGATAGAATCTTGCGAAAATCTTTATGGATCTCTGATGAAATAGATACTTTTGTACCTAAAAATAATTTTTGGAAAAAAACTTGAGCAAACTATAAAGCACCTGTAGTTCAAATTTGACCCGCTTCCAGCTGAATCGGTAAAATTTTGTCAATTTCTTGAGGGGTGTCCAGAAAACTTTTTCCATGCAAACAAATGGTTAATTCTGCATAAAATATGGTACACTATCATTTAAAATTTTATTGCTCCATTTTTGAAACTTATTTTTGGTAGATGCTTCACAAAATAGCCCATTTTTAGCATTAAGAAAATGAAAATTGAATTTTTTGTGCAAAGAAAATTAATACTCCCCAAAGCAACTTTGTTTGCCATACCAAGATGCACACATGTGCACAATATGGGGTTATTTGAACAAACTATGCCATGATTATCACCAGAACTAGCTCATCTCCCTTGAAAGCCATGAAACTTTGTATAAGGTAGCTCTTTTTTGTGAACACTTTTTTCAAAATGTTTCTAATATTCCAAGTTTGTTATTTTTTATAGAAACTTGGTCACATAACATGACACAACGCGAAGGTTTTGTATTTTATTGAATTTTTTTGAATTTGTTATGCACATTTTAAAATGCGACCAAAGCGCTAGGCGTGACCACTCCTAGGTCGGGATAGATTCTTGCGAAACTCTTGATGGATCTCTGATAAAATAGATAATGGTGTACCTAAAAATGATTTTTTGAAAAAAACATGAGCAAACTATGCAGCACCTGTAGTTCAAATTTGACCCGCTTCCAGCCGAATCGGTAGAATTTTGTCTATTTTTTCGGGGGTGGCTATAAAACCTTTTCCATGCAAACAACTGGTAAATTGTGCATAAAATATGGTATAATATCAATTAAAATTTGGTTGTTCTATTTTTGCAACATATGTTTGGTAGACGCTTCACAAAAAAACCTATTTTTTGCACTAAGAAAATGAAAAATGGATTTTTTATGCAACGAAAATTAAAACTTCCCAAATCAACATTGTTTGTCATCCCAATATGCACACATGTGCATAATATAGGGTCGTTTGAACAAACTATACCATTTTTACATCACATTTTTGATAGGTGATTAAAAAAACTCATTTTTGATGCTACCCTATCTCCAGCTAATCAAATGATCAGGATATGTATCCCACGGATCAGCCTATCGAACCATCTTAACCGTCGAGCCACACCATCCAACGCCCCTCATTTCTCAGAGAAAACACAAAACAGATCCAGCCTATCAAACCCTAGCCCACCGCATCGCGCCTCCTGAGTCCCGATCCAAACCCTAGCCCCTCCCCTCCCCTCTCCCATCTCCTCTCCCTCGCGCCGCCCTCTCCCATCTCCTCTGCGGCTCTTCCTGGGATCTCCGCTGCGCTCCTCCGACGGCACGGTGACTATTTCGGAGACGGCCGTCCTGGCGGGACGCGCGAGGCGGAGGCGGAAGTAACCGGAGTGCGCTCGCGGCCTCTTTTTCTAGGGTTTGTCCTCTCGCCCTCTCCCTCGATTCCGTCCGAATCAACACTAGCGCTGAACCCGATCTGAATGCAGGAGGACGCTCCGGAGATAGCGAGGCGGCTAGGCGGAATGACGATGTCGGGCGGTGGTGGGGAGGGGGACGGGGACGAGCTGTGATTGCCACCTTCTCCATCCACGCTGAACCGCATCGCCCCGATCCTGCTCATCGCCGCCGAGATCGAGCACGACCGCCCCCGCATGGCCGCATCGCTCACCGTCTCTCCCTCCGTGACCCGCCTCTGCCTCCCACCAGTCCACCACGATGGCCAGATCTAGATCATCGGGCTCTTGTACGGGGAGGAGGAGCTGAGCCAGCAGGCGCCCAGACAGTCGGTGTTGTCGATGTCAAATCCGGTGGCTTCGAGTCCGGGCGCGCTGGATATGGTGGCCGCGAGGCGATACAAGAAGGCATCACGCAGACACGCCACCGTCTCGCCGAGAATCGCCACCAGCCTCGCCAGGCACGTCTGCAGGTACCACCAACTCACAGTGGCGTTTTTCCCCTGCTCCGCTCGTTCGGTTCTGATTTGGTGCCGCTACACATAGGCTGGTTCTGGAGGGCGGCAAACCAAAGCTGAGAAGGGGACAACAACGGAGGGAGCGAGAGAGGGAGAAGAGAACATAAACTTTGCCATGAGCGCTCTCAATTTCTGCGGCCAATGGTGAGCGGACAACTCCCTTAGCATTCGTCTCCAATATTTGTTCTCCGATGGATCTAGGTGATTTAATCCAACGTATTTTTGCTGGGATTCTTTTCTTGTAGCGACAACATGCTGTATCCGCAGGACGCAGGGGGACAAGGAGATGCGCACCCTCCACTACGCTTGCTCAGCCTGTGATCC
Organism: Dactylis glomerata; assembly: GCA_007115705.1. Classification (NCBI taxonomy): domain Eukaryota; kingdom Viridiplantae; phylum Streptophyta; class Magnoliopsida; order Poales; family Poaceae; genus Dactylis; species Dactylis glomerata. The sequence continues at coordinate 20,487 of QXEO01000536.1, forward strand.
AAGGTTGTTAATTCCCGTGCCACTTCTCCTATGGCGAATTTTGTTGTCTTTGCATTTGAATGCTTGCAAATGCTACCGGTAGGTGCTTGCATGTTTACTGACAGAGCATGTTTGCAAACTTGCACTTACTGTAGTACTCTGAAACTTGCACTAGAGTTCAACCTATGGTTGTCATATTTAGCTCTTCTCAGTCTCTGAAAGTGCATACAGTATATCTGAACATCCTTTCTGAACTGCACATGTAATCATATTCCTTTGCTTGCCCTCACTAGTGAATAAGAGTCGCAAGTGCTCCAACATCATACTGGTAGAATTTCAGATGGAGTATTTTATATTGTATCCTCCTAACAGTAAATAAGACTGGAGTAATATGTTACGTTATCAATTGTTATGCTCTACCCTTCACTACTGTTGCTAATTCACTCCTTTGCTTACTTAGTGGAGTTGCTAACCGAATATTACTGGAACTGATGTATCAAATTCACTTCTTTCAAGCAGTGGTATTTCTCCATGTTGACTTTCTAAAAAAACGCTCTAGTTAGTTTGGTTTGAAAAGGACTGCTGCAATTTGATTTGTTCCTCCAATAATCCAACAGTTCTTTAATTATTCTTTGGTTTTGATGAAGTTACTATCAACTATTAATTCCATATACATGTTAATGAATGATCATGATTTACAAAGCGCATGTGTACTTGCTAGTTCGATACTGATCTGGAGCTTGGGCCCTTTGTTGCATCTGTTTATTCAAGGTTTGGTAAATGTCTTTATATTATATAATGCATGAACTATTTTATCCACCTCTGCTGGTTTTTGCACTACTACTTGCTTATGTATAGCCATATAGGTATACCACTATATAATGATTTGTGTTTCTGTGATCAGTCTGGTAGCCCAGGTCCTTGAGTACTTCAATGTGTTCTTAGCTGTTACCCTTCCATGTGATGCAAAATGCTATTAGATGCTAACAATAAAACATAACAAATTATATGTTTTCTCATGTTTGCCAGGATAATGTCCTTCTCACAACAGGGCCCCAGGGCAGTCTGCATTATGTCATCTCTGGCAGCATAGGTAAATTTGAGGTATTTTCCTGTGAGTTGTTGTCAAAAGACTGTAATCTGTATGCCTCATGGTCTCTTGCTTATACCACTATATATAATACACGAGTTTTGAATCTGGGTGAGCGAATCCTTGCAATCTGAGCCGTTTCTTTATTCCACCCGATGGATGGTTGACAGGAGGTAGGAACTGGAAGCTGCTAGATTCACGAAGCTATATACACCAGGGTTGAACTGGTACGTATAGTACTTGCTGCCTTACTAGCCCATAGTCCAATAGTGCAGTGCTTGTTGCCTTACTAGCCCATAGCTGTTGTTTAAACAAATTAACTTAGCTACCTGTTTTGTTTGCTTTGTATCACACATCCAGGTGGTGCCTCTTTTTCTTAATATCAGACATTTGCATATGAGCAAATGACTATTACTCAAAATCTGTTGCGCATACTAGTACTGGCTGTGAGATAAATCTACATCATGTATCTGGTATATCCTTTCTGATGCTTACTACATGCTATATTTAATTACTAATACCTACAGTAGCTGCGCATGTTCTTGTCCATAAACACTTGTATCTTAACAGATCTTGTATAAATATGTATCAAAGATGATTTCAATATCCAGATCCGGGATAGGCTAGAGTATATGTGGATTTATGAAGTGTGCAATCTATCTTTCGATGTAGTTCTTCCTGTTGCTCTGTCATGCCTGCTTGTTAGCTTCCCTGTTCTCTGTTCTACTTACTACATGAAATTAATTTGATGCATTTTAATCTATCTGAGGTGCTTCTTATTTTTCTGTGGTACTTTTGCAAACTGTGACAGGCTGCTGGAAGGTACTTTCCCTGTTCGCCAAGGTCGCTGGTAGCAACATCATTTAGGTAAAGGTTTTGGGATTGGTGGTTGCGAGATGGTACATGGATGTATTTTGCTCATTGATGGAGATACTTTCCTGGGAGATACTAGTCTGTAATGTTATAATTGTTATGTCACACTATGTAATACTGTTGCGAGATTGTAAGCTATGCGAATGATGGAAGTTTCATATTTTATTTTGTGCTGTTAATAAAATGTTGTGATCCTCTGTTATTTTATTTGGGCTGGATTGTTATTGGTTTTCACTATACTGAAAATAAAGAGGTTAGGGCCCAAACCATTGAAAGGCCATGATACAAATATTAGGAAAAAAGTGTGCAAATTAGAAAATAATAAATTGGCTGAAAGAAAAGCCCAAAAGTAATGGCCTCTAAAAGGCCAAGGCCCAAAATTGAAAAAGGTGGTAAAAAGGCCCAGGCCCAAACAAGAATTGGATAAAAATATATAAACAAGGTTGAGTTATTGGGCTTGGCCCATATAGATCACTGAAATGGACTGGGCTGATTTCGATTTACATGTCTGCCACGTGTATGCCACCTGTATTCCACGTCGGATTGCTGATGTGGCCTCCTGCCACGCGTATGCCATGTCGGATTGCTGATGTGGCCTCCTCAAATTGCCCATGACGATAATGAATCGTCATAAGCGTTATGACGGTCCAATATCGTCATAGACGGTTATGACGATCTCAGTGAATTCGTCATGTTCGATCATCAACGACGCCCCGTTTTTGACGATCATTTTTTCGTCATAAAATTGTCATAGATCAACCATTATGACGATCTAGTGACGAAATTAGAGCGTCAGTAGTCAACACATTTCTTGTAGTGATATCTTCCGGTCCATCATGGCATATAGGGCATTCGCTCGATGTACCAACATGTCTATTAGCCAGAATACATTTGAGAGGAAGGATCCCATGCAGGGCTCTCCAAATAATTTTTTTTATCTTGCTCGGGATCTTGAGCTGCCACATAGCCTTCCAAACTGGATTCAAGGCCGATGAGCCTAGGAGGGCAAGTTGCCCCTCCGAAGCTCCAAACTGATGCCTCCATTGAAGATGATAGCCCGATCTAACAGTGTATCTCCCATGTTTTGAAAAACCCCAAGCAACAAAGTCATCAAAGCCTCTATTGTGAAGGGGAATTTGCAGAATCCTATTAACATCAACCGGGGACAATAAGCTACGTAAGATCATCTCATCCCATTGCTCTGAAACCGGGTCAATGAGTTCACTTACTTTGGTGTAAATTGATGCTCCTCTTGGGGTAATTATTTTCCTATCTGGGCTAGAAGGAATCCAGGGATCTTGCCAAATATTGATCTTCTCACCGTTACCGACCCTCCACACATATCCTCTTTTAAATGTTGCCACACCTGCAAAGATACTTTGCCACGTAAAAGAGGAGCCAGCTTTAGGTCTTGCCTTTAAAATGACACCGTGAGGGTAATACTTTGCTCGCGGTACTTGCACACATAAGGATTCTGGTTCGGTGATCAATCTCCAAGTTTGCTTTGCAAGCATAGCTAGGTTGAATGAGTGGAAATCACAGAATCCCATTCCCCCTTCCCTCTTCGGGTAGCAGAGTTTCCACCAAGCAAACCAGTGCATCTTATTACTGTTTTCATCATCACCCCACCAGAATTTCGAAATAGTATCCATCATCTTCTTGCATACTCCCTTTGGAATTAAGAAAACCGACATTGCATAAACTGGGATTGCTTGAGCCACAGCCTTTAGTAGAATCTCTTTCCCTCCAATGGATAGTTGTTTCTCTTTCCAACCATTAATTCTTTGAATAATTCTTTCAATGAAATGTTCAAAGCAGTCACTCCTGTCCGCCCCAACTAATGCAGGTAGACCCAAGTACTTGTCAGACAGGGCCTCATTGTCAATATGAAGGGTTTGACAGATCTCTGCTCTAAGAAGCGCATTAGTGTTAGGGGAAAAGTAAATGCTTGATTTTGCAAGGCTTACCAGTTGACCAGAATTTGCACAGTAAGTGTCCAGAACCTGTGGCAAGGAGGTTGCATTATTCATGTCCGCTTTCATGAGTATTAGGGAATCATCAGCAAATAGTAGATCCGAAACTGATGGTGCATTCCAGCACACCCTAACCCCATCAATGCCACCAACCTCTTCTTCATACAATAGAAGACTCGACAACCCCTCAGCACAAAGGAGGAACAAATAAGGGGAGAGGGGATCCCCCTGACGAAGACCTCTTGTTGGGGTAAACATATCAGTCTCCTCGGAATTGAACCTCACTTGATATCTTACCGAACTAACACACGCCATCATTAAGCCAATCCATCTATCCGCAAATCCAAGCTTTCTCATCATGTTCTCCAAGAAGCTCCACTCAACTCTATCATAAGCCTTATGCATATCTAGCTTGATAGCACATGTTCCATTATGTCCCGATCTTTTATTCTTGATAGCATGAATGCTCTCATAGGCCACAAGAACATTATCAGTAATAAGTCGTCCTGGAACAAAAGCACTTTGCATTGGAGAAATAATCTTTGGGAGAATTTCCTTTAGTCGTCCTGCTAGCATCTTCGAGATAATTTTGTAAATCACGTTACAGAGGCTAATGGGACGGAACTGAGTAACCAGTTCAGGGTCGTCCACTTTAGGAATAAGGACCACTGTTGTGTCATTCCACCCCTCAGGTATAGTACTCGAATTCAGAGCAAGAAGAACCTCCTTAGTAATATCCTCACCATAGATATTCCAGAATTTCTTATAAAAAACTGCATGAAGCCCATCTGGACCAGGAGCCTTGAAGTCTCCTATAGAAAACGCTGCCTTCTTCACATCCTCAGGAGTAAAAGGAGCCAGTAATTTTTTGTTCATTAGATCCGTCACTCTTGGCAAAATTTTATCCATCATTGCAGGGTCTAATTCATTAACTTCAGACATAAAAAGGTTAGCAAAATAATGGAATATGAGGGGTTTTAGCTGATCGATACCTTCAGTCCACTCCTCTTGGTCATTTTAAAGCTTTTTAATAAAGTTCTTTTTCCTCCTCGCTGTTGCATAATGATGAAAGAAGCTCGTATTGCGATCACCATGCCTCAGCCAGTTTGCCCTAGAGCGTTGCATCCAATGCGTCTCCTCTTGTTCCAGTAACAAGTCAATGAGCTCTGCCATCTCCTTCGCTACAGCCCCATTGTCATCATTCATAGGTCCATTCATCGCTTTCTCCAATTTATCCTGAGCTTTTTTCAATCTTTTGCTCAGACTTTGCAGCACATTAGCATCCCACTCATGTAAAGCCCCATGGATCTTGTTTCACTTTGATAGGACGTTATCCGTGGGGTTCTCATTGGTGACCGCCTCCCAAGTTTGTTGCACCTTTTCTTGAAACCCTTTTTCCTGCAGCCATTTAGCTTCAAACCGTTTTTATTTTGTAGAAGAATGCTGCATAGGTGCCTCGGTGTCCACTAATATTGGCCTATGGTCTGATTTTATGTAGTCCAAATGTTGCACCGACGCATCTGGATGCATTACTGACCATGCACCATTGGCAACACCCCTATCCAGCCTTTCTCGAATTCTTCCTCTCTTCCAAGTAAAGGCGTCTCATGAGAATCCTAGGTCTTCAAGACCACAATCCATTAGTTCGTCATGAAAAGCGTCCATATACCCTTGCGGCCTAGGGTTACCACCCTCCTTTTCCGTTGAAAACAATATCTCATTGAAATCACCAACAATTAGCCAAGGCAAATTATTATTCTGATTTAGCTCCCTCAATTTATCCCAAGTTTTGTATTTGTCCTCCCATCTTGGTTCACCATAGATACCAGTTAGCCTCCAAACCTTGCTAGTGGATTCAATCACACGGACATCAATGTACATTGGTGCAGAAAATATCAACTCAATCTTTATCACTCTTTTCCAAAATAAAATGAGCCCACCACTTCTTCCATTGCTAGGATTGACTATTTGGCAATCCATCTGAAGTCTCCTACGTAAACACTCAGCCGGATAAGAATCGAGGTGAGTCTCCGACTAAAACATCACATCGGGGTTTTTACGCCTTCGAAGGTTCAAAACTTAAAACAAATTAGTACATCATATTGGTACTTGCATAGGGAAATAGACATGCGCAGACCAAAATGTTCAACATGTCTAAAACGTGCCTTGCAAAGTTTTGGGGGCCTTTTTAGCGGAAATTTAATTCAGCCGCCGGATACATATACTCCCTCTAACAAAAAAAACTATATTTCTAGATGTCAAAAACATTAATAAAAATTCTACCCGTACATCTTTACAATCTACGCATGTCTATTTTTTTGACATTTTAAGACATGTGAAACCTACATTTCAAATAAAGGGAGCATATGTACCCCAGGAGCCAAAACATTTTTTTGGCCTATATTTGGTTGACAACAAAATGTTCTCTGTAAGAAGGAACTCCATAAACCTTCCATCTATAATACCTATAAAATTAATCTTATAGCATCTCTAACCGAGCCCGTAAAAAGCCCAAAACCATAAAATAAATGCCGCTTTATAATCTCGTGTTCGGTTTCGCGCGCCGATTAGTGACCATAAACGTGCGAAAACCATTAAAAAAAATATGGGCCGCGTTCGGTTCCGCGCGCGGAACTGAATATCATCAGGCCGAGGCGCCGAACCGAGGGCCGACCTATATCCCATCCGGCTGTTGGCGGGAGAGACATTTCAGCTCCCTCCTATTCCCGCGCCCGAGCTCCCAACCCCGCCGCCATCGATTCTGTCCTCTTCTTCGTCTCTGGCCACGCCCCCACCCGAAATCGACGGTATGGACCTGTCCGAGGTCCCACCCGCGGCCGGCTGATGCCGAATTGACAGTCAGTCCTTGTGCGTGGTGAATGACCAGCCCGTTGGGAACCCCAAGAGGAAGGTGTGATGAGTATAGCAGCTAGTTTTCCCTCAGTTAAGAAACCAAGGTTTATCGTTCTTGGAGAGGAGAGACAAACGACTGAAGGTGATGCTTGCTAGTTTGCGACAGCTTCGGACAATTTATATATGGCGCCTCGTCCAAGCTTTGCTTGCTAGCTGCAACGCGGAACCTGCACACAACACAACCAAATACTTTGTTCCCAACTTACGATGAGGTTGTCAATCTCACCGGTTTGCTTGAAACAAAGGTTATGAGTGTATCGAGTGGAAAACAGTAAAAGTATGCGAGTAAAGTAAACAGTGCGAGTAAAGTAAACAGGTGATAGCAATATGATGGAAATAGGACCGGGGTCCACAGTTCACTAGCGGTGTCTCTCCATAAGATAAATAACACATGCTGGGTAAACAAATTACAGTTGGGCAATTGATAGAATAAAGATAAATGTGATATGTCAAGAAGATCACTATGAGATTTACTCTGGGCATTACAACAAAATACATAGACCGCCATCCAACTGCATCTATGACTAATAATTCACTCATGGGGATATCGTCCGAACACCCCATGAGTATTAAGTTGCGAACAACGGATAATTGCATTAAGCAAAGTGTGTAATGTAAACAAAGCATATGCCCTTGAGCATATGAATGTTGTTTTCTCCCTAGTAGCAACAACACATCTACAACCTTAGAGGTTTCTGTCACTCCCCCAGGTTAAATAGAGGCATGAACCCACTATCGAGCATAAATACCCCCTCTTGGAGTCACTAGCAACTACTCGGCCAAGATAGCTACTAACAATGGAGAGCATGCAAGATCATAAACAACATAGAGATAACAAAAGATAATATTCCGTACAGCAACTCAATCATAAACACCAATATTCATCGGATCCCAACAAACCAAACATGTAGAATTACATAACGGTGATCTCAATCATGTAGGGCAGCTCATGAGATCTAAACATGAAGCACATGGTGGAGAAGACAACCATCTAGCTACTGCTATGGACCCATAGTCCAAGGTAGACTACTCACTCATCGCTCCGGAGGCAAGCATGGCGATGAAGAAGACCTCCGGTGGCGATTCCCCTCTCCGGCAGGGTGCCGGGAAGAGCTTCTGGACCCTCCCGATCTCGGGTCGACGACGGCGACGGATCGCGATGTGTTTCTGGAAAATTGATCGGGTACTTAGGTTTTTCCCGTCGGGGGGTCTTTATAGGCGAAGGAGCGATGTCAGAGGAGGGGCCAGGTGGCCTCACACCACGGTGGCGCGGCCCAGGGGCTGGCCGCGCCAGCCAGGCGTGTGGGCCCCTGGTGGCCCCTCTCCTTCTCTCCTTCGGATCTCTGGAAGCTTCCGGGTAAAATAAGACTTCAGGAACTTGTTTCGTCCAATTCCGAGAATATTTCCTGTGTATCACTTCTGAAACACAAAAACAGCAGAAAACAGGGAACTGGCACTGTGGCAACTCGTTAATAGGTTAGTTCCGGAAAATGCATAAAAGTGCCACGAAGTGTAACGAAACAGTAGGCAAATGGTGTAAAAACAAGCATGGAGCATCAAAAATTATAGATACGTTGGAGACGTATCAAGCATCCCCAAGCTTAACTCCTGCTCATCCTCGAGTAGGTAAGTGATAACAAAAGAATAATTTTTGAGGTGACATGCACCTACACAATCTTGATCATGTATGTAAGCATTTGTGAGCTGGGATCATAAGAACTTAAAACATGGGCATGAAGATATAATCTTGACAATAAGAAACTTAGCAACCATGCTGTAAACATGCAAATGAACACAAACAAAAGATCATGAAAATGAAACAATGAAAGTCAAACGTGTGTTCAAATCATAAGGAAAAACATACAAATGGTTTTCAGCTTGTCCTTCAAAGAGAGCAAAACATAAATGCATAGCACACCTTCAAGTTTAAGAGGGCAACTAGATACAAATAATTTGAGAACAAGTGAAACCAACAATATGAATCAATCAATGAACTTTGGGACAATGCATATTACACTAAGAATGACAACTATGCTCTCTTAAGGTGCATAAAGATAGGAGGTGGTGACTCAACATAAAAGTTAAAGAAAGGCCCTTCGCAGAGGGAAGCAGTGATTGCAAGTTTTATAACCTTCAAAAATTATGTTACTTACCGGCTTTGAGCTCTCATTGCCCCCATCATAAGCATCTTGAATGGTTAAAGTTAATGCGAGAACAATTATGATGCATATGCTTGACAAATCATAAGTTGAAAACCTCGTGTCCCGTGAATATGAGTACCCAAACCTCATGCTACTTTACTTAGAGTCCCAAGCAAGGCTCTTGTCATTGTAAATATATGCATATCATTGAGAACCGCCAATGGGGTACCTCCGTGCCCGATGACATGGAACAAGCCCACACCAAAATGATAGGACAAGCAGACAATGAACACCTCAACATCTCTTTTATTTGCCATTTGTTTAGCTTTTTATTGTGAGATGCGTCGTCGTATGTTCACCATGGGTATGCTGCAAATTTCCACCATGAATTATGCATGGCTTAGATTGGTGGCCCGGCGTTTCCCTAACACATATACAAACTCCATGATCCCCACAAGATTCCCAATTCAGTTCACACCGCGGGCATCCATAAACAAAAGATCACGATATCAACTCAAATAAGAAGTGCAATGTTGAAAGCTTGCCCATGACTGCATGGCTGGGCTAGTCTCCAACTTACAACTTGCAAGCATAACAACTCAACATAAGAGACCACAATGTCAAATTTTTAAGAACAGGAAAAGTAAAGTGTGCCTTCCGGTTCGTGAGAGCTTTACTGACCGAATTTCACATAACACTGGTAAGAGTTTAATTTGAAGAGAAAATAAAAGCAAGTCAAATTTACTTGGAATAGCAAATTGCTAGTAGGTATGTATGGTGGACACTTTGGAAAACTTTGGCTTTTAGGAGTTGGATGCACGAGTAGAGCTCATACTCAGTACAAGGCGAGGGCTAGCAAAAGACTGGGAGCGACCAACTAAGAGAGCAATAATGGCCATAATCATGCAAAGCGACAAAGTGACATTAAAAGAAGCATAAGATGGCATCAAAAGTCAAAAACTAAATGATCATAGAGGCTATTGGCGACTTTGTAAGAGTCTAACATGTGTGAGCATGCGCCAAGTCAACCCAAATAAAGCATCAAGGAGAAAACCAAAATAATGCTTCCATACAATAAAAACAACGCATGATTTTTTCAAAGGCTCATTAAGCAATCTCAGTTATTTGAGACAAGTCATGCTACAGCAAAACCACTAAGAATACTATTAAAAAGACATCAAGCATGACATGAAAAAGCCTAAGCCGCCGTCTACACAAGCTCCTTCTTGTACCACTTTTTTGCATAAAGCTTTTTCTCTTTTCCAACACCATTTGAAATTTTTAAAGACACCTCTTTTGATGAAAACCAATAAAGATCAGAGGAAAAAATACACCTTGATGAAAAGATATGATAAGGTCTGAACGCAAATCAAGGCGAAAACGAAAACCAAAAGCAGTAGCAGAAAAAGAAGAACACTCGATGAACGATAAGAGTGAAAACGGAGTGTTCTTGGCAAATGAAAAGCAAGGCAACTTCTCCAAAGGAAATTTGTTGGGGTCCAACCATTTATTGCAGCAAACAAAACAAAACCAACTAAGAAAACTAAAACAACTGACGCTCCAAGAAAAACACATAGTGCATGAAGCAATAAAAATATAGTGTCTTGAAAGGTGACCTGATTTTTGCCGATGAAGAAGGGGTGCCTCGGGGGCATCCCCAAGCTTTGATGCTTGTACTTCTTGGATATTTCTTGGGGTGATGCATGGGCATCCCCAAGCTTGAGCTTTTTTCCATTCTTCAACTCATCTCATCATTCTCCAATCCCTACACTTGAAAACTTCCTTCATACAAAACTAAACACAATTCTATTAGCAACATTAGTGTAGGCATAACATATAATCAACCTCTTTTTGCTTCAGGTTTTAACTCAAAACCACCACATATAAAGCAAATACTACTGTATCAACCTCCCCAAAAGTTCCGTGATCAAAAGAACTCAAAAGAAAGCGATAAAGTGGCAAACACAAATATTGGCAGAAATCTGTCAAAACTGAACAGCTGACAAAGGTCGAATTTTTGAGGGGTTTTCTGTTGCTCAAATAAAAAAGTGTTCAACTAACGAAAGTTTGGATATAACCTGGGGCATATGCACAAGAAATCACAGGTCCAAAAGATATACAGAGAATTTATACGAATTTTTACGGTGCAGCACCGAAAACAGTTTCAGGACAGCAACATCCCCAAATCTTTACCTCACTCGAATTAGAGGCTTCTCTTGGAACAAAAACAAAATAAAAAGGATAAGGAGCGGTCATTACAGTAGTAATGACTTCCAAGACTCAAATAAAAGAAAAAGTACTGAAAATAAACATTGGGTTATCTCCCAAGAGTGCTTTTCTTCAACGCCTTTGAGCTAGGCGCAGAAAATTGCGAATCAAGTAATATCAAGAGATGAGGTACTAGGATCAGCGCAAGGTGGAGAGATAAACCTTATATTGCCTTTTCCCACATCAATGACGCCGCCCAGGAGCTTCAGGAGGGATCTTCCAAGTGTGATTTGTCCTTTCCCTACACATTCAATAACAAGATAATCAGTAGATATCATTCTTCCTAGGACTTTTATAAAAACTCCTTCCGCTATTCCAATGGGAAATATAGTGGCATTGTTAGTAAGAGGAATTCCTTCTCCCCCCTCAGAAAGCTTCCAAAGGCTCAAAGATTCATAGATATCCTTTGGCATGAGGCAAAATTCAGACATAATATGACAACGAGCATGAAAAGTTTCACCACTAATGGTGATTTTTACCGTAGGATACCAACTCGAAGGTTTAGTATTTGTTGGCACATAATCAAAATGCTGGCGCAAAGTATTGTAGCAAGAATTCAAACTAGCAGTGCGAGTCTCAAGAGTATCAAGTCTATTAAAAATGCACACAAGAGAGGAATCAAAATAGGTTGGCATGCTATAAATTGTAATCAACTTTTTTATAATATTGAAGGCTTGATCTCCATCACAATGAAGGAAATCCCCTTCTGCAGTAGCATCCAAAGCATATCTATAACGAAGAGCAAGTCCAAAGTAAAAGCTACTAAGAAGCAAACTCAAAGTTATTTTAGGTTCAGTTTTTCCATGCCAATCATAAATTCTAGACCAAGCCTCTTTAAAACTTTCCTCATCCTTTTGTTTAAAAGTGAAAATCATATCCTCGGGCGACATAGTAGTAGCAACTGAACTAGACATAATAAACTAAAGTAAAGAAATAGCAACTACCAAGGATTCTAATTTTTTTTGGGTTTTTGATATAAGACGATGCAGGTAAAATAAATAAAGTAAAGCAAAACAATAACAAAGTAAAGGATGTGCGTGCGAAAAACTCCCCTCGCAGAAGTCTTCTACTTCCTCCCCGGCAACGGCGCCAGAAAAACAGCTGATGCTGTTTGATGGTGCCAAGTTGACGTGGGAAAGTGTAGTTGATGTGGGAGCTTCCTCTTCTTCAATCCCCGGCAACGGCGCCAGAAAAATAGCTGATGCCGAATTGACAGTCAGTCCTTGTGCATGGTGAATGACCAGCCCATTGGGAACCCCAAGAGGAAGGTGTGATGAGTATAGCAGCTGGTTTTCCCTCAGTTAAGAAACCAAGGTTTATCGTTCTTGGAGAGGAGAGACAAACGACTGAAGGTGATGCTTGCTAGTTTGCGACAGCTTCGGACAATTTATATATGGCGCCTCGTCCAAGCTTTGCTTGCTAGCTGCAACGCGGAACCTGCACACAACACAACCAAATACTTTGTTCCCAACTTACGATGAGGTTGTCAATCTCACCGGTTTGCTTGAAATAATGGTTATGAGTGTATCGAGTGGAAAACAGTAAAAGTATGTGAGTAAAGTAAACAGTGCGAGTAAAGTAAACAGGTGATAGCAATATGATGGAAATAGGACCGGGGTCCACAGTTCACTAGTGGTGTCTCTCCATAAGATAAATAACACATGCTGGGTAAACAAATTACAGTTGGGCAATTGATAGAATAAAGATAAACATGATATTTCAAGAAGATCACTATGAGATTTACTCTGGGCATTACAACAAAATACATAGACCGCCATCCAACTGCATCTATGACTAATAATCCACTCACGGGGATATCGTCCGAACACCCCATGAGTATTAAGTTGCGAACAACGGATAATTGCATTAAGCAAAGTGTGTAATGTAAACAAAGCATATGCCCTTGAGCATATGAATGTTGTTTTCTCCCTAGTAGCAACAGCACATCTACAACCTTAGAGGTTTCTGTCACTCCCCCAGGTTAAATAGAGGCATGAACCCACTATCGAGCATAAATACCCCCTCTTGGAGTCACTAGCAACTACTCGGCCAAGATAGCTACTAACAACGGAGAGCATGCAAGATCATAAACAACATAGAGATAACAAAAGATAATATTCAGTATAGCAACTCAATCATAAACACCAATATTCATCGGATCCCAACAAACCAAACATGTAGAATTACATAACGGTGATCTCAATCATGTAGGGCAGCTCATGAGATCTAAACATGAAGCACATGGTGGAGAAGACAACCATCTAGCTACTGCTATGGACCCATAGTCCAAGGTAGACTACTCACTCATTGCTCCGGAGGCAAGCATGGCGATGAAGAAGACCTCCGGTGGCGATTCCCATCTCCGGCAGGGTGCCGGGAAGAGCTTCTGGACCCTCTCGATCTCGGGTCGATGACGGCGGCGGATCGCGATGTGTTTCTGGAAAATTGATCGGGTACTTAGGTTTTTCCCGTCGGGGGGTCTTTATAGGCGAAGGGGCGATGTCAGAGGAGGGGCCAGGTGGCCTCACACCACGGTGGCGCGGCCCAGGGGCTGGCCGCACCAGCCAGGCGTGTGGGCCCCTGGTGGCCCCTCTCCTTCTCTCCTTCGGATCTCTAGAAGCTTCCGGGTAAAATAAGACTTCAGGAACTTGTTTCGTCCAATTCCGAGAATATTTCCTGTGTATCACTTCTGAAACACAAAAACAACAGAAAACAGGGAACTGGCACTGTGGCAACTCGTTAATAGGTTAGTTCCGGAAAATGCATAAAAGTGCCACGAAGTGTAACGAAACAGTAGGCAAATGGTGTAAAAACAAGCATGGAGCATCAAAAATTATAGATACGTTGGAGACGTATCACCGGCCAGGTCCCGCGACCTTAGATGGCGGCTCCCGCGATGTCGCCGGCTCCTGCTACATCGGCTGCTCCGTCGGGCTCCACCGTCTTGAAGAAGCACTACAACAAATGTGTTGACTGACGACCCTTCAATTTGGTCACTAGACGGTCACTGTTGTACAACTTGTGACCCTCTTGTGACCAAAAACACTTGGTCGGCAGTGGAGCGTCACTAACCGCCTACGATGAACAATTTTTCTAATTGGTCATTAGCGTTTATGACCAAAATAGATGGTCATAAGCATTATGATCAAAAAATTGGTCACTAACAATTTGGCTAGGCCACGTCAGATCCTACGTGACAGGATTGTGACCAAACCAAATGGTCATAATTCCAATTTAGCCCAGTCTAGTTTTGTTGCTCTAGATGGGCCAAGCCCAGTAACTCGGCCTATTTTATATTCATTTTCCTATCAATTTTTGTCAACTACATGGGCTAAGCCCAACATTTTGGGCTTTCATTTTCTAGGGCGTGGCCTTTTGTGATACATGGGTCCAAGCTGTCAGGTTCTAGTAAGTGGGTCCAAATTGTCAGATAGATGGTCCAAGCTGTCAGGTTCATTAAGTGGGTCCAAATTGTCAGATTCTTTGTACTCGTCAGATTCCTTTTTTCAGTAGGTCCAAAATTTAGATTTTAATTTCCATTTTGACAGTAAAATATAAATATTATTTAAAAGAATAGACAGAAAACACACATTGTTACTTCAAGTAATTGCCAGAATCAATATATATTACATAATATAACACGGATCAAATGGGATTCACAGTATATCTAGCTCTACAAATTCAAAAACTATATATTATGCTCATGCACTGTCATATGACCATATGCAGTTGACGAGGGTTAACTCGGCAAATGTCCTAGATGAAGGACTTAGGATCGGGGGAAGAGGGCGTCGGATGAACTCGAAGGTAAAGATCAGACAAACAAGACAAGGTTTGATGTGTATCGAGAATAAGCGTGGTACTCAATTGGCTTAATCTCAATTTGTCCCTGGCCGGCCTCTCTTGGCCCCTTTATATAGGTGGCCAGGTCTCGAGGAACCGGTCGGGTTCAATACAAATTACAATGTCTGTATACGATATCATCTCATATTTCGACTACATCTATGCTTAGGCCTCCCTAACGGGCCCAGGGGTACCAAGATAATGGGCCTTATTAGCTATACCCTTGTTAGCAGTAGCCCAGATTCTTCAGTATGAAGAGATTTCCTTCACAATTTCTTCATAACGGCCCTTGAAGTACTTTGGAGTGGTTGCATCCATCTAGAAAGACCAACAGGACGATGCCATTAGTTAAAACGATCTTTATCAGCAAGACAGTACTTATTATAAAAAACATGCAAATGTATGGTGAAATTTGCAGATAATAGTACTGATAGCACAATTTTGCACCATGGCTAGGGTTCCGAGATGGTTATGTTTGACCGAAGGGGAGACTCGGCCTGAGAGGATATGTATTACGGTCGTTAGAAGGAGGCCATCTAGACGGCTGAGACATGCTTTCGTGGGGTGATTTGTGGGTAGTATTTTCTCAAATGATCCTATATTGTGCAGAAGTGTTCGACTTGGAACGACAAACAATGTTGCTAAACAAAGTTTTCATTTTCTTTGCGCGAAAAACTTATTTTTCATTTTCTGAGTGGCACAAATCGATGTTCTTGTGAAGGAGCTACCAAAATTCAATTTTACAATTGGACCAAAACAATCTCCAAAAATACTATACCACTTAGGGTTTAAAATTTAGCACTTAGTTAAACAATAAACCATTTGTAGGTATTTTTAAATTTTTCGACAACTTTCTACCGATTCAGTTGGAAGTGGGCCCAATTTGAACTACAAGTGCTTCATATCTTGCTCATTATTTTTTGAAAAAAAATATTTTTAGGTGCACAAGTTGCTATTTCATCATAGATCTACAAAAAGTTTCAGAAGATTCCACCCCTATATATCTAGGAACTATCGTGCCCGCCATTTTGACCGCCTTTTAAAATCGACATAAGAAATTCAAAAAATATAAAACATTTGCATTGCATCATGTTATGTGACCTAGTTGCAAGGAAATATAACAAACTTGGAATATTACAATTTTTTTCAAAAACACTGTTCCCAAAACAGATCTATCATGTATAAAGATTCATGACTTTTAAGCCAAACTACCAATGTTATGGCCACAATCATGACATATTTTGTTCAAATGATCCTATACTATACAAAAGTGTTCGACTCGGAATTACAAACAATGCTACAGAAGGAATTTTTCATTTTCTTTGCACAAAAAACTTATTTTTTCTTTTCTGAGTGGCACAAATCGATGTTTTAGTGAAGGAGCTACCAAAATTCAATTTGAAAATTGGGCCAAAAAAATCTAAAAAATATTAGAACACTTAGGGTTTAAAATTAAGCACTTTGTTGAACAATAAACAATTTGTAGGTATTTTTAATTTTCTAAGAACTTTCTGCCGATTCAGCAGGAAGTGAGCCCAATTTGAACTACAAGTGCTTCACAGTTTGCTCATCTTTTAAAAAAATATGTTTTGATGCACAAGATGCTATTTTATCAGAGATCTACAAAAAAATTCGCAACATTCTACCCATATCTACAAAAGAGCTACCATGTACAAAGATTCTTGAGTTTTATGCTAAACTACCGATGTCATGGCCACAATCATAGCATAGTTTGTTTAAATGATCATATATTGTGTAAAAGTGTTTGACTTGGAATGGCAAACAATGTTGCTATAGGAAGTTTTCGTTTTCTTTGCACAAAAAACTCATTTTCCATTTTCTCGGGTGGAAAATGAGTTTTTTGTGAAGCAACTACCAAAGTTTACCATGATAACTGGAGCAACCCAATTTCTAAAAATATTATAACACTTTATATGCACAATTAACCAATTGGTTACAAGGGTAAATTAGTAGAGGTATTTTTTATATTTTTGACAACTTTCTGTCGATTTAGTAGGAAGAGGGGCAATTTGAACTATAAGTGCTTCATAGTTTACTCATAATTTGTTTAAAAATATTTTTTGGGTACACAATTTGCTATTTCAATAGAAATTTACTAAGATTTTTGAAATATTCATAAATTACCTACGACGGTCACGTCCTTTGTTTTGACCATATTTTGAAAACAACTTATAGATTTTTTAAATAATTCAATAAAATAGAAAATTGACAAACACAAAAAGTTTGTTTCTCATAGGGATGAACTAATTCGATTTTTGGATCATCTTGTTCAAACATATTATATGAAATTTTTACTAAGATGCTACTTGAAATATATGTTTAGTTGTTTGTAAAAAAGAAAATTCTCTTAAAAACTATTTGGGCTGAAACTTATGGGGAGCCCATGTATTTTGTCCCTGAAACCGTCCACTACAAAGTCATAAATGCTATGGGCCATTAGCCCAGGCCCATTTGCATCGCTGCTTTAATATAAACGGAACGAAGCTACTAAGTGATCACAAGTGGGAAGTTGCTCTAGTGGTAACCCTGTGGCTGTTTGGGGGCTGAGGTCATGGGTTTGAGACCCCTCTCTGCATGTTTTTTGTAGTATTATTTGCATGCCCTTGCAGGTGCGGTTGGCGGGAGCCAGTTGGCAGGTGGTGCTGCTATTGTGAGCGAGTCCCATAGGTCAGGTTGGGAGGGCGGGACCCGCCTGGCAGGTCATGTGGCCGGGACCCACTGCTAGGTGCGGTGCCTGGGACCTAGGTGTCAGGTCTAATGCGCGGGACCCCCATGCAGGTCGTCTGGTTGGGACCCACAGATCAAATTTGGTGGGCGGGACCCTGGTGCGGTGGGCAGGAGCCACATGTCAGGTCGGGCGGGACCAACATGTTAGGTCGGGTGGGTGGGACCCATAGGTCAGACCTTGTGGGCAGCGAGAGTGGGTGGGACCCACGTGTTAGGGGGTGGGGCCGATGGGACCTGCATGTAAGGGGGTGGGGGTGGGTGGGACTTACTTGTAAGAGGGTGGGTGGGACCCACATGTAAGGGGTGGGGTGGGTGGGACCCACGTGTAAGTGGGAGGGGTGGGGTGGGACCCACGTGTCTAGTGGTGGGGTGGGACCCGCATGTAAGTGGATAGAGCTAGGTGCTATGGGACCCACCTGTCAGGATGGCGGGGTTGCTTTGGCTAGGACCCACATGTCATATATTAGTCAAAGTCAATGGTTGTGTTCTCCTGCCACTAGGTCCCACCTGTAAGAGCACAACCACGTAAGCATCGGTGACACCTAGATACTGACACATATGCAGGATTGCTGAGTTGGAGGCCTAGTCACACTGGTTACAGTGTTACAACCATTTAAATTGGTCGTAAGCGTTAGAAAATCAATTAAAAATAATATGCTAAATTTGATTATATAAGTTATGACCATTTCATGTCTGAACATTAGGACCTTTTAGTCTAAAATGGTCATAACGATTAAGACCTTGAACCCCTCCCAACCGACTTACGACTATTTGATATGAGTTGGTCATAAATTTATGACCAATTTTTTTGTGGTCACTACGAGATGATGGTCACTACTCAACATATTTCTTGTAGTGAAGAGGAAGAACGCGGGCACGCACCTCATCACCGGTGCTGCTGCCGCTGTTGTACAGCCTGCTCCTCCCGCGCGTACCGTCGCCACGCCCGCCGCCGCCCGGCGGGCACCTCGGCTGAAGTCTGTGCCGGCTTCCCGAGCGCGGCCAAAGGCTCCGCGGAAGGCGGCGGGAGATCCCGCAAAGAATAAGCATACTAGGAAGCGCACGAACCTTCCTCCCGTGGCTCCGGAGCCGGACGTCCTCGACGTGCCGCTCGTCGACGACATTGCCGCGAACAAAGTGGTAATTTTTTTTATAGAGGATTGGTTTGGTCGATATGAATATGCAGCGTTTTGCAATGTAGAAATGATGCAAATGGAGTTCCTACCTCTTTCATCGAGCTTCTAAATAGGAACGAAGTTGACATCTCCTCGTTGCCGCTTTATTCCTACGGTGACAGTGAGGACATGGGGAAGATGGAGAGAAGGAGGATGGTTACGACAAGATCGAGGAGATTGAGGAGGAGGTCTTCGATGGGTCTCAACCCCCCAAGTAGAGGAAGAAGGGGATGTCAAACTACACCAAGATTGAAGACACTTGCTTGGTACGGGCATGGTCAAATGTCACCATAGATTCGGTGACTAGGAATGAAAAAACGGACAAGCTGTATTGTCAACACATCGAAGACAGGTTTTTCAATCTCATGCCTCAAGTTTCAACACCAGTGACTCGTTCATATCGTTGTCTACAAGGCCGGTGGGATGCGATCCAAGCTTCTTGTAGCCATTTGTGTGGAGCATTGGAGCAAGTCCAGAATGCACCTCCAAGCGGTGTTGCCATTGATGACTACGTTAGTATAGCATGATGCAATTTGTGAATGGATTTTGTCAATGGATTTTGTGAATGCATTTTTTGATAGAATTGCATCATGTTTTGGTGAATGTAGAAAAGTTTTGCAATAGATAGGTACAAAGCAATGGTCGGATCCAAAGGAAAACCATTTGTGCTTCAACATTTCTACAAGATTCTTGAGCATTGCCCAAAATGGAAGACAAGGGACCAAGAGATAAAACCAAAGAAAGTAGCATTGCTAGAATTGGATGATTCAGCGGTGCTGGTATCTTTTTGTGTCAAATATGACAAAGATTTGTGAAACTATGCAAAACTATGTGGCATATTGTTAGTTTGAATGTTGTATGCCAAATATTGGAGGTTTACTGCTTTTATTGGTTCAGTTTGTGCCGCGGCACAGATCATTGACTGTAAACTCAGCCCTTAGAAACAAATATTCCTATTTATGGTTTCAATTACGTGTACTGATTAGCGTCGCGTCTTTTGAATCTGTAAAACACGAGTTCGGTGCCATAGCACAAGAATAGAGGCATGCCATTGCATATCTATAATAGGTATTAGCATCATAGGATATTTTAACATATAAAGACGATCATTAGAATTATCATGGGAACCAATAGCATGCTTTCCTCTTTCACAATAGTTCTTTGTTCCATTTTCAATCATACTCTCATAGTTGCAACAAATGATTTCATAAGCATGATATAATTGCAAACCATGTAAATAATTCTCAACACATGCATATTTCTCCTCTATGGCATGGTTAGGAGAATTCAAGCATAGTATTGAACTCTCATGAATGAGAGCACCATCACAAATATCAAGAGTATCATTTTTAGCTCACAAATATTGGTAGAAATTACTAAACAAGGTGGACCATCAACTATCATAGGACCATCATCCAAAGCATTATCATATAGCATATCCAAAACATACTCCTCACTAGAATCAACTTCATTATTTTGAACAATAAAATGATGCATAACACAATGGGATTTTTAGTTTTAGGATTACTATCATGTGTGGATGGTGAAAGTGGAGAATTCCACACATCCCCAATCTTACATGGGACCATATCTTTTTTAATTTTTTATTCTTCCACATCCTTGTCTTGTCTCAAGTTTTCATCATCTTGCTCCTGCAAAAAATTAGTACTTTCTTATGCAGCAAGGGTTCTCATAACAAATTGAGCAATATAATGATTATCATGGAAATTTCCTAAGCAATAGATGAACAAGTAAAAACTTCTTTTTCTGACCTTAATTAGTAGCCATAGGACAAGTCTTTGGTTTTCACTGATAAAAGAAAATATCTCATAGGCAACCATAAAATCAACATATTGATTACCTTGCTCTAAACCATATTTGAGATACCCACCATTTAAGATGGTTGCAATTGTTGGATCCACATTATTCTCACAGTGAAAAATGAAGTGTTTATTTTTTGCCTAGAGCAACAAGTTTTATCATAGAAATCACATAACTATGTGGTTGCATCATTCAAGCATCTAATCATGCCATGTACATACCTCTTTACCTTCATTAAAAGAGTAGTACTTTTAATTGATATCAGGAGCATGTAGTAACTCAAGATTTTCATCTAGAGAGCTTCTAAGAAGCTCTTTCATAGCTCAGCATGCATAGGAAATAAAACTGAAAAAAGCTATTGCAAAGTCTAAAGTGACAAAGAAGACTCCCAACCGAGCCAAACACATCAAGAAGATCTCCCCAAGCTTTGTCCTCAGCCCAGCTACAAGATATAGTCACCACTGTCCCAGGCAACATCGCCAAAAATATCAACTGGTGTCAATAATTCTACTCTTTATTTTAGCACTCGTTTGAACTCTAAGCATAGAGTGATGCAGAAAGGGGTGTTCTTCCTATACTCTTCCAGCAACCTGCAGTAGCAAAAAAATAGTTTCCTGTCCCAACTTACTGGAGTGGTTGTTAGGCACTCACGGCTCCGGTGATGAACTACTTCCTCTTCAACATGGTGATGAAGAAGATGGTGTCTATGGAGACGAAGGGGCAACCAATGATGGCTCCAGTAGCGTCTCCCCTCGTATCCTCATAGTCTTGTGATCATTTCATGTATTTAGTATTTCTCTGTCGCCCCATGGTGAAATCACCCAAGGGGTCTTATATATACTCCCTCCATCCTAAATTACCATGTATTCTAGGTTCAGTCAAAGTCAAACTTTGTAAACTTTGAGTAAGTATACAAGAAAAATATAAACATTTATAATATAAAATAGATATCATTAGAATCATCATACAAAATGTGTTTATATTATATGTATTTTCTATTATAAAATTTTATAGTTTTACCACTATACTTGGTCAAACTTTATAAAGTTTGACTTTGACTAAACCCAGAATGCAGGGTAATTTAGGACGGAGGGCGTAGTCAGTTTTAGGTCAGTGGATATGAAGAAAGCTAGTAAAACAGCCTACGAGGTAGGAGACGGGACCCACCACACGGCCATAGGTGGGGCTCGTGTGGTTGAGCCTCATTTCCATCTCGTGGTGCTTCACATTGACTTCTTCTCATATGGTCAGTTTTCTTAAAAAATGATGTACCAAAAATACTGTTTAACGTCCAAAAGGTTTCTAAAACTAAAAAATACACAGAAACAGGGATTCCTGCTCTGCAGAGTTAAAATGAAAGTAAAGCGGATCCTTTGTAAAATCCTAAAAATCAATATAAACATGTCTGGGACCCTAAATAATTATCAAATATACAGGAATATTATCTAATAAACTATAAAGTTCATGGATATATTTTATATGCATCATCGGGGCAAAGGACGGTGAGGAGTAGATGTAGCTGCCCTAGTAGTATTATTGACCTATGTAATATGTAGTTGCAATATAAAAAGTTAAACACCTTGATTATATATATTTTTGACTTACTTGTAGGCTAGGGAAGGAAAGCTAGGCTCATCCGGGTGGCCGCATTTTCTTGCCAAATCTGGGATGAATATGGGTCCTCGCGGATGCATCGCTTGGTCTGTTTGTGTCTTGTTGTTGGACCGTGGTTATGGCATCATCCTATCTGCTTGGACCAGTTTGGTCTGTTCGGATTACACCACTAAAGTGGTGATTCATATTGCAAGCTTCACATGAAAGGTATCCATGTCACCAAATTAACCTTGGCCCTTGGATTGGGATTTGAATCAATTATAGCCATCATATTATACCAGCAATCAACACTTATTTCAGAACATTCGGCTATTATAATATTACTATGTTTACAACTTTCCATAGACCCTTTTTGTTCCCCTAACATGTTTAGATTGATGTGGAAGCTCCCTTTGTTCCAAAAAGAGGGAATCACATGGTTGGTCACAAAATTTACTAGGGATGAGCAATTTAGTCATAAAACTTTAGAGCAGGAATCTAGAAGTCACTTTTGAACTATTTTATGATGAAATCGGTCACACTTAGTGAAGTGGCATGTTGATTGTCAGTAGACCAAGGTAGGCCACAATTTCTTTTCACAAAAAAACCCTTGCATAAATCATCTTGTAACCCCAGTGATTTGAGAAGTGCTTGGGTTCCAAAGCTGCCACCTTGCAGTCTCACCCAGGCACTTACCTGCATCGTCCATTGCGCCTACATGGCCTCTGGGCCCGAGTCGCTGTTAACCTGTGCCATGACCGAGAAAAGTGAGCTAGAAGAGATAGAATGTGAGCAAGTTAGTCACCACGCGGAACAGCTTCTTATGCGCCACCAGCATGGAGGCGATGAGGTCTTTCATGAACTGCAGCGCGAGGAACACCGCCTCCTAGACCTAAACCTCACTGGAGGCTTGTCTATGTCGTTGTTGTTTACGAGGGTGGGTTGGATGGAGGCAGAGAAAACATATCGGTGACGGCAACTACATACACCTTAGATCGATTATGTTGGCTTGGAAGTCGAGGACATCTCGCTGAAGCACCTAGTCATGTCTTCATGGCTTGGGGAGGACAATACGATAGTGTGGCCACTCCATGGCAGTGGCGGGCTTACCTGGGAGCTTGCTAGAGAGGTATATCTAGAGGGAGAATTTAGAAAGGCGAGTAACACGGGTTCATTGCCGTGGCAGCCTGCAATTCTGAGCGTTGATGTAGTTGTGCATGTGACATGGCCAAGATGCAGGGGCAAAGAAGATGCATCTAACCGGTCATACCCACTTAGAGACATGGGATAGGCAGGAGCTTGGCCGATTGTTCAGTGGGATTTTTGCAAAAAAGGTGGACTAACATGGTCAACTTATTTGTCAACATGCCACTTCATGGAATGTGACCAATTTTCTCATAAAAACAGTCTAAAGTGACCTCCCGGCTCATTTTAGAAGTCATGTGACCAAGGTGCTCATCCTTGGTAAGTTATATGATCAATCATGTGACTCCCTCTTCCAAAATTTGCTTGCTCAAATTCATTCTATTTTAATTATATTTAAAAATAAGCATTTGGATATTATGAATCTCAAATTCATTCTACCTTGCTTTGAATCAATGTCGGGTTTGAATATCCTTGGCAAAAGTGAGGCTTTTGTGATTAATGCTGATGAGGAAGATTAATTGAGAACTTCTTTCAAGCTTAACTCCAAGCTAGGTATGATGCCTATGACCTACCTTGGAATGCGTGTGTATTGTTTAGAGCTGCCAATGGTGGTGTTTGCTCCTCTTACAGCTAGGGTGACTAAAAATGTGAACCCTTGGAAAGGAAAGGATTTATCCTCCAGCGGGGAATCCTGGTATAATCATATTTTTTGTTGCATGAGTTTCTACCTCCTTCTTAGGAAGGCATCCATAATGTGTTTGATAAAATACTTGCTTGATTTTTTTGGGATAAAGACAAAGACTAGAAGAAGCACCACATGGTCAAGTGGAGCTCCATGTGTACACCTAAGGATAATGGCAGCCTTTGTTTAACAAATAGCAGGCTAAGGATTTAGTGTCTGATGGCAAACTGGGCTTGGGAAGGCCCATAATAACCAAAAGGCAGGTTGTAGCTTGAGATCATGAAGAAAAAAATACATTCAGGGGTCTAATTTGACCTTCATCAGATCAAATCATGGCTCCCAACTATGGGAAGTAATTCTTAAATCCCGCCAGCGGATAACGATGGCGCTAAACACAATGTTGATAATGGCAGAGTCACGACATTTTGGCTGGATTGTCCCAAGTTGCTATATATCACAAATTTTACCTAGGTTCTTTGCAATCTGTGATAGCGTTAGAGGACATGATTGTCTAGATTTTGGGATCGGCCCTTGGTAGGCCTCGCTTTTGACACTCTTTTTGGCCATGTGGAGTTGGTCCACTAGGAGGATCTTGAGGAGTCCTTACAACTGTTCCAGTCAGTGTAGTGAATGACTCAACCTCATGGATTATTGAGGCCTCGGGTGGTTTCTCTACTTCTTCCCTATACAAGGCTTTTCATGATAGGGTTGCTATCTTTAGATTCAAAGAGTTGTGGAATTAAAGGTCCACGTAATCAAAATATTCATTTGGAAGATGGATAGATACCGCATCCATAGTGGGGATCAAGCTTAGAAACAGACGGTCCGGATGATGGGTTATGCCTCCTTTGTCATTAGCCAGAAGACCAGAACCATATTTTGCCTAACTGAGAGTTGCTTAAATTCTTCTATGCTGACTTTAGGGAGATCTTGGGATCAGACTGGAACCCAAGCTCATTCCCTCAGTTTTTCTCTCTTATCCAAGGGGTGCCTTGCCAATCTAGGCGCCTCATGTGGGTTGCTTTTGCTACTTTATCTTGGAACCTTTGGGTTATTCGTAAGAAAGCTCTTTCTAAGGGATTTTTCCTTTAATTCTCCTACTTATGACTCTAAAAAATGGGTTCTGCTATCGAGGAGGAGCGATTGGGATTCAACCTCTTCCCTAATTGGCAAGGTCAAGGCCAAGATGGCGAAGCTACGAGCCGAGATTAACTAGTTGGACTATCCTTGCCTGCACCTTCTCCTCCCGCCCCTACCCCCACCACTTGTTTTAGTTGTCCACCTGAGGGTACGAACTCTATTAGTTTGCTTATGTCTAATTTTTTTCTCTAGACTTGTCTAAAGCCGATCTGTTCCGGTTTGGTACTCTTTATGTGTTGTACGCTACCTTGGTTCTCTAGGGTTTAATTTATAAAGTCGGGTATCTAGACTTTTATCTAAAATAATAATTTGCTTTATCAACCGTTAAGTAGTACTAGAAGTCTACATGTTACTATGTTAGTACTACTGTTTGAGTTTCACTGAATTTTTTCATGGAAATAAAATAATCGTATCTTCTATTTCTCTCCACATGCACCTTCGACATAGTAGTGTCTACCTATTCATTTTATGTAATGCAGTCGCTAATTAATGAAAGAAATTAGCTTCCATGTAAAAAGTTGTCTAGCTCCTACAACTAACTAACTGAAAATGCTCTTAGACATGACCTCTGGGTGCATTGTGGCATAAAGTGACATGGTTGAAACTGAACAAAGTGTAGGCACATTTGTTGTTATGTGCAGCTAGCATGTAGAGAGTTGACAAAGTGTTTTTTTTCTCAAAACTAATCTTCGGCACCGGTAAATGTCCCTCATGTAGAGCACTTGGAAGCTACTTCAAGCCAATGCTAAATTATGAGATTTCATAGTGCCAATGAAAGCTTGCCAAATCCACATGTCATAATTTTTCATAGCTTCAAGTACCACATTATATTCTTCGGTATGATCTTTGTACAACCCTTGACAAGTGAATGGAAATTTTTTCCATCCACAATGCATGCAATTGATGCTTCCAGCATCCTAGAAAATCCTCATGTTGTGTTTTGTGCCAAGATCCAAGTTGTGTCTATTTCATTTGGTTCTCTCAAAAAAGGTTTGTCCAAACACTTCCACTAGTGCTCTGTACTCACACATGCGGAGGTAATCGTCTAGTGTATCTACAAGAGCTCCATATGGAAGCTGCCTCATAGCATGAGTGTATTTCTGGAAAGATGAGAAACTATACATTTTGCAGTTGACATGTACCTGGCGGTTGGCTCCAAGGTGTAGTGACGACTTCCAAAGGACACGAAAGAGAGGCAACCACACTAGAGAAGTTGGTGAGAGGGATTGCACGGTTGTTGAGTAGGTGTCGCTGATACGTCTCAAACGTATCTATAATTTTTTATGCTCCATGCTTGCTTACACACCATTTGCTTTGTGTTTTGTTACACTTCATGGCGTTTTTATGTATTTTCTGCAACTAACCTATTAACAAGATGCCACAATGTCAGTTCCCTGTTTTTTGCTATTTTTGTGTTTCAGAAAAGTTACACAGGAAATATTCTCAAAATTGGACGAAACAAAAGCCGAATCTCCTATTTTTATCGAAGCTTCGCGAAGACCGAAGATGAGACAGAGGGGGGCCAGGGGCCAGCCTCACCACCAGGGGGCGCAGCCCAGCCCCTGGCCGCGCCCACCTATGGTGAGACCACCTGGTCCACCTCCTGACGTTGCCCCTTCGCCTATAAGTTCCCCTCGACGGGAAAAACCTAGGGGACAGATTTCTTTTCCACGAAACATACTGCAAGCCGCCGCCATCGCCGTCGCAAGATCGGGAGGATCTAGGAGCTGTTCCCGGCACCCTGCCGGAGAGGGGAATCCAGGCCTTCTACACCACCATGGTCGCCTCCGGAGTGATATGTGAGTAGTCTACTGATACGTCCAAAACGTATCTACTTTCCCGAACACTTTTGCTATTGTTTCTCCTCTAATTTGTGTGTTTTGAATACAACTAACACATACTGACACTGTTTTCAGCAGAATTGCTCTGGTGTCTCGTTTTTGTGCAGAAAGCCAACTTTCAGTAAAAATTCGGGAAAATTCATCATAAATCCTATTTCACCAGAAGACCCACGGAGCCAGAAGATGAGACGGAGGGGAGGCTCGAGGGCCCCACACACACAGGGGGCGCGGCCCAGCCCTGGCAGCGCCCACCTGGTGTGAGGACGCCTCAGCCGTCCCCTCGACCTCTCCTTTTGCCTACATATACCCCCTGACTCGATTATATCAGGGAGACGGCGTTTTTCCCAGATAGACTTCCGCTGCGCCGCCGCCATCAGAAACCACGATTCGGAACCAGAAACTCCGTTCTGGCACCCTGCCGGGACGGGGATTTGGAGGAGATCTTCATCACCATCATCACCGACGCTCCTCCATCGACCATCCATGACTCCCCCATCCATGTGTGAGTAATTCCCCCGCTGTAGGTGAGGGGATGGTAGGGATTGGATGAGATTGTTCATGTAATTTGATATGAGATTGTTAGGGCATTGTGCCTAGTATCTTTATTTAGTGCCTATGACATTGTTGCAACTTATTGTGCTTAATGCTTGTCACTTTGGGCCCGAGTGCCATGATTTCAGATCTGAACATGTTATTATTTCTATGATGATACTTGTTGTTTATGGTCTTACCTACAAGTTGTATACACATATTGTTGTCCGGAACCCGAGGCCCCAAAGTGACAGAAATTGGGATAACCGGAGGGGATGGTTATGATGTGAGGATCACATGTGTTCACCGAGTGCTAATGCTTTGTTCCGGTACTTTATTAAAAGGAGTACCTTAATTACCAGTAGTTTCCCTTGAGGCCCTGCTGCAACAGGCTGGTAGGACAAAAGATGTCATGCAAGTTTCTCCTTGTGAGCACGTACGACTATATACGGAACACATGCCTATGATTGTTTGTACTAGGATGCTTTATCATTATTTATCTGCAATGCCTATGTCTCATTGATTTCATGAATTATCTTATCCATGCAACGCCCGTAATCCATCCCTATGCCTACAGTATTTGTTCCTACTGTTTACTACTGTTACTATTACCGCTGCTCTTTTACTACTGCCATTACTATTTCACTACTATCACCACTATAAAACTGTTGCTACTAATAAACCACTGCGAGCAAGACTGTTTCCAGGTGCAGCTGAATTGACAACTCATCTGTTAAGGCTTACATATATTCTTTGGCTCCCCTTGTATCGAATCAATAAATTTGGGCTTTACTTCCCTCGAAGACTGTTGCGATCCCCTATACTTGTGGGTCATCAAGACTATTTTCTGGCGCCGTTGCCGGGGAGCATAGCTTTATTTGTAAGTTCACTTGGTATTCATATTGTTCGCTGCAATCCTTTCATCATGGGTAAACCTCGTGATGGAAAAGTTCCTATATTGCCATCCACTACAAGAAGAGGTACGACTCTCAACACCTCTGTTGCTCTTGATTCGCCATCTGTTATGAGTAAGTTGCTTACACCACCACACCCACACGCTACTGCTACTACTTCTGCTGAGTTTGAAAATGCCACTGATAATTTAGATGATGCTTCTACTGTGCTTGATGAGAGTGGTTCACTAGGTTCCTTTTTAGATGCTACTATTGCTAGAGCTAAGTTGGGAAACACCACTGTTACACCTGTTAGTTCACCTGAGTCTAGGGAATGTCCTAGTGATGATTATGATGATGATGCTTATATTGAGCTTAATGATGATTTTATTGCTGAAGCACGTGCTGCTCGTAATGCTGGTAATGTTAGAGAACTTCTTGCAAGACGTTCTGTTAGATATAATTTGTCTCCTGATCCTAAGTTTGCTGCTTCTCCCATAAATATTAGAGACAAGGATTATGATTTCTCTTTGGATTTATCTTACATATCTATTGTTGAGAAAACTCCTTTTTGTGGTACTAAAGATGAGAGTGCTATGGGGCACATGAATGAGCTTTCTACTTTGAGTAATTTGTTTTCTGATGATATTAAGCTCCGCACTTACTTTGTTGCTAAGATTTTTCCTTTCTCATTGAAAGATGCTGCTAAAACTTGGTTTAATAGCTTGTCCCCTGGATCTCTTACTAGTCCTATTGCTTTGGTTAATGCTTTCTTTCAGAAATATTTTCCTGCTAGTGCTCAACATGCTGCTGTGCAGAAAATCTTTGATTTTGAACAGGGAAAAGGAGAGATATTGCCTGAATCTTGGACAAGGTTTTGTTCTTTAATTAGGGCTTTACCTAAAGAGCCATTGCCTAAAAATGAACTCCTTGATATATTTTATAATGGACTAACGGATGAATCTAAGTCATATTTGGATAGTTGTGCTGGTTGTGTTTTCAGGGAAAGAACTCCGGCTGATGCTGAAGAATTAATGGCTAAAATAAGCCGGAATCATGACGATTGGACTTTAGTTGAACCAACACCAGCACCAACCCCTGCGCCATCTACAGAGCCTACGCCGAAGAAGAGAGGGATGATTGAATTAAATGATGAAGTTATGGAGGAAGCTAAGAAATCTCTTAAGGAGAAAGGTATTAAGGCCGAAGATATGAAGAATTTACCTCCTATAGAAGAATTATGTAAGCCAATCCCTGATTCGTCCACTATTGAGGTACACTCTCTCCAACGCTTTGATGAAAGAGATATTCCTTATACTAAACCTCCTGATCAATGCTTAGATGAATTTGATAACTTTATTGTTAAGCAAGAAAATTTTAATAGAATGGTGCATAATCATTTGTTGGAAAACTCTAGAGCTATTAACAAGTTGCAGGATATTGTGGAGAGAACTGCGAATGATGTGAAGATACTTGTTAAACATTTTCAAATGGTTCAAACACAAATTGATCAGCTTACCAAGGTGCAAAAAGACTTGCATGTTAATGCCGCAAGAGAGAAGCAAGCATGTGAAATACGCACAAGAAGTGGCGCTGCTACTCAAGATCCATTATATCCTGAAAGACATCCTAAGAGGGTCGAGCAATATTCTCAACGCACTTCAAATGATGATATTCCTTCTAAGAAGAAGAAGAAGAAGCATAAAACGACTACAGAATCGTCTGATGCAGGTAAAGATCCTAATAGTGTTTCTATTTCTGATGCTGAAACTGAACCAGGAGATGCTTCCGATAAAGAAGAAGTTGAAGAAGAACCAGAAAAGATTGATAAGAATGCAAAGTACACCAAAGAAGAATTTATTGCCAACAAGCATGGTAAAGAGAGAGAACCTTGGGTACAGAAACCAATGCCTTTTCCTGGTAAGAAACACAAGTCCAAGGAAGAAGAACACTACAACAGGTTTTGTGAATGGATGAGACCTTTATTTTTGCAAATTCCTTTGACTGATGCTATTAGAATGCCTCCTTATGCAAAATATATGAAAGATATTGTCACTAACAAAAGGAAGATTCCTAATGAGGAAATTTCCACTTTACTTGCTAATTATTCTTTTGATGGTAAAGTACCGGAGAAGCTTGGAGATCCAGGTATACCAACTATTCCTTGCTCCATTAAAAATAACTATGTTAGAACTGCTTTATGTGATTTGGGAGCTGGAGTTAGTGTCATGCCTTTTTTCTCTTTATAAGAGACTTGATCTAGAAAAATTAGTATCAACTGATATATCTTTGCAGATGGCTGATAAGTCTACTACTATTCCTATTGGGATATGTGAAAATGTTCCTGTTCAAGTTGCTAACAGCTATTTGATTTTAACTGATTTTGTTGTGTTGGAAATGCCTGAAGATGATAATATGTCTATTATTCTTGGAAGACCTTTTCTAAACACTGCAGGTGCTATTATTAATTGCAATCAAGGAAAAGTGACTTTCAATGTCAATGATAAAGAGTATACGATTTATTTTCCCAAGAAGATTGATAGGAAGAATGCTCTAAATTCCATCAAGAATATTGAGACCATCAAAGTTGGTCAAATTATTTGTTCAGAGCGAAAGCCCAAGGAAGAATATAAAATTGTTATGATTGGGACTATGCCTATCAAAGTTGAGGTAATATAAGCATTAAGTGAAGTGCAAAGTTTTGCCTCATATAAAGTTAGTTTGGAAACAAGACTTGATCAACCTTGTTAACAAAGTGATTTTATATGAACGAAACTTCGTTTTCACCGCATCGACTCCACCTCGCCTATATTTACTTTCATCAATTTTGTTCCTTTAGTTTAGTTTAGTTACATGATTAAGAGTATCTCAGAGCTGTTGCATACTTGGTTTTGATTTGCTTGAAATCATTTCATCTTCGTTTTTCTGAGTTTTATCGATATGCCAATTTCTGAAAAATCCTCGAAAATAAAGTTTCTCAAAAAATTCCAGAAAATTCTTTATAAATTTTTATGTCAAAAATGGGGCAGAGAGGCACCTGGGAGACACCAGGAGGGGCTGCCACGCCATCTCCCACACAGGGGGCGCGGCCCAGCCTGGGGCGCGCCCACCTGGTGTGAGGAGGCCCCACCTGGCCTCTCACTTATCTCTTCCTCCCCAGCTCTTTCTCTCTCCCGAAAACAACGACACACCCAGCTCAAACCCGAGTTCTTGCTGTTCTTCACTTCGATTTTTCGATCTCCTTGCTCAGCCCAACATTTCTGCTGAGATTTGGAGCAATTGTTCTCCGGTATGTGACTCCTCCGCTTGTCCAAGTAGAATTTCTTTTGGTGAATTATTTCTTGAGTATTTTAGCATTGTAGGTGGCAGGATAAATGAGCATGCATGCTTGTTCTATTGCTTAGAAATGATATTTTGATGCATGGTAGCTCTCTAGTAACTCCCTATAGTAGTTCCCTACATTTGCTTGTCTCAAAATCATATTTTATGAGGTTTGTTAAAAAATTTCATTGAAGGAAATGGACAACTTCACATTTGGAGAAGTGTTTGAAAGTGATGCACCAAGGTCATCAAGGCCTTCAAGATCCACTACTCGATATAGGATGTCCTATAATGAAGATCTCATGTCACCAAACCTTGAGGGAGATGATGGAGATGCACACCCATCGACCTTCCCTTGTACTAATTTTTTGAGTGATGCAGGGATTCTTGATGATTTCTTGCTGCTCGTTAACAGGGTTGGATTGACTGCTTACATGATGGATGAGAGTAATCAATATGCTATTCTCACAAAAAATTTCGTTGAAAGTTTTAAATTCACTAATGCTCATTACAATCCTTCCATTGCATTCAAGATTTATGATAGACCTATCACCATGTCTTTGGAAAGATTTTGTAACATTCTAGGTATACCCATGTTTGGGACGGCAAGGAAGATGCTACAGCAGCCTGCTGATTTAGTGGAGCTTTACCGAGGAATAACTAACGATGATGACCGCACCGCACAGCGTGGCAAGATATGAAACATTCAACTCCCAGCTATTAGATATTTTACTTACTATCTTGCCACTAGTGTACTTGGTAGAGGAAACACTAGCAATATCTCCAATTATCATTTAGCTTTTCTAGCTACCGCTCTTGATGTGAGTATGGAGTATAATCTCGGTGCTATTATTGCTCGTCGCCTAGCTGCTAGGGGACCTATTTATGGAGGTATTATTGCTGCGCGCATTGTTGTTGCTCTTGAACTTCCTATTGCTCCTCATGATATATTGTTAACTCCACAGAGGCTTGATCTTGCTGCCATGAAGCTCCATCATTTTGTCATGGCTAACTCACGTGCAGGGAAATTAGTTTACAGGATGTTATTCACTGAAGGAGAGGAAAGGGAAGTGCCTTTGCCACAACCCAGTTTGTTTAGTATTGATAACAGGCCATGGTCACGCACGAAGGAGGAGTTGGACGAGCGGCTTAGGGTGCTCGGCTTCAACGTACAGCATGGCATTGTGGACCAGGAGGAAGAGGAGGAGCCGGCCTATCACTTCACCACGTACCACTCCGGGGCGTCCTCGAGCTCATATCAGGACGATGGTGCTTCTTCGTCACACTACGGAGGCGCCACCTCATGGCCGAGTTGGCCGAGTTGGGATTGATCTCCACTTAGGCCAAAAGCCTAAGCTTGGGGGAGGTACGCCGATGATTCACTCATCTATATATCATATTTTGTCGGTCCTTTGTATATCCATATTTCGCTCTATTTATTGCCCTTATTCTTATTTCTGCTTTCCAAAACATAAAAAGACCAAAAATATTTCCGTTGTTTCTCTTTGTTTGTCTTTTTAGCTTGCTACCTTTGTTTTGCTTTACTTGCTATTTTCGGTTTGATGTTTGAAAAATCCAAAAATATTTTGCTTTGTTTGCATTTTCCTTTCGTTCTTGTTTCAAAAATCGAAAACATAAAAATATTTGTTGTTCTTCTTCGGTTTTGTAAAGTTTGTTGCAGAGTTCAGTCTCTCGTTTCTCCATTGGAGCTTGGTATTCACTTTATATTATTCAAGCCACACAAGTGAAGAGCAATAATGACGACATATGACAATCCGAGATGTGGTAAGAGGCTGGTATGAACTCTATTTGTTTTCATTTTTGTACATATACTCATCTATGTGGACATGCTTAGTCGGTTCATGTAAGGTATATGTTATCTAATGGATGCTTTGTAGTTCTTGCTCTCATATGATTAGTTTCAATTTACTAATAGTTTGTAGCATGTCATGTAGACGCTTGCATGCATTGTTTTATTCATATTATGGTATGTTATTGTGGTATCCTCCTCTGAAAGCTTCATTTGAATCGACTTGGCACATGCTCAAGCATGCATATGACTGAAACAAAAGGTCAATTAAGCCTCGATGATTTACTTTGCCTCAGAGCTCTTGTATCATTTTTATGCCTATATTAATTTTGTTTTATCGCAAGCATGATTATGACAGTTATTGCTCTCTCGATTGTCGCTTCCCAGTCTTTTGCTAGCCTTCACTTGTACTGAGTATGAGCTCTACTCGTGCATCCAATTACCAAAAATCAAGTCTTTCAAAGAGTCCACTATAAATTCCTATGCATGGTATTTGTAAGCCATTCCAAGTAAATTTTCATGTGCTACCTTTCAAAACTTTCAACTACTTCTCATTTTGTGCTACTGTTTTTAGCTTATGGGGACGTAGTGGTCGGAATTGCTATCTTCCATATTAAATTGAGTACCCCTCGACTAGGCAGCTTTATCTGCTCGTCATTAATTTTGCATGAGAGCTGGTCAGACCATTATAATCTAATTCTAAAAAGAAAGAAAAAAAAGGCACTCCTCCATGCAATGTGAAAGTTGGTGGGCACCCGATGGAATCGGTTAGCCATGGTTTGAGAAAGGAAAAAAGGTGGGGAGGAGTGCCAAAGCTTTATAAAAGAGCACCAATGTGCCAAAATTTCAAAGAACTCGGAACCGCTCTCACTTGTTTATTATGGAAGATAGCAAGTCCCCATTGCTAGTCGTTGACATGAAACAACCACCTCTCAAAATAAATTTTTTATCTCTGTTTTACAAATGAAAAGCTCTAGCACATGTTAAATCCCTGCTTCCCTCTGCGAAGGGCCATTCGTTTACTTTTATGATTGAGTCTTCATATTCTAACTTTTAAGCACTTCTTGAGAGCATAGCTGTTATTCTTAGTGTAATGTGCTTGTCCCAGAACATGGTTAATTGTGGTATAACTTTGATGCTTGTATCTTTGATATTTTTACTTCTAGTCTTCCCTTGGACTTCAGAGGTGCCTCAGCATTTATGTTTTGCTCCACAAATAAAGGCAAGCTGGATACCACTCTTTCATATCATTTATGCATATTACAATCTTGTAGCTTCTTATGTACATGTTACTTGTTATTAGTGCATTGGCACTCTTTCATAGCTTGCTTGACTATGAGGTGACATTAGTTGCATATTTCTTATTATGAATTGCCTGAGTATACTTGATCACATAGTTAGTATATATACATCATATGAGCAAATGTGTTCGTGAAAGTTTCTTTTATCGCTCTCAGTTGTTAACTGAATTGCTTGAGGACAAGCAAATAGCTAAGCTTGGGGGGAGTTGATACGTCCAAAACGTATCTACTTTCCCGAACACTTTTTCTATTGTTTCTCCTCTAATTTGTGTGTTTTGAATACAACTAACACGGACTGACGCTGTTTTCAGCAGAATTGCTCTGGTGTCTCGTTTTTGTGCAAAAATCCAACTTTCAGTAAAAATTCGGGAAAATTCATCATAAATCCTATTTCACCAGAAGACCCACGGAGCCAGAAGATGAGATGGAGGGGAGGCTCGAGGGCCCCACACACACAGGGGGCGCGACCCAGCCCTAGCCGCGCCCACCTGGTGTGAGGACGCCTCGGCCGTCCCCTCGACCTCTCCTTTCGCCTACATATACCCCCTGACTCGATTATATCAGGGAGACGGCGTTTTTCCCAGATAGACTTCCGTTGCGCCGCCGCCATCAGAAACCGCGATTCGGAACCAGAAACTCCGTTCTGGCACCCTGCCGGGACGGGGATTTGGAGGAGATCTTCATCACCATCATCACCGACGCTCCTCCATCGACCATCCATGACTCCCCCATCCATGTGTGAGTAATTCCCCCGCTGTAGGTGAGGGGATGGTAGGGATTGGATGAGATTGTTCATGTAATTTGATATGAGATTGTTAGGGCATAGTGCCTAGTATCTTTATTTAGTGCCTATGACATTGTTGCAACTTGTTGTGCTTAATGCTTGTCACTTTGGGCCCGAGTGCCATGATTTCAGATCTGAACATGTTATTATTTCTATGATGATACTTGTTGTTTATGGTCTTACCTACAAGTTGTATACACATATTGTTGTCCGGAACCCGAGGCCCCAAAGTGACAGAAATTGGGATAACTGGAGGGGATGGCTATGATGTGAGGATCACATGTGTTCACCGAGTGCTAATGCTTTGCTCCGGTACTTTATTAAAAGGAGTACCTTAATTACCAGTAGTTTCCCTTGAGGCCCTGCTGCAACAGGCTGGTAGGACAAAAGATGTCGTGCAAGTTTCTCCTTGTGAGCACGTACGACTATATACGGAACACATGCCTATGATTGTTTGTACTAGGATGCATTATCATTATTTATCTGCAATTCCCATGTCTTATTGATTTCATGAATTATCTTATCCATGCAACGCCCGTAATCCATCCCTATGCCTACAGTATTTGTTCCTACTGTTTACTACTGTTACTATTACCGCTGCTATTTTACTACTGCCATTACTGTTTCACTACTATCACCACTATAAAACTGTTGCTACTGATAAACCACTACGAGCAAGATTGTTTCCAGGTGCAGCTTAATTGACAACTCATCTGTTAAGGCTTACATATATTCTTTGGCTCCCCTTGTGTCGAATCAATAAATTTGGGCTTTACTTCCCTCGAAGACTGTTGCGATCCCCTATACTTGTGGGTCATCATCTACCTTGGACTATGGGTCCATAGCAGTAGCTAGATGGTTGTCTCCTCCACCATGTGCCTCATGTTTAGATCTTGTGAGCTGCCCTACATGATCAGGATCATCTTTATGTAATCATATATGTTGTGTTTGTTGGGATCCGATGAGTATGGTACTATGTGATGTTGATGTGCTGAATATATATCTTATGTTATCTCTATGTTGTTTATGATCTTGCATGCTTTCCGTTGCTAGTAGCTATCTTGGCCGAGTAGATGCTAGTAACTCCAAGAGGGAGTATTTATGCTCGATAGTTGGGTTCATGCCTGTATTTAATCTGGGAGAGTGACAGAAACCTCTAAGGTTGTAGATCTGTTGTTGCCACTAGGGAGAAAACAACATTCTTGTGTCCAAGGACATTCGCTTTATTTATATTACCCACTTTGCTTAATGCGATTATCTGTTGTTTGTAACTTAATACTCAAGGGGTCCTCGGATGATTCCCCGCGAGTGGATTTTTAGTCATAGATGCAGTTGGATTACGGTCTATGTATTTTGTCGTAATGCCCAGAGTAAATTTCATAGTGATCCTCATGACGTATGTACGTTATCTTGCTCTATCGATTGCCCAACTGTAATTTGTTTGATCCAGCATGTGTTATTTATCTTATGGAGAGACACCACTAGTGAACTGTGGACCCCGGTCTAATTTCCTTTACATTGCTTACCGTTTTACTATTACTTGCTCTGTTTACTTTCTTGCATACTATTACCCTATTACCACTCGATACGCTCAATCCTTTATTTACAGCAAACCGGTGAGATTGACAACCTCATCGTAAGTTGGGAGCAAAGTTCTTGGTTGTGTTGTGTGCAGGTTTCGCGTTGCTGCTGGGGGAAGACACGCCGGAAAGCAGTTTATCTGGCGCCCTTGTCCGGAGTGTCACGAAGCTAGCAAGCATCACCTTCTGAAGTTTGGCTTTCTCCTGCTGGTTCGATATACCTTGGTTTCATAACTGAGGGAAGACTTGCAACTGTGCTCATCATACCTTCCTCTTGGAGTTCCCAACGGGCTGTTACTACACGCCATCAAGCAGTTTTTTGGTGCTGTTGCCAGGGAGAAAGAAGACTTCTGCAAGGGGAGTCTCGCACGCACAATCTTTACTTTGTTTTTGTTTTGCTTTATTTTATTTTTGCTTGCATCGTTTTATCAAAAATACAAAAAAAATTAGTTTCTATTTCAAGTTGCTTTTATGTCTAGTTTAGTTGCTGCTACTATGTCGCTCGAGGAGATGATCTTCACTTTTAAACAAAAGAGTGAGGAGAGTTTCAAAGAAGCTTGGTCTAGAATTTATGATTGGCATGGAAAAACTGAACCAAAAATGACTTTGAGTTTGCTTCTTTGTAGCTTTTACTTTGGTCTTGCTCTTCGTTATAGATTTGCTTTGGATGCTACAGCGGAAGGAGATTTCCTTCATTGTGATGGAGATCAAGCCTTCAATATTATAAAAAAGTTGATTACAATTTATAGCATGCCAACTGATTTTGATTCCTCTCTTGTGAGCATTTTTGCTAGACTTAATACTCTTGAGACTCACACTGCTTGTTTGGGTAATTGCTATAGTACTTTGCGCGAGCATTTTGATTATGTGCCAACAAATTCTGAACCATCAAGTTGGTTCCCTACGGTGAAAATCACCATCAGTGGTGAAACTTTTCATGCTCGTTGTGATATTATGTCCGAATTTTATCTTATGCCAAAGGATGTTTATGAATCTTTTGAGTATTTGGAAGCTTTCTGAGGGAGGAGAAGGAATATCACTTACTAATAATGCCACTATATTTCCTGTTGGAATATCTGAAGGAGTATTTACAAAAATCCTTGGAAAAATGGTATCTACTGATTATCTTGTTATTGAATATGTAGGAAAAGGATAAATCCCGCTTGGAAGGTCTCTACTAAAGCTCCTGGGCGCCACTATAGATGTGGGAAAAGGTACTATAAAGTTCACTACTCCACCTTGCAATAATCATGTCTTTCCTAAAGTTGAGAGCAAGGGTAAGAGAGGAAGGCGTAAGGTATCAGTTGATCTTAATGCCTCATTTGATAATACTTGATTTGCACCTTGCTGCGCCTAGCTCAAAGGCGTTAAAGAAAAGCACTCTTGGGAGATAACCCATTGTTTTATTTTCAGTACTTTTTCTTTTATTTGAGTCTTGAAAGAAAGTTATTACTACTGTAATAACCGCTCCTTATCCTTTTTATTTTGTTGTTGTGCCAAGAAGTTGCTGTCCTGAAACAGATTTTGATGCTGCACCGTCAAAATTCGTGAAAATTCTCAGAATATCTGTTTGACCTGAGATTTCTTGTGCATATGCCCCAGGTTATATCCAAACTTTCATTAGTTTTGCACTTTTCGATTTGAGCAACAGAAGGTCCTCGAAAAAATCGACCTTTGTTAGCTGTTCAGTTTTGACAGATTTCTGCCACTATTTGTGTTTGCCTCTCGATCGCTTTCTTTTTGAGTTCTTTTGATCACGGAACTTTTAGGGAAGTTTCTACAGTAGTATATGCTTTATATGTTGTGTTTTTGAGTTGAAACCTGAACCAAAAAGGGTTGTTTACTACTATGTTTATGCTAACGTTGCTAATAGAATTGTGTTGAGTTTTGTATGAAGAAAGTTTTCAAGTGTAGGGATTGGAGAATGATGAGATGAGATGGAGAATGGACAAAAGCTCAAGATTGGGGATGCCCACGCACCCCAAGAAATATCCAAGAGGTACAAGCGTCAATGCTTGGGGATGCCCCCGAGGCATCCCTTCTTCATCGGTAAAAATCAGGTCACCTTTCAAAACACTATATTTTTATTGCTTCATGCACTATGCATTTTTCTTGGAGCATCTTTACTTTAGTTTTTAGTTTTCTTTCATTTTTTTGCTGCAATAAATGGTTGGACCCCAACAAATTTCTTTTGGAGGAGATGTACTTGTTTTTCATTTGCCAAGAACACTCCATTTTTCACTCTTATCGTTCAACGAGTGTTCTCTTTTTCTAGAACTGCATTTAGCTTTCATTTTTCGCCTTGATTTTTGTTCAGATCTTGTTTTATCTTTGCATCAAGGTGTATTTGGACCTCTGGTCTATGTTGGTATTCATCAAAAAAAGTTGTTTCAAAAAGTTTCGAATGGTGTTGGAAAAGAGAAAAAGTTTCATGCAAAAAAGTGGTACAAAAAGGAGCATGTTTAGACTGCGGCTTAGACTTTTGCATGTCATGCTTGATGTCATTTTGATAGTATGCTTAGTATTTTTGCTATAGCATGACTTGTTTCAAATGACTGAGATTGCTTAATGAGCCTTTAAAAAAATCATGCGTTGTTCTTATTTTGTGGAAGCATTTATTTGGTTTTCTCCTTTGATGCTTTATTTGGGTTGACTTGGCGCATGCTTACAACATGTTTGACTCTAACAAGTTGATGAGCCAAAAGTATAGGGGGTGTATAGTAGTACTTTTGATAAATAAGAGTGTCAAACCCAACGAGGAGCAGAAGGTGTTGACAAGCAGTTTTGATCAAGGTTTCACTGTAAATACTAGCAAACAGGTTTTCAGGGGTATTTGGTAATGCAAATAAATAAAGTACGAGTAAATAAAAGATAGTAATAGTAATAGCACGAGTGGCCCAATCCTTTCTAGAGCAAAGGACAAGCCGGTTGTGGAACTTATGATGACCAAACGTTCTCGAGGACACACGGGAGTTTCTGTCAAGTGCTTTCGCTTCATACCGCTAAATAATCTCTATTGGTTTGATAAGTGTTATGGGGGTGAACCTGTGCTAGCGCACTACCCTTACTAGGATTAATACACACTTGTGATTATACCCCTTGCAAGCATCCGCAAATACAAGAAAGTAATTAAGATAAATCTAACCACAGCCTTAAACTCTAAGATCCTACGCTCCCTGGTGCAATGGTTTCCTAACGGAGGTTTAGGTTTCTATCACTCCAGCAACCCCACAATTAGTAGCCAAATACACAATGCATTACACTAGGCCCATAAATGGTGAAGTATCATGTAGTCGATGTTCACATGACACCACTAGTGAAATAGCACCACAACATATAAATATCAAACCATTAAATATTACTCAACATAATTCCACTACTAGCATCTTGACTTCTCCCATGTCCTCAAGAACTAAATGAACTACTCACAAGACATCATATGGATCATGATCAGAGGTGAAATAATGGTAAATAACAATCTGAACATAAACCTTAATTCAACGGTTCCACCCAATAGCATCAACTACAAGAGTAATCAACACCGGGAAAGTTTCCCCTAAGAATTTGACAAGATTCAACTCAAGATGTTACAGCGGGATGGCGTGGTGATGGTGGAGATGAAGGTGATGATGATGATGATGGTGATGATGATCCCGATGAAGTCCAGTGCGATGGCAATGACAATGGCGACGATCTCCCCTCTCCGGGAAGGAATTTCCCCGCCAGATTCCTGCCTGCCGGAGAGCTTTTCTCTCTCTGGTGTTTTCCGCCCTGCAGAGGCGGCGGAGTCTATCTCTGATGGCCCCCCCTGACTTAGGTTTTCGGGGACGACGATATACGCGAGGGGGCGATGGTAGTCGTGGGCCAGGGTGGTCTCACCATAGGGTGGCGCGGCCAAGGGTGGGCCCGCGCCACCTGGTGGTGAGCCCACCCTGCTGCTCCTCCCGTCTCCTCCTTCTGGCTTCTTCAGTCTTCTGGCGAAATATAATTTTCTGGTATTTTTCTGGAATTTCCTGATCTTTCGAAACATGGTGTCTTGACGGTCCTTTTTCCAGCAGAATCCTGACTCCGGTAGCAAGTCCTCCAAATATCATCGATCATGCAAAAGTTGAGGAAACAACATAAGTATCATCTCTAAATATGAAATATATCAATGAATAACGGTAAATTATGATACAAAATAGCGATGCAAAATGGACGTATCACAAGTCGCCATAAGCCTCTATGATCATTTAGTTTTTGACTTTTGATGCCATTTTATGCTTCTCTTAATGTTGCTTTGTCGCTTTGCAAGATTATGGCTATTTTTGCTCTCTTAGTTGGTCGCTCTCAGTCTTTTGCTATCCCTCACTTTGTACTGAGTATGAGCTCTACTCGTGCATCCAACTCCCAAAAACCAAGTTATGCCAATGTGTCTACCATACATACCTATTAGCAATTTGCTATTCCAAAGTACATTTGACTTGCTTTTATCTATCCTTCGAATTAAACTCTTATCAGTGTTATGCGAAAATTAGTCAGTAAAGCTCTCACGAACCTGATGGCACACTTTACTTTTCTCGCTTTTAATTTTTTTGACATTGTGGCTCTTTTATGTTGACGTTATGCTTGCAAGTTGTAAGTTGGGAATTAGCCAAACCATGTCGTCATGGGGAAAGCTTTCAACATTGCACTTCTCTTATTTGAGTTGATATCGTGATCTTTTGTTTATGGATACTCGCGATGTGAAACAAGTTGGGAATCTTGCGGGATCATGGAGTTTGTATATGTGTAAGAGAAACGCTTGGGCCGCTAATCTAAGCCATGCATAATTCATGGTGGAAATTTACAGCATGCCCATAGTGGACATTCGACGACGCATCTCAAAATAAAAAGCTATACCAATGGTAAATAAAAGAGATATCAAGGTGTTCATTGTCTGTTTGTCTTATCATTTTGATGTGGGCTTGTTCCATGTCATCGGGCACGGAGGTACCCCGTTGGTGGTTATCGATGATACGCATATACTTACAATGACAAGAGCTTGCTTGGGACCCTAAGTCGAGTAGCATGAGGTTTGGGTATTCGTACTTCACGGGACACGAGGTTTTTAACTTATGATTTGTCAAGCATATGCTTCGTAAACGTTCTTGCATTTACTTTAACCATTCAAGATGCCTATGATGGGGGCTATGAGAGCTCAAAGCTAGTAAGTACCATAATTTTTGAAGGTTTATAAAACTTACAATCACTACTTCCCTCTGCGAAGGGTCTTTCTTTTACTTTTATGTTGAGTCTCCACCTTCTACCTTTATGCACTGTCTAAGAGAGCATAGTTACTATTCTGAGTATAATGTGCATTGTCCCAAAGTTTATCATTGATTGATTTATTATTTTGGTTTCACTTGTTCTTAAATTATTTGTATCTAGTCGCCCTCTTAAACTTGAAGGTGTCCTATGCATTTATGTGTTGCTATTCCATGAGGGACAAGCTGAAAACCATTTGCTATGTTTTCCATATGATTTGAACACACACTTGACTTTCATTGTTTCATTATTCATGATCTTTTGTTTGTGTTCCTTTTCATGTTATAACATGGTTGCTAAGTTCTTATTGTTAAGATTATATCTTTCATGCCCATGTTTTAAGTTCTTTTGATCTGAGCACTCAATGCTTACTTAGATGATCAAGATTATGATGGTGCATGTCACCTCAAAAATTATTCTTTTGTTATCACTTACCTACTCGAGGACGAGCAGGAGTTAAGCTTGGGGATGCTTGATACGTCTCAAACGTATCTATAATTTTTGATGCTCCATGCTTGTTTATACACCATTTGATTTGTGTTTTGTTACACTTCGTGGCATTTTTATGCATTTTCCGGAACTAACCTATTAACAAGATGCCACAGTGCCAGTTCCCTATTTTCTGCTGTTTTTGTGTTTCAGAAAAGTTACACAGAAAATATTCTCAGAATTGGACGAAACAAAAGCCGAACCTCCTATTTTTACCGAAGCTTCGCGAAGGCCGAAGATGAGACGGAGGGGGGCCAGGGGCCAGCCTCACCACCAGGGGGCGCGGCCCAGCCCCTGGCCGTGCCCACCTGCAGTGAGACCGCCAGGTCCACCTCCTGACGCTGCCCCTTCGCCTATAAGTTCCCCTCGACGGGAAAACCTAGGGGACGGATCTCTTTTCCACGAAACATACTGCAAGCCGCCACCGTCGCCGTCACAAGATCGGGAGGATCCAGGAGCTCTTCCCGGCACCCTGCCGGAGAGGGGAATCCCTGCCGGAGGCCTTCTACACCACCATGGTCGCCTCCGGAGTGATGTGTGAGTAGTCTACCTTGGACTATGGGTTCATAGCAGTAGCTAGATGGTTGTCTCCTCCACCCTGTGCTTCATGTTTAGATCTTGTGAGCTGCCCTACATGATCAGGATCATCTTTATGTAATCATACATGTTGTGTTTGTTGGGATCCGATGAGTATTGGTACTATGTGATGTTGATGTGCTGAATATTATATATCTTATGTTATCTCTATGTTTTTTATGATCTTGCATGCTTTCCGTTGCTAGTAGCTATCTTGGCCGAGTAGATGCTAGTAACTCCAAGAGGGAGTATTTATGCTCGATAGTTGGGTTCATGCCTCTATTTAATCTGGGGAAGTGACATAAACCTCTAAGGTTGTAGATGTGCTGTTGCCACTAGGGAGAAAACAATATTCTTGTGTCCAAGGACATTCGCTTTGTTTACATTACGCACTTTGCTTAATGCGATTATCTGTTGTTCGCAACTTA
The DNA here is from genome assembly GCA_007115705.1 of Dactylis glomerata. Lineage (NCBI taxonomy): Eukaryota > Viridiplantae > Streptophyta > Magnoliopsida > Poales > Poaceae > Dactylis > Dactylis glomerata. The sequence continues at coordinate 64,712 of QXEO01000536.1, forward strand.
ATACTCAAGGGGTCCTCGGATGATTCCCCGCGAGTGGATTTTTAGTCATAGATGCAGTTGGATTACGGTCTATATATTTTTGCCCAGAGTAAATCTCATAGTGATCCTCATGACGTATGTACATTATCTTGCTCTATCAATTGCCCAACTGTAATTTGTTTACCCAGCATGTGTTATTTATCTTATGGAGAGACACCACTAGTGAACTGTGGACCCCAGTCTAATTTCCTTTACATTGCTTTACCGTTTTACTATTACTTGCTCTGTTTACTTTCTTGCATACTATTATCCTATTACCACTCGATACGCTCAATCCTTTGTTTACAGCAAACCGATGAGATTGACAACCTCATCGTAAGTTGGGAGCAAAGTTCTTGGTTATGTTGTGTGCAGGTTTCACGTTGCTGCTGGGAGAAGACACGCCGACAAGCAGTTTATCTGGCGCCCTTGTCCGGAGTGTTACGAAGCTAGCAAGCATCACCTTCTGAAGTTAGTCTTTCTCCTACTGGTTCGATATACCTTGGTTTTACAACTGAGAGAAGACTTGCTACTGTGCTCATCATACCTTCCTCTTGGGGTTCCCAACGGGCTGTTACTACACGCCATCAGTCGCCGAACTATCGGTGTTGAAATGGGCGATGCTTGCATCGATTTGGTGGTGGTGGTGGAAATGGACGTGGTGAAAGATGAAGTGAACACGAGTGAATAGGTTGGTTTATTGGAATGTGGGTATCCGTTTATTGGGCATGTCCAGCAACCTAGCTGGTTTCTATGTGATTGGACCAGCGTGGGAGAGCCGAATGTTGTAGCGGGCCGCTCCGGATAGATGGGTCACTTCACTGCCGATAAACGCCACCCCTCATCCATTGCACCAAGTTCGTATAGAACAGAGCTGTGTAGAATTGTTGGACTTTGTATAGAGCCACGACGGATAAAAGGGAGCTATTGAAGCCGTAAGTGGGCACCGATTCTTGTCTAGCGCCTTAATGGGCCTATTGGGAGGGGAGGGCTATTTAGGCACCGGATGAAGATGCTCTAAGACATAATCTCTATGCGCATTATTACCTCAAGTGACATGGTTGAAACTTGAATCTGAATAAAGTGTAGGCTCGATCATTAGTTTTTCTGTACAGCTAGCGTGTAGAGAGTTGACAAAGTGTTATCCTTCTCTAATCCAAACTAATAATATAGCGTCGCTTCGACGCCGGTAAACGCCCCTGATGCATAGCACCCGACCGGAGGCTACTTCAATTCAATGCTAAATTGGTGACAACCGCGAGCAACACTCCCCCATATCCACAATACAAAATGCACCAATTGGCCACCCATCATCGATTATATCTCTCGCATGATCGATAAGTCTCTACCATTAGGAGGCGGCTCTCGTTCTTCTACCTAGCTACGGCACGCGCAAGCCTTCGAAGGAGCGCAGTCGCGTAGAAGCAGCAACCTCCATGGCTTCGTTCGGACCGGCGAACTTGCCGAACTCGGAGAACCAGCGGCACACCGGCCAAGGCACGCAGATCTTCAGCTACACCTGCGTCGGCCTGACCGGCGCCGCGCTCTTCTCTGTCGTTTTCTTCTTCTGCTATCAAATCCGCAACCGAGCTCCGGTCGCCGCCGCCGGGGCGGAGACGGGTGGTCGCCATCGCAGCGTGGACCTCGCCAAGCTGCCGGAGTTCCCGTACGCCCCGTCTGCTAGGCACAGCGGCGGTGGCGACGGTGCGCTTTGCTCGGTGTGCCTCGGCGCGGTGCAGGCAGGCGAGAAGGTGAGGAAGCTGCCCCTGTGCAAGCACCTGTACCACGTCGAGTGCATCGACATGTGGCTGGCGTCGCACCACACGTGCCCGCTTTGCCGCGCGGACGTTGAGCCGCCGGAGGACGACGGCCAGCCACCGGCAACGACGGAGCTGCCCGTGTAGGGCGACAGCCGGCTGCCGGCCGGTCGTCGAAGTTGGTCTCCGGCAAGGTGCATGCTAATTAGATGTAGTTCGTCACATTGTGCAAGCATTAGCATATGGAGTAGTTGTAACTTGTAAATGTATTATTGCATTTATATATAACAGAAAGTTTTTCCGGGTTTGCATGATCACGCACTGTTCTCAATTTGCAAGTTTGCAAAATAATCTCCACACATATAATGTTTAGACATAATTTGCAATATTGATTCGCTTAGCTCCTTGCTACAGGTAAGCCCTGATTTACTCTGTCGTGCTCAGTGAACACATTAGAAAAGCGAGATCAGCAGGAGGAGGAGCCCCTACGGTATTGCATATTAAGAACGAGGAGTTTTAGGCATAAAGTCGCGGAGCTGGGGGCTCGAACACGCGACCTCGGAAGCGCGCATGATAATCATAGGCTGTTACCATCCTGATAGACCCCAGTTCCCAAATGCATTAAAAAAGGTGTGACTAAATTTTAGTGAGATGATGTGATCCTTATTGGCAACTGGAAAATCTTACTTGCCACATGAAAATCTTACTTACAACGTAGTGATTTTTTTTTTCCGTTGCAACACTACTGCTTGTAAATAAAAATCTCACTTGTACTGGTACCAAAAAATCTCAGTTACACCTCCACATGCAACTCGTGGGATGCACAAATCACGATGCACATTTAATGGTTATGAAATTAACTGAGCACTAAACTAATCTTCAGCTAGCTGAGAATTAGCAGTTCCGTTAAAAAAACACTTTGTCGTTTCCATACAAAATCTCATGGACTAGGTGCATAACTTGCAGGTTTTAGATTATTATCGTTTGTTTTACAACTAGCGTGCATAGAGTTGACAAAGTGTTGGGAGTGATCCTCTCTGTCGAAAAAAAAGAGAGAGTTGACAAAGTGTCACCTTCATCTCCAAATAAACAATCGCTCATCATGCATACCACATTACCGCTCTGAAGTCAATGCTAAATTGCTGACAGCTGCGACTACAATTCTCCCATCCGCAACACTCGAAAATGCACCAATTGGCCACCGTACCGGCCGTACCACGCATCTGCCCCATATCTCCCGCATGATAAGGTCCTCGCAATACATGTCGGCAGCAGCTCTCGATCATCATCTTTGTACCTATCAAGCGGGCCAGAGAGAGTCTTCGAAGCGGAAGCAGCAAGCTCGATCCATGGCTTCCTTCGCACCGACGGCTCTGCCAAACTCGGAGAACAGGCATGGCCTCAACGAAGGGACCTTGATCTTCAGCTACACCTGCGTCGGCCTCACGGGCACGGCGATCTTCTTCGTCCTCGTCTTCTTCTGCTACCACATCCGCAACAGAGCACCGGTCGCCGCCGCCGCGCCGGATGCCGACGCGGAAGGTCGCGGTCGCAGCGTGGACCTCTCCAAGCTGCCGGAGTTCGCTTACGCCCCGTCTGCCAGGCACAGCGGCGGCGGCGACGGTGCGCAGTGCTCTGTGTGCCTCGGCACGGTGCAGGCCGGCGAGATGGTGCGGATGCTGCCCTTGTGCAAGCACCTCTATCACGTGGAGTGCATCGACTTGTGGCTGGCTTCCCATGATACGTGCCCGCTTTGCCGCGCGGATGTTGAGCCGCCGGAGGAGGACGGCCAACCCGCGGTGGAGATGGAGCTGCCGGTGTAGGCGCCCGACGGCCGGTCACCGATGTTGGTGTCCGCCTCTCCGGCAAGGAGCACGCTCACATGTGTGCTAGACTAGACTGCTAGTTCTACTTATCTGTTAATATATACATCATCAGTCCCGGCAAAAAAAAATACATCATCAGCATGTTGCAGCTTGTAAATGTATTTGTACAAGGAAATTTTGTAACTTTCAGATCATGAAATAACAGCTAGGGCCACCACCTTAGGGGTTTCTCTAGGATCAAATGTGTCGGAAATTGAGCAATCCATTGCTTCGCTAAAACAGATTGAGGAAGATCGTAGGGTTACTTACCTCCAAAATAACTTAAATGAGAATTTAGGTGAAGTATTCTGGACACCGCTAATCAACTGTGCTCTGACTTGGAGCTAGAAGATAGGGTTACACCCATGGGGGACTCTCTAGACCCTGTCTTATCTATGCCAATCAAGTTACTTAGGAGGCGGAATAAGAAAAATGTTTCAAACTTGGGTGTGTTAGTTAGGAGGAGTACCAGAATTAAGAAATCTAAAATAGGCTTGAAATGAAAGGCTTCATTTGGAACAGCGACAGGTTTAGAGACCCGGCAAAACACTCTCTTATCAAAGAAACCGTGAAAGAACAAAAACTTGATTTTATAGTTATTTCGGAAACCGGAAGACCGAGTTTTTCGGCGCCTTTCTTAACCAACCTAGCTGCTGGTATGGACTACAGCTGGTTTTGCCTCCCACCTAGAGGTCGGTCTGGAGGTATCCTTGCCGGGATCAACAATGCTTCGTTAATGGTCACGAAGGTGATCACCGGGGATTTTTGTGTCAAGTTTCATCTTAAAATTAAAAGGGACAACTTTGAATGGGCACTTGTGGCTGTTTATGGGGCAGCCCAAGATAGACATAAACCATCCTTCTTGGCTGAACTTGTGAGAATATGTGAGAACGAAACGCTACCCCTAATGGTAGGGGGCGATTTCAAGGGCGATTTCAACATCATAAGAAGAAAGGAGGAAAAGAATAATGACAACTTTTATGCAAGATGGCCGTTTATTTTTAACGCTATAATAGAAAGTCTGGACCTGAGGGAGATAGTTCTCTCAGGTAGACAATTCACATGGGCCAACAGGCGTACCACTCCCACATACGAGAAACTAGACCGCATTCTTGCCAGAGTAGAGGTGGAACAAAAATTCCCGCTCTTAAGCGTGCGTGCCATAACTAGATCAGGGTCCGATCACACGCCTCTACTTTTGGACTTTGGAAGTCCAGCGCACGGTGGAAAAAACTCCACCTTCTCCTTCGAACTTTCATGGCTCAGACAAGATGGTTTCATTGACATGGTAAAGAACGAATGGCGATCAATCCACAATGAACCATGGCCGATCGAAACATGGCAGAAAAAAATTCGGCACATGAGACAATTCCTTCGCGGATAGGTGATACGTCTCAAACGTATCTATAATTTTTGATGCTCCATGCTTGTTTTTACACCATTTTCCTATTGTTTCGTTACACTTAGTGGCATTTTTATACATTTTCCGGAACTAACCTATTAACGAAGTGCCACAGTGCCAGTTTCCTGATTTCTGCTGTTTTTGTGTTTCAGAAGTGATACACAGGAAATATTCTCGGAATTGGACGAAACAAGTTCCTGAAGACTTATATCACGGGGAAGCTTCCAGACATCCGAAGAAGAGACGGAGGAGGGCCACGTGGGCCCCACACGCACAGGCGGCGCGGCCAGGCCCCTGGCCGCGCCACCCCTGTGTGAGGGGGCCTGGTCCCTCCTCTGACATCGCCCCTTCGCCTATAAAGACCCCCCGACGAGAAAAACCTAAGGGCCCGATCAGTTTTCCAGAATACATCGCGATCCGCCGCCGCCGTTGACCCGAAGATCGGGAGGGTCCAGAAGCTCTTCCCGGCACTCTGCCGGAGAGGGGAATCGCCACCGGTGGTCTTCTTCATCGCCATGTTTGCCTCCGGAGCGATGAATGAGTAGTCTACCTTGGACTATGGGTCCATAGCAGTAGCTAGATGGTTGTCTTCTCCACCATGTGCTTCATGTTTAGATCTCATGAGCTGCCTTACATGATTGAGATCACCGTTATGTAATTCTATGATGTTGGTTTGTTGGGATCCGATGAATATTGGTGTTTATGATTAAGTTGTTGTACTGAATTATATCTTTTGTTATCTCTATGTTGTTTATGATCTTGCATGCTCTCCGTTGTTAGTAGCTATCTTGGCCGAGTAGTTGCTAGTGACTTCAAGAGGGGGTATTTATGCTCGATAGTGGGTTCATGGTCTATTTCACCTGGGGGAGTGACAGAAACCTCTAAGGTGGTAGATGTGCTGTTGCTACTAGGGAGAAAACAACATTCATATGCTCAAGGGCATATGCTTTGTTTACATTACACACTTTGCTTAATGCAATTATCTGTTGTTCGCAACTTAATACTTCTAGGGTGTTCGGATGATATCCCCGGGAGTGGATTATTAGTCATAGATGCAGTTGGATGGCGGTCTATGTATTTTGTTGTAATGCCCAGAGTAAATCTCATAGTGATCTTCTTGACATATCACATTATCTTTATTCTATCAATTGCCCAACTGTAATTTGTTTACCCAGCATGTTATTTTATCTATGGAGAGACACCACTAGTGAACTGTGGACCCCGGTCCTATTTTAGTCATATTGCTATCACCTGTTTACTTTTCCCGTACTGTTTACTTTACTCGCACATTACTACTGTTTTCCACTCGATACACTCATAACCTTTGTTTCAAGCAAACCGGTGAGATTGACAACCTCATCGCAAGTTGGGAACAAAGTATTTGTTTGTGTGTGTGCAGGTTCCACAACACCTTCAGTCGTCATCGTCTCCCTTCTCCTGTTCGATAAACCTTGGTTTCTTAATTGAGGGAAAACTTGCTGCTGCACTCATCATACCTTCCTCTTGGGGTTCCCAACGGGCTGGTTATTCACCACGCACAAGGACAGTTTGCTCCCACATCAACTTGGAGTAGCAGCTATTTTTCTGGCGCCGTTGCCGGGGAAGAGAGAAGACTTCTGTGAGGGGAGTTCTTCGCACACACATTCTTTACTTTGTTATTTGTTTTGCTTTACTTTATTTTATTTTACTTGCATTGCTTTATATCAAAAACCCAAAAAAATTAGAATCCTTGGTAGTTGTTTTTACTTATCTGCTTTTAGTTTTGTTACAATGAGTAATCCTGAAGTAGAAGTTCGTAGTTTCAAGCAACAAGGGGGAGAAAGTTTAAAAGATGCTTGGTACCGTATTAACAATGCTCATCATAGGTGTACCAAAAAGCACTCCACCACGATCCTCCTTAGAAATTTTTATGTTGGTATATCTAGCTGGAATAGGTATGTTCTTGATACTCTTACAGGAGGTAATTTTCTGGGTACTCCCGCGGGAGAAGCATGCACTATAATTGAAAGTTTAGTGGGAGTACCACCTATTCATGTTGCTAAGACTGAGACCACCTTGGAAGAGGTGGTAGAAAAACTCAGCTCCTTAGAAAAAAGTTTGCCAAGTATCCTAGAAAATGCTAGCCGCGTTAGTGAATTAATAGAAAATATTGGTAAGAGAATTACCATTTTAGAGGCTAACACTACTCATGACAATCAAAACTTAAGGATTGGTAAACTAGAGGAGTCTATGGAAACTCTTAGTTTAATCTTCTCTTCTCTTAAATTTAAGAAGGAGAAAGTGTTTGTTGGAAAAGAGCAAAAATTTATGTATGTTCCCAAGGTTTCTGCGCTTAAATCTCAACATGTTCTTAAGATTGGTAAGACTCTTAGTTCCACTAAGGGTGACTTGCAGGTTGAATCATCTTCGGGAACCTTCAAAGAGCCTACTGAGGTAACTAGCACTTCATCTATTGATATTACTTGATTCGCAATTTTCTGCGCCTAGCTCAAAGGCGTTAAAGAAAAGCACTCTTGGGAGATAACCCATTGTTTACTTTTCAGTACTTTTTCTTTTATTTGAGTCTTGGAAGTCATTACTACTGTAATGACCGCTCCTTATCTTGTTTATTTCGTTTTTGTGCCAAGAGAAGCCTCTAATTTGAGTGAGGTAAAGATTTGGGGATGTTGCTGTCCTGAAACTGTTTTCGGTGCTGCACCGTAAAAATTCGTGAAAATTCTCTGTTTATCTTTTGTACCTGCGATTTCTTGTGCATATGCCCCAGGTTATATCCAAACTTTTCTTAGTTGAACACTTTTTGATTTGAGCAACGGAGAATCCCTCAAAAATTCGTCCTTTGTCAGCTGTTCAGTTTTGACAGATTTCTGCCAATATTTGTTTTTGCCACTTTATCGCTTTCTTTTGAGTTCTTTTTTATCATGGAACTCTTGTGGAAGTTGCTACAGTAGTATATACTTTATATGTGGTGGTTTTGGGTTGAAACCTGAAGTTAAAAGAGGTTGAATATATTTTATGCTTACACTAATGTTGCTAATAGAATTGTGTTTAGTTTTGTATGAAGGAAGTTTTCAAGTGTAGGGATTGGAGAATGATGAGATGAGTTGAAGAATGGACAAAAGCTCAAGCTTGGGGATGCCCATGCATCACCCCAAGAAATATCCAAGAAGTACAAGCGTCAAAGCTTGGGGATGCCCCCGAGGCACCCCTTCTTCATCGGCAAAAATCAGGTCACCTTTCAAGACACTATATTTTTATTGCTTCATGCACTATGTGTTTTTCTTGGAGCGTCAGTTGTTTTAGTTTTCTTAGTTGGTTTAGTTTGTTTGTTTGCTGCAATAAATGGTTGGACCCCAACAAATTTCTTTTGGAGGAGACGTACTCGTTTTCATTTGCAAAGAACGCTCTAGTTTTCACTCTTATCGTTTATCGAGCGTTCTACTTTTTCTGCTACTGCTTTTGGTTTTCGTTTTCGCCTTGATTTGCGTTCAGATCTTGCCATATCTTTTCATCAAGGTGTATTTTTGCCTCTGATCTTTATTGGTTTTCATCAAAAGAGGTGTTTATAAAAATTTCAAATGGTGTTGGAAAAGAGAAAAAGCTTTGTGCAAAATAGTGGTACAAGAAGGAGCTTGTGTAGACTGCGGCTTAGGCTTTTTCATGTCATGCTTGATGTCTTTTTGATAGTATGCTTAGTGGTTTTGCTGTAGCATGACTTGTCTCAAATAACTGAGATTGCTTAATGAGCATTTGAAAAAATCATGCGTTGTTTTTATTATATGGAAGCATTATTTTGGTTTTCTCCTTGATGCTTTATTTGGGTTGACTTGGCGCATGCTCACACATGTTAGACTCTTACAAAGTCGCCATTAGCCTTCATGATCATTTAGTTTTTGACTTTTGATGCCATCATATGCTTCTTTTAATGTCGCTTTGTCGCTTTGCATGATTATGGCCATTACTGCTCTCTTAGTTGGTCGCTCCCAGTCTTTTGCTAGCCCTCGCCTTGTACTGAGTATGAGCTCTACTCGTGCATCCAACTCCTAAAAGCCAAGTTTGCCATTGTGTCCACTATAAATTCCTATGCATGGTATTTATAAGCCATTCCAAAGTAAATTTTCGTGTGCTACCTTTCAAAAACCTTCAAAACACTTCTCGTTTTGTGACAATGTTTTCAGCTCATGGGGACGTAGTGGTCGGATTTGCTATCTTCCATATTGCTTATTCCAAAAATAAAAAAAATAAAAAAAGGCACTCCTCCAAAGAATGTGAATGTTGGTGGGCACCCGATGGAATCGGTTAGCCATGGTATGTGAAAGGAAAAGGTGGAGAGGAGTGCCAAGTTTTATAAAAAGAGCACAAGAGTGCCAATCTCTCTCTCAAAAACTTGCTTTATTTTTGTATGGAAGATAGTAAGAACCCCATTGCCAGTCGTTGACAAAGACAACCACCTCTCAAAATCAAGTTTTATCTCTCTGTTTTACAAATGAAAAGCTCTAGCACATGTTTAAATCACTGCTTCCCTCTGCGAAGGGCCTTTCTTTTACTTTTATGTTGAGTCACCACCTTCTTTCTTTATGCACCATTAAGAGAGCATAGTTGTCATTCTTAGTGTGATATGCACTGTCCCAAAGTTCATTGATTGATTCATATTGTTGGTTTCACTTGTTCTTAAATTATTTGTATCTAGTCGCCCTCTTAAACTTTGAGGTGTCCTATGCATTTATGTTTTGCTCTCTTTGAAGGACAAGCTGAAAACCATTTGTATGTTTTTCCTTATGATTTGAACACACGTTTGACTTTCATTGTTTCATTATCATGATCTTTTGTTTGTGTTCACTTACATGTTTACAACATGGTTGCTAAGTTCTTATTGTCATGATTATATCTTTCATGCCCATGTTTTAAGTTCTATTGATCCCAGCTCACCAATGCTTGCATATATGTTCAAGACTGTGTAGGTGCATGTCACCTCAAAAATTATTCTTTTGTTATCACTTACCTACTCGAGGACGAGCAGGAGTTAAGCTTGGGGATGCTTGATACGTCTCAAACGTATCTATAATTTTTGATGCTCCATGCTTGTTTTTACACCATTTGCCTATTGTTTCGTTACACTTAGTGGCATTTTTATACATTTTCCGGAACTAACCTATTAACGAAGTGCCACAGTGCCAGTTTCCTGTTTTCTGCTGTTTTTGTGTTTCAGAAGTGATACACAGGAAATATTCTCGGAATTGGACGAAACAAGTTCCTGAAGACTTATATCACGGGGAAGCTTCCAGACATCCGAAGAAGAGATGGAGGAGGGCCACGTGGGCCCCACACGCACAGGCGGCGCGGCCAGGCCCCTGGCCGCGCCACCCCTGTGTGAGGGGGCCTGGTCCCTCCTCTGACATCGCCCCTTCGCCTATAAAGACCCCCCGACGAGAAAAACGTAAGGGCCCGATCAGTTTTCCAGAATACATCGCGATCCGCCGCCGCCGTCGACCCGAAGATCGGGAGGGTCCAGAAGCTCTTCCCGGCACTCTGCCGGAGAGGGGAATCACCACCGGAGGTCTTCTTCATCGCCATGCTTGCCTCCGGAGCGATGAGTGAGTAGTCTACCTCGGACTATGGGTCCATAGCAGTAGCTAGATGGTTGTCTTCTCCACCATGTGCTTCATGTTTAGATCTCATGAGCTGCCTTACATGATTGAGATCACCGTTATGTAATTCTATGATGTTGGTTTGTTGGGATCCGATGAATATTGGTGTTTATGATTAAGTTGCTGTACTGAATTATATCTTTTGTTATCTCTATGTTGTTTATGATCTTGCATGCTCTCCGTTGTTAGTAGCTATCTTGGCCGAGTAGTTGCTAGTGACTCCAAGAGGGGGTATTTATGCTCGATAGTGGGTTCATGCCTCTATTTCACCTGGGGGAGTGACAAAAACCTCTAAGGTGGTAGATGTGCTGTTGCTACTAGGGAGAAAACAACATTCATATGCTCAAGGGCATATGCTTTGTTTACATTACACACTTTGCTTAATGCAATTATCTGTTGTTCGCAACTTAATACTTCTAGGGTGTTCGGATGATATCCCCGGGAGTGGATTATTAGTCATAGATGCAGTTGGATGGCGGTCTATGTATTTTGTTGTAATGCCCAGAGTAAATCTCATAGTGATCTTCTTGACATATCACGTTATCTTTATTCTATCAATTGCCCAACTGTAATTTGTTTACCCAGCATGTTATTTTATCTATGGAGAGACACCACTAGTGAACTGTGGACCCCGGTCCTATTTTAGTCATATTGCTATCACCTGTTTACTTTTCCCGTACTGTTTACTTTACTCGCACATTACTACTGTTTTCCACTCGATACACTCATAACCTTTGTTTCAAGCAAACCGGTGAGATTGACAACCTCATCGCAAGTTGGGAACAAAGTATTTGTTTGTGTGTGTGCAGGTTCCACAACACCTTCAGTCGTCATCGTCTCCCTTCTCCTGTTCGATAAACCTTGGTTTCTTAATTGAGGGAAAACTTGCTGCTGCACTCATCATACCTTCCTCTTGGGGTTCCCAACGGGCTGGTTATTCACCACGCACAAGGACAGTTTGCTCCCACATCAACTTGGAGTAGCAATGGGTCCGTAACTCGAGCGGAAACTATAAGAAAGAAAAAATGCGCCTACTTGATATCATCGATAGCCTTGATATTAAAGCCGAAACGTCACCACTTAGTGAATCCGAAAGAACATGGAAAAAAGAGGCAAATGAGCGTCTCCTTAGCCTAAGAAGAGACGAAGAGTCCAAATGGGCACAGCGTGCCAAAGCAAAGTATATTCAGGAAGGAGGGGACAATACTAAATATTTTCATCTCATCGCAAATGGCAAGCATAGAAAGAAAAAAATATTCCAACTTGAGCAGGATGAGGGCACGATTATTGGTGAAGAAAACCTTAAAGTATTCATTAGCGAGTACTACAAGGGTTTGTTTGGGGCTCCACCCCAGAATCACTACACTCTTCTTGAAGAAAGGGTTGATCATATCCCCCAGCTTTCTTCTGATGAGAAGAATTTGCTGTCAGCTGACTTCACTGAAATAGAAGTGAAAGAAGCTGTCATGCAAATGAAAAAGAATAAAGCCCCAGGTCCCGATGGCTTTCCTGCCGAGTTCTACCAAGTGTTTTGGGACACTATAAAAGATGACATGATGGCCATGTTCTACCAGCTCCAAACAGGAGACCTACCTCTGTTCAGACTCAATTTTGGCATCATAACCCTCTTGCCCAAGAAAGAAGACGCAAGCCGCATCGAACAGTACAGACCCATTTGTCTCTTGAACGTGAGCTTTAAAATCTTCACTAAGGTAGGAGCAAACCGCATTACTGGGATGGCCCAGAAAATCATCAAGCCTACCCAAACGGCTTTCATCCCAGGCCGAAACATTCTGGAAGGGGTGGTAGTTTTGCACGAGACCATACATGAACTACATTCTAAAAAGTTAGATGAAGTTCTCTTCAAAATCGATTTTGAGAAGGCGTACGATAAGGTCAAATGGCCCTTCCTACACCAAGTCCTTAGGATGAAAGGTTTCCCCGTCAAATGGTGTGACTGGATAACCAAGTTCACCCAAGGAGGTAGTGTGGGAATCAAAGTTAACGATGACGTTGGGCACTACTTTCAAACGCTCAAAGGGCTTCGTCAAGGCGACCCCCTATCACCCATGCTCTTCAACATTGTTGCGGACATGCTTGCCATCATCATAAATAGAGCCAAAGATGATGGGCAAGTAGGAGGATTAATACCTCACCTTGTAGAAGGAGGGGTTTCAATTCTCCAATACGCGGATGATACGATCCTCTTTATGGAACATGACATTGACAAAGCAATAAATATGAAACTAATTCTTTGCTTATTTGAACAACTCTCCGGCCTTAAGATCAATTTCCACAAAAGTGAACTTTTCTGCTTTGGGAAAGCGAAAGACCACCAAAATGAATATAGAGAAATTTTCGGATGCGCAATAGGTGCACTCCCATTCAAATATCTCGGCATTCCAATTCACTTCAGGAAGCTTCTCATCAAAGAATGGAAAGTCATCGAGGATAGATTCGAGAAGAAACTAGCTTCTTGGATCGGCAAAATCCTATCATATGGTGATAGACTTATCCTGATCAACTCGGTTCTCACAAGTCTGCCAATGTTTTTACTCTCTGATACGTCTCCAACGTATCTATAATTTTTGATGCTCCATGCTTGTTTTTACACCATTTGCCTACTGTTTCGTTACACTTCGTGGCACTTTTGTGCATTTTCCGGAACTAACCTATTAACAAGTCGCCACAGTGCCAGTTCCCTGTTTTCTGCTGTTTTTGTGTTTCAGAAGTGATACACAGGAAATATTCTCGGAATTGGACGAAACAAGTTCCTGAAATCTTATTTTCCCCGGAAGCTTCCAGAGATCCGAAGAGAAGTTGGAGGGGGCCACGAGGGCTCCACACACCAGGGCGGCGCGGCCGGGGGCCTGGCCGCGCCCCCTATGTGTGAGAGCCCCTCGGGCCACCTCTGACGATGCCCCTTCGCCTATAAAGACCCCCCAACGGAAAAAACCTAAGTACCCAATCAATTTTCCAAAACACATCGCGATCCGCCGCCGCCGTCGACCCGAAGATCGGGAGGGTCCAGAAGCTCTTCCCGGCACCCTGCCGGAGAGGGGAATCGCCACCGAAGGTCTTCTTCATCGCCATGCTTGCCTCCGGAGCGATGAGTGAGTAGTCTACCTTGGATTATGGGTCCATAGCAGTAGCTAGATGGTTGTATCCTCCACCATGTGCTTCATGTTTAGATCTCATGAGCTGCCCTACATGATTGAGATCACCGTTATGTAATTCTACATGTTTGGTTTGTTGGGATCCGATGAATATTGGTGTTATGATTGAGTTGCTATACTGAAATATATCTTTTGTTATCTCTATGTTGTTTATGATCTTGCATGCTCTCCGTTGTTAGTAGCTATCTTGGCCGAGTAGTTGCTAGTGACTCCAAGAGGGGGTATTTATGCTCGATAGTGGGTTCATGCCTCTATTTAATCTGGGGGAGTGACAGAAACCTCTAAGGTTGTAGATGTGATGTTGCTACTAGGGAGAAAACAACATTCATATGCTCAAGGGCATATGCTTTGTTTACATTACACACTTTGCTTAATGCAATTATCTGTTGTTCGCAACTTAATACTTGTGGAGTTCTCGGATTGATTCGCCACAAGTGGATTATTAGTCATAGATGCAGTTGGATGGCGGTCTATGCATTTTGTTGTAATGCCCAGAGTAAATCGCATAGTGATCTTCTTGACATATCACGTTATCTTTATTCTATCAATTGCCCAACTGTAATTTGTTTACCCAGCATGTGTTATTTATTTTATGGAGAGACACCACTAGTGAACTGTGGACCCCGGTCCTATTGCCATCATATTGCTATCACCTGTTTACTTTACTCGCACTGTTTACTTTACTCGCATACTTCTACTGTTTTCCACTCGATACGCTCATAACCTTTGTTTCAAGCAAACCGGTGAGATTGACAACCTCATCGCAAGTTAGGAACAAAGTATTTGGTTGTGTTGTGTGCAGGTTCCGCGTTGCAGCTAGCAAGCAAAGCTTGGACGAGGCGCCATATATAAATTATCTGAAGCTGTCGCAAACTAGCAAGCATCACCTTCAGTCGTATTGTCTGCTCTTCTCCTGAATGATAAACCTTGGTTTCTTAACTGAGGGAAAATCTTGCTGCTATATTCATCACACCTTCCTCTTGGGGTTCCCAACGGAATGGTCATTCACCACGCATCAAGCAACAAATTTTCTGGCGCCGTTGCCGGGGAAGAGTGGAAGACCTCTGCAAGGGGAGTTTTTCGCACACACATCCTTTACTTTGTTTTAATTTTTGCTTTACTTTATTTTTACTTGCATCGTTTTATATCAAAAACCCAAAAAAATTAGAATCCTTGGTAGTTGTTTTTACTTGTTTACTTTAGTTTTGCTGAAATGGCTAATCCTGAAAACACCAAGTTGTGTGACTTTACTAGCACGAACAATAGTGATTTTATCTGCACTCCTATTGCACCACCTGCTCCTGCTGCAAACTTTTATGAGATTAAGCCTGCTTTGTTGAACCTTGTTATGAAAGAGCAATTTTCTGGTGCTAGTACTGAAGATGCTGCAGCTCATCTCAACAATTTTGTTGAGCTATGTGAGATGCAGAAATATAAGGATGTAGAAAGTGATATTATTAAGCTCAAGTTGTTTCCTTTTTCTTTGAGAGGAAAAGCTAAAGATTGGTTGCTGTCTTTGACTAAGAATAGTATTGATTCATGGGCTAAGTGTAAGGATGCTTTTATTGGTAGATACTATCCTCCTGCTAAGATTATATCTCTGTGTAGCAATATTATGAAGTTTACTCAGTTTGATAATGAACATGTTGCTCAAGCTTGGGAAAGAATGAAATCTATGATAAAGAATTGTCCCACTCATGGACTGACTACTTGGATGATTGTCCAAACTTTTTACGCAGGACTGAATTTTTCTTCGAGGAACCTACTTGATTCAGCTGCTGGAGGCACTTTTATGTCCCTTACCTTGGGCGCCGCAACAAAGCTACTTGACAACATGATGGTAAATTATTCCGAATGGCACACCGAGAGAGCTCCACAAGGTAAGAAGGTAAATTATGTTGAGGAAACCTCTTCCTTGAGTGATAAGATTGATACCATTATGGCTATGCTTGCTAATGATAGGACTCATGTTGATCCTAATAATGTTCCTTTAGCCTCTCTGGTTGCTCAAGAAGAGCATGTTGATGTGAATTTCATTAGAAACAATAATTTTAACAACAACGCTTATAGGAACAATTTTGCTAGTAACAATTATAGGCCATATCCTTCTACCAATGGTAATGGTTATGGTAATTTTTATGGTAATTCTTCCAACAACACTAGGGCCGCGCCCTCCGAGCTTGAGGTAATGCTCAAGGACTTCATCGGTAAGCAAACTGCTTTTAACAAGTCTGTTGAGGAAAAGTTAGGCAAAATTGATATTCTTGCTTCTAAAGTTGATAGCCTTGCTCATGATGTTGAAATTCTGAAATTAAAAGTGTTGCCTAATGATGTGAAAGAGAACAATCCTTTTGCTACTGCTAATGCTATTCAAGTTAGAATTGATGAAAATGTTAGATTGTTAGCGGAATTGCATGCCAGGTGGGAAAGAGAAGATGAGATGGCTAGAGAGATGAAGGTATGTACCAGTACTACCTCTAATGATGTTGCTCCTAATGCTAGCAATCCTCTTACTTTGATTGGTGTAGAGAAAACTCCCACTCCTTGTGTTAAGAAGCCTAAAACTGCCAAAACTTTTTCTCAAAAGAGTGCTGAAATTTTTCGGAGTGTAGGAGATGATAGCTCTATTTCCTTTAATGATTTTGATATTCATGGCTGCAATATATCTGAAGTTATTTTGTTCTTGCAAAAGCTTACTTTGACTCCCAATGCTAGTTCCTTAAATATTGCTTTTACTAAGCATATTACCAATGCTCTCATGAAAATTAGGGATGAAAAGTTGCAGCAAAAAGCTTCCGTTCCCAAGAAGTTAGAAGATGGTTGGGAACCCATAATTGATATGCATGTTAGTGGTTTTGATTGCCATGCTTTATGTGATCTAGGTGCTAGTATTTCTATCATGCCTAGAAAGATTTATGACATGCTTGATTTACCACCGCTTGAAAAGTGTTATTATGATGTTCCTATTGCTGATGTTGCTAAGAAGAAAACTTTGGGAAGGATTAATGATGTTCTTATTGTGGTTAACAATAACCTTGTTCCCGTTGATTTTCTCGTTATGGACGTTGAATGCCATGCTTCATGTCCTATTATTTTGGGAAGACCCTTTCTTCAAACTGTAGGTGCCATCATTGATATGAGGGAAGGCACTATCAAATATCAATTCCCACTAAAGAAAGGTATGGAACACTTCCCTAGGAAAAGAAAGAAATTACTTTTTGACTCTATTCTTAGAGCAAATTATGAGCTTGATGCTTCATCTTTTGATGTTACTTGATTCGCAATTTTCTGCTCCTAGCTCAAAGGCGTTAAAGAAAAGCACTCTTGGGAGATAACCCAATGTTTTATTTCCAGTACTTTTTCTTTTATTTGAGTCTTGGAAGTCATTACTACTGTAATGACCGCTCCTTATCCTTTTTATTTTATTGTTGTGCCAAGAGAAGCCTCTAATTCGAGTGAGGTAAAGATTTGGGGATGTTGCTGTCCTAAAACTGTTTTCGGTGCTGCACCGTAAAAATTCGTATAAATTCTCTGTATATCTTTTGGACCTGCGATTTCTTGTGCATATGCCCCAGGTTATATCCAAACTCTTTTTAGTTGAACACTGTTTGATTTGAGCAACAGAAAACCCCTCAAAAATTCGACCTTTGTCAGCTGTTCTGTTTTGACAGATTTCTGCCAATATTTGTGTTTGCCGCTTTATCGCTTTCTTTTGAGTTCTTTTGATCACGGAACTTTTGAGGAATATGCTATATATGTGGTGGTTTTGGGTTGAAACCTGAAGCAAAAAGAGGTTGATTATATGTTATGTTACACTAATGTTGCTAATAGAATTGTGTTTAGTTTTGTATGAAGGAAGTCTTCAAGTGTAGGGATTGGAGAATGATGAGATGAGTTGAAGAATGGACAAAAGCTCAAGCTTGGGGATGCCCATGCATCACCCCAAGAAATATCCAAGAAGGACAAGCGTCAAAGCTTGGGGATGCCCCCGAGGCACCCCTTCTTCATCGGCAAAAATCAGGTCACCTTTTAAGACACTATATTTTTATTGCTTCATGCACTATGTGTTTTTCTTGGAGCGTCAGTTGTTTTAGTTTTCTTAGTTGGTTTTGTTTTGTTTGCTGCAATAAATGGTTGGACCCGAACAAATTTCCTTTGGAGAAGTTGCCTTGCTTTTCATTTGCCAAGAACACTCCGTTTTCACTCTTATCGTTCATCGAGTGTTCTTCTTTTTCTGCTACTGCTTTTGGTTTTCATTTTCGCCTTAATTTGCGTTCAGACCTTATCATATCTTTTCATCAAGGTGTATTTTTTCCTCTGATCTTTATTGGTTTTCATCAAAAGAGGTGTCTTTAAAAATTTCAAATGGTGTTGGAAAAGAGAAAAAGCTTTATGCAAAAAAGTGGTACAAGAAGGAGCTTGTGTAGACTGCGGCTTAGGCTTTTTCATGTCATGCTTGATGTCTTTTTAATATTATTCTTAGTGGTTTTGCTGTAGCATGACTTGTCTCAAATAACTGAGATTGCTTAATGAGCCTTTGAAAAAATCATGCGTTGTTTTTATTGTATGGAAGCATTATTTTGGTTTTCTCCTTGATGCTTTATTTGGGTTGACTTGGCGCATGCTCACACATGTTAGACTCTTACAAAGTCGCCAATAGCCTCTATGATCATTTAGTTTTTGACTTTTGATGCCATCTTATGCTTCTTTTAATGTCGCTTTGTCGCTTTGCATGATTATGGCCATTATTGCTCTCTTAGTTGGTCGCTCCCAGTCTTTTGCTAGCCCTCGCCTTGTACTGAGTATGAGCTCTACTTGTGCATCCAACTCCTAAAAGCCAAAGTTTTCCAAAGTGTCCACCATACATACCTACTAGCAATGTGCTATTCCAAGTAAATTTGACTTGCTTTTATTTTCTCTTCAAATTAAACTCTTACCAGTGTTATGCGAAAATTGGTCAGTAAAGCTCTCACGAACCGGAAGGCACACTTTACTTTTTCATATTCTTAAAAATTTGACATTGTGGTCTCTTATGTTGAGTTGTTATGCTTGCAAGTTGTAAGTTGGATTCTAGCCCATCCATGCTGTCATGGGGCAAGCTTTCAACATTGCACTTCTTATTTGAGTTGATATCGTGATCTTTTGTTTATGGATGCCCGCGGTGTGAAATGAATTGGGAATCTTGCGAGGATCATGGAGTTTGTATATGTGTTAGGGAAACGCCTGGGCCGCCAATCTAAGCCATGCATAATTCATGGTGGAAATTTGCAGCATACCCATAGTGGACATTCGACGACGCATCTCAAAATAAAAAGCTATACAAATGGTAAATAAAAGAGATGTCGAGGTATTCATTGTCTGCTTGTCCTGTCATTTTGATGTGGGCTTGTTCCATGTCATCGGGCACGGAGGTACCCCGTTGGGACTCTAAGTTGAGTAGCATGAGGTTTGGGTACTCGTATTCATGGGACATGAGGTTTTCGACTTATGATTTGTCAAGCATATGCATCATAATTGTTCTCGCATTAACTTTAACCATTCAAGATGCTTATGATGGGGGCAATGAGAGCTCAAAGCCGGTAAGTACCATAATTTTTGAAGGTTATAAAACTTGTAATCACTGCTTCCCTCTGCGAAGGGCCTTTCTTCTACTTTATGTTGAGTCACCACCTTCTATCTTTATGCACCAATAAGAGAGCATAGTTGTCATTCTTAGTATAATGTGCATTGTCCCAAAGTTTTCATTGATTGATTCATATTGTTGGTTTCACTTGTTCTTAAATTATTTGTATCTAGTCGCCCTCTTAAACTTGAAGGTGTCCTATACATTTATGTTTTGCTATCTATGAAGGACAAGCTGAAAACCATTTGTATGTTTTTCCTTATGATTTGAACACACGTTTGACTTTCATTGTTTCATTTTCATGATCTTTTGTTTGTGTTCATTTTCATGTTTACAACATGGTTGCTAAGTTCTTATTGTCAAGATTATATCTTTATGCCCATGTTTTAAGTTCTTATGATCCCAGCTCACAAATGCTTACATATATGATCAAGATTGTGTAGGTGCATGTCACCTCAAAAATTATTCTTTTGTTATCACTTACCTACTCGAGGATGAGCAAGAGTTAAGCTTGGGGATGCTTGATACGTCTCCAACGTTTCTATAATTTTTGATGCTCCATGCTTGTTTTTACACCATTTGCCTACTGTTTCATTACACTTCGTGGCACTTTTGTGCATTTTCCAGAACTAACCTATTAACAAGTCGCCACAGTGCCAGTTTCCTGTTTTCTGCTGTTTTTGTGTTTCAGAAGTGATACACAGGAAATATTCTCGGAATTGGACGAAACAAGTTCCTGAAGTCTTATTTTTCCCGGAAGCTTCCAGAGATCCGAAGAGAAGTTGGAGGGGGGCCATGAGGGCCCCACACACCAGGGCGGCGCGGCCGGGGGCCTGGCCGTGCCCCCTATGTGTGAGAGCCCCTCGGGCCACCTCTGACGATGCCCCTTCGCCTATAAAGACCCCCCGACGGAAAAAACCTAAGTACCCGATCAATTTTCCAGAACACATCGCGAACCACCGCCGCCGTCGACCCGAAGATCGGGACGGTCCAGAAGCTCTTCCCGGCACCCTGCCGGAGAGGGGAATCGCCACCGGAGGTCTTCTTCATCGCCATGCTTGCCTTCGGAGCGATGAGTGAGTAGTCTACCTTGGAATATGGGTCCACAGCAGTAGCTAGATGGTTGTCTCCTCCACCATGTGCTTCATGTTTAGATCTCATGAGCTGCCCTACATGATTGAGATCACCGTTATGTAATTCTACATGTTTGGTTTTTTGGGATCCGATGAATATTGGTGTTATGATTGAGTTGCTATACTGAAATATATCTTTTGTTATCTCTATGTTGTTTATGATCTTGCATGCTCTCCGTTGTTAGTAGCTATCTTGGCCGAGTAGTTGCTAGTGACTCCAAGAGGGGGTATTTATGCTCGATAGTGGGTTCATGCCTCTATTTAATCTGGGGGAGTGACAGAAACCTCTAAGGTTGTAGATGTGCTGTTGCTACTAGGGAGAAAACAACATTCATATGCTCAAGGGCATATGCTTTGTTTACATTACACACTTTGCTTAATGCAATTATCTGTTGTTCGCAACTTAATACTTGTGGAGTTCTCGGATTGATTCGCCACAAATGGATTATTAGTCATAGATGCAGTTGGATGGCGGTCTATGTATTTTGTTGTAATGCCCAGAGTAAATCGCATAGTGATCTTCTTGACATATCACGTTATCTTTATTCTATCAATTGCCCAACTGTAATTTGTTTACCCAGCATGTGTTATTTATTTTATGGAGAGACACCACTAGTGAACTATGGACCCCGGTCCTATTTCCATCATATTGCTATCACCTGTTTACTTTACTCGCACTGTTTACTTTACTCGCATACTTCTACTGTTTTCCACTCGATACGCTCATAACCTTTGTTTCAAGCAAACCGGTGAGATTGACAACCTCATCGCAAGTTGGGAACAAAGTATTTGGTTGTGTTGTGTGCAGGTTCCGTGTTGCAGCTAGCAAGCAAAGCTTGGACGAGGCGCCATATATAAATTATCCGAAGCTGTCGCAAACTAGCAAGCATCACCTTCAGTCGTATTGTCTGCTCTTCTCCTGAACGATAAACCTTGGTTTCTTAACTGAGGGAAAATCTTTGTGCTATATTCATCACACCTTCCTCTTGGGGTTCCCAACGGGCTGGTCATTCACCACACATCAAGCACTCTCTTTCTTTCAGATACCCATAGGGGTAAGGAAGAGGTTGGACTTCTATCATTCCCGCTTCTTTTGGCAGTGTGACCAGAACAAAAAGAAGTATAGACTATCAAAATGGAATATGATATGCCGACCAAAAGATCAGGGAGGTTTAGGTATCGAGGTTCTGGATATCAAAAACAATTACCTCTTGAGCAAATGGTTGTTCAAAATCATCAATGAAGAGGGGATGTGGCAAGAACTTATATGCAACAAATATCTCAAAAGCAAAAATCTTGCCGAGGTTCAAGCAAAGCCTACGGACTCCCCCTTCTGGAAAGGACTAATGAACCAGAAAGAAACTTTCTTCAAATATGGTTTGTTTTGCGTTGGCAACGGAGAAGGAACCCGTTTCTGGGAGGACTGTTGGCTGGGCGACGGGCCACTAGCGTCCCAATACCCCGGCCTTTATGCTATTGTGAATCATAAAAATGCAACCGTGGCAAACACAATCAAAGAGAACAGCCTAAATATCTCGTTTAGGAGAAATTTGGCTGGTGATCGGTGGCTGTCCTGGTTAGACCTTGTGGAGAGGCTAATGGACATCCACCTTACCGATGAAAACGACACCTTCTTGTGGAGGCTGACGGAATCTGGTCAGTTCTTGGTCAGATATCTTTACGCTGAATTACTAAACGGGAATACAAAATTTCTTAGGAAATATCTTTGGAAAATAAAAGTGCCACTAAAGATTAGGATCTTCATGTGGTTTTTAAATAGAAAGGAGATACTGACAAAGGACAACTTGGCCAAAAGAAATTGGAATGGATGTAAAAAATGTGCCTTTTGTGATGAGGAAGAGACCATAGAACACCTCTTTCTTAAATGCAAATTTGCTAGCCTGATCTGGAGAGTTGTTCACTTCACTTTCAATATGCCGCCACCTACTAATATAAAAAATATGTTTGGAAATTGGCTTAATGGGATTGACAAATTTGCCAAAGCATCAATAAGAATTGGAGTTTGTGCTTTGGTTTGGGCAATGTGGAACTGCCGGAATGATACTATATTTAACAATGCAAAGTGCTCTCCCTTTCTGCAGGTTATCAACAGAACTACGCACTGGATCAACACTTGGGTGCTCCTTCTCCCAGAGTACCAGCGGGGATATATGGATTCTGGATGCACACGACTGATGGCAGTCGTTCAGGCTATCTTCAGCCAGGGTGGTTGGCGGCATTTTAATAGGATTGAGAATGTTTAGCAAAGCTTTGTACTCCATCTTTAGATGGCTGATCTCAATGTCATCCTTAGCTGGTGACTAGTTTTTAGGTCTGGTGATACTTGTAACACTTCTGAACTACAACCTTTGCTCAGTTTTTTCAATAAAACGGCCGTGTGCATCAATTGATGCAGAGGCCAGGGACACCCCATTTCTAAAAAAAAAACAAGGAAATTTTGTTCTAGCTCTGCAATCACCACACATGTTCTCCATTTACAATCGCCACTCTCCATTTGCAAAACTTGCATCTGCTAGTCGTATTTTTTTCACCAAATTTCACATGCATGTATGTCTGTTTGTCTTCATAACCTTAGCATGCTTAAAAAAAGTGAAGCTTACATCTGTGTTTTCATAATACTTTGTTACAGGTACATCCAGGGGCAAATTTACCAGGTAGGCTTCGTTAGGTTCAAGCCTACCCACCATTTTCAGCAAGGAACTATGAAATATATATATAGCCCAACTATACTTGATGATGAAAGGTCAAAAATTTGCTACTGAGGTAAACAAAAGACCATTAAAATAAAGCTAAACTGAATTCTTAACAAACCTAAGTCTTATATGGTAAGTGAATATCCAATCATGCATCTACATTTCGAAAATCTGTTAGGGAATGGTCAGTGTTTTTGTTTGAACAATGTTTTTTGGTTTCTTGGCCTACCTACATTTCGATCCTAGATTTGCCACTGACCACATGATATGAAAATCCTCAGTAACCTCGACCTCCGAGAAAAACAACCAAAAATGAGAAACAGCTCAGACAAAAAATTGTATATGTGGTCGTGCCCAACGAAATCTGAAAAGGTATGGCAAGTTGACAAATTAAATGTCGCTTGCACAATGCCCCTGAATATTGAAACTGTCAAATAATTGGCAGTCTGACAGAGACGTTAAATATGGTTCTATTATTGTTGAAAGGCCTTGTTGAATCAGTTAGGTCCTTATCCGCATTTCCCCACCCGCAAGCAAAGTTTCGCTGACATTTCACATCATTGGATGTCTACGACCCTCGGCCACATGGTAAAGTCAACTGGAGTAGTACCTTTACATACCAGAGGTATAGTAGAAAACGCAAATCTTTCTTCCAATGGCAGATTCATTGTTTTTTTTATGGACAATAACTTTGAATTCTATACCTTCTCTCCTTATTATAAACCTGAATCAATCGAAAAGCGAAGGCGCTCTTTCCCGGGTGATCGTGGCCACGGTCACTACCGACCGCGCGTCACCCCGGGGCCCCACCTGGGACACGCGTGAGGACCCTCTCCCTTATCCTGTTTGGACCCATCTTCTTCCCGACGCAGTCCTCTTTTCTCCCCCGATTCACATCCCGTCGTCTTCCATTCACGCCGCCCCAGTCTCAAATTCCCCCGCATAGAGAGAGGACCTGAGCCCCGCCGTCCATCCCCAGGTGTACCTCGCCGGAGTCGACGACGCCGCGGCTTGCCGCGGCGGAGATGGCGACGGCGAGCCTAGAGCGAGCCGTCGGCGAGCAATAAAACTTAGGGGGTGGGGGTGGGGGTGCAGTGCGCCGGCGCCGGAGACGAGCGCGGGACGAGGCGGTACTTAGAGGGAAGCCGGGGGCAGCGGCAGACCGGCGGAGGTGGAGCTTCGACGAGGGCGGGGCGGCGAGGCGGCCGAGGGAGCGGCGCCGGCCGCGGGAGGCGGTGGCAGGCGGTCAGGCCGGTGGTGGCTGCGGGGGAGGACCAGATCTCGAGCGCGGCGGCGACGGGGGCGGGGGAGGTCACCCTCTCCTCTTCACCTTCCTCTCTCTCAGGGACTGCTCATTCCGACGCGGACGTGCTACAGTAGCTGTCGGAAAATCGATCGTGGTCACGGGTGGCCGTAAGTTAGCATTGCCCATCGAAAAGTGCCTTTGGTACATGAGCACAGTACTTCTGGTTTTTTTAAACCAGGATTCCAAAAAAAATGAAATTAAAATAGAACACATACAAACATTCCAGAGGTATAGTAGAAATTTTGGAGAAAAATATATTGTATTTTGACATATACAAAAAAGACAATTTTTTGAAAAAAAATCTGAGTTTTATATCACTACACACAACCACAAATTTTTCTAACTTTGCACGAGTATTCAAGATATGTTTATGTACTCATGAAATAATTTTTATGATTTTTAGAAATATAAAATACAGTTTTTGGATATTTTAAAAATTATAAGCACTAGTGCTCGGGTACACCACTTCTGCTCTCAGGCCTTCTCCAATGCATTGTTTCTTAGCGCGGTATCCTAGGTAGTGGTATATTTGAAGAAACAATCTCTCCAATGCATTGTATATTAAGGGTTGTATTTAAATTTAATGATTTGGGGCTCATGCATGCATTTGATTGGGCTAGCAATGTTTTTTGCCTATGGTTGCGTGCAAAGGTTGTATCTTAGCTAAGATACAACACCCCTCTCTTTCCTCATTTAATATAGTGCCACATAAGCAAAATATCTAGGATACTGCGCTAAGAAACCCCTATTTCTGAAAGGCCTCATCGTTTAATAATAAGGCGATACAACACGGTCTCGAGTTACTGAAGAAGGGACTCGTGTGGCGGGTGGGCGATGGCAGCCAGATACGTATCTGGCCTGACCCTTGGCTGCCTAAGCCCTACTCTTACAGGCCGACGTCGCAACAGGGTAATTGCCGACTCAGGCGAGTCGCTGATCTTCTAACGGAGGATGGTGAGTGGAGGACGGAACTCCTTCGACATCATTTCATGGAGATGGATGTGTGCGAGATTCTCAAGATCAAGGCGTCACCGAGAAGAGGGGAAGACATCCTAGCGTGGGCACCTGATCCGCGCGGCCTCTTCTCCGTCAGAAGCGCGTAGCTGGCGTGGGATTCCATTCATCGCACGACGACGTGCGCAGTGAGCAGGGCACCGGACGGCAGCCGTGTCATCTGGGACACAGTGTGGGGGTGCCCTGCTCCCCCAAAGGTACGTGTGTTTGCATGGCGTTTGGTGACCAATTCTTTAGCTACGTGGGAGTACAAGAAGAAACATAATTAATCTTGCTGTTTCTGACATTTGTGTACTCTGTGGCATGGAACGAGAGGACACATACCACACATTCTGCATGTGTCCATTGGCGCGAGCTCTTTGGGAAGAGATGAGGGAGGTTTGGCCACTCAAGCAGCACATCCCCAACACAGGAAAGGAGTGGCTGTTCCAAGCTCTTGACCAAGCATCAGAGCAAGAGAGGATGATGATGCTTATGACATTCTGGAGAATATGATATGTGAGGAATGAGGTAGTTCATCAGAAACCACCCCCGCCGATTGAAGCCTCTCGGAGGTTCTTGTGTAGCTACGTGGATTCTCTCCTCATGATCAAGCAAGCACCCATGGCGGATCCAGTAAAGGGGAAGACAGCCATTGTATATGAACGTTCAAGCAACAGGAAGCAAAGGAAGAAAAAGGAGGCGCCACATGAAGGAGAAGATGCGGGCGGATGGTATAAACCACCTCTGGGTTGGACGAAACAGAACGTTGATGGAGCATGGAATGGAGATACTTGTGAAGGAGGCACCGACATGGTCTTGTGGGATAAGAAGGGCAACATTCTTTTGGCTGGATGTATATTCCTGCAGTCATGTAATAGTCCTCTTCAAGCTGAAGTTATTGCCTGCAATGAAGGCATAGCGTTGGCCAGGATGCATACATCGAAGACCATTATCGTTGAAAGTGATTGTCTGGTGGCAACTTCTATGATTAATGATACTAACATCAATAGATCCCAGGTCAGTCCTTGTTGAACTCTCTAAGCAACTTCGTCGTCAAGGAAGTGAGTGTCAGGTTAGACATATTTGTAGAGTTTAATGGTGTGAGTCACACCTTAGCTAGATGGGGCTGTAATATTCAGTGCACCAATGTCTAGATCCGCCATGGACCAGATATCATTAGACAGGCTTGTATCCAAGATGGAACTCCCATTCCTTGATTAATTTATTATATTTTCGCAAAAAATAATAATAAGGCGTAGTAGCACATGGTAAGCAAATTCCGATTTCTGAAATATTCAGAGCGCGATCCACGCACCCGATAGTGGGCCATGTGTCCACGAGCGTAGGAGCGAATCCGTGGCTTCATTCTGTTGAGGATCAGTCCCCTTGCAAGCTTGCAAGAATTAATTTTACTAGGGGACTAATCCCTTCTATTTCGTCCGATCTACTCCCTTCATGCCAGATTATAGGGCAAATACGTACTTCGAGACAAACTTTGATATTTAATTTTAGTCAAGAAAATATAAGATATATTATATAAAAATTATACCATTGGATTCATATTTAAAAGAGCTTTCCAATGGTATAATTTTTATGTCGAATATCTTAGATTTTTTTGACTAAAATTAATGACTAAAGTTTATCTTAAAATACATATTTGC
The DNA here is from genome assembly GCA_007115705.1 of Dactylis glomerata. NCBI lineage: Eukaryota > Viridiplantae > Streptophyta > Magnoliopsida > Poales > Poaceae > Dactylis > Dactylis glomerata. Next base: position 92,008 of record QXEO01000536.1, read on the forward strand.
CCAATAATCCGGTATGGAGGGAGTAAATTATATACTCCCTCCGTTCATAAATATAAAATATTTTAGACATGTTGAAGTGGACTAAGTACATCCCATAGTGAATGAATCTACACATTAAATATAGACTAGATATATACTAAAATAGATAAATCTACAAAAAGCTTTATAAAGTTTGACTTTGACCAAAACTAATATGCATTCTAATTTGGGAAGGAGAGATTATGTGTATATGTGTTTGTTAACATTTTGAAAAAAATTAAAACTTTGAAATTAAAGAAACAAAAAAATTCAAAAAAAAATAAAATTCAAAGAAAATAAAAAACATTTTTGGATCCGCAACACATTATTTTCTTCACTAAAGTTTGACCGTTAAAGTGGGATTCCGCACTGTTGGGCCACGAGCAGGAGTTGTCGTGCGTTGTCATTTCATAGGGTCTCGAATCAAGCGTAACTAATTTAAAAAATCAAAAAAATGTGAGACTTTCGCGTGACGTCATTTTATGTCACCTAGATATGGGGAAAAAATCCAAACCTTAATAAAAACAATTTACTAGAAAGTCCCTCCTAGCAATAACCTACCACGTTCGAGGTTGCATGGGTTTTAGGTCAAATGAGCTAGGTTCGACCCTGATCATGGCATAGTTTGTCGGAACGATGCCATATCGGACACGTGCTTGGCCCTTGGGATGGCGAGGAAAGCCATGGAGGCCGAGTTTTGTTTTGTTCCACGAAAAGTGTGTTTTCCATTTTTGGAGTACCGAAATCATTTTTTTATGTGAGGCAGCTATCGAAACGACAAATGGAAAGCTGGGCATGACACCCCATATAAATAATAGACCATCTGGGATACACATATCAGCTCTTGTTTCATCACACAAACCATCAGAGTTATTTTCTCGTTTGTGCGCAAGCTCCTGCCCCAGCGTGGGTTTGCACTTTAGCGCTAATAACATGAGCTCCTGATTATTTTGAAAAATCATTTTTGGATCCAGCACATTATTTTTTCACTAAAACTTTGACTATTAAAATGAGTCTCCACACCGCCTCGCCGTGAGCGGAAGTTTCGTATGTTGTCATTCCACGCGGGCCCCGAATCGGGTGTAACTAATTCAAAAATTGAAAAACACGAGACCTTCACGTGGCGTCATTTTATATCACCTAGATGTGAGGAAAAATTTTAAACCTTGATAAAAGCAATTTACCAGAAAGTCCATTCACAAAAATGGCCTACCACGTTCAAGGTTACATGACTTTTAGGTCAAATGAGCTAGGTTTGGCCCTGATAATGGCATAGCGTGAGGCCCTTGGGATGGCGAGGAATGCCACAAAGGCCAATTTTTGTTTGCTCCCACGAAAAGTGTGCTTTCCATTTTTGGAGTGTCGAAATTCGATTTTTTGTGAGGCAGCTACCGAAAAGGCAAATGAAAAGCTAGGCACAACACCCCACATAAATAATAGACTACCCGATATACACATATCATCTTTCATTTCATCGAGCAAAACTTTAGAGTTATCTTTTGAATTTTAGGCAAGCTCCTGCCGATTTTGCGAGAACCGGCCCCCAAATCGAGCATAACTAATTCAAAAAAATAAAAAAATGCAAGACCTTTGCGTGGAGTCATTAAATTTGACCTATTTGCAAGAAATTTTTTGGATGTATGTGTTCGCATTAGCTTTTTGTAGCTACAGCTCAAATAACCATAGTTCTGGCACTCTGAATGCAAAAAAAGTATGATTTGTCCGGCGAAAACCTTAAACTTCGGGTCAAAATAGATGTATATACTAACCTATATGTGTGTGCAAAAAATTAGCTCAATCAGAGAAGATTTAGCATGTTGAAAGCCATACCCTAACTTAACCCCGTTAACCTTAACCCCATAAAACCCAGCGAGGTCAAAATCGCCGAATTCCAAGTTTGATATTTTTTCCTTAAAAAGGGGTGACATAAGATGACACTACGTGAAAGTCTTGCGTTTTTTTTTTGAATTAGTTATGATTTTCTGAGACCCTAGAAAATAACCCTAGCTCAGAATTAAAAGGGTACATAAAGTTTTTTTGCAAAATATGTCGAAATTCAAGTTTCTTAGTTCTCCTAACAACTAGATCACGTAACATAACTACATCTCAAAGGATTTTTTCTAATTTTTTTTACCATTTTCTTTTATTTTTTGCGAAACAAAAAAGGCGATCTAAAAAAAGAAATACCTAAGCCGTCGACTTTGCCGTCGAGTTAGATCCCCAGAAAAAAGGAAAATACCCAAAAAAAATACCTAAACCGATGACATACCTAAACCGACAGCCGGGTTTCGGCCACACCCGAGGTCAGGACCTAAGCCGACGGCCCTGATATAAAGCCATCGGCTTAGGTTCTGGCTGTCGGCTTAGCAATTCTGTGCTGTAGTGACCGTGCACTCTTCAACACTGAACCAAGATATCGTGAAATAAATTACAAGGTCTGCGCTATAACATAAATTGCAGAAAATGGAGAATAAAAAATTGTACATGAAACTGAACTAAACATACATAGAAGTAACAGTTAATTTAGTTTCTGCAAATGAAAGGTTCAAATGCATGATGATCACATCATTTGAGTTATTGTTTCGACCGAAGATGTGTAATGAAAGTGACGAGAATTCTTCTCAAGTTTTTTCCTGGTAAGTAAAAATGAGCCAACACTGAGGATGGAATTCCGAAATTGATAACAAGCTAGCTGTCGATCGTATACAAAAGTCTAACACAACTATAAGCTCGATCCCCTGGGGGGCTCGAAACCCTTTTCCAAGCACCACTGCACGCAAGAGGGGCAGGGCACAATCTCCGGCTGCTGTGGTAGCCGGAGGTTGGTGATCCTGCTCCGGAGCCTCGCTCGCAGCTCGTCGTCCATGAGGAAACCGGCGTGAGAGCGGCTGGCATCGAGCAGCTCGAGGCGAGGGCAGTGGTCGATGAGGGCAAGCAGCGTGGCTTCGTCGACCCAGCCGGGCGCCAGCACGAGCTCCTCCTGTAGAGGGAGCTTCCTGATCGCCACCGTGATGAGTTCCTTGTCGCGGTTGAGCATGTCAAACCGGCCGCGTGTCACACGGAGGCTCTTGAGCGACGGCGCACTGCGTGCACGAGATCGACATGTTGATTACAGTTAGCTTTTGTCATGAGATGCGTGATTGAAGCAAGACGGACGTACCTGTCGGCAAGGTAACGCAAAAAGTCATAGTCGACACGGCCGTGGAAGGACTCGCACAGGCCGGCGCTGCGATCCACGGCGGTGCGCGCCATCGCCGGGGCGTTCGAGGAGGAGAGGTCGATGCGCCGCCACAGCAGGGGCTCGTCGACTGCTAGCCTCCGCCATGACGCGCACGCCAGCCCTGCGCCGCAGAGCAGGTCGGCCTGTGGGATCCGGCTGAGGATGACCAGCAGGACGTCGCTGGGCAGCGACGCCCAGTCCCTCCACTCCGCGGCCTCAAGACCACGACGGGAAGACGGAGGCATGGTCGGATCGGTCAGGGCTTCACTTTTCCGCTTCTTTGATTCCATCGGAAAATTCAGGTTTGTTTCCAGTCGGCAGCGGGGAGGTGGAGATAACGAGGGATTTGTATGCCTTTGACCTCGGAAAAAGAAATACGTAGGTCACCTGACGGGTCCAAATTCAATTGAAACTGTATGGAAGTTAGCCGGAAAGTCGCACCCTAGACCCTAGTCAGTAGTCAACACCAAAGTCTACGGGAGACGGACCTAAAGGATTCCTTTTTTTCTCTTGAGAGGGGCCTCTGCGATTGCTGACGCAACACAAGAGAACCGCCCGCGATCAGCTGAATTCGTCGCCCTCAACCACGATCGATTCTTTTTCCTTTCTGTAGCCACGCAGAATTTTAATCGGGCTCAACAACCCATGGCTGCCGCAAACAACAAGAACACATTAGGAAGAAGAGATAGGCAATTCTATGCAGAAAATGAGTTCCCCCAAATTACATACAGTAGGTGAGGGCATCCATTCAGAGCCCCGCGCCGCTCTCCACGGGCGCGACTCGGGTGCTAAGGACATCTCTGGCGGGCCGACCCAAACGACCACCCGCGGTCCGAACATATCTGCGCGGACAGAGCACACAGCCTAGCGGGGCGACCCAAACAGACAAAGCTGTCCGAACACGTCTGCGCACACCCATTTCGGTCTCAGATTTGGGCCCGAAATGCTTTGACCCGGACAGCCCGCGCGTCCTTCCGCGCGTCCCCCTTGTCCGCCCCGAGCCTAGCCGACAGAGCCGCCAAGCCATTTTCACCACCACTCCACTATGTTGCCCTGCCGCTCGCGCTCCTCGTCCTTTCCGTCGCCGCCGCCGCCACGACCACCGCCGGTGTCCACTAGCTACCCTAACCGCCAAAACAGAAGGCCCTCCTTTCATCGCACCCCGACGCCACCCTAGGCCGCCGCCGGCCGCCCATTGACGATCACCATAGGGTGGCTTGAGAGAGCTGTTCTCCCTGGCCGCGCGCAACCTATTTGGCCATTTGCCAACATGAGTGCCCCGAGGGACAGCAGCTCGGACGAAATGGGTCAACATGACGTGGGCCAAAAATTGGGTCGCCCCGCTGGGCGCACCCCCTACCCAAATGGACTCGCGCTGTCCGCGCGGTATTTGTTGTCTGCGGCCTGACCCAAACGGACCGTTTTGGAAACCTAAATGGGTCAGCCCGCTGGACATGCCCTAACCGCCGCCAGGAGCAGGCCCGCCTCCACCCTCCTCTCCGCCACCTAACAAGTAGCATGTATAATGAAACTTTAGAGGATGAAGCCGATAATACTGAGGCGAACATCTACTTTTTTAACTTCATTAGATTGAAACTGAGAAGGTTGTAGAGTATGCTTATGAGAAGGGGCCCATGATTCTAGATCGGCACCATCATGGTTATGAATGTTCCAGAAAGCATGTGATTCAAGAATTTGGACTTAAAGTCATTGAAGATGATCATGAGAATAATACTAAGGTGCAAAATTTCCTCTACATTTTTCTTGCTTTGGCTCTTTCAACGTATTGTAGTCTAAACTTTCAATTGTTTACAAGCTTGAGGATTCAGGAACAGACCTATCTGGCTCATGGACCCTTTTTGTGGGGAACATTCCCTTTGCAGCTGAGCGTGTCCAACTGTAAGGATGCCTGTCCTAAACAAAAATATTCTTTGTTCTTTGTAACCTTGCATTTCAAGACTATTGACTGCTTTCTGTCTATAGGGAGGATTTTTTTTGAAGAAATTGGTCAGATTGCTGATATTCGTATAGCCACCCATCCAGAAGGGATGAGAAAGGGCTTTGCTCATGTTGACTTTAGTACTGTTGAAGCCGCCCAGAAGGTCAAATTCTCTGTTTTCTGTATTCTTTTCCGCTTGTTGTTTCAATTTGAAAATGTCCTGCAGGCTCTCAAATTGAATGGTAAGGAGCTCATGGGACGCCCGCTGAGATTGGACTTAGTAGCTAACCTTTCTGTTCAGTCAAAGTCTAAGGGCATGGGAAGAGTCCCTAAACGGGGGTTCAGAAAAGCCATACCTGAGGCTGAGGTAATATTTTCTATTTACCTTATTTCTCACTGAATTTTTCTTACTTATTTTTCCATGGTGGACTACAGATCAGGAGTATTCTCCATTCACACTTTTCGAGATGTGGTGACATCAAGAAAATATACATTCCACTGCACAAATCCGTCACAAATGGGTGAGTGTGTTCATGTTAAGCTTTTGTTTTTCATTTGAATTGCTATCTTACATTGTGGTTATGCATCGCTTCAGGGTAGCTTACATAGATTTCAGGGATGATCTAGCTTTCGGGCGAGCGCTTAAGGAAGATTGCTGCAAAATTGCAGGCTTTAAGATGTTCGTAACAGCTATATTCTCTAGAGGGACATGCATTGTTTATCCATCTGGCAAGGAGTTCGGTGATTGAAGCATTTGATGGCGTCCTGTGGTGCAGATGAAGTTTGAATATGTTTCTGGTTCCTGTAATGTTTCCTTGTTTTCTTTTGTGCTATCATTGCCTCAGTCCAGGGGGTGTAAAGAAACTCTGAAACTGGAACGTTTCGGTGGGGAGTGCTTTCACCACTACCTTGAGGTTTATGGCCTTGGTGCAATTGCTATGTAGTTCTCTTCCTAGGTTTCAAATCAGCGCCTCTGTTGGGGAGCAGAGTGCAGTGACAAATTTTGCATCAGATGTTTTGCACGTTTGTCAGGATAATAAAGCGTGATGTTCCTTGTAGAATGAATTGGCAAGCAGATGAGCCGAGTCTTCTGACAGTGAAACGAGCAGTTGTTGGCAGAGTTCAGTACTTGGGCTAGCATGATTAGAAATGTCAGTTACCTCTTCAAAACCTGCTACTAATGCACCATCCTTGCCATCTAATGTCAACCAATATATTACGCATGTTGTGCCGTGCCGACGACTGAAGACCAGTACAGTAACACCCCGTCGACTACCATGCATCACCACACAGCACTGAAGCCATCTGGCTGCTCGGCTAGAAATTGGACAGTTGTAAAACTAGAAAGTAGGAGACATTAACTCGCAGAGAAGATGGGATGAACCGAGATGAAAATTGCGGGATCGAGCTGCTGCATTCTGGTCTGTCCAGCAAAGAACGCGAGAACGTTTTGACAGGTTTTACCTGAAGATCTTCTATACAAGAAGGCTGAGCAGGTTCCCGTCCACTGGAAAGTCTGGTGTCATTGTTTTTTAGACCAAAATCTGGTGTCATTGTTAGGGAGAACGTATCCTGTACACCAGCCTATCCACTACTCCAGCTGCACCGCCCAGATAACAGCCGTCAGATCGCGAACGTAGGTACAGGATGCGACTTAAATGCACTACCAGACGATTTTGTAACAAACACCTCATGTAGGTGCAAAACACGACATGTAACCCTAACCTAAGTCAAATCGTGTTGCTCCCTATTTGGAACAGGAAGAGCAATCAACTAAAGCATAGCGTTAATCTCTGAAGCCTCAAATCTGGCGGCGTAACTCGCTTTCTGCTGCGGTGCACCTTAGATCAAGTGAACTCAGCAGAAAATTAATCTAATTAAGTTGCACTTCCCAGTATCACTCGCATGTTACTCCTAATATAGAATTAGCTGCAGCCTACAAAATTACCATCAAGGTAAGAAACACGATGTCCAGATCACTTTAATTTTTGTCACAAGGTCAAAAGACTTGAGTCTCTTCTCGAGCGCCGGCGTCTGTTTAGTTCCAATCGAGGGCACTACGGGCTTGTTTGGATTGAGACCAAAACTTGCCCTACCAATATTTTGGTCATGATCAAAACTTTGGTCTTTGTTTGGATGGTTGCCAATTATTTGGCATGCCAATGGCTCTTTAGCCAATGTAGTTCATTTTTCTTACCAATGTTAGCTAAATTATAGGCTACCAAAAGGACAGCCAAAATTTTGGCTAGCCAAATATTTGGTGAGGCAACTATGTAGCTAGAACCAAACATGCTCTACATATAGGATCCAGTCAGCTAGCTGAGGGGACGATTACAGTTATTCTGTAGGTACATGGTGGTGTTTCTGCAAAAATCATAAGGAGGGCACGGGGATTCAATCTTGTACCTACATTTCCTGTCCAATGGCTGTGATCAGGACGGTGCAGCAGGAGTACTAGATGAACTGGAGTACGCGATATGTTCTCCATTGTGATTTGGATACCGCAATAGGCAAATGGCTCACTGCTTTCAGGACAGATCATCAGTCAACACCGATTCTAGCTTACTGCCCCTCACATGGAATTAAAGCACGCCCTCCTGAATTGTTGGCAGCTCCGTCACGGCTCGGCCTCTCGCTCGACATTCTCTTTTGTTACTTACTAGGAAGTTAGGCGCGACGATACGCCGCGCCCATTGGTCCATCTTAATCTCTTTTTTTTTGCTGGTATAGTCCATCATAATCTTATGCCCAAGCAAATAATTAATTTCTTCATCAATTATTCTATAACATTTTGTCATATTAAATATTTTCATACCATTTGAATATGCTTTCATATAAAATGTTCCGTCTTTGTTAGTAAGTTCTAAGAGAATTAGAATGACTTGTGGCATAAATTGGGAAAATGGGATAGATGAGATCATTAATTTATCATGTCCGATTTCATTTTGTAAGTTTGACCATGTTTAGAACTTTAAATAGAAGAGTATCAACATTTATGTCACCCAATTAATATCATTAGATTAATGATGAAAATAATTTTTTATCATATAGCTATTTGGTTTTATAATTATTATTATATTTTTGTGCAATCTCGGTGAAAGTTTGAAATAGTTTGACTCTTTAAGATAATTGGAAATACACTCTTTTATTAAGGAGGGAATATATCAAATGTTTGTCTACTTTTGAGCTGTCTGATAGTAAAAAAAATACTTCCATATACAGTATCACAGAGATCACATATTATTACTAAAATTATGCAAACGTAGATAGTAGCTACCGTCACTCTAAATGAATGTTCCTTTCTTTGGTATCTGAAGTAGTATGTCAATTTGTTATCAAATATGAAAAAGAATCGGCTCGCTAGGTGTACAGCTACACACTCTCATCCAGCCAGTGCATCACAATAGGACACTCCACATTGTTGCTCTATTTAGCGCCGTTAACTGCGCAAAATGCACAATAGAGCTAACCCAATCGATAAAACTCCACACCTCAGTACACTACCCCACCAGCACTAGGCCACCCGACAAATGTCCCCGTGACTCCGTGAGGCTGTGAACCTGTGACCCCCTACATCGCTGGAGGTGGAGGGCTAGCTAGAGCTCCAATCTCGATTTGGCCGATGGTGGCATATTCCTATCCTCTCACCGACGACGGAGAAGTCCACGGAGCGTGCTCTAGATACCTCACCTAGTTTGTGGCGGTTGCTTCCTCCTCGGCTGTCATCCTTTGCTAACCGCCAACGCAAGCGGCAACCCACACCCTCCGGCGACATGGTCTTGCTCAGCAGCTTTGCGCCGCAGCCTCACTTAGAGAGGGAGAAGGATGGGGAGCAGGCGAATGTGGACTTTCACAATTTTTTCAATGGCGGAGCTCTAGAGGTGGAAGGGGATTAACGAAGAGGTAACATTTTTTCTATTGCACAAGCGGTGAAGGTGGGCCAGCTTTGACCAAAGAAAAGAGAAAGATAAAATAAGGTGTGAATCCTTATCTAATGGGACATGACCACTGCTTTAACTGTACCATTCAGATTGCATCTGATGGCTCTGGAGACTGAAGGCACTGTAGATGTGCAAAACTATAGTGCAATTGTTGACGTGGCATAGCCCATGAATAGCTGAAACGGTTTGCCATTATATATGTAGATATTAGAACTTGATCCACCACCGATGCTCCTGCAGGCTGCACACCACTAGACAACGATGTCCAAATTTCCTTTTTTTCCAAGACAAATCTGCATCCGATGGCTGGCATCTCCTTCCGGCCTCTGACTCTAGATCTCGCAAGAACCACAAAATTTTGGTGGAAAAAATTTCTTGATCTCTATCAATCTCGCTAAAATATGAACCCACCAATACTCTTTCGATTTGCTCCACATTTTGTCCCATTGCTGACACGTATATGTCTGCGCCACTAAATTGTGTACGTTTAGGAGAATCCATCCAGAATCTAGACCGATGAGCGAAAAATTGGCTCCATGGCCCCCAACAGGCCGGTTTCTCTTCATTTTGGATATTTTCATGCCATTTTGGCCGATTTAACTTATGCTGGTATTTGTTTGTCCCGAACACAAAAATATCACCAATTTACTCTCTCACACAAAATATAGTCATAGACCAAGTCCCGCACCTAGTTCGGCCACCAAAATCAAGTCCGAGAACATCCAAGTACAAAAGAGCAGCAGGGGTTTGGTGGCAGCTAGGGTTTGGTGTGCCTGGCCAAGTGCCCCCGCCCCTCCTATATAAAGGGCTGGGCGGCAGGCTTTCCCCCTCCCCAAGTCTGAGGCCGGCGGCCAAGAGGGGAAAATTGTGGGGGAGGGGGGCAAGTCTTACCCCTTCCTTCTAGAAAGGGCGCCCTCGGGTATGCATGCCCTTGGCAGGCTTGGCCTTCAAGGCCAGGTGAGCCTAGCCAACTAGGCCAGGACGCCCTCCCTCAGGTCCGTGCTGGCCCTAGGTCCTGTGGGCCCACCTTTGGTCCCACTCTAAAACCATTTAGAACTAGCTAAATGGCCGTGCGTTGTAGCGGTTTTCCTTCTCTCTTCCGTTCTGCCTTCTACTTCTTTTCTCAATATTCTCCGTTCTCTAGTTGAATACTTGTGTGTTGCTACAACCTCATAGTTCTTCACCAACAACGCCACTGCTTTGTAGTCATTTCACCAACAACGCCACTATACTTTATGGTCTCCATACTCCAACAACTTGTCACTTGTCGTTGTGCGCCAACGTTTTCTACAACTTTGTCAAACCTTCCTAGTCTATCCCATGATTTCAGATTTTTCATGAAATAACATATGTAATACATAGAAACAATGTAGATCTAAATATTTATTATACGTGTGCTTTCTCTTCCATCGTAATCTTTCATCGATACATTGTCCCTCTATTTTAGTTATCCCCAACAAAATGATGTTTAAGCAAGCAAAAATCTGGTAAGCAATTAAAATCCAGTAGGCAAGCGAAACATGAACTCCGGTCAGTGCACGAGCACGAAACAAATGACTACATATGAGCATCGCCACACATAGAAAAAGGCAACGCATCTAGGCAGCAACTCATCTAGCAGTCTCTCTGTCCCTGCTAGGCTGCTGCTCTTATCAACCAAACACCGCTGCTAATCTCCACTGTGAATGCTTACTCGCGTCCTGGTCGCCTATTGCTTCTCTTGACCGTGCTCCGCACGCCTGCTGTTCGCTGATATCCATCAACTCGGATAATCTCCCTTGAGATTAGAAAAACAAGGAACATCAGAAGGTATTTCCATGGACTCCCTCAACACGTTGAGACACACTCATCCCAATATTTTCCATATAAACAGAAAGTAAGTATACGGACTTGGAGAAATTGAAGCAGCGAACACTACTCAATCAAATTTGCACAGTAGAATGAGGTACTTAATCAGTTATCCAGTAGAGGTGAAATGATTTAACAAAATTAAGAGAAACTATAACAAAATTTGGTGAGCCATATGAAACAAGAGTTGGTACAAACAGTGGCGAACGTTGACCGCAAATGTAGGAGGGGCAAAACGAGATTAAATAGAAGCTGAGGGGGCCAATTTGCAGAAATTTTTGATTTGTAGGGTAAAAAATGGTATTTACTAAGTACTATTGTGCAAATTTTAATTAAGTTGGGGGGCCATGGCCCTTTTGGCCTTCACAAAGGTCCGCCAGTGGGTACAAACATGCTTACAAAGAGACCGAGAAGCCAACTCGGTAAGATATCCATCCATACACAAGCTCGTTTCAACAATTTGATACTTGGAAAAATGAATTTAGCATTAACTCGACTCTGAAATAAGTATTTTAATTTCTAAATATCAGGTTTTCTGGAAGCTACAAAATGCAATGTACCAAGAAATCTTTCTTTCATATGGTACATGTCAAAAACAACTCGCTCAATTTGACTGAAAAATAGCATGTTTTAAAAATGTCAAACAATATGCAGTACCTGTAAGAGAAATTCTTGATAATTAAGTGATAACTTAAGACGTACATAACTATTCAAGATCTAGAAAAGGGCATAATACACCTCTCTCTCTCAAGACTGGAACCATCAGATAGAGTAGAACATATACTGATTAACTATTGAAATCGCCAAGATAGTAGCATTTATGTACAGTATAATGAAATGCACATAATTATTTTCAACAAATATATAACCAGCACATTTTAGTTTTACTATTTACATAGTTTACTTTGGACTGTTTTTGCATTTAAAAGGTTTATCCATCAAAGGATATCCAACCAACATTTGAGCCTCTACTAATGTGTCTTCCAAAAAAGGAAAATAGTTTTAATAAAAATACAAAGAATGACAAGAAAATAATGCAATAGGATCTCACACAATTTATTTCAGGACCATAAATTGTAAAAGATTAAGTAATGTAATGTTTCTCTTTGATTTATATATTTATTTGCAAAGCAAGCCAGAAATACCTGGACGCCTTGAATTGACTCTAGTATGAGTTCCCTTATCCTGAACACGAATTAGCAGTCATGTGATCATGTCGTGGATATCTAAATCTGCAACAACAAAAATCCCAACTCAGATGCAAAAACAACCCTGTCTTATAAAAAATAGAAATAGAATCTGAATGGGGGAACTATTTACCAATTTAGATGCTAATGTCTTGAATCCAAAATATAAATGCATAACATGGGCACCCATAAATAATCAAATATCAAAGGTATTTTTTGTGGAAACTGATGTCAATATCCTTAATCTAAAATACCAATGTATAGCATGGGCACCCATAAATCATCCAAATATCAATGGTATTTTCTGTATAAACTGAAGAGGTAATTTCACACCTTAGATTCAGAGAAACTCTATAAATTGAATTATATGCTAACAGGTTCCCACATTCTGATATCATTCTGATTCTTGTCTGACAGAGACCGTCCAAATTAATTCCAGATCTAGCTATATATGGGCAACCATTTGATTTCAGCTGGGCAACCAAAGGAGCAGCCCCCATGTGTTCACCTATCTTCTCATTTTTACGCCACCATGTGTCGCCTTCTAGAAACTTAAAATTTTGGCAAGAGAGTGCTACAAATATGGCGAAGCTTCTGATAACACGTCTAGCCAGATTATTCAGCAAAATTTGCATCAGATGCATCTTAAACATAAAATTTCGGCGGTGGCAGTAAGGAGTAACTGACAGGATGCATACCATTGTATTCTCAATCCCTGATTAAGAAACATGCAAGACTCACCGCAATGAATAAGCATAAGCTTGCTCTGTTTCAAAAGAAGCACATAATAATAGAGCAGCCAGATGGTAAACACCATTGAAGGCACCCATAGGGATAATGGCGTCCAATGCCACATCTTTCTGAATCCGGATGTATCCACCGTCATTCACTCCAGATGGACTGGGCAACTATAAATAAACTTAGTTTAAGATGTGATTATGCATATATAGGTCTCTAAGAAATACCATAGACTATTATCACTTGAACAACTCAATCGCTTGGGCAACTATAAATAATTTTTTTAACATTTGAGTTTTCTGAAATGAACTTAAAGCATCTACCACCAAACGTTCAGAAGAACTAAGATGATTATTCAGTAGAGAATAATCTAGAAGTAACATTGTAGGGTAAATCCCGGTTCATCCAGTTACTGTGAATCTTGGCCGTTCATTTCAGTGACGTGGACGCGCGAGGGCCGTTCGTTTTTCCGATCGAGCGATCTGCACCGTCCGATCGGCTTTTGGCACTGCTCACGTGGTCCGAACCGTCGGTTCCTTTAGCACTCCATCGCCACTGGTGATATACCCGCGCGTGATATACCCGCGCAGTCACTGATCCGTGGGCCTGCTTTTCGCGGGACCCGAAGGTCAGCGACTGAGTGTACGTGGACATGTGTGGGTGTTCATCTACACAGTGTTACGCGGTGGCTGTCCCTGTGGTTTCACATGCCCGCCAGGGGCAAAATCGACTTTTCCTATTTCATTTCCTGCTGGGCGACTGTGGAGAGGACGGGGCTGGCGGTGCGTGGCGGAGGCTTCTTCGTCGGCGGGTACAGGGCGAACGGTCTCGCCGGCCATGGCGGGCCCTCCTTGTCCATGGAAGAGAAGCGCAGGCTCCCTCCTCCTTTCCTCCTCATTTCTTCTCACCCCCGTTGCCTCTCCATCAAACCCTAGCCGCCGCCGATTTTTCCCAGATCCCGGGCGATTCCGGCCTTGTCCGCAGCCGCCGGCTACTTCAGCTTCGTCGGAGGAGCGCGTGGAGTGGCGAGGAGGAGAGCCGCCTGGGGTGGATGAGCAACAGTCGAGGGCAGCGGCGCGGAGGGAGGCGGCCGTTGGACAAGCAGACAAAGGAGGATAGGGGAGGAGGTGTTCATATGGGGCGCTGCAGCCTGCAGCGGCAACATAGTAGCCCACCCACAAGGAGGCCATGGGGGCAAGAGAGAGATGCCACCTGGGAGACGGCGATTGTGGCCGAACCTCCGCTCTCTATGTCGCCTGCCCCTCGTCTCTATCTCTCTCTCCCGTGGCGGCGCGTTGAAAAAGGGCAGCGGCGGCGAGGATGGCCTCTGCCTTCTCCATCATTGCCGTTCCCCTCCCAGCCCGAGCATGGCGGCCGGCGAGGCGCCGCTGGTTTCCGTTGATTCCATGGAGCAGATGCAAAGGCCGTGCCTCACCTGCCAAGGGTTTCCATGCCCAGCCGCCGGAGCTTCAAGTGGAGGACGCCGCCGCCCTGTTTGATGCTGGTCCACCCGCGACACTCGCCCGCGCCCCCGCCTGTGAGAGCAGCGGCACCCTCAGGTTCTCTCTCTCTCTCTCTCGCCTCAATTCCCATCCAGGTTTGTTGCATATTTGGTTATGTCCCAGAGCTCGTGGATTGGTTGCATCCCAGATCTCGTGGCACTGCAGTCGATTGTTTTCTTTTCAGTGATGTTGCTTGGATTCAAGGATAAGGTACAACATGGCTGTCCATTCCCACCCCGTCTCCCCTCTGATTTAGCTTCTATGTGTTTTCTCATGTCCAGATTTAATATTCACTAGCTTGATTTTGTATAGGATTTGTAATGAGGCTGCAGCTGCTACGGTGGCCACCATTTGATTCTGAACTTTGTTAAATTTCTTTCTATGGCAAAACAAACACCAAGCTGCAGACCCTCTGTTAGTGTTAATAATGTTAATTGAACTAAGTGCATCCCTGAGCGTGACAGGGTGGTCCTCCCCGACCACGAGCGCTCGACGATGGTGTCCGCCTTCTCCACCCTCCGTTCCATCTCCACTTCCAATAAAGTATGGCCGCTCTTTATTTTCTTGTCTTGGGTTTTCTCCCTTGTCCAACATCTTCCCTGCCATTCCTCCTCCAGCTCCTAGGATTTCTCGCGGCAGTAGCGTTGGCGACGATAGTATGGACGCCCTCTGCCACGCCCATCGCAACCAAGGTAAATTGACTTCCGCACAGTTGCTGATGCGTGCTTGCTTGCTACTGTATGGTTTGTGCGTGCGTGCGTGCTTGCTAGCTGCTGTGTGGGGAGTGCGTGCTTGCTTGGTGTTGGGTTGTATGAGCTAGCTCTGCTGCTCATGCTTTGATTTGCTTGGACCAGCCGTGGAGTGAGATATTGGCCATGGCATCTGCATGTTGCTAATCTTCAGTTAGTGGGAGTGCAAAACATAATTATAGTATTTTGCAAGTGCCATGAGGATTGAGGAAATTGAAGATCATTCACTCGTTTAGGACTTGAAAGGCAACAAATGAAATTATCTTGATGTGATTCATGTAGCTTTTATATTTATTCATGCATAATTTTTGTACGGATGTCCATTCATTCTTGCCTATAATCATAGAGCCTTAATCTATTCTATTTTCTCACCAGGTGATTATGAGGATAATTATGTGGATGAACCTCCGGGCCAAAATTATGAGCTACTTGAAGTACTTTATTTATGGTAGTTTTCCATGAACCTTGTATGATTTAAATCAAAGGCATTTTCCCATATTTTATTATTTACTCAGAGAGTTGTTGACAGATTCCATGGTTATAAGATTGAGAGTGGAGATGCCAAAAGATATTTTAAGCTAGCTCACTGTATATTTGTTTTTTGTGCCTGCAGTTGGTAATAAGAATGTTTTATTAGCTTCAGTAAAATAGATTCAGTTTAAGTAATGTCCAAGCTTCTATGCTAAAATCAACTATATATATCATTTCTGTAAGAATTTTAGTGATTTTAGTAAATATTGCCCTTTTATTTCTGTGTAGTTAATGGAAGCATCATCATCTTTTAAATTAGGAGCAAGGATAAACATATAAAATTATTGTGGTCACTGATTATTTCTTGGGGATTGCAATTTACACTAACAGGTTCAACTGCTGAACTTCATGCCAGGTTTGTGTTAGATGGCGAGCCACCATGCTTGAAGAAAAAGTAATTGGTCAAAATGTCTTTGAAGAGGGATGATGCTTCAAAAGAATAGAGCTATTGAGGTCACTTGCTCCTTGCCATAGTTCTAGCTTCTGAAGTCATCCTCCTTATCGCCATGCTTCTATATTTGTTGTGTTGCTGGACCTCTAAGGTGGCAATTGTATTACAGGTTGGAGATGAAGATTTAGTTGAAAATTTTAGCAAAAGGACAGTGAAGGTAATTCTCCTATATTTTGGGAAGGAGGAAATAAAGGTTGTGTGCATTAACTTTATAGAATAACATATGTGTAGAATTATTTTTGATAAAGTACCTTCACATCAACTGTCTCGTTTTGTCTTGGATAAAGTTCCTGATCAATCTATGCCGTTTAATGTAGACTGGTACTTTATCATCATTTAGTTCTTTGTTCTCTCCATCGAAAGAACTTCCTCCAGAAAAATAACAAGTAGTGCACGCAAATCACTAGAATGAATATAAATTTTGTGATAGACGTAATCTACATATGTGTTCACTTTGGTGGTTATCTATTTAGTTGTTTGTTCCATCCATTGCAGGGGCTAGAGAAGAACAGTCAAGTCAAGTAACTGATTTTTGTAGCAGAGATGTTCATGAAACTAGAAGGTAAAATATGTATATGCCTATTTATTTTGCCTTTTTTGGCCCTGCAATGGGTTATTTAAGGAGGTGTTGGGTGAGCACACTCGTTTGGTTCTGATGGTATTTGCAGTTTAGGCTAAGAATAACCTTAGTTGAGGCATTACTGCATAAATATGAAGGTAATCAGTGCCCTACGTGTAGATTTTAGAATCAGATCATCCTGAAAGAAAATTGCCCATGGTACATCGAGTCGCTAGCACAGAGCGGAGAAAGTATGGGAAGCAATGGGATGTTCTATGGGTTTAGCAATAATGGGAACTGTCGATTAAAAAGGTATGTGCCCCAAAAATAGAGCGGATTTTTGAGTTTCAATAGAAGAGTAATGATCTGATTTTAAAACTTGATCAATGAGCATAGAGTCGGAATTCAGATTGATGAGCAATTATGTGTTATTTGTGTATTACCATACATGATTGGACTTACCTTTGTCACTTTAATTCTTGCCAATTTTGAAGTGACCAGGACTAGGAGTACATCTCACTGGCTCTAAGTGTGTGTTTTTGAACTGTGTTGTTATCTCAATTATTGCAGGAACATATTCTCCGCTGAGAAGGTTCTGGCAGCGTGTATGTTGCTGCATCAGCGACCAGGTGATGAAGGGTGGTTGCATCGGCTGCCATTATTGAGGGTTGGAAGGACCGAAAGAGGAGCGCAGATTGGCAGGAGCAATGTTACATAAGGAGAACTGTGCTACCCCTCTTGGTATATCCTTTTTTATACACATGCATTTTCTTTTTCTGCATTGCTTTGTTTTAGGGGATGAGTGAACAGAATAACTGTGCTACCCCTCTTGGTCCAGTTCCGTTGGTTCACCACATTCTCGGCCGATCCTGCTGCCAGGATTGATTCCTTCTACAAGAACTCAAAAGGTACTTCCCTGTGGATTTTCTGATGCGCCATTGCTCTTTGCACAATAGACCACGTCTTATTTCATGTATACAACTAAATTTGAAGACTAAGTTCACACTTAATTCTGTTATAAGCCAACAAATAACATTTGGTCAGATTTTGGCTATTTTTCGAGTTTGGGTTGCAGAAATCCATGTTAGTTACTTGCATAGGTTGGTGAGCTTTTACTTCTCAAATATTTTTTGCCCTTGCGGTTACTCACTATGCAGTAGAGCCTAAAATGACTTGTTTCACAATGTCCATATGATTCGGAGGTGGGTTGAAACGGTGTAGAAGTTTTCTATTAACAAAATCAAACAACTTAATTTTTTGTGTGCAGATTAACAATCGATTCTTTATGGAAAGCTAGCTCACCTTTCTAATTTCATTTTTTAGATACTCCCAATGTTAGATTTTATTCCTGATACATGCACCTTGACTAAATCACTTTCTTTTTCCCTTCCATTTTTCAGGTGGTTCCCACTATCCATTCTCACATAGACAAGCCGATTATTCTCTCCAATAAGATAAATGCATGTCTTCCTCCCTTATATGCAAGATGGACATATATTTATATGATTTTCAATCATTTCTGAAGATGCTCTTATTCTGCTCTGTGGCAGAACATTTCAGAATTACCTAGGGTGGCCAGGTAGAAGCTCATTCTTTTCTGACCTTTCTCCAGTTAAGGTATCATATAGAAAAATTTCCATTTGGCAATGCTATCACAAATCACACACTGATTCAGGAAGCAATCATGAAAAAGTGAGATGTGTTTCCACCATATGTTCATCAGCATAATAGTCATATGATGGTCTCTGGTTATGTTGTTGCCATTTGTTTGGAACTTCGCAGTTATAAGCATATATTGTTTAGGTGTATATATGAAGATTTGATAGCTAGGTGAGCTATAAATATGAACAATTGATTTTGCTTCCATGTTCTTTTAGTATGTTTGTTCCAGTAAGTGTTGAAAAACTAATAGAGACAATAGATCAACTATATAGCGCTATGTCATCTAGCACAATGGCACTTCTTACAGCAATAATTTTTGGAAATTACTTTTCTGGCACATATAAATGTGGCTCTCCCTTCTAAGTAACATCTTTGACTGAGCTGGTAATTAATACCATAAGCTATGCCTGTAAACTTACTTCTGTCCTACAGTTTATTTTGATTTTACTTATTTTTTCAGTGTATGTTTTAGGATCCAGATTGTTTAATTTGGTTGGATCAGTAGGTTCGGTTGATTCTCAAGGAGATGGGATCTTGAGGTTGTTTAATTTTGTTGATGGTTTTTCAGGCGATGTCTCAAACAGGAGCCGAGATGAACATCAGTTTGCTTAAAGTAATCAACCACTACTTTGCATAGTCTATACGCAGGTCATATCTGATAAACCGAGAATAATGTCACTCCACTACTTTTGTTTATAGTTTAGGAAGAGATTCTTCAAGCTAGATGCAGCTGAGCCATATAAAGCTTATACTCTGGTGATGGAGGATTTCGTTTGTTAGGTTTCAGCCTCGCTTTGTTTGGTGATTTAACTTTTACCAAATGCAGTACGCTATGCTGTAGGTGAGCCATGCAAAACTGGAATGCCTTCTTTTGTTAGTTGATACACTCCCTCAACTCGTAATAAGCTTTTCCTCACAAAATTGGTAATATAAGGTAAACATGATCTAGGTGCATCACTCGTGAGTTATTTTTTCCTTAAATGACATCAGAAAACACTCTTAGAACTTGGTCTCGGCATTACTTGTCAGTCACTTCGAGTATTATTGCAATTTGTCTTTCATAAAAACAGAAGTACATGTCAACCTCTTTATTAATAAATATTGCCATGCCCTTCGTGAACATTACCTTCACAATCACCACCTTGACCTCCAGTTTTGCCTGATCCAACTACCTTCTCTTGTTTGGATTGACAATAAAAAATGAATCTTATATCACGATTACACCAAAGATGAGTACAGTTCATAAATCTCAGTATAATACCTTTATTATATTATTTAAGTTACCTTGAGAGGTTCCTTTATCTTGCTACAACCTACAGTTTTTCTCTATATTCTGTAAGAACAAGATTACAAAGATCCGTCCAGCAGCTCAAGTTCACTAAATGTATCTCTTAGGCAGTAGTTGGTGACTGGGTTTACTCTGAATAAATATTGATTTGACTAAAGTAGTTAGGGCTTGTGCTTACATAACTTGTTTTATAAC
This sequence comes from Dactylis glomerata, assembly GCA_007115705.1. Classification (NCBI taxonomy): domain Eukaryota; kingdom Viridiplantae; phylum Streptophyta; class Magnoliopsida; order Poales; family Poaceae; genus Dactylis; species Dactylis glomerata. Next base: position 111,836 of record QXEO01000536.1, read on the forward strand.
ACCATGTTCCTTTTTGTTACCCAGAGATCTCTGTAGCGATTATCTGCTCAAATTTGCCCATGTTATTTCGTAATAATATGCATCTTTTCATGTTGAGATAAACTTCCTCTCATCTCTTAATATAGTACGCTAAAACAATGGTATTGTTTTCTTGCAACCATTTTGATCTCACAACTAATAAACGTTCTCTATGAAAAGATGATGAAGTCGAAGAAGACCACTATACAACAAGTAGCTTTTGATCTTCAGCGTGTTGCCCTACAAGTGAAAATAGATTTAAAAAATGGCAGGAAATTACTGTGACTTCAAGAACCTACAGAGGTCCTCATTTGCAGAAGTTAGAATGAACTGTGCGTGTCTCCAATTACCTATGTATAATTGGATAAAATCTATCCTGGGAACCAAATGGCCATTGTAATATATATATTACTCTTCGTATGAATCAAGTGTTGTATAAGAGCATTTAGCCATACTATGTTCGGTTCCTATTATTTGTATCATATAGCTGTTTCCTTTGCTGCCTGTGACCTATAAATCACTGCTCTTTTTATCATTTCCTATCTGATGATGTTAGCACTTTCTTCACCTTCTTCACACTCTTCCTCATTACCCTTATTATCAATATTTATTGTATTATGAATATTTTTTGGTCCTATCGTTTATAAATTGCGATTTTATGCTTGCTTGCTCGCCGTTAGGCGGGCAAGCGCGCGGCAAGCCGCGCTATCCTACCTAGTATAGAATATTGAGGGATGGAGGTATTAGATGAGAGGGCTACAAGCTAATATACATGTCACGTTTTACATGGCAGTGTATAAAAAGATAGAATAAGCAGGTGTGGGGAAGACAAAACACTTGCACAAAAAGGAGTTGATTCGATACTTCAATACCTCATTTAAATGAAAGAGCGTCATCCATGTCTGAAGCCAACAGGTGAACTCCAGGGGTCATTCCGATACAAGCAGCATCCGTTGGTTGTCAGGATGCCTTGAGCTCACACACAACATCTCTCCTCCGCAATTTGCACAGCATCGGACCTAGCAATTCCAACACAATGTCAGAAGACACCCAATCCAGGCATCGCGTCACAAATTAAATGACAAACTGAAAGATTCAGGCGTACCAAAGTAGGAATCGACAAATTTGTAGATGGTGAGGCTCCTTGTTGCCAGATCACGGAGGCATGATCCGAGGAGGTCTGATCCGGGCCTCCATGCCTAGATCTCGGGCACCTATGCGCAAATCCAGGCCTCCACGATCTAGGACGTGCTGATGCTCTTGTTGGCGATTGGCGATTTGGGGAGGGTGTTGGGCATCCATGCCCCCGAGACGTGCTGTGGAGGACATGTACATATGAGGGGGAGGCGGTGACGGCCGAATCTGGTGGGCGATTTGAGGAGATGCTGCAGGAGGAGCGCGGGATGCGGAGGAGAGGGTGGTCGCGGAGGAAGAACCAGGGTGTGGGAGGGGGTGGGTCGAGAGCGAGGGGGACAGACGAAACGGTGCGGAGTGCCAGTGCGCGATGAAAGACCGCCTTGGTTTTAGTTGGCGGTGGCAAAGGTTGTAACATGTTTGGTTTGCAGGAGTAAAATCGGCAATCAAATGACGTACAAGAAAAGTGTCTTCACCAACTGAGAACTAATAGTAAAGATAATCCGTAGGATACCGAAAAATTCTAAAAGTTTTCTGGAACCCTAAAGTAATGATGCTTTATATAAATCTTATTCTCCGGACCATTATGGAACTCCTCGTAATGTTATGGTTCTCATTCGAGTCTCCAAAAATACTTTGGTTCACCATTATCCGTTTCTACTCTAGCATCAATGAGCGTGAAGTGTGTGAATAGTAACTTGAGCATGTCGCCATCTCAACCTTGTGCAGTATAGATGGCCCAGCTTTGCTTCCAAAATAGGTAAAGGGGAATGTACTTTACCCTGGTAATCATATGTCCCCATCTTTCATCTGCTAATTGTTTTCGTCCACCTCGCCATCTGAAAGCGATCGCGGCCGTCGTCCCATTCAGAGATGCTAGCTAGCTAGATGCCGCGTTTCCTCCTTTGATCAACATGATCCAGCAGGAAGAAGCTATCACATATGCCAATTTCACCGCCAATAAGTACAACAAGTGCAGGCTTCAGTCTACATCGTGATGCTTAGTTAGACACCACATCAAATTCACACGAAGGACCTTGACAACGTAACTGTGCAGTTGCCGGCCGGCCACGCACAAACAAATGTCGTGCCAATTATGACGTGATTTCCCTTTCCTACAACGCGCATTTGGCAATGTATCTGCAATTGACGCCCTAACTTCAGTAGTAGCTCGGTTGATCCGTCCTATATTCTCGATCCGTCCTATATTCTACTGAAAACTCGTAATCATAAAACCAAGTGCACCAAACAACAATAGCTAGCTAGCTAGCACACGCTGGAGTCACCCTTCCGCAAATGGCATCCCCAGCTCCAGCCCATGCCCCGGGCATCCGCCCCATATACAGCGCACCGCCGCCGCCATGGCGTCCACTGCCACATCCAATGGACAAATCCTCGTCTCAGGGCGGCGTCATCGCCGGCCTCGTCATCGGATTCTTGGCCTTCTTGTTCCTGTTCACGGTGGCGTGGAGCACCTGCAAGGGGCGCCAGGACAGCCGCGACCGCGCTGGCGCCGCGGCGGCGGCTACTGCCCCCATGCCGCGGGCAGGCGCCGACGACGATCTGCAGCTCCGCAGGGCCAGCGCCTCCAGCCAGGCGGCTCTTCTGCCGGCGTTCACGTACAGCCCTTCGGTGAAGCACAACGTGACGGACGACGGCGAGGAGGCGGCGACGTGCTCGGTGTGCCTCGGCGCGTTCCAGCTCGGGGAGACGGTGCGGCTGCTGCCGGTGTGCCTGCACCTCTACCACGCCGAGTGCATCGACCCGTGGCTGGACGCGCACTCAACGTGCCCGCTCTGCCGCTCGGATACAGACGCGTCCATGGAGATGGACGTCGCCCGGCTACCGCCTGTCTAGCTTTTTTCCTCGACGAGGAGCGTAGATACGTCGAGCTAGCGTAGTGCTACGGTACAGATTCACCAGTGCCTCTATTGATTCTTGATGCAAGGCAAAATTGGATTGTCAGTTGTCATAGCTTGCTCAAGAAGGTTGAAATTTTCTTTTCAGCCATGGAGTAACTGTCGCACAGAGCTCCTAAACCAGCATAATCCTCTCCTCGACGAGGAGTGTAGACACGAGAGACCCAAGTTTGTGACCTGTAGGGTACCTGCTAATTTTTTGTAGAACAAACAAATGAACTAGTTCTCCAAAGAAGATGTGATATGTGGAATTTTAGTTGATTTGAATCTTGGTGATGACACAACTGCATACTTCTGGCCACATTTATCGCAGGAGACATATATGGAGCGAAAATCCCCACAACTAGCTTCCTTTATCAACCGTGCTTGTATTGAAGAGAGGAGGGGCACGCTCAAGCACTCTTGATCCGGTCGACATTTTTTTTTGACAGTTAAGCAAGTTGTTCAGAATGAATTCCTAGAAGACCTATTTTACTTACCACTGTCACAACAAGCTTGCCAACAGATCATGCAGCTAGAGCTAATATGTGATCGGGCCACAAATATAACTCAGGAATGGGTTAATTGACTCTTGGAACTATATTTTGGGAAAGGAACATTTCTCAACCGAAAAGGCATACAATTGCATGATTGGATATCAACCATTTCCACCAATATTTCAGGTACATGGAAGAGCTCTCCTGTCAGCTGAAACACAAGTTTTTTTCCTGGTTGCATATTTTATGACAGGTTAAACACAAGAAATTTACTAAAGAGGAAAAATTTCCAGCTTCAAAGCTACAACTGTGCAACAACGTAATGCAATTATGGGGAAACTAGATTCATCTTTTCTGGACATTTTTGTTTGTTGCTAGTTGCTGGGACTATGCCCTCACAGGAAAGGAATTTATCTGATTTAGAAAAAGCATTTGACGGTGTCAATGGGGAAATTAAACATTCCATTTTAAATGAAGATCATGATTTTGACATCATGGAGCATTTGGATAGTAAGAAACAACCAGATTTTCAGAGCACAAGTCCAAATTTTCAAATCTAATGGCAATTTACAAATCCGATCTAGTGCTAATGGCTCATAGAATGAAAAATAAACACTCACTAAAATTCACAGAGTGGTTGCAAACTTAGTTGTAATGTTTTTTGCTTTTACATACTTGTACAGTTTGTACATATTTCTAAATACATAAATAAAATGCAGTGGAAAGCTCTCTCACTGTTTATCTTAAAAAAACTTTAGAGGATAGAGGGTACCCTAAGGTTGTCAAGCTTCATAGAGGTGTTTAGACAGTGAGAGATACTTTTACCCCACATGAATGACAACGTGATCTTCCAATTGGACCTCCATCACCCATATGCGATCTATGAGCTTCACATGATCTTGTAACTTGTTGTTTTTTTGAACATTTGCGGCTGTGTCATCCTATCTATGCATATGCCAGATGTATGTTCTGAATTGTATCCGTGTGATGCTATTGAGCAATAAAGCACCCTTTATCAAAAAAATATAACTTAGCTATTGTACCATTTACCATGACACAATAGCTGAGTGGCTATATTATGTCCTTAGCCTCGTACTAAGTGTCTATAACCTAAATATATGAAAATAATAGTTTTTTCTAAAATGTCGAACACTGAATCTACTTTCAAAGATTTAACTGAAACAAGACCAACGATCCTGAAAGAAGAACAACAATAAAAAAAGTTGTTTAAAGTCCATAACAACAAGAATCGGATAGTAGATGTCATGCTTTCATGTTGGCTTCATAATTGATTGCATGCATTCATGTGACAGAAGGAAGTGAAGTGTCACACTAGTAATGATGTATTGTCGCCACTACCTAGTATATCTCTAAGAAGAATTTGAAAGAGATTGGAACATATAATTCATACTCTAAAGTTATTTGCAAAAATGACACATAAATAATTTGGAATTTGACAATGGGAGACCACATGTAACTGATAGAGCATCCAGAGCTCAGCTTCAGCTAGTAATTTATCTAGCTCATCCTAACCTGTACTCCGCGTCCAAATCGGTGGATCACCTCCTTCTCTCTATAGTATAGCTTTTGGGATTTCAAGAGAGCTCGGCAAGCATGAGAAGGTGTGTTGCTGGGGTGCACATTGGCATTACCAGTTATCATCTTTCCTCCAAGGCCCCCAGATATTGCTTGGTGGTGAAAGAGGAAGGGAGAGTTAGACAGGGTGCATCCCGATTCCGATGTTGATGAGAGGATTAGCTGAGACAACTTAATGACCAATTCAAACCAGATCTTCTCTCAAGCCTACCCATTGTTCTTTATAAATGACAAGTGGGTCCCTGTTGTCATAATTCATGTCAAGATTTTGATCACACCACTCATGAAGGTGTGTTTTGTTGTAATTCAATATTATATATGGATGTCTCATCTTTCATAGAGACGAGATTTTTTTTTGAAATGGGGGTTATATACCCCAACCTCTACATCAAATCGATGCACACAACCACCTTTATTGATGAGTGCGCCAAGTACGCTCTAAAAAATATGAGTGAGCTCTTCTTGAGGTCCTATTTGGGTGCATTTCATAGTTTTTGCTTGGGGTGGGATCGGCTGGTGATGTTAATACACATTGGTTTGGAGTTTATCACTAACCCTCAAGGTTTCATATATTTTCCGGTATTAACAGTGTGACTGACATTATTCCTAACATACCTACAAAAACTCAAGCTCCACGACGACTACTCATAGTCGGAGTGATACAGGAAGTGACATGCATGTCCACTAGCTAATAATATTGTGCTAGCTAAAAAATGATGTTGCAAGTAATTCAATTGGAGATAGAAAATAAAATAGCAAGGTCTCGAGAGGCATGTAAGTCCACAACAATGAAGTTTTAATTTTACACCGAGGCGCATCCTCCAAGAGGTCTCTAACCCTGTCACATGCCTGAAATTAACATGAAGGGCAGGGACAACAACCCAATAAGGTTGAACAGAGGATTCTAAAAGAGGGTAGAACGGGCAAGCACCTGAGTCTAAAAAACCCCTCTGAAATAAAATAGCATGGTCTTGAGAGGCATTTAAGTCCACACAACAAAGAAGGCCGTAAAGACTCGCTTAAAAGTAAATAATCAATATAATTAATTAATAATTCAGGGCCATCTTGTTTACACTATGCTCACCATATCTTCGTTGGACTATACTTGTGACACTCGTCATATCTCCATCAACCACAATTATTGCTGGTGATCAAATACACTGTAGATAGAAATAACACAGGATGTAGCACTAAATGCAACACTTGAAGTCAAAATCTTCAAGAAGAAGTCAATCATTTTGTCCTATATGGAATGACCTAACTTTCATGCTTGACAATTACCTAAAACATGTAATCTTCTTTACCTGGTAACATGTTCATCTGCTAACTGTTTACGTCCAACCCACCTCACCCGAAGACTGGCGTGGCCACCCCATTTGGTAGATTCTAGCAACCGAATCTTCTCCTCTAATGATCACCATGGTACTGAAAGATCGCAATTCGCAAAGTAACAAAACTACTATCACATATGCCATTTCACTACGATCGAGTCAAGTAAAACAAGCAAGATGCAGGGCTTCTTTAATCCCGCCTGATAATATCTTTATAGTTAGTTTGCACATCACATTGAGAGGCATCTTTTACAGTACTTTTTTCTAATCATACTACTCATGAGAGAGGGAAAAGTATGAAAGGCCCAGTAGGCCTATCCTCAAGAAATAACAACAGTCCTGCAAATATGCGGGCACGCGGCCACCTTTAGACGGCTGCGCCGCATCCAGCGGAGAGATTCGGCCGGAGGAGTTGGGGAGAGACTGAGAGAGCCGATCTATTAGGAGTAATCAAGTTGCTTTGTTGTTCCGTATATGCGTGCGTGCATGCGAAAACGAGATAACCAGGAGAGAGCCTTTGTCAATCAATTGTTTCTTGTGTGCGTGCGTGACGTCCTTGTGCAGGTAGTACTTGCTGATCTATCTCAAACGATCAGCCTAGCTGATTAGCGCGCGTGGCTGTTGATTCGGTACCTGTGCGTGTCTCGCCGGAACCTACTCCACGGTCAGCCGAGAGAGACAGACTGAGGCTGGGCTAGCAGGGGCACTCGGGACTGCACAAGATCTAGGATTAGGGGAATTGGGCTTTCTGAGGCTTTTCCGTCGGGCCTGATTATGAATTGTGTGAATTTTTCTGAGCAGTATGATTTATACTAGTCAATTTTTTGACAGTAGTATGAATTGCTATGGGCCATTAGATGTATGGAAATGGGTGGCTATTATTGATTTGGGGTACCACAAAACATCTCCATTGAGATGCACAATCGCCGGCGGCACTCAAACAAATGAACCGTATCAAGCGAAGTCCGCGATCTCATGATCTCACCTTAGAAGCGCATTTGGCAACCGGACGTACGGCAATTTGCTCAATCTCGTACGTACTACTATAAAACCGTGCAGCAAACATCACTTGCTAGTTTGCAGCTGCACCGATGATGACTCAGTCTTTTCGAGATCGTGCGCGTGCGGCAATGGAGGCTACGGAGCCCGCTTTGCCCCCGGTCGTCCCCACTATTCCTAGTCCGCCGCCACCGCCAGGGAAGCCACGGCGTCCACCGCCGTCGCCAAGGTCAGAAGAAAAGTTCTCCCCTGAAGGCGGAGTCATCGCTGGCGTAGTCCTCGGCTTCGTGGCCTCCTTGCTAGTACTCACTGTACTCTACAGCATCTGCAAGGGGCGCCGCGACAGCCGCACTCGCGCTCGCATAGCGGCCGCGGCATGGGCCGCCGCCGCACGGGCACCACTTGACCCTCGCACTAGCGACGAGGACGAGCGGCAGTCTCGCCGGAACAGCGCGTCCAGCCCGACGTCCCGTCAACCGGCGTTCGCGTACGGCGCTTCGGTGAAGAACGCCGAGACGGGCGGCGGGGAGGAGACGGCGACCTGCTCGGTGTGCCTCGGCGCGTTGCAGCTCGGGGAGACGGTGCGGCTGCTGCCGGCGTGCCTGCACCTGTTCCACGTAGAGTGCATCGATCCTTGGCTGGACGCGCACTCGACGTGCCCGATCTGCCGCTCGGACACCGAACCGAGCATCGACGTCGAGAGGCTACCTCCTGTCTAGGCTTTCTTCCCAGAGGGGCGTAGAATCGTAGATACGTCCGCCCAGCATACAGTAGAAGATAGAACAACTGTAAAGCAGTTGATCGTTAATTTCATGCATTAGGTTTTTTAGGGTCTCTTTTTGGTTCAAAGGAAAAAGTGGATAAGTGAGATTTTTTGGTATCGTCTCACCATTCATCCGAACAGTGCAGAAAAAATTAGTAAAGAGAAACATGCATAAATATTCTTTTCATTGAATGAAAAGCTTAGGAGTTTTACAATTCACCTGGACGTCCTTGTGAAATTCCTATATACGTGAAGAAAGAGAGAAGTATTTAATCAGAAAATCACCCGGTAGTGCTGGGTGTATATGCTCCCTCTCTACCAAAAACACATTGGATATTGCCAAAAGAAATTGAATTTCTTTTTTTGCATGTACATCTCCAAGATGTATGTGTGTACCTGAACTTTTACGTGGAAAACCGATATATTTTGCGCAAAGAAAAATTCCTTGTGAAAAACATTACTTTAACACAGAATTATGCCATGTTTACATAGGTCAGACCATGGGCGGCCCCAAGAAGAGCTGAGTAGGGGCACATGCCCCACTCAAATTTCTCAAATCCTTTATAATTTTGAAGATTTTATTTAGAAATATTTGAATTCACAGCATAATGGCCCCCACTCAAGCTTTGTGCCCCCACTGAATTTTTCTTCTGGGTCTGCCCCTGGGTCAGACGACAAACCGATTTTTCTGAAAAAACATTGTGCGCATGCATTTCAAAATATATCTAAGAGCATATGCACATAGACAAACCATTACCCTCTTAAGTAATGGAGGTGTAATAGGATCATAATTAAATGTTTTCATGTGATTTAATAATATTTATTACTCCCTCCGTTTCTAGTTATAAGCCGTATAGTTTTTTAAGGAAAATTTCAAAATATAATCTATATTGCACTACACCACTTGTCTATAATGGATGGAGTACGGTTTATGTGTTCTTTCTACTCTTGCGAACCAAACATCTAAGTTTAATTTTTTCTCATTTCCAATCCTATCATTTCACATGAATTCTATCACATTCCTTTTTTTGTTTCTAATTTTTAGAATAATGCGAACGAAAGAAGCCCTTATTTATGCCGCGTCGTGGTTTATTATGCCGTGTCATGATTTTTCGGATGCACTCATTATACGGTTCTCAAGAACAATTGCATGTCAAGGCCAGAGCGACTTAGACCATGCACTATGTGGATTCAGTTCAAAAGAAAAAATATGCCAGAGTTAGAAATTGAGTAGTTTTCTCTACCAGTAATCGCTTGTGGGTCCCATAGTTAAATAAACAACTACCCCTTTTCTACTCCTTTTAGCCCCTTTGCTACAAGGACCTGCAAATGCATGTAAAGAAGAGAAGGATCAAGTTGCTGCGTTTTTCTTGTCAGATCATATGAGCCGATGCTCCACTATATGTTGAACCGGTTTAAATAGAGCTATGAGCCGCTTTTTCATACGTAGTGGATGGTCTTACATATGCAATAAATAGTGAGAAAATCGAAGGGCATTTTGTTTAGATTGGCCTCATTATAGCTATATATCATCTCTATCGTCTACAACAAACATGTTGCCGTTGTCAAACCACGACGAGAACAACACAACGCATGAAGACAACGGCTTCAGAAAGGAATCGACCTTTGTACAGTATGGAATGACCCAGATTGCATGCTTGCAAGAAACGGTAATGCATTTTTCCTGGTAGGATATATGTCCATGTACAGATATGCGCCGGCGCCTTCAATTTTTATCTGCTAATTGTTTATGTCCACCCAGCTCCATCTGAAGACGGTCGTGCCCATCCCATTTTGGCGATTATAGCTGTCGCTTCTCCTCTGGTCAGCAGGATCCAAGAACAACAAAACTTCCACATATGCCAATTCAGTACCAATCAAGCTAGATGCAGGGCTTCTTCAGTCCAAAATACTTATCGTTAATAAGTTTCCACATCACATTCACACAAACGATCTTGACGACGTTACCGTACCGTCGCCGGCGACACACAAACAAATGGACCGAATCGATCAAGTCAACGATTTCACCTTCCTCAGATCCGCATTTCGCAATGTCGTGGCAATTGGCCTCAACGTAGATATTCCGTTCATCCGAGTATAATTTGCTTAAACTCGTACTACTACTAGTCTACTAGCTAATTTGCACTACAGTTGTACTCTCTACCAATGGCTCAGTTTTTGCGAGACCGTGCACCGCCGGTGACGTCCGCGTGGCCACCGGAATACTCGTCCTTTCCTATTCTACCGCCACCGCGGTGGCCATCGCGTCCACCGCCGTCGCCAGCGTCGGGAGATGATCAACCCTCGTCTGACGGCGGGGTTATCACCGGGCTCGTCGTCGGCTTCGTGTCCCTGCTGCTCCTCGTCGCCGTAGTTTACAGCCTCTGCAAGGGGCGCCAGCAGAGTCGCGCTCTCGCTCGCGCACGAGCGAGGGCCGCGGCCTGGGCCGCCGTCCCCGCCGCTCGTCTGCGGCTACAGGCTGAACCTCCCGAGCGGCGGCAGCTCCAAAGGGCCAGCGCCAACAGCCGGACTGCCCGTCTCCCGGCGTTCTCGTACAACCAGTCGGTGAAGCACAACTTGACGGTGAGCGGGGAGCAAACGGCGACGTGCTCGGTGTGCCTCGGCGCGTTCCAGCACGGGGAGGCGGTGCGGCTGCTGCCGGCGTGCCTGCACCTGTTCCATGTCGAGTGCATCGATCCGTGGCTGGATGCGCACTCGACGTGCCCGATCTGCCGCTCGGACACTGACCCGACGAAGACGATGGACGTCGCGGCCCGGCTGCCGCCTGTTTAGGCTTTTTCCACGGGGAGGTAGATGGATTCGTCAGGCATGGCCGCGTAGCAGTGTTGTAATTCTGTAAAGATTCGTTGTTGGAGTGTAAATCTCATGCATTTGTTTGCTGGCAATGGGCTTTCAGTCACCTATGACGTACTTGGTCCGTGTCTGAAACTCTGAATAGATAGTGCGGAACTTTGCATATTCACAGATCATAGTGTCTATAGGTGTCTATGGCGTTAGTGATACGGACATCAGCATGGGTACCACAATTCCAAGGGTACCACAATTCCAAGGTTACTCACTATGATATCATGCTTCCGGGGAATTCATTTCATGTGCATATAGCAGCCGAACATTGTATTTTTTTTTTTTTTGGTTTTGCTAGTTCTGAGATTTATAGTCGTGTGTTTAGCCATCAGATCTGTCTTGCCATTCGTGCTAATATGACATTTATATTTGGCTTGCAACTGAGATTTCCTTACTTGTAAGTGGGTTGCTACTGAGAATTCTTACTTGTAAATGGGTTGTATCTTAGAGTTTTTTTGTTACATCTAAGTTGTAACTGAGAAAAATATGCAGACCATTGAATTTGTTTCGAGATTCAAACTACCTATGAGTTGTGACTAGTTTTTAACCAAGGAAAAAAATAGCGCGCTATTTTAAAATAGCGTGGCCCTTCTCCCGATGCTATACGCGTTATAGCATGCTGATAGCGTGCTATTTTTCAAAATAGCGTTTTGAAAAACTGATATGATATACCAGAAATATTAAGTATTTTAGCAGCTAAAATTATTTCTAAAGTAATACATGCATAACAGATTAGTATGTGGAGGTCAAAACACACAATCTAGATCACAATGATCACCAAATTTGAAATGATAGAGTCAAGATAACAAAGGGGCGGCCGAGCAAGTTGGAGCGATGGCCGGGTGAGTCGGACCGAGGCGGAGACGGCCGACATCAAGTTGAGGTCCTCTAGTCAGGGACGGGTAGAGCTCAGCCGGACAGCCGACCTCCTCTGATCGGAGATGGGCGCTACAGCAGCACCGCCGCCGTCGCGTGAGGAATTAGGGATTGGGGGAATGAGGAGGTTACGACCTGGGGCTGGGTTGGAGGACTGTTGGACTTGTGCTGCCGTTGTAGGCTTAATGCTAGAATGGGCTGAATGGTCGTGGTCGCCGTTATTCTCTGGTTTTATTTTAGCGGCACTATATCGTTACCCAAAATAGCGTGTTTAGCGCTCTAAAAACATGTCTAGCGCTATAGCATGCTAAATCTACTATATACTAAAAGCACAATACGGGGGTTCTAAAATAGAGATACCATGTTAAACCACATCATCCTAATTATTTTAATGGTTAGATCTAAATTTTACGGCTAGGATTTATCAACAAATTAACTGTTACGTAATTTTACGTAGTCTGATTTAAGACTATTTGACACGATATATGTTACGTACTAGATAAAACGTAGAAAAATACTAACATGTCCATGCGATTTTAAAAAAACTGACACGGAACCCACCTCAAAGAAGTCAAAAAAAGTCGTGCAAACATGTATCGGATATTGAAAGGGTAGAAAAAAGTACTCACTATTAGAATGTTTGCATGGAGCACGTATAAGTACAAATTGAGATTCCACAAATAGAATGACTAAATAAATAAAAGGAGGAAACAGTTGCCATGCACATGTACATAGTCTATGGAATATTTACATGCGCATCTTCAAAGGAAAAAAAAATGATGCTTAATTACAGCTCGCTTGAATTTTCCTGTTCGCCCAGAAAATCAACACCATATATAGATTAAACATATAACATCTTACTTATTTTTGTATCGATTTTAGAAAGCGCATATATAGGTACGGTTTTTATTTTATACACACATACTAATAAAAAAACACCACTTTTATATAAAAGTGTATACAAAACACTACAGTGGTCATGGAGCTTCAAAAATAAATGAATTTGGTAATGTTTCCTCGAGACAACTCAATCGTCTAAATGAGTACGTATTGGATTAGGAATGAAACTCTATGTTTTTTCTACACTAAACAGTATGGATGCATCACAAAAATTTAATAAATTAAAAGCTGATCTGTAATGCAAGCTAACTCAAAGATGATTTGTTAAAGAGGTAACTCAACACCTGATCGCTACGTTCTCCATTAAGTTCTGATCGCGCTTCACATGATAGGACATAAAAATGGCATACTTGGACATAATGTGGCAAGAAAAATGTTTTAGAGGTTCTAAACATATAATGATTTGTTAATATATACAAACATCAATGACTACAAAACAATAATCAAACCGTTAACATGTAAATCTTGTGAAAATCTGGCTTCTACAAGTAGCAAGTGGCCAAGGGCATGCTCAAATGTTAGACTATCAAATTCACCGAATGGTCTAGAAAAATAAATGAAAAAAATGAGACATGGGAATCTCGGACAGCTTGGATTATTATGTGAAGAAGTGTATCTTGAAATCATAAACATTTAGAAGAAGCCTATCGGCCTTCATGCCATATGACACCTCTCAAACACCAAGAAATTGTCACAAAAACATAATAACCTATCATAGTTAAACTATGTACAATATTTATTAGTGCATCCCTCACCTCAGTGGAACTGGGTGGAGATTGAAACGAGTTACTTCCATTTTAAGGACAAAATACATATAGAAGATTCGAGGAGAATGTAATTCCAAAGTAAAAGGGGGAAAGTAGGCTCCTTCATGGACGATGCATTCATCAAGAGGAACTTTAAACTTCAATACCAACATAAAATACAACATATCATTACAAACTCCATTGAGAATACTGACTCTCCAATAAGTATAATTTGCTTCTATCACATTATGTGAATTCCCTGAATCTTGAAAATGTATTTCAAAACAACAAAACACTAAATATGATTGACGAGAGGTTAACTCGACAAATGTCCTAGATGAAGGACTTAGGATCGGGGAGACAGGGCGTCGGATGAACTCGAAGGTAAAGTTAGTCGAAATAGGTGTGTGTCGAAAGTAAACTTGGGTGTTCAACCTGGCTTGCTTTTAATCTTCCCTACACCATCCCCTCCTGGCCCCTATATATAGGTGGCCAGGTCTCGAGGATCGGGTAGGGTCCGATACAGATTACAATATCGACATACGGTAAAGACTCGTATTCGACTATCATTACAATTGGGCCTAGCTTAACGGGCCTCAGGGGTACTCAACTAACGGGCTCTATTAACTATACCCTTGTCAGTAGCCCCTGAGATTCTACCAGAATTGTAGATTCGGGTTGAATCTCTAATCTTCAAATCTTCGACTTGATCAATTCTTCGACTTCTTCTTATCTTCAAATCTTCGACTTAGTCTTTTCGACTTCTTCTTATCTTCAAATCTTCGACTTAGTCTTTTCGACTTATTTTCATGACATTCTTTCGCAAGGGGTTTTGATGAACAAGCCTGACAACTCTGACGGATCAAGAGGTCAGTTAACTGCCGGAACAGATACTTGTCACCTACTTCAAATTCAATCCCCTTGGACTTGAATTCGGGATACCGGTCAAATCCATTCTTTTGCCACATTTAGGACTTATAAAGAATGAATCCCAGTGGTTCTCAGGGTACCCAGTGCGTCCACCAGGATTTTCTTCGCGTCGTAGACACGGATTCATACCAGCAGAGCGCATCCATGTGCGTATACCAGGCCACACAGGACGGATCCCGGGGTCTTACCTTCGTGACTAGTCACGGCATTCGAGTCGTGTTGCGATAACACAACTCGAGAATCTTATGTCGCAGTCAAAATTTGACTGAAAATATTCGGGTTTCTACAACCATAAAACTCGCTCCCGATGGGAGTAACACTCCTACACTTCTCCAATCTCTAATGCTTTATCAATAAATATCGTCGGGTGCGCGCTCAGCGCTCCCGATGGGAGTAGCCCCCGAGGCTATAGTCGAAAAAAGAGTTTTTCGAGTATAGGCTCAAGAGATAATATAGCTCTTCATACTTCAACTCGAAACACTTCAACTTCGAGGTTCTTCAATTCAAGATACTTTAACTTCGAAAATAACAGCCCCCAAGGCTATAATCAAAAAATTGTTCACATATGATCCTTTTTATCAATTCTGCATTTGTCGGCGCCATCCTGTTTCCTTTATGACGTCAATGAAGACGTAGCTCTTCATCAGTGCGAACCGTTTTATGGGTAACACTGTAACTTTCACAATTTTTTGACCGTTTAGTGGGCTGCACGATTTTTGACCGTTGGTGGGCTGCCGTTTCCGATCTTTGCGCCACGTCCCAGCCCACGATCCTTCTCCCAGAAGATATATAAATGGCATAGTGGGGAATCGTACTGTTTACCAGCTCGTTCCATCCGCCGCCTCCATTGCTAATCTCTTCTGTCTCTTCCTCTCTTGAGGAGCCCCCTAGCGTGCTTTGTGCTGGATGCGCGTGAAACATCTGGCCACTAAGAGCACCATGGCCAAAACTTCTGCCACCAACTGGGTGCGCTCCACTATCACCAAGAAGGAGGTGGAGAAGGCCACAGCGGATGGCCTCATCACCGCCCAGGATTCCATCCAATTTCCCAGTACTGAGCGGATCCCGAAGCCCCCGAGCGGTTACCGGGTAATGTTCCTTGCTTTCCTCCTCCGCGGCTTGTCCCTTCCTGCCCATGAGTTTCTCCGTGGGCTGTTATTTGTCTACGGTGTGCAGCTCCATCAGCTCACACCAAATTCCCTTCTTCACATTGCTTGCTTCGTGACTCTCTGCGAGTCATTCTTGGGTATTGAACCCCACTTCCTTCTGTGGAGGTCAATCTTTCGACTCCGCCCCAACGTTTCTTTGGCTAGGAAACCCGAACTGGGCGGAGCCGTCGTTTCTGTGCGCCCTGAGGCGCAATACTTTGAATTTTCCATGGCCGCGTCTGTCCAGGGATGGAGGACAAAGTGGTTCTATATCAAGGACCGCAAATCCTCTCCTGAAGATGAATTCGGCCTGCCTCCTTTTGATGCTTCCCAGGAGGTTAAGAAATTGGCATCATGGGATACACTCCCCTCAGATGCAGAAGCACAAGAAATTCTTCCTCTTCTTTCCCGCATCAAGGCTTTGAAAGGAGGTCAAGGAGGTGCTCTGTCGGGTATGCAACTCATGGCGTTTTTCATTCAACGTCGAGTTCAACCCCTACAACACCGCCTTATCAGACTTTGGAATTACTCCGGTTTGGAAGATCCTACTCGCATATCTGAAGATTTGATATCGAAAGAAGAGGTCGACAAGCGAGTCAGGAATCTTACCAAACTCACCGAGGAACACGCAGTTGCGGATTTAACCGCTGACTTTTTCGACTCCGTGCACCCTCTGCCTGAGGTATGTATCTTCGCGTTTACTTATTGTCGAACTTTGCTTGGTTCGATTTGTGTTTACTCTGTGCCATTGCACTCTGCTAATTTATTCATATGCAGGGTCATCAATTCCTTGTCTCTCGTCCTCCTCTTCCAGAGGCAGGGCCCCTACCAGCTGATCTTGCCTCTACTGCATCTGAAGCCCCCGAGGCTGACGAAAGTCAGGATGGAGATGATGTCGAAGAATCAGAAGAGGAAACTAGTTCGTCGACATCGCCTCCTCCTGTACTAGCTGAAGATGTTGGTGTCGACAAGAAAAGGAAGCGTGTCGACGAAATTGCTTCATCGAGTTCTGCAGCGGCTGGTAAAGCCACCGTTCTTGCAGAAGATATGGAGTACTTCGACATGCTTGCATCGTAAGTATTGTAGTCGAGTTCTTCAATTGCATTGTTCTTGCCTTGTTGTCATAACTTATATTTTTCATGCAGTGATGATGAAGAACAACCAACATATGCGACAGCTGCTCCACCACCTTCTCCTGTGGCGGTTGATGAGCCTATCGAACCAGATGTTGCACCGAGGGCTACCAGGTCCGGTGTGAAGAAGGTTCCTCAAGCCCGATACCCTAAACGCTCAAAGAGGGCCAAAGAAGTCGAAGTTTCTCTGGAAGCCCATGCACCTACGGTTTCCTCTGATGACGTGAGCAATTCTTCTTTACTTTCTTTCCTTTCATGCACTTCTACTCTTACACACTTCTTTTCTCATGCTTTAGTGAAGAGATTTATTGCCTTGGGCACGGAGTGTGCAGGGTACCTAAAGGTTGCGAAAGCTTCCGAAGGTACAATCTTGATGTCCAGTCATTACTTTTCTTCCGTGCTTTTTCTTTTCCCACTTATCTGACTCCCTTTCGTCTTCTTTTGTAGCTGCCTTAGCAACAGCCAATGCTCGAATCGTGTCGCTGGAAGCGGAGCTCAATGCTTCGCGAAAAGCTTATGATGTGGCGGCCGCTGCTAAAGCGGATGCTGAGAAGTCGCAGAAGGCTGCACTTGGCAAGGCGAAGAAAGCTGAAAAAGCTTTAGCTGAAGCCAACAAGGAGCATGCTCAACGAGAGCAAGCCGTGGCGGAGCGTCTTCACATCATGTCTACTGCCGCTGAAAGTAAGTCCTTTGCCTTGTCTTCTGTTTTCGTCTTCTGTTGCACTGGTGTATTTGTTGACATTTGTCTCTTCTTTTCTTTTCTATTGCTTAGAATTCACCGGGATATCTCCGTCGTCCTTGCAAACGGACGATGATCCTCTTATGGATGCAGTTAACCTACTCGAAGAAAACTGGATATCTATCCAGGATACTTTTGAGTTGGTTAGCCGCGTTCTATCACGGCTATTTGCCGGGTTGTGGCCGAAGAAAAGGGCAGCAATCCCGAAGGACAACCTGACTGAACTTGCCAAGTCCTTCGATACCACTGAAGACCCCACTCTCCAGCTGAAAGGGCTGTCCATTAAGCGCGGCGCCGAGGGTGCTATTGCACTTTCTCTTGCGCACGGTACAGACTTCGACTGGGAGAGGGTTAGCTCCCCCCATGGTCACACCCGTGACGAGATGAAGGTGTTTTTCGAGAGGGCGAAGAAGTTGGCACCTGCATTGTTGACAACGATTTCTCCTTCGGCAGCCTCTGATGTGCCTGCTGCGCCACCTCCAGCGGCGAAAGATCCAGTGCCACCGTCGACTTCTAGCGAGGAACTGGCCGCGCCCCCTTCTTCCACGGAGCACAATGCTGAGGTGGCGTAGATTTAGCTTCTTTGTAGCTTTTTTAGTTTTCTCCTTTTGAATGTAAAGACTTCAATTAAGTGCAATCCGAGAACCTTAGCCATAGGGTTGTGCTCTTATGTAAATATATCCTCTTCGTATGAAGTTTTATGCTGCCTCTCTGAAATTGTTTCTCCTTTCTTTTCCTTTTGGCTTGCAGTCGACGCGCGTCAATGATCCTTTGGCTCATGCTACTGCTCCTTCCTCTGCCCGCGGATTCGATCCTCAGATTTCGTCGACTCCTAGTCGATGCTGTCAATGCGCAGAGTACTTTTCCAGGATATCTGACCTTGAGGCTCGCCTAACTTTGGCCAAATGTCAGGCATAGATGGCTATTAAAAAGGCTAGCCAAGCCGATAGCTATATGAAGAAAATCTCTTCCCTTGATGAAAAGGTCTCCAGTCTGATGGCGAAGGTTATTCATAATGAAGAATGCGAATCTTTCATCCTTGGCATTGTCAAGTCTGCCTGCGAGATGTTGCGATGTGAGTTTTCTTTCAACTCTTCCTTTCCTCGCTTGTGCACTGCTGTTTTTGTGACATCTTTTGCCATTTGTAGGTACTTGTTTAGATTTTGCTGCTGAAGAACGTCGAGTTGCTGAGCGAAATGCGGCTTTGGAGATAATGTCGACTGGCTGTGAGACTTTGTGGTCTGATCCTCGACGCCGAAGCGCCATTGTATTGCTTCAAGACCGTGCCCAGCATATTGGTGAATCAGTTGATGGTTGCCGGCAAGCTCTCACAACAATGCACTCCATTATGCTTCCCCGTAATCCTTTGCCTACAACTTTCCCACTTCTTCTTGATACTTTCAGATCCAGCCATCGTATTCATAGGTTGATAGAACTGAACTTAGTGGCTGGTGCCAATTTTGCTCTCGGGTGGATTCGCAAGTGCCACCCCAGATTGAATTATAGCACGATGTCCCTGAGTTTAGCTCCAGGTGGAGCTAGCCTTCGGGTTCATATGGAGAACACGCTGCAACCTGCTCGAAGACTCGTAGCTAGGCTTCTAGAGGCGGATGCTGCGTTTTTCTGCGAGTATCATAATCTGGATCCTTTAGGCGTAGATGATTCTGACAACCCGATGTTGTAAGGTGTATGTGGAACGCGAGAGTTTATTTATTTCGCGACTATATGTCTGAAATTTATTCTCAAGGCGTATTTGTATGGTTCATGCGTTTGCCGCATCTTCTCTTTGAAAGACTCGTAAACTCGAATATGAGGAACGCTTTGTCTTTATTTATACTTGTAATGTAAGATACATGGGGTGACCCAAGAGATCTGGCCTGTGACCTGTGTTCTGGATCTAGAGGGCATTGCCCCTGGTATAACTCGTGGCTTTGACTTCCATATCTGTTTCTTCTGTCGTCCTCTGGAGATCGCGTCCGCTTGTTGTTGCACGCATCTTCTCCATCTGCGAACCTGTTTGCTGTGTCCATGAGGTCTGACACTGTTTTCGGCTTGATTCTGCCCATCTCTTCGACTAGGTCTCTTCGCCTTAATCCGATGATGAACGCGTCTATTGCTCTTTTGTCTGAAACTTCAACTGCTGAGTTTTTTATGAGGCTCCATCTTTGGATGTATGCCCGTAGTGTTTCGTCGCGTTGCTGTACGCACGCTTTGACTTCTTCTATTGATGCTGGTCGTTTGTATGTCGACCTGAAGTTGCTTGTAAATTGCTTTGTGAGGTCTTCCCAGCTTCCAACAGATTCTTTCTCTAGTTTGCTCAACCATGACCTTGCTGCACCGGTGAGGTGTAGTTGCAAGCTTTGCATTGCTGTTTCCTTGGTTCCTCCTAATATTTGAACTGCTTGCAAGTAATCTGCAAGCCATGATTGTGGTTCCTGTGATCCATCGTATTTTTGCTGATCATGAGGTAGCTTGAATCCCTTGGGAACTGGAGTGGTGCGAACCCTGCGGGTAAAGCATGATGCCCCCATCTCTTTTTCGTCGTCTTCATAGTCGTGCTTTTCATTTGGGGATCGTGATCTTCGGGTTCCACCGTGCTGCTTTGGTGATGGCGATCGAGATCGGTGTTTGCTGCTTCTGCGCCGAGGACTATTGTGACGGCGAGGTGACCTTGCTTTGTGCACTTCCTTGTGGTGATATGCTTCTTCTCCTTTTGCTGATAGCTTGTGGCCCACCATGTTGAGTCCGTTCAGTGCTGCTCTATGCATATGTTCTCTAGGATCTCCTGGACTTGGTCGAGTTGTAAGTAGATATGCTTGTGCTGCCACTAGTGCTGCTTCAGGAGTTTTTGGTAGGATGTTTCCCTGCTCGTCGACCGATAGGAAGGACGAGTCGAGGTTTTTGGAAATACTTTGCCTGTCAGAATACTCGAGGTTATCGTACCTTGAACCGTGTCGACGATTTTTCCTTGCGTTGCTGTATGATGCGTCGCTCCGTGCTTTTCGAGCAGCCTCGCTAGCTGCAATGGCTGAATCTTTTCTTCTTTGTATCTCTGTTTTCTCCTTTGCTAATTGCTTGGCTTGCTGCCTTAGGGCGTAGTGATACCCCAAAAGCATGTCTTTGCTAGAATTTGATGGTATTGGCGTGCCGTGTTCTACGGCTTCTCTTATTATCCTCCATTCGTCGACTGATAGTCGAATTTTTTCCCTGCTTGCGAGAGATTCTGGTGTTTGCCCTTCTGCTAGGTGATTTGCTCCTCTGTCGATATTTGCTGGGTTTAATACTGGATTGTCGTTTTCGTCGAATTCTTCTGAATTATCTCCTATAATGGCGAGCACCTGGCATTGTTTGCCGATGTTACCCTTAAAGCTTGAGAAGATCGAGTTACTATCCTCAGAAAGCTCTAATCCTGTCTTCCATGTATCTGTTGACTTGTCTGCCGTATCGTCGAGGCAGATCGTGAGATCTTCGAGTTGGACTTCCACGTCAAAATTTTCCTTTTCTTCGTTGTCTTCTGCGATCTTTTCTTTTTGCACTTCCTCTGGGCTGACCGGCGAGTTTACCTCGCTGGAAGAGCCTTCAGAATATTCCATCATTGCTGTTGTTTCGGGCTCCCTTGCCGACGGATCTTGTTTCGTCGGATCTGAAAGGCGAGATGAACCCGACGGTTCGATGAGGATGTTTAAGCTTCCGATTGTCAACTCCATCTCTTGATTTTTGTCGACTTCTGTACTGCTATTGGCTAAAAGCGAAAAAGCCGTCGAATTCGTGATTCCAACGCCCAAGTTCCCCACGGTCGGCGCCAATTGACGAGGGGTTAACTCGACAAATGTCCTAGATAAAGGACTTAGGATCGGGGAGACAGGGCGTCGGATGAACTCGAAGGTAAAGTTAGTCGAAATAGGTGTGTGTCGAAAGTAAACTTGGGTGTTCAACCTGGCTTGCTTTCAATCTGCCCTACACCGTCCCCTCCTGGCCCCTATATATAGGTGGCCAGGTCTTGAGGATCGGGTAGGGTCCGATATAGATTACAATATCGACATACGGTAAAGACTCGTATTCGACTATCATTACAATTGGGCCTAGCTTAACGGGCCTCAGGGGTACTCAACTAACGGGCTCTATTAACTATACCCTTGTCAATGATGGTCACCTTCATATATGGAAAAGTATAAATATCATGCTGCCGCATTACGAGGGCCACCATGCTAGTTTATATAACGTAGCATTCGCCTTCCAGATATGTTATAACGGAGCTATAATGCCGTTTTAGCGCGCTATTTTTTCATTGGTTTTAACTGAGACATAAATGCCATCATGTGACTAAGATTTAATTAAATTTAAGTTGTCTTAGATCTAGACATGCCCATATGTTATCTCCCCTCTAGGTCAAAAGGGATAAACTAGGTCAATCTTATCAAAAGATTTTCATAGACAAGTTTAAGTACCAAGAACGAAAAACCAGAACAACCCAAACCACACCCGTGGCACTACAAGTAAAGAACATATGATTAGAAGTGTAAATATTAACTTAATAGAACCAACCCAAATTTTTTTGCTCCTATTCTCCTCGCCGAGAACAAAATCCTTAGGGGTGTAAATGATGCGGCTAATTTCTGCTCCGAATCCACATCCACATCTGTTTTTAAGGATATGGTATGTAATTATTCAAATCAGATGGATATGGACGCGGATATAGATATTATCCGATCATGTTTTGAAATCCTGATGCACTTTCTGGGGAATTTCACCTTTCTAGATTCCCTTATAGAGAGCTCCGGATATATGTTTTGAAAGAGTTGAAATAGAATATGCTGAAGTCTTCTTAGGTGCCACCTAGGTTAGCTACCTGTCTTCTTAGCGCCACCCCGGTTGAAGCCCCTTTTACCGTTCAGTCATTGCTAGGAGCCATGTCGAATGTCTAATTTGTCTAGTGCAGTAGGAGTATAGATACTGTACTTCTGATTTCCCCTTGTTTCTCTCCCTATCTATCTTCTCCCATAGCGATCCCCTGTTGATAGTCATCTATATTTCCATCTCCCGAGGAAAGAAATTTCTCCTTGGATGACTCGAACGGATGACATACCCCAAGTGTCCACTGAGGAGAATAATCTTCTTACGGCTAAGTAATCGAAAGAGGAAGTAAGAAAGACTATTTTTCAAATGGAGCACAATAAAGTACCAGGTCCCGATGGTTTTTCAGCTGGGTTTTATCAAACTTTTTGGGATAATATCAAAGGTGACCTTCTGGATTTTTTTGGCTGTCGTCATGCTGGACAATTAGAATAGTTTGTCTTAATTTTAGTGAGATATTTTGTTACCTAAGGTTAATGAGGTAGAACAGATTCAACAATATAGACCCATCTGCCTTCTTAATGTTAGTTTCAAAATTTTAACGAAAGTGGCCACCATAAGACTTAACATGGTTGCAGATGTTGTAGTTCGGCCATCCCAAACTGCTTTTATGCAAGGTAGAAATATCCTTGATGGAGTTGTAACCTTACATGAAACAGTGCATGAACTACGCTCTAAGAAATTAAATGGGGTAATTTTAAAGTTAGATTTCGAAAAAGCTTATGACAAGGTTAAATGGTCTTTCCGGATCAAACACTGAGGAGAAAAGGTTTTTCAGATGAGTGGCATGCTTTGATTAATTCCTTCGTGTCTGGAGGTAGTGTTGCCATCAAAGTCAATGACAATGTTGGTAGATACCTTAAGACATTAAAAGGTTGTAGAGAGGGCGATCCTCTATCACCTATGCTATTTAATATACTGGCTGACATGCTTGCAATTATGATCAAACACGCAAAAAATGATGGTCTAATTGAGGGAGTCATTCCCCATCTAGTGGATAGGGGGCTATCTATCCTTCAATATGTCGATGACACGATTCTATTTGTGGAACATGATTTCGATAAAGCACAAAACCTGAAGTTAATTCTTTCAGCGTTCGAGCTATTATGTGGACTCAAGATTAATTTCCATAAGAGTGAGTTGTTTTGTTTTGGTGAAGCTCTCAACGTGGTAAATGCCTATGCTACTTTGTTTGGCTGTGGGCAAGGCTAGTTTCCTATGAGGTATTTGTGAATTATGATTCATTACCGGAGACTCACACTTGCCAAATGGAAAATTGTTGAAGAGAGGCTCCAAAAGTGTCTTTCTAGTTTGAAGGGAAAGTTGCTGTCCCTAGGAGGGAGATTAGTACTAATTAATTCGGTTTTATCAAATATGGTACTTCATATGATCTCCTTTTTTCTTTTGCCTAAAGGAGTCCTTTGAAAACTGGATTACCGGTCTAGATTCTTTTGGCAAGGGGATAGCAAGAAAAAGAAATATCAATTTGGCTAAATGGAGTGTTGTTTGCTGTCCCAAAGACCAAGGAGGGCTCGGTATTCATGACCTGTCAGTCAAGAACACAGCTTTTCTTGGGAAATGGTTGTTTAAACTTCTATCTGAAGAAGGGACGTGGCAAAACATTCTAAAAAGGAAATATATTGTCTCAAAGGCGTTATCTCAGGTTCTTTGGAAGCCAGGGGATTCACATTTTTTTGGTGGCCTAATGGCAATGAAGAAAAAATTCTTTGGCCTCAGGACTTTTTCTATTAAGGATGGATTGGAAATAAGATTCTGGGAAGATAAGTGGCTTGGTACCACATCTCTTCGGGAACAGTATCCGGCATTGTACAATATTGTGCGGCATAAAGGCGATACCACCGCTAAGATTTTGGAGACTTCTCCTCTGAATGTGTCGTTCAGAAGAGATTTGTCTGGTCAGCGGCTTGTTTCTTGGAATGCCTTACTACTACGGTTGGCAAATATCCAATTACAACCCGTTCATGACATATTTTGTTGGAACCTCCACGAAAATGGTACATTTTTTGTAGCATTAATATACAATGCACTAATTCAACCTGAATTGCCAGTCGATAAGAATTCTAATAATAGGCTTTGGAAATTGAAACTCCCATTACGTATAAAGGTATTTGGATGATACTTACGTAAAGGAGTAATTTTAACCAAAGTTAATCTTGAAAACGGAACTCGAATGGAAGTAGAACATGTGTTTTCTGTCATCAGGATGAAACAATTAAATACTTATTCTTCCAATGTCGTTTCGCAAGGTCTATATGGTTAGTCATCCAAGTAGCTTCGACCTTATTTTTGCCACGCAGTATTGCAAACATCTTTGGGAATTGGCTAAACAGAATAGATAATAGGTTTAAATAGCATATTAGGGTGGGAGCGATTGCCTTTATTTAGTCGCTATGGCTATGTAGAAATGATAAAGTGTTAAAGAACAAAAATTCTTCCATTTTACAGGCTATATACTGGGGTATCAGTACTCTTCGTTTATGGTCCTCTCTTCAGCGGGTGGAGGATTGAGACCTCTTTATGGAGGCTTGTGCATGTTTGGAGGGTATGGTGAGGGATACTTTTTCCCGGCATGGATGGTTGCATAGCTTTCGCATTGCTTCTTCTGCTTAGGCAAGATTACAATTGCTCATAATGATATGTAATTTTGCCTCTTTTAGTTTGTCAGACTTGGATATTGGCTATGTGCATCTTAATTATGCAGAGACTAAGTGTATACTTAAAACTCTTTAAGTAATAAAGCGCTCTTTATCGAAAAAATCTATCTTTCCATAGATCACTCCCCTCTCCTCTCTAGCGGCATCATGGAGGTGTGGTGCAGTTGAGCTGCACAAAGTTGTAGTAGGTTCCGCTTTTCCTGTGTGCCTGTTGGCAGCTACTATCCTGCTAGTGGGAATTTGGTCGCTTTAGCAGGCGTTTCTCCCAGTAAAATTCTGCAGCGCCGCCGCCGTCGAAGACCAATTTCGGGGGACAGAAGTCTCTGTTCCGACACCCTGACGGGACGGGGAAGTGCCCCCAGAGCCATCTCCATCGACTCCATCGCCTCCACCGCCGTCTCCGTCGACTTCACCGCCATCTCCATCGATGTTGCTGTCTCCCATGATGAGGAGGGAGTAGTTCTCCCCTGGGGCTGAGGGCTCTACCGGTAGCTATGTGGCTCATCTCTCCCCCATGATGTGATCTATATGTGATCATGAGCTTTGTATCTAGTTGAATTGGCAGATGTTATTCTTCATATATTATGCTACTCCAGTGCTTTATTATTGTAATCTCCAGAGACACCTTGTACCATGATGTGAAGGATGACAGTGTGCGCATTATGTGTGTCTCTTTGGCTAGTGTGTCTATGAATTGTTCGTGTTTGTTGGAACCATCTAGTGCGCTCAAGGTGATAGTGTGGGGCAATCTAGTTTGTGGAAATGCGAACTTTGAGGAGTGCTTCGTAGCCCTACACATGATTAGTGTTCGTTATCCATCGGAGAATAGATTAGAATGGCATAGTGAAGATATATATTTATGTGTTCAATTATGTTATCTTTGTTGAGATTGTCCACTAGTGAAAGTATGATCCCTAGGCCTTGTTTCCAAGCATTGAAACACCGTTTACATTCAGTTTTATTACATGTTTGCTCGCAGCAATATTTATTTCAGATTGAATGTACTACTTATAATCATCCATATTACTTGTATTTTACTATCTCTTCGCCGAACTAGTGCACCTATATATCTGACAAGTGTATTGGGTGTGCTAGGGACACAAAAGACTTCTTGTATCGTAATTGCAGGGTTGCTTGAGAGGGATACCTTTGACCTCTTCCTCCCTGAGTTTGATAAACCTTGGGTGATCCACTTAAGGGAAACTTGCTGCTGTTCTACAAACCTCTGCACTTGGAGGCCCAACACTGTCTACAAGAATAGAAGCGTGCATAGATATCAAGCTCTTTTCTGGCGCCGTTGCCGGGGAGGTAAGGTAAAAGGTACTCACATCCTCGTGTGTGGGTGCTCGAAGTTATTTCCTTTAGATTCTGCAATTATAACTTTTTGTTTCTTGTTTTTATTTTCACTAGTTAGGCTTAGTGGAAAACAATGAGCTTTATAGTATTTTTCCTAAGTTAGGACGTGAAGTGTTTGAAGTGAAAATTGCAAAACCTTTGGAGCTTTATTCGCATGCTAATAGCAATGTTATTTGTATGAATTCTTTGAATATTGTTATTGCTAGTGCTATAGAAAGGTCTAAGCTTGGGGAAGCTTGTTTTGATAAGCATGATATTTTTAGTTCCCCAGCTTCAGTGAAGAAAATTCGCTCTGATGATATTTTATCTCCCATATGTGATATTTCTAATGATGTTTGTGATCCTCATCCTTTTAAAATACCAATGAAAATTGTTGAACGTGCTATGAATAACTGCTATTTAGGGAATGGAACTGTCCATCCTGGTGATTATTTGTTCTTTATACATGAATTATGCGAGTTGTTCAAGTGTGCAGGTATTTCAACAAGTCAGGTTAAGAGGAAGCTATTCTCTTTATCACTAAAGGTCAGAGATGCGGAATGGTATAAGACGCTGAAGGATGGCCGACCTATTGGCTGGGAGAAAATTGTACCAAATTCTATCCTTCTAGTGAGATTCATAAAGATAGGAATTATATTTATAATTTTCAGCCTCATGATGAAGAAAGCATTGCCCAAGCGTGGGGAAGATTGAAGTCACTAATGCTCAAATGTCCCATTCATGAGTTTCCCTGTAATATTGTTATTAATAATTTTTATGCAAGGCTTTGAGGATATTACAAGGACTATCTAGATACATGTTTTGAGGGATCTTTCACAAGCAAGGAGGTTGACGCCAAGTGGGATCTGCTTGGAACGATTCAAAGCAATATCGAAGATTGGGATTGTGACAAAGGTAAAGAATCAGGTATAAACTATGAGTATGATTGCATTAAATCTTTCGCTGAAACTGCTGATTTTCAAGAGCTTAGTGCTAAATATGGCCTTGATTCTAAAATTATGGTTTATTTCTATAGAGCCTTTGCTTCTCATATTAATGTTCCTAAAGGTAATTGGGATGTGTATCATGAACCTTTTAAAGACACTTGCATGGAAAGTGAAATTGTTATTGATGATTGCAATGAACATGCTCAAACTTCTGAAAGTACTACTCCCTCCGATCGGAAATAATTGTCGGTGACTTAGTACAAACTTTATACTAAGTTAGTACAAAATCTCCGACACTTATTTCCGATCGGAGGGAGTATTTCTTATAAGCATGTTAATTTTTATGGAGCACTTAGACCTTGTGAAAAGAATCACATCAAAGAAGATTATTGTATCCACCAAAGGAGTGAAGAAACAGGAATGTGGCACAAGGCTCTTAATGAGCTTGGTGAAAAGGTCTGTACCCTCTATCCTTTTATTTGTGAACTTTGCTATAAAGTGGGTCATTTCAATTTCCAATGTTCAAGCTATGATAGTAGCCTTTCTAATCCCATGAGTACTGCAAGTTTGTATTGTGATGACAAGATCACTCCCAATCAGCATGATGAGCTTACTTTATTTTTGGGGTGTGAAGAGTTATTGAGAAAAATTTCTTTGGTAGATATGAGTGCTTTTAATATAAATAGCATCCTGCATGGTTGTCATCTTTATTGTGTTGATAATTGCCACGCAAATACTTACATACAAAATGTTATAAAAGATGATGCTTTGCCAAAATATGACAGGACTAATATGTGTTTTGTTCTTATTAATGAGAAGGAGGAATCCTCCAAAGTTTCTTCTATCGTTTCTGTCAATAAACTAGGGTATGTGGAGAAGCTTCCTTTCAAGCCTCTCCCTCCTAAAGAAGGGAAGAAGAAGAAGAAGAAGAAGAGGAGGAGGACTAAAAGGAGAGAGGAAACGGTATCTTCCCCTAAGCATGTTGCTCCTATTATAGTTTTTGATGAATCTGAACTCGATGATGTTCCTATGCTTGTTACCTATAGTAGTGATCATGATTGGGAAAAGCACTCTACTTTTGATATTGAAAATCTCTATGGTACCAATTCTGAAAATGATGAGGTTAATAATTTTTGCAATATTAGTGCTATCCATGTTTCTTCCAATGATGATGTGCTTACAACTAAACACACTCCGGAAGATAGCTATTTTGTTGAATTTGCTCCTACTACGATTGCTAAGAATGCCTATGTTCATGTGGGGAGTATTAATTCTTTTATGCATATGGCTCATGATAAGGATGTTTTATGTGATAGTTATATTGTTTATTATGTTCATGATGCTACTGAAAGTTATTATGAGAGAGGGAAACATGGTTTTATGGATGTCAACAATATTAAGTTTCCCCTCTTTTTGTTGGAATTTTTGAAGTTGCACTTGTTTTGTCTTCCTACGCTTGTTGCTTTGTGCTTTCATGACTTGTCTCTTTACAAGACTCTTTCTCATAGGAAGTGGTTTAGATTTAATTTTTTTTCGTATTTGCTTTTTGATGCTCTCTCTTGCTTCAAGTTCTTTCTGGTGTTTATGTGAGCATCTTCTCAAATTAATGCGCCTAGCTCAATGGCGTTAAAGAAAAGCACTCTTGAGAGATAACCCAATGTTTTCTTTTCAGTACTTTTTCTTTTTGTTGAGTCTTGGAAGTTATTGCTACTGTAATGACCTCTCCTTATCATTTTTATTTCGTTTTTATGCCAAGAAGAACCTCTAATTAGAGGAAGGTAAGATTTGGGGAAGTTGCTGTCCTGAAACAGATTTCTGCGCTGGACCATAAAAATTCGTGAAAATTCTCAAAACGTATTTTTGATCTGCGATTTCTTTTGCACATGTCCCAGGTTATTTCCAAACTTCCATTAGTTTTGCACTTTTCGATTTGAGCAACAAAAGATCCTCAGAAAAATCGATCTTTGACAGCTGTTCTGTTTTGACAGATTTCCGCCACTATTTGTGTTTGCCTCTCGATCGCTTTCTTTTTGAGTTCTTTTGATCATGGAACTTTTGAGGAAGTTGCTACCGTAGCTTATGCTTTAATGGGTGTTATACTTGAGTTTAAAACTGAACCAAAAGAGTAGATTTACTTTTGTGCTTACACTAATGTTGCTAATACAATTGTGTGAAGTTTTGTATGAAGGAAGTTTTCAAGTGTAGGCAAAGGAGAATGATGAGATGAGATGAAGTATAGAAAAAAGCTCAAGCTTGGGGATGCCCATGTCACCCCAAGAAATATCCAAGAGGTACAAGCGTCAAAGCTTGGGGATGCCCCGAGGTACCCCTTCTTCATCGGCAAAAATCAGGTCATCTTTCAAGACACTATATTTTTATTGCTTCGTATACTATGCGTTTTTCTTGAAGCGTCTTTACTTTCGCTTTCAGTTTTCTTTTGTTTTGTTTGCTTCAATAAATGATTGGACCCCAACAAATTTCTTTTGGAGAAGATGCACTCTGTTTTTCATTGCCAAGAACACTCTAGTTTTCACTCTTATCATTCAACGAGTGTTCTCTTTTTCTAGTACTGTGTTTAGCTTTCGTTTTTCGCCTTGATTTTTTTTCAGATCTTGTTATTTCTTTGTATCAAGGTGCCTTTAGACCTCTGGTCTATGTTGGTTTTCATCCTTAAAAGTTGATTCAAAAAGGTTGAATGGTGTTGGAAAAGAGAAAAAAGTTTCATGACTATAGTTGTACAAATGGGAGCTTGTTTAGACTGTGGCTTAGACTTTTGCAAGTCATGCTTGATGTTATTTTGATAGTATGCTTAGTAGTTTTTGATGTAGGATGACTTGTCTCAAATGACTAAGATTGCTTAATGTGCCTTTGAAAGAATCATGCATTGTTTTTATTATATGGGAGCATATTATTGTGGTTTTCTCCTTTGATGCTTTATTTGGGTTGTTTGGCGCATGCTTACACCATGTTTGACTTTAACAAGTCGCCATAAGACTCTATGATCATTTGGTTTTTGACTTGTGATACCACTTTATGCTTTAGTTAATAATGTTTTGTCGCTACACATGATTATGGCCGTTATTGCTCTCTTAGTTGGTCGCTCCCAGTCTTTTGCTAGCCTTCATCTGTACTGAGTATGAGCTCTACTCGTGCATCCAACTCCCAAAAACCAAAGTTTTCCAATGTGTCCACCATATCTACCTATTAGCAATTTGTTATTCCAAGTACATTCGTCTTGCTTTTATCTATCCTTCAAATTAAATTTTTTGTGTTATGTGAAAATTAGTCAGTAAAGCTCTCACGAACCTGACGGCACATTTACTTTTCTACTTTTAATAAATTTGACCATTGTTGCTCTCTTCTATTGATGTTATGCTTGCAAGTTGTAAGTTGGAAGTTAGCTCAGCCATGCTGTCATGGGGCACGCTTTCAACATTGCAATTACTCTCATTTAGTTGATATCATTATCTTTTGTTTATGGATACAGGCGATGTGAAATAAGTTGGAAACTTGTGAGCTCATGGAGTTTGTATATATGTTAGAGAAACGTCTGGGCCGCCAATCTAAGCCATGCATCATTCATGGTGGAAATTTACGGCATGCCCATAGTGGACATTCGACGACGCATCTCAAAATAAAAAGCTATACCGATGGTAAATAGAAGAGATGTCGAGGTGTCCATTGTCTGTTTGTCTTGTCATTTTGATGTGGGCTTGTTTCCATATCATCGGGCAAGAGGTACCCCGTTGGCGTTTGATACGTCTCAAACGTATCTATAATTTTTTATGCTCCATGCTTGTTTATACACCATTTGCTTTGTGTTTTGTTACACTTCGTGGTGTTTTTATGCATTTTCCGGAACTAACCTACTAACGAGATGCCACAGTGCTAGTTCCCTGTTTTCTGCTTTTTCGTGTTTCAGAAAAGCTACACAGGAAATATTCTCGGAATTGGACGAAACAAAAGCCAAACCTCCTATTTTTGTCGAAGCTTTGCGAAGACCAAAGATGAGACAGAGGGGGGCCAGGGGTCAGCCACACCATGTGGTGGCGCAACCCAGCCCCTGGCCGCGCCATTAGGTGGTGAGGCCACCTGGCTCACCTCCTGACGTTGCCCTTTCACCTATAAATTCCCCTCAATGGGAAAACTCTAAAGGACGGATCGCTTTTCCTCGAAACATACTGCAAGCCGCCGCCGTCGTCGAAGCAAGATCGGGAGGATCCAGGAGCTCTTTCCGGCACCCTGACGGAGAGGGGCATCCCTGCCGGAGGCCTTCTCCACCACCATGGTCGCCTCCAGAGTGATGTGTGAGTAGTCTACCTTGGACTACGGGTCCATAGCAGTAGCTAGATGGTTGTCTCCTCCACCATGTGCTTCATGTTTAGATCTTGTGAGCTGCCCTACATGATCAAGATCATCTTTATGTAATTCTACATATTGTGTTTGTTGGGATCTGATGAGTATTGGTACTATGTAAAGTTGATGTGCTGAATATATATCTTTATTTTATCTCTATGTTGTTTATGATCTTGCATGCTCTCCGTTGCTAGTAGATATCTTGGCCGAGTAGATGCTAGTGACTCCAAGAGGGAGTATTTATGCTCGATAGTTGGGTTCATGCCTCTAGTAATCTGGGGGAGTGACAGAAACCTCTAAGGTTGTAGATGTGCTATTGCCACTAGGGAGAAAACAACATTCTTGTGTCCAAGGATATTTGCTTTGTTTACTTTACACACTTTGCTTAATGCAGTTATCCGTTGTTCGCAACTTAATACCCGATGGTTGCTCGGACGACATCGGGAGGGTGAATTATGAGTCATAGATGCAGTTGGATTACGGTCTATGTATTTTGTCGTAATGCCCAGAGTGAATCTCATAGTGATCCCCATGACATATGTACATTATCTTTATTCTATCAATTGTCCAACTGTAATTTGTGTACCCAGCATGTTCTTATTTATCTTATGGAGAGACACCACTAGTGAACTGTGGACCCCGGTCCAATTTCCTTTACATTGCTATACCGTTTACTTTTACTCGCACTGTTTACTTTTACTTGCATACTATTACCTTTTACCATTCGGTGCGCTTAATCCTTTGTTTACAACAAACCGGTGAGATTGACAACCTCATCATAAGTTGGGAGCAAAGTTCTTGGTTGTGTTGTGTGCAGGTTCCACGTTGCTGCTAGTGCAAAGCAAAGCCCTGGACGAGGCGCCCTATAATTTGTGTGGAGCTGTCGTGAAGCTAGCAAGCATCACCTTCTTAAGTTTGGCTTTCTCCTACTGGTTCAATAAACCTTGGTTTCACAACTGAGGGAAGACTTGCTGCTGTGCTCATCATAC
Organism: Dactylis glomerata; assembly: GCA_007115705.1. Classification (NCBI taxonomy): domain Eukaryota; kingdom Viridiplantae; phylum Streptophyta; class Magnoliopsida; order Poales; family Poaceae; genus Dactylis; species Dactylis glomerata. The sequence continues at coordinate 144,565 of QXEO01000536.1, forward strand.
CTTCCTCTTGGGGTTCCCAACGGGCTGTTACTTACACGCCATCAAGCAATTTTTCTGGCGGTGTTGCCGGGGAGAAAGAAGATTTTTACAAGGGGAGTCTCTCACGTACAATCTTTTACTTTTTTTTGTTTTGCTTTATTTTACTTTTGCTTGCATCTTTTTATCAAAAATACAAAAAAATTGTTTCTTTATAGTTGCTTTTACTTGCTTGCTTCTAGTTTTGCTAGAATGGGTACTCCTGAGAACACCAAGTTGTGTGACTTTACTAGCACCAAAAACAATGATTTTATCTGCACTCCTATTGCGCCACCTACTCCTGAGGCAAATTTTTATGAGATCAAACCTGCTTTGTTGAATCTTATTATGAAAGAGCAATTCGCTGGTGCCAGTTCTGATGATGTTGTAGCTCATCTCAACAATTTTGTTGAGCTATGTGAGATGCAAAAGTATAAGGATGTAGATGGTAATATTATTAAGCTTAAGTTGTTTCCTTTCTCTTTAAGAGGAAGAGATAAGGATTGGTTGCTATCTTTGCCTAGAAATAGTATTGATTCTTGGGATAAGTGTAAGGATGCTTTTATTGGAAAATACTATCCTCTTGCTAAGATTATAGCTTTGTATAGTGATATTATGAAGTTTAGACAGTTTGATAATGAACATGATGCTCAAGCTTGGGAAAGAATGAAATCTATGATAAATAATTGTCCCACTCATGGACTGACTACTTGGATGATTGTCCAAACCTTTTATGCAGGACTGAATGTTTCTTCAAAAAATCTATTGGATTCAGCTGCTGGAGGCACTTTTATGTCCCTTACCTTGGGCGCCGCAACAAAGCTTCTTGACAACATGATGGTAAATTATTCTGAGTGGCACACCAAGATAGCTCCACAAGGTAAGAAGGTAAATTCTGTTGAGGAAACCTCTTCCTTGAGTGATAAGATTGATGCTATTATGCTTATGCTTTCTAATGATAGAACTCATGTTGATCCTAATAATGTTCCTTTGGCCTCTTTGGTTGCTCAAGAAGAGCATGTTGATGTAAACTTCATTAGAAATAATAATTTCAATAACAGTGCTTATAGGAACAATTTTGCTAGCAACAATTATAGGTCGTATCCTTCTACCAATGGTAATGGTTATGGTAACTCTTATGGTAATTCCTCCAACAACACTAGGGGCGCGCCCTCTGAGCTTGATGTCATGCTCAAGGACTTCATCGGTAAGCAAACTGCTTTTAACAAGTCTGTTGAGGAAAAGTTAGGTAAAATTGATATTCTTGCTTCTAAAGTTGATAGCCTTGCTCTTGATGTTGAACATCTGAAACTAAAAGTGTTGCCTAATGATGTGAAAGAAAGCAATACTTTTGCTGCTACTAATGCCATTCAAGTTAGAATTGATAAAAATGTTAGGATGTTAGCAGAATTGCATGCCAGGTGGGAAAGAGAAGATGAGATGGCTAGAAAGATGAAGGTATGTACTATTACCACCTCTAATGATGTTGTTCCAAATGCTAGCAATCCTCTTACTTTGATTGGTGTAGAGAAAACTACTACTCCTTGTGCGAAAAAGCCCAAAACTGCAAAAACTTTTTCTACAAAAAGTGCTGAAATTTGTCGGAGTATGGGAGATGATAGCTCTATTTCTTTTAATAATTTTGATGTTGATGGCTGCAATATATCTGAGGTTATTTTGTTCTTGCAAAAGCTTGCTTTGAGTCCCAATGCTCGTTCTATTAATGTTGCTTTTACAAATCATATTACAAATGCGCTCATGAAAATTAGGGAGGAAAAGTTGAAACAAAAGGCTTCTATTCCCAAGAAGTTAGAAGATGGTTGGGAGCCCATCATTGATATGCATGTTAATGGTTTTGATTGCCATGCTTTATGTGATCTAGGTGCTAGTATTTCTATTATACCTAGAAAGATTTATGATATGCTTGGTTTACCACCGCTTGAAAAGTGTTATTTTGATGTTCCTCCTGCTGATGTTGCTAAGAAGAAACCTTTGAGAAGGATTAATGATGTTCTTATTATGGTTAACAATAACCTTGTTCCCATTGATTTTCTTGTTATGGATGTTGAATGCAATGCTTCATGTCCTATTATTTTGGGTAGACCTTTTCTTCGAACTGTAGGTGCCATCATTGATATGAAGGAAGGCACCATCAAATATCAATTACCAATCAAGAAAGGTATGGAACACTTCCCTAGAAGGAGGAAGAAATTACTTTTTGACTCTATTCTTAGAGCAAATTATGAACTTGATGCTTCATCGTTTGATATTACTTGATTTGCACTTTCTGCGCCTAGCTCAAAGATGTTAAAGAAAAGCACACTTGGGAGATAACCCAATGTTTTCTTTTCAGTACTTTTTTTTATTTGAGTCTTGGAAGTTATTACTACTGTAATGACCGCTCCTTATCATTTTTATTTCGTTTTTGTGCCAAGAAGAACCTCTAATTTGAGGGAGGTAAGATTTGGTGAAGTTGCTGTCCTAAAACATATTTCTGCGCTGCACCGTAAACTTTTGTGAAAATTCTTATAATATCTTTTTGATCTGAAATTTCTTGAGCATATGCCCCAGGTTATATCCAAACTGTCATTAGTTTTGCACTTTTCGATTTGAGCAACAGAAGGTCCTCGAAAAAATCGACCTTTGACAGCTATTCTGTTTTGACAGATTTCTGCCACTATTTGTGTTTGCCTCTCGATCGCTTTCTTTTTGAGTTCTTTTGATCACAGAACTTTTGAGGAAGTAGCTACAGTAGTATATGCTTTATATGCGGTGTTTTTGAGTTTGAAACTGAACCAAAAAGGGTTGATTTACTATCATGCTTATGCTAACGTTGCTAATAGAATTGTGTGAAGTTTTGTATGAAGGAAGTTTTCAAGTGTAGGGATTGGAGAGTGATGAGATGAGATGAAGTATGGACAAAAGCTCAAGCTTAGGGATGCCCATGTCACCTCAAGAAATATCCAAGAGGTACAAGCGTCAAAGCTTGGGGATGCCCCCGAGGCACCCCTTCTTCATCGGCAAAAATCAGGTCACCTTTCAACACACTATATTTTTATTGCTTCATATTCTATGCGTTTTTCTTGGAGCGTCTTTGCTTTTGCTTTCAGTTTTCTTTTGTTTTGTTTGCTGCAATAAATGGTTGGACCCCTACAAATTTCTTTTGGAGGAGATGTACCTTGTTTTTCATTTGTCAAGAACACTCTATTTTTCACTCTTATCGTTTAACGAGTGTTCTCTTTTTCTAGAACTGTGTTTAGCTTTCTTTTTTTGCCTTGATTTTTGTTCAGATCTTGTTTTTCTTTGCATCAAGGTGTATTTAGACTACTGGTCTATGTTGGTTTTGATCAAAAGAGTTATTTCAAAAAGGTTTGAATGGTGTTGGAAAAGAGAAAAAGTTCATGCAAAAAAGTGGTACAAAAAGGAGCTTGTTTAGACTGCGGCTTAGACTTTTGCATGCCATGCTTGATGTCGTTTTGATAGTATGCTTAGTAGTTTTTGTTGTAGCATGACTTGTCTCAAATGACTGAGATTTCTTAATGAGCCTTTGAAAAAGTCATGCGTTGTTTTTATTATATGGAAGCATTTAGTTGGTTTTCTCCTTGATGCTTTCTTTGGGTTGACTTGGCGCATGCTTACAACATGTTTGACTCTTACGAAGTCGCCATAAGCCTTTATGATCATTTGGTTTTTGACTTGTGATGTCATTTTATGCTTCTTTTAATGATGTTATGTCGCTATGCATGATTATGGCCGTTATTGCTCTCTTAGTTGGTCGCTCCCAGTCTTTTGCTAGCTCTCATTTTGTACTGAGTATGAGCTCTACTCGTGCATCCAACTCCCAAAAACCAAGTTATTCCAATGTGTCCACCATACATACCTATTAGCAATTTGCTATTCCAAGTACATTTGACTTGCTTTTATCTAACCTTCAAATTAAACTCTTTTTGGTGTTATGTGAAAATTAGTTAGTTGAGCTCTCACGAACCTGACGGCACACTTTAATTTTCTCATTTTTAAAAATTTGACATTGTGGCTCTCTTATGTTGATGTTATGCTTGCAAGTTGTAAGTTGGAGATTAGCCCAACCATGCCGTCATGGGGCAAGCTTTCAACATTGCACTTTCTCTCATTTGAGTTGATATCATGATCTTTTGTTTATGGATACTCGCGATGTGAAATAAGTTGGGAATCTTGCGGGATTATGGAGTTTGTATCAATGTTCAAGAAATCGCTAATCGTTAACTGCTCGGTCGGCTTGAGTTTAAAGATTAATTGGAAATCGGCCTATTAACTGATTTAGTCGGTCGACTATTAATCGGCGAGTTTTTTTGAAATTATAAATTCCAAGCACTAGAATATGCTATATTGAACTTGTAAAACTCAATGAAAAGATCACCAAAGCAATATTTGCTCGATCCTAAGCAACCACACATGCAAACGTGTGAAAAAGCTTTTCTAGTCCATATAGAACATGACGGGAGTACATATATTAGTGTAGACGCGTATAGTATATATAACCAGGTCCACTAATAAATAAGTACAGCATCACAGCAGTACATACTTTCACGGATAAATACAAAAGGACATGAGCAGTACACACTACGTAACCAGGCATGGAAAAATAGAACAATACAAAAAAAATCGTGGATTGATTCTAAGGATAGAAGAGTGGAGGTGGTACGAGTTCCTGGAGAAGTCCACGACACCGGAGAGCAGCTGGACCTGGGGATGGCGCGTGGATTGGGGACGGAGAACAGCTCCAAGCATCGGCTAATCGTGTTCCTCGACGAGATGGTACTCGACGACGGCGTTCGGCCTCCTGCTCCTCAATGAGTTGGTACATGGGGATGGCGTGTAGATTGGGGACGGAGAACAGCATCGGCGAGTGGGGATGGCACACAACAGCGAGGTCAGGGATGGATCTTGCGGACGGATAGGCAGAAAGCAGTTCCAGGTGTTGTCCCTCGTGCTCCTCAACGTTAGTGCTTCCTGGATGCCGACGACAAGAGTCACATGCGAGCGGTCGACTCGGGATGAACTAGATGCGCCCGCCGGAGGATCATGGAGGACGGCGGGCTGAATCGGCGGTGTGGCGGCGGCCTGGGCAGCGCCCAACCCTATTTGTGGGCAGAGAACGATTGCAGGAGATGGATGGGTCGGGGACAGAGCCAAATTTTAACATTTCTACTGGACCATTTAATCGGCAAGTGCGCGTAATTGCTCGTCAGACCGATTTAATAGCCCTAACGACTAATGCTAACGATTCGACCTACTCGACAAGGTCAGCCCACGAGTAGCGATTAAACATAGGATTAATACGCTAATTGGCCGATTTTTTGAACACTGGTTTGTATATGTGTTAGAGAAACACCTGGGCCGCTAATCTAAGCCATGCATCATTCTTGGTGGAAATTTACAGCATGCCCATATTGGACATTCGACGATGCATCTCACAATAAAAAGCTATACCAATGGTAAATAAAAGAGATGCCAAGGTGTTCATTGTCTGTTTGTCCTGTCATTTTGATGTGGGCCTGTTCCATGTCATCGGGCATGAGGTACCCCGTTGGCGGTCCTCGATGATACGTGTATACTTACAATGACAAGAGCTTGCTTGGGACCTAAAGTCGAGTAGCATGAGGTTTGGGTATTCGTACTTCACGGGACACAAGGTTTTCAACTTATGATTTGTCAAGCATATGCTCATAATTATACTCGCATTAACTTTAACCATTCAAGATGCCTATGATGGGGGCAATGAGAGCTCAAAGCTAGTAAGTACCATAATTTTTGAAGGTTTATAAAACTTGCAATCACTGCTTCCCTCAGCAAAGGGCCTTCCTTTTACTTTTATGTTGAGTCTCACCTTCTGCCTTTATGCACCGTCTAAGAGAGCATAGTTGCCATTCTGAGTTTAATGTGCATAGTCCCAAAGTTTATCATTGATTGATTCATGATTATTGTTTCACTTGTTCTTAAATTATTTGTATCTAGTCGCCCTCTTAAACTTGAAGGTGTCCTATGCATTTATGTTTTTCTATTTCATGAAGGACAAGCTGAAAACCACTTGCTATGTTTTTCCATATGATTTGAACACACATTTGACTTTCATTGTTTCATTATTCATGATCTTTCATTTGTGTTTCTTTTCATGTTATAACATGGTTGCTAAGTTTTTATTGTCAAGATTATGTCTTTTATGCCCATGTTTTAAGTTCTTTGATCCCAGCACTCAATGCTTTATATAGATGATCAAGATTGTGATGGTGCATGTCACCTCAAAAATTATTCTTTTGTTATCACTTACCTACTCGAGGATGAGCAGGAGTTAAGCTTGGGGATGCTTGATACGTCTCAAACGTATCTATAATTTTTTATGCTCCATGCTTGTTTATACACCATTTGCTTTGTGTCTTGTTACACTTCGTGGCATTTTTATGCATTTTCCGGAACTAACCTACTAACGAGATGCCACAGTGCCAGTTCCCTGTTTTCTGCTGTTTTTGTTTTTCAGAAAAGATACACAGGAAATATTCTCGGAATTGGACGAAACAAAAGCTGAACCTCCTATTTTTACCGAAGCTTCGCAAAGACCGAAGATGAGATGGAGGGGGCCAGGGGCCAGCGACACCATGTGGTGGCGCGGCCCAGCCCCTGGCCGCGCCACCAGGTGGTGAGGCCACCTAGCCCACCTCCCGACGTTGCCCTTTCGCCTATAAATTCCCCTCGACGGGAAAAACCTAAAGGATGGATCGCTTTTCCTCGAAACATACTGCAAGCCGCCGCCGTTGTCGAAGCGAGATCGGGAGGATCCAGGAGCTCTTCCCGACACCCTGCCGGAGAGGGGAATCCCTGCCAGAGGCCTTCTCCACCACCATGGTCGCCTCCGGAGTGATGTGTGAGTAGTCTACCTTGGACTACGGGTCCATAGCAGTAGCTAGATGGTTGTCTCCTCCACCATGTGCTTCATGTTTAGATCTTGTGAGCTACCCTACATGATCAAGATCATCTTTATGTAATTTTACATGTTGTGTTTATTGGGATCTGATGAGTATTGGTACTATGTCAAGTTGATGTGCTGAATATATATCTTTATGTTATCTCTATGTTTTTTATGATCTTGCATGCTCTCCGTTGCTCGTAGATATCTTGGCCGAGTAGATGCTAGTGACTCCAAGAGGGAGTATTTATGCTCGATAGTTGGGTTCATGCCTCTAGTAATCTGGGGGAGTGACAGAAACCTCTAAGGTTGAAGATGTGATGTTGCTACTAGGGAGAAAACAATATTCTTGCGTCCAAGGACATTTGCTTTGTTTACTTTATGCACTTTGCTTAATGCAGTTATCCGTTGTTCGCAACTTAATACTCTATGGTTGCTCGGACGACATCCGGAGGGTGGATTATTAGTCATAGATGTAGTTGGATTACGGTCTATGTATTTTGTCGTAATGCCCAGAGTGAATCTCATAGTGATCCTCATGACATATGTACGTTATCTTTATTCTATCAATTGCCCAACTGTAATTTGTGTACCCAGCATGTTGTTATTTATCTTATGGAGAGACACCACTAGTGAACTGTGGACCCCGGTCCAATTTCCTTTACATTGCTATACCGTTTACTTTTACTCGCACAGTTTACTTTTACTTGCATACTATTACCTTTTACCACTCGATACTCTTAATACTTTGTTTACAGCAAACCGGTAAGATTGACAACCTCATTATAAGTTGGGACCAAAGTTCTTGGTTGTGTTGTGTGCAGGTTCCATGTTGCTGCTGGTGCAAAGCAAAGCCCTGGACGAGGCACCTTATAAATTGTCTGGAGCTATCGCGAAGCTAGCAAGCATCACCTTCGTAAGTTTGGCTTTCTACTAGTGGTTCGATAAACCTTGGTTTCACAACTGAGGGAAGACTTACTGCTGTGCTCATCTAACATTCATCTTGGAGTTCCCAACAGGCTGTTACTTACACGCCATCAGCGTTCTCGATGATACATGTATGCTTACAATGACAAGAACTTGCTTGGGACCTAAGTCGAGTAGGATGAGGTTTGGGTATTCGTACTTCACGGGACATGAGACTTTCAACTTATGATTTGTTAAGCATATGCTTCATAATTGTACTCGCATTAACCTTAACCATGCAAGATGCCTATGATGGGGGCAATGAGAGCTCAAAGCTAGTAAGTATCATAATTTTTTGGAGGTTTATAAAACTTGCAATCACTACTTCCCTCTACAAAAGGGCCTTTCTTTTACTTTTATGTTGATTCTTCACCTTCTACCTTTATGCACCATCTAAGAGAGCATAGTTGTCATTCTGAGTATAATGTGCATAGTCCCAAAATTTATTATTGATTGATTCATGATTATGGTTTTGCTTGTTCTTAAATTATTTGTATCTAGTCACCCTCTTAAACTTGAAGGTGTCGTATGCATTTATGTTTTGCTAATCCATGAAGGACAAGCTGAATACCACTTTGCTATGTTTTTCTATATGCTTGAAACACACACTTGACTTTTAATGCATTATTACTCATGATCTTTTGTTTGTGTTACTTTTCATGTTATAACATGGTTGCTAAGTTTTATTGTCAAGATTATATCTTTTATGCCCATGTTTAGAGTACTTTGATCTCAGCACTCAATGCTTTACATCGTTTGATCAAGATTGTGTTGGTGCATGTCACCTCAAAAATTATTGTTTTGTTATCACTTACCTATTTGAGGACGAGCAGGAGTTAAGCTTGGGAATGCTTGATACGTCTCAAACGTATCTATAATTTTTGATGCTCCATGCTTATTTATGCACCATTTGCTTTGTGTTTTGTTACACTTCGTGGTGTTTTTATACATTTTCCAAAACTAACCTAGACGAGATGCCACAGTGCCAGTTCCCTATTTTTTGCTGTTTTTGTGTTTCAGAAAAGTTACACAGGAAATATTCTCGAAATTGGATGAAACGAAGCCCGAATCTCCTATTTTTCCCGACACGAGACGAAGTCCAAAGGAGAGCCAGAGGGGGGCCAGGGGCTTGATGCTACCGATTTGATGAAGTAAATAACCGGCCAGTTGGGAACCCCAAGAGGAAGGTGTGATGAGTATAGCAGCTTGTTTTCCCTCAGTTAAGAAACCAAGGTTTATCGTTCAGGAGAAGAGCAGACAATTACGACTGAAGGTGATGCTTGCTAGTTTGCGACAGCTTCGGACAATTTATATATGGCGCCTCGTCCAAGCTTTGCTTGCTAGTTGCAACGCGGAACCTGCACACAACACAACCAAGTACTTTGTTCCCAACTTGCGATGAGGTTGTCAATCTCACCGGTTTGCTTGAAACAAAGTTATGAGTGTATCGAGTGGAAAACAGTAGAGTATGCGAGTAAAGTAAACAGTGCGAGTAAAGTAAACAGGTGATAGCAATATGATGGAAATAGGACCGGGGTCCACAGTTCACTAGTGGTGTCTCTCCATAAGATAAATAACACATGCTGGGTAAACAAATTACAGTTGGGCAATTGATAGAATAAAGATAAACGTGATATGTCAAGAAGATCACTATGAGATTTACTCTGGGCATTACAACAAAATACATAGACCGCCATCCAACTGCATCTATGACTAATAATCCACTCACGTGGATATCGTCCGAACACCCCATGAGTATTAAGTTGCGAACAACAGATAATTGCATTAAGCAAAGTGTGTAATGTAAACAAAGCATATGCCCTTGAGCATATGAATGTTGTTTTCTCCCTAGTACCAATAGCACATCTACAACCTTAGAGGTTTCTATCACTCCCCCAGGTTAAATAGAGGCATGAACCCACTATCGAGCATAAATACCCCCTCTTGGAGTCACTAGCAACTACTCAGCCAAGATAGCTACTAACAACGGAGAGCATGCAAGATCATAAACAACATAGAGATAACAAAAGATATATTTCAGTATAGCAACTCAATCATAACACCAATATTCATCGGATCCCAACAAACCAAACATGTAAAATTACATAACGGTGATCTCAATCATGTAGGGCAGCTCGGGAGATCTAAACATGAAGCACATGGTGGAGAAGACAACCATCTAGCTACTGCTATGGACCCATAGTCCAAGGTAGACTACTCACTTATCGCTCCGGAGGCAAGCATGGCGATGAAGAAGACCTCCGGTGGCGATTCCCCTCTCCGGCAGGGTGCCGGGAAGAGCTTCTGGACCCTCCCGATCTCGGGTCGACGACGGCGGTGGATCGTGATGTGTTTCTGGAAAATTGATCGGGTACTTAGGTTTTTCCCGTCGGGGGGTCTTTATAGGCGAAGGGGCGATGTCAGAGGTGGCCCCAGGCCTCCTCACACCATGGCGGCGCGGCCAGGGCCTGGGCCGCACCAGCCAGGCGTGAGGGCGGCCTGTGGCCCCTCTCCTACTCCTCTTCGGATCTCTGGAAGCTTCCGGGAAAAATAAGACTTCAGGAACTTGTTTCATCCAATTCCGAGAATATTTCCTATGTATCACTTCTGAAACACAAAAACAGCAGAAAACAGGAAACTGGCACTGTGGCAACTTGTTAATAGGTTAGTTCCGGAAAATGCATAAAAGTGCCACGAAGTGTAACGAAACATTAGGCAAATGGTGTAAAAAGAAGCATGGAGCATCAAAAATTATAGATACGTTGGAGACGTATCAAGCATCCCCAAGCTTAACTCCTGCTCGTCCTCGAGTAGGTAAGTGATAATAAAAGAATAATTTTTGAGGTGACATACACCTACACAATCTTGATCATATATGTAAGCATTTGTGAGCTGGGATCATAAGAACTTAAAACATGGGCATGAAGATATAATCTTGACAATAGAAACTTAGCAACCATGTTGTAAACATGCAAATGAACACAAACAAAAGATCATGAAAATGAAACAATGAAAGTCAAACGTGTGTTTAAATCATAAGGAAAATCATACAAATGGTTTTCAGCTTGTCCTTCAAAGAGAGCAAAACATAAATGCATATGACACCTTCAAGTCTAAGAGGGCGACTAGATACAAATAATTTGAGAACAAGTGAAACCAACAATATGAATCAATCAATGAAAACTTTGGGACAATGCACATTATACTAAGAATGACAACTATGCTCTCTTAATGGTGCATAAAGATAGAAGGTGGTGACTCAACATAAAAGGTAAAAGAAAGGCCCTTCGCAGAGGGAAGCAGTGATTGCAAGTTATATAACCTTTAAAAATTATGGTACTTACCGGCTTTGAGCTCTCATTGCCCCCATCATAAGCATCTTGAATGGTTAAAGTTAATGCGAGAACATTTATGATGCATATGCTTGACAAATCATAAGTTGAAAACCTCGTGTCCCGTGAATACGAGTACCCAAACCTCATGCTACTTTACTTAGAGTCCCAAGCAAGGCTCTTGTCATTGTAAATATATGCATATCATTGAGAACCGCCAATGGGGTACCTCCATGCCCGATGACATGGAACAAGCCCACATCAAAATGACAGGACAAGCAGACAATGAACACCTCGACATCTCTTTTATTTGCCATTTGTTTAGCTTTTTATTGTGAGATGCGTCGTCGAATGTTCACCATGGGTATGCTGCAAATTTCCACCATGAATTATGCATGGCTTAGATTAGCGGCCCGGCGTTTTCCTAACACATATACAAACTCCATGATCCCCACAAGATTCCCAATTCATTTCACACCGCGGGCATCCATAAACAAAAGATCACGATATCAACTCAAATAAGAAGTGCAATGTTGAAAGCTTGCCCATGACTGCATGGCTGGGCTAGTCTCCAACTTACAACTTGCAAGCAGAACAACTCAACATAAGAGACCACAATGTCAAATTTTTAAGAACAGGAAAAAGTAAAGTGTGCCTTCCGGTTCGTGAGAGCTTTACTGACCGAATTTCGCATAACACTGGTAAGAGTTTAATTTGAAGAGAAAATAAAAGCAAGTCAAATTATTTGGAGTAGAAAATTGCTAGTTGGTATATATGGTGGACACTTTGGAAGACTTGGTTTTTAGGAGTTGGATGCACGAGTAGAGCTCATACTCAGTACAAGGCGAGGGCTAGCAAAAGACTGGGAGCGACCAACTAAGGGAGCAATAATGGCCATAATCATGCAAAGCGACAAAGCGACATTAAAAGAAGCATAAGATGGCATCAAAAGTCAAAAACTAAATAATCATAGAGGCTATTGGTGACTTTGTAAGAGTCTAACATGTGTGAGCATGCGCCAAGTCAACCCAAATAAATCATCAAGGAGAAAACCAAAATAATGCTTCCAAATAATTAAAAACAACGCATGATTCTTTCAAAGGCTCATTAAGCAATCTCAGTTATTTGAGACAAGTCATGCTACAGCAAAACCACTAAGCATACTATCAAAAAGACATCAAGCATGACATGAAAAAGCCTAAGCCGCAGTCTACACAAGCTCCTTCTTGTACCACTATTTTGCATAAAGCTTTTTCTCTTTTCCAACACCATTTAAATTTTTTATAAACACCTCTTTTGATGAAAACCAATAAAGATCAGAGGCAAAAATACACCTTGATGAAAAGATATGACAAGGTCTGAATGCAAATCAAGGCGAAAACGAAAACCAAAAGCAGTAGCAGAAAAAGAAGAACACCCGGTGAAATTGTAAGAATGAAAAACAGAGTGTTCTTTGCAAATGAAAACGAGTACATCTCCTCCAAAGGAAGTTTGTTGGGGTCCAACCATTTATTGCAGCAAACAAAACTAAATTAACTAAGCAAACTAAAACAACTGACGCTCCAAGAAAAACACATAGTGCATGAAGCAATAAAAATATAGTGTCTTGAAAGGTGACCTGATTTTTGCCGATGAAGAAGGGGTGCCTCGGGGGAATCCCTAAGCTTTGACGCATGTAATTCTTGGATATTTCTTGGGGTGATGAATGGGCATCCCCAAGCTTGAGATTTTGTCCATTCTTCAACTCATCTCATCATTCTCCAATCCCTACACTTGAAAACTTCCTTCATACAAAACTAAACAGAAATCTATTAGCAACATTAGTGTAGCATAACATATAATCAACCTCTTTTTGCTTCAGGTTTCAACCCAAAACCACCACATATATAGCATATACTACTGTAGCAACTTCCTCAAAAGTTCCGTGATCAAAAGAACTCAAAAGAAAGCGATAAAGCGGCAAACACAAATATTGGCAGAAATCTGTCAAAACAGAACAGCTGAGAAAGGCCGAATTTTTTAGGGGTTTTCTGTTGCTCAAATCAAAAAGTGTTAAACTAACGAAAGTTTGGATATAACCTGGGGCATATGCACAAGAAATCGCAGGTCCAAAAGATATACAGAGAATTTATACGAATTTTTATGGTGCAGCACCGAAAATAGTTTCAGGACAGCAACATCCCCAAATCTTTACCTCACTCAAATTAGAGGCATCTCTTGGCACAAAAACAAAATAAACAAGATAATGAGCGGTCATTACAGTAGTAATGACTTCCAAGACTCAAATAAAAGAAAAAGTACTGAAAATAAAACATTGGGTTATCTCCCAAGAGTGCTTTTCTTTAACGCCTTTGAGCTAGGTGCAGAAAATTGCGAATCAAGTAATAATGAAAGGGGGATCAGGATCCACTATAGGAATAAAGAAATGAATACTATCCAATTGAGGTTTTGAGTATCCCTTGTAGTCACGCTTTGGTACACTATTTTCATCAAAAAGATTTTCAGGACAAATCCAACTAAAATTAGTTACCAAGGCATTATCAATTCCTACAAGCTTACAAGGTATTGGCAATCTAGAATCTTCGTTGGGTGTACCAACAATTTCAACAGGCGAGCCAAGCTTATTAAACTTCTTAAAAACTTTCCTAGCCTTAATTGCAACATCTCTAAATTCTATGCGCAAAGTTTCCAAGATAAAAGCTTTCTTTTTGGGATCCTCAATTTCGTGAAGCTTAAGGAACATGTATTGCATAAAAGGATTAAGACTAGCAAACCTAGTTTCCAACATGTGAATTAAATAAGCAGAAGCAATTTCAATACTAGGAGCTATCTCAACCGAAGATTTTTCCTCAACTTCCTTATGCATACTAATGTGATTAAAGAACTCCTCAATGTTACTTTTTCCAATAATTGAACCACTACCTACTGAGAGGTCCTCCAGAACGTACTTAGGGAACAGCATGATGAACTAAAAGTAAAGAAATAACAACTACCAAGGATTCTAATTTTTTTGGGTTTTTGATATAAAACGATGCAGTTAAAATAAATAAAGTAAAGCAAAACTATAAAACAAAGTAAAGGATGTGTGTGCGAAAAACTCCCCTTGCAGAGGTCTTCCACTCTTCCCCGGCAACGGCGCCAGAAAAGAAGCTTGATGCTACCGATTTGATGAAGTAAATAACCGGCCAGTTGGGAACCCCAAGAGGAAGGTGTGATGAGTATAGCAGCTTGTTTTCCCTCAGTTAAGAAACCAAGGTTTATCCTTCAGGAGAAGAGCAGACAATTACGACTGAAGGTGATGCTTGCTAGTTTGCGACAGCTTCGGACAATTTATATATGGCGCCTCGTCCAAGCTTTGCTTGATAGCTGCAACGCGGAACCTGCACACAACACAACCAAATACTTTGTTCCCAACTTGCGATGATGTTGTCAATCTCACCGGTTTGCTTGAAACAAAGGTATGACCGTATCGAGTGGAAAACAGTAGAGTATGCGAGTAAAGTAAACAGTGCGAGTAAAGTAAACAGGTGATAGCAATATGATGGAAATAGGATCGGGGTCCACAGTTCACTAGTGGTGTCTCTCCATAAGATAAATAACACATGTTGGGTAAACAAATTACAGTTGGGCAATTGATAGAATAAAGATAAACGTGATATGTCAAGAAGATCACTATGAGATTTACTCTGGGCATTACAACAAAATACATAGACCGCCATCCAACTGCATCTATGACTAATAATCCACTCATGGGGATATCATCCGAACACCCCATGAGTATTAAGTTGCGAACAACAGATAATTGCATTAAGCAAATTGTGTAATGTAAACAAAGCATATACCCTTGAGCATATGAATGTTGTTTTCTCCCTAGTAGCAACAGCACATCTACAACCTTAGAGGTTTCTGTCACTCCCCCAGGTTAAATAGAGGCATGAACCCACTATCGAGCATAAATACCCCCTCTTGGAGTCACTAGCAACTACTCGGCCAAGATAGCTACTAACAACGGAGAGCAAGCAAGATCATAAACAACATAGAGATAACAAAAGATATATTTCAGTATAGCAACTCAATCATAACACCAATATTCATCGGATCCCAACAAACCAAACATGTAGAATTACATAACGGTGATCTCAATCATGTAGGGCAGCTCATGAGATCTAAACATGAAGCACATGGTGGAGAAGACAACCATCTAGCTACTGCTATGGACCCATAGTCCAAGGTAGACTACTCACTCATCGCTCCGGAGGCAAGCATGGCGATGAAGAAGACCTCCGGTGGCGATTCCCCTCTCCGGCAGGGTGCCGGGAAGAGCTTCTGGACCCTCCCGATCTCGGGTCGACGACGGCGGCGGATCGCGATGTGTTTCTGGAAAATTGATCGGGTACTTAGGTTTTTCCCGTCGGGGGGTCTTTATAGGCGAAGGGGCGATGTCAGAGGTGGCCCTAGGCCTCCTCACACCATGGCGGCGCGGCCAGGGCCTGGGCTGCGCCAGCCAGGCGTGAGGGCGGCCTGTGGCCCCTCTCCTACTCCTCTTCGGATCTCTAGAAGCTTCCGGGAAAAATAAGACTTCAAGAACTTGTTTCGTCCAATTCCGAGAATATTTCCTGTGTATCACTTCTGAAACACAAAAACAGCAGAAAATAGGGAACTGGCACTGTGGCAACTTGTTAATAGGTTAGTTCCGGAAAATGCATAAAAGTGCCACGAAGTGTAACAAAACATTAGGCAAATGGTATAAAAACAAGCATGAAGCATCAAAAATTATAGATATGTTGGAGACGTATCAGGGCTGGCCACACCATGCCATGGCGCGGGTGGACCCCAGGCCGGGCCAGGCTATGGTGTGGGCCACCCTAGTGCCCTCTGACATCGCCTCTCCGCCTATTTAAAGCCTCTGACGCGAAAACCCTAAATCAATCGGCGTTTGTCCCAGTAAAGTTCCGCAGCGCCGCCGCCGTCGAAGACCAATTTTGGGGGACAGAAGTCTCTGTTCCGGCACCCTGACAGGATGGGAAAGTTCCCCCGGAGCCATCTCCATCGACTCCATCGCCTCCACCACCATCTCCATCGACTTCACCGCCATCTCCATCGACGTTGTTGTCTCCCATGATGAGGAGGGAGTAGTTCTCCCCCGGGGCTGAGGACTCTACCGGTAGCTATGTGGTTCATCTCTCTCTCCCATGATGTGATCTATATGTGATCATGAGCTTTGTATCTAGTTGAATTGGTAGATGCTGTTCTTCATATATTATGCTACTCCAGTGCTTTATTATTGTAATCTCCGGAGACACCTTGTACCATGATGTAAAGGATAACAGTGTGTGCATTATGTGTGTCTCTTTGGCTATATCTCTATGAATTGTTGGTGTTTGTTGGAACCATCTAGTGCGCTCAAGGTGATAGTGTGGGGCAATCTAGTTTGGGGAATGCGAACTTTGAGGAGTGCTCCGTACCCCTACACATGATTAGTGTTTGTTATCCATCGGAGAATAGTTTAGAATGGCATAGTGAAGATAGATATTTATGTGTTCAATTAGTGTTTGTTATCCCTATGCCTTGTTTCCAAGCATTGAAACATTGTTTACATTTAGTTTTGTTGCATGTTTGCTCGCAGCGATATTTATTTCAGATTGCATTTACTACTTATAATCATCCATATTACTTGTATTTCACTATGTCTTCGCCAAACTAGTATACCTATACATCTGACAAGTGTATTGGGTGTGTTGGGGACACAAGAGACTTCTTGTATCGTAATTGCAGGGTTGCTTGAGAGGGATACCTTTGACCTCTTCCTCCCCGAGTTCAATAAACCTTGGGTGATCCACTTAAGGGAAACTTGCTGCTGTTCTATAAACCTCTGTACTTGGAGGCCCAACACTGTCTACAAGAATAGAAGCGTGCGTAGATATTAATGGGCATGTGTATATGTGATTGTTAACACTTGGAAAAAAATTAAAAACTCTCAAAAAATAAAAAATAAAAACATTGAAAAAATCATTTCACTGGATTTCGCTGGAACCGGGGTGGGTTTGCCCTTTAGCTCTAATAAGACGAGCTCCTGATTTTTTAGAAAAATCATTTTTGGATCCGCAACATGTCATTTCTCCACTAAACTTTGCCCGTTAAAGCGGGACTCCGCACCGCCTGACCATGAGCACGAGTTTTGTGCGTTGTTATGTTCATGCGGGTCCAGAATCGGGCGTAACTAATTCCAAAAAATCACAAAAATGTGAGACCTTCGCATGGCGTTATTTTATATCACCTAGATGTGGGAACAAAATTCAAACCTTGATAAAAGCAATTTACCAGAAACTCCCTTCACAAAAATGACCTACCACGTTCGAGGTTGCATGATATTTAGGTCAAATGAGCTAGGTTTGGCCCTGATCATGGCATAGTTTGTTGAAACGAGGCCATATTATACATGCGTGTGGCCCTTGGGATGACGAGGCACGCCATGGAGGACCATTTTCGTTTCGTCCTATGAAAAGTGTGTTTTTCATTTTCAGAGTGTCGAAATCGGGTTTTTTTTGGTGAGGCAGCTACCAAAATGGCTTACGGAAAGCTGGGCACAACACCCCACATAAATAATAGACCACCTGGGATACATATATCAGCTCTTGTTTTATCTCGCAAACCTTTAGAGTTATTCTTTGAATTTTACACAAACTCATGACGATTTCGCTAGAACCGGGGTGGGTTTGCCCTTTAGCTCTAATAAGACGAGCTCCTAATTTTTTGCAAAAATCATTTTCAGATCCGCAACATGTCATTTATTCACTAAACTTTGACCGTTAAAGCAAAAAGTGCATTTTCCATTTTTGGAGTACCAAAATCGGGTTTTAAATTTTCCTAGTTCAAGTTTTTTATAAAATATTACAAAATTCAAGTTTCTTAAATTTCCTAACAACAAGATCATGTAACATAACTACACCTCAAAGGATATTATTTTTTGAATTTTTTACCATTTTCTTTTATTTTTTGCAAAACAGAAAAGGCGATCGAAAAAATTAAAGTACATGACCCGACGGCTTTGCCGTCGGGTTAGGTCCCCCTGAATAATCTACGCCGACGGCATACCTAAGCCGACGGTCAAATTTCGGCCACGTCCGAGGCCTGGGCCTATGCCGATGGCCCTGATAAAAAGCCGTCAGCTTAGGTATTGGCCGTCGGCATAGCAGTTTGTTCCTGTAGTGGCTGACGTCCAGGCAGCCACTCCATGTTTTGGTGTTTTGCTGGAGATGCAGCTTCTTCCTCTAGACTGGTGTGCCATCACTGAGGATCTTCAGTTTCAGCGCGCGACGCACCTCACTGCTCGACCCAAGTGGCATAGTACCTTGTGTCAAGTCAGTGGTGGTGCTATAAGACTTCGTCAGAGCTGCGGCGAATACGAAGGACCCGATTATTTGTAAATGTTGTGGACCATGTTATTATTTCTATTTTTGCAAGGGTCTATCCGTATGTCTGGCGCTTAATTCAACTTCAAGAATTCTAGGGCCATCGAGCCCTTTCGCTGTAAAAAAAAGATACAATCATTTATTATTACGATCATCTGTCTCCCACTGGATCCTACCGGATAACGGCCCTTGGTTCAGAAAATACGTAGGATGGCCAAGATGTTTCTCTTATCCCCTATCCTACCTGGATGCCCTCTTCGCCTATTCCCCGCTCCTCACCTCTCTACCGAGCAGTTCCTCAATCTTGCCTCTCGTTTGCACGACGCTTCTAGGATCGTCCCCATTGTCTCCCTTTGGTCGCCACATCTGCGTCATTCCGCGGGTCACCCTCCCTATACCTCCTCGGAAGAGTCTTTCGCCTACTTTACAAATAAACTACCAACATCCATACAAGTTCTAGAGCAAGTCATCAAACGAGAAAAACTTCTGCTAGGGCAAAATCATAAAGATGTCGAACACAAAATAAAAAGACAAAGCGGCCATCAAGAGGCAATGCTCAGCGAGTAGATGACATGGGGAGACGGCGTTCCACTTCCAGAAGGGCCCGTATGATGCCATCCACCCACTTTTTGTCCTGTTATCTAGACAGCTGGTTCCACAGCTCCAAGAAAGCCAAGAATTTTAATACCTAGTCAGAAGCACAACTTAGGAATCTTTTCTCAATAACCATCCCGTTACATATAGTCCAAAGGATTCAAGACATCGTGACGAACATCAATAAGAAGAGGCTTCTCCTAGTTTAGGAACGGTTCGCTTGGGTTTCTAGGAACTCAACAAGATCCAAATAGGGCCCAACACCTCTCTTGGACAAAGCTCCAAACAAACCGAGCTGTGGGAGAAGTAAACATATGTGGAATCCAGGGTCATGCATAATGGGCATAAGCCATCCTCCTGCTCATGTCTTTTGGCCACTTCGACCTAGAAAGACAGTCAATCTCGTAGCAGCTACCAAATAAAGATCTTAGTCTTCAAGAGTAAAGGGACGTTGGGTCCTTTATGGGCGTTGTCCAAATCGCGTGGGTCAAAACAATACGCTAGTCTAACGTGCTGTAGCAGCATGTCGTCAGCTTAATTAGTTCATCATGCGATCGTATATTCGTATCTCCCACACAAGGAGTGTACGTCTACGTCGATATCCTCGTATTCGAACTTTCCTTTTACTTGCCAGCTAGGACGCAATTCACGCGAACGACCTCGGCTATGCTACCTTACCATGCATGGTCCGTCACTGATTTTGTCTTCACCATACATGCATTAGGCAATAAAATCAGCAGTCCAGATCCTCGTCCACAGGATCAGCTTCTCGCTAGGCTTCCATTGATCCAAGACGACGCAGCAAACTAAACGTGATAATTACTACTGTACTAGCGATTAGTCTGCGGTTGCAGTGCGCCAATGGAGCCACCGCCACCGTACAGCTTCATCCTTCCTCCTCTGCCGCCGTACGAATCAACACCGACAACTCAATGGTATCCTCCACCGCCGCCGCCGTCTTCAGATCAAGGCGAGGTCATCGTGGTCCTCCTCGTCACCTTCGCGCTGTGCCTGCTCGGGTTGTATGTTTGCGGCGTCCTCAAGGGGCGACGCGACGACAGTCGTGATCGCGCTGAGGCAGCCGCCGCGGCCGCGGCCGCCGCCCCTCTGCAGCCAGCGGCGCTGCGGGCGCTGCCACAGCTGCAGCCTAGCCGGCACTTTGAAGAGCAGCGTCTTCGCCAGGCCAGAGCCGCAGCAACTCCGGCGGCCCGTCTGCCGTCGTTCAAGTATAACCGGTCTGTAAAGCACAACGTGGCCGGCGGAGGGGAGGATGCGGCGACGTGCTCGGTATGCCTCGGGGCGTTCCAGCTCGGGGAGACGGTGCGGCTGCTGCCGTTGTGCCTTCACCTATACCACGTGGAGTGCATCGACCTATGGCTGGACGCGCACTCGACGTGCCCGATCTGCCGCTCGGACACTGACCCCACGATGGATGGTACCAGGCTACCGCCTGTGCAGGCTCCTTCCCGGCGAGGGGCGTAGAAACTTCAGGCAATAGCCGGCTATTTGGAATATAAGCTCGTGCATCTATTTTGCTGGGCATGGGCTTTGAGTGGCGTCCGTACGTGCCCCCTCTGCGTCCGGAACTCTGCATGCATTGGAACTATAGGAACTATTAGAAACACTGTCCTTTTTAAGAAAAAACATATCTTCAATTAATCTGAGAAATTGGAACTTGTTCTCTAACATCTGGACACTTAATCTTTGCAGAAAGTTCACTTGCCCCTTATGACAGTGATTTGTATGCGCTGCTGATCCTTACACTGATTCACCATTTCTTTTACCTTTGGACATTCCACCAATCAGTGTAATCCTAGCCAAACCTCTACAGATCTCCTTCACACAGTACATTTTGACTCTCCTCCCATATCCCTCCGTCTCTATCGGTGGGTCTCAGTGCTAGCAGGTCCATGTAGTATGTCTGAACTTTCTATTTTTCTTTCCAACTTATCACTGCCAAATAAGTGGAATCTAAAGTCCTATATGTGATCATCCAAGCTATAATTTTGTACAAAAAGTAATTTTAGCCAATTTACTACAATTGCAAAACCTAGAACTTTCTATTTTTCTTTCCAACTTATGCCTTGGCCACTGCCACCACCGGCAATAGCGAGTGCTTCATCACGGGTGGATCCAAGTAGCCGTAATTGTCGTTGTCGTCGTGGCTGTATTCAACCCAACCGGCGGATCCATGATTTCAGTGTGTGTATATCCCCCCCCCCCCCCCCCCCAATTCTGTTTCATTTCCAGGGGACTCCTTGATATTGCGGTCTCGGTTCTCTAGCTTGTTCTGGGAATTCGATAAATGACACATAATTTTGATCGGAAGTTTTCTAACACATATTTTTTTATGAGTACACTTGTATTCTACCATACCATCTTAAACCTTCTTTTTAGATCACGAGAAGACATGGGAGGAAGCTTCAGAGGAACCTGACAATGAGATGGTATATTACGAGGAATTCGATTTTACGAGAGGTATAGAAGGATATAGTCTTTGAGCGAAAGACGAAGACGTGGTAGAAAGGTATAGAAAATATATAATTGGTAGATGAGTTGTGCCTCACAGAAACTTTAGTAAATAAGTTGTTGTAGCTCCAATGGAACCAAACTTAGTGGTTTGATAGATTATAATTTTTTTTAAAACTAAGCTTAAATCAAACGAGCATTCTTTGGACCAAGAATGATCTCGAAACATTTGTAAACCTTTATCTTGTAATAATGAATATGTGAAATAAAGGACCCAAAATATTTCTATTGTATGACTTGGAGGAATATATTATATACGAATTGGTACTTCCATGAGTGTTATGTCAACACTGACACACTACACATAAAGTGGTGTCTATGGTGACCGCAAGATAACATATTTTTGGATGCACTAGGAACATGTAAAACATTTTTGAGATGTAAAGAACTATTTGGTGTGTGTTATATTGAATAATTAATATGGCATGTTTTTCATAATATTTATGTTTTCTCTAGATTTATTCAATTACCTTAACATAAATACATGTAAAACCATAGGCTATTTCTCGGTATTTTTTTCAAAAACATAAAGATGATGTCCTAGCATTTGCGAGCGCCGCCTTCCTAGTTGGTAAGAAAACAAGTATAGTGCATTGTTCATAAGAAGAAAACCAAACATCTACGAACGTATGTTCAAAAGCAAATATCAACGAACATGGAAAATAAACGGTAAACGCACCCAGAAGGAATGTGCTGGACGTTAATTCGACGCAATTTAATTCTTTTACATCTAAATTCAGCGAATTGATGGTGGGGAATTGCGGATATAGTCGATCTCTCTGAGCGATCTCACTATTGGTTTTAAGTTGGTGGCGAAGCCACCCACTCGACATACATCATGTGATTGACAAAAATACCCCTAACAAAATAGTCATGGCTCCTTTCCTTTGTGAGCGCTAATTACGTCGTCCTCGCCCATGATGCCAGATCTAAATCACCCGGCCTTCCTCGCGAGTCGTCCATGGTCACGACGACCCCTCCATTCACCAGCCCCGCCCACCTCTCCTCGGCCTCTCCGCCTCCCATACGAGCTCCTCAAAAACCTGATGTCGCCATCGTCAGCCTCTGCCGCTGCCTCGAGGAGGTCCACAACGGAAGCGTCGACTCTAGGCGACGGGCCTGACCTGCTAGCACGCCAAGGATAGGGTCAACGCGTCGAGGAAACGTTCGAGCATCCCGTCGTCAGGTGGATTCAGCACAGCGCCGCCACCGCCAGAGCAACAGGTCCTGTCCCCCCGTCCCGCCGCTATCTCGCTGCAGCGCCGCCACCGCCAGAGCACCTCCAAGCCGACGTTCTTCTCCTAGAGCTCTTCCAGCTGATGTGGTTTGAGTGTCTGAGATCGTGGCCAGCAAGGGCGGCTTCACCAAGCTATCATCACGCTTTTTTGTGTGTGGCACCGATGCTCATCTCCCCGTCTTCGCGGCCAGCAGAAACAGCCACAGCACTTTCTTTCCCCTTCGGCCGTGACGCCGTCCTCCTCTGCATAGACCGCCCAGATGTTGAGTCCTCAACAGCTCAGCTGCTACTGACGGAGATCAAATAGGGTAATGTCCGTTTGTTCTGCTATCTGCTGTTATCCTCCGGTCAGATGCTACTGACGAATTTTACATTGCCCAGATTTTCCAATTTGCATAACAAATCTCCTTCCATATTTTGTATCATCTTCTAGATTCTATGATTTTAACTTTTTACAAGCTTGCATTTGGCTAATTTACCATATTACTGCTAGCAAAAGTCACAGATGGGAGTGCAGACAGAAAGTTAGAGCATAACAGGGTCTGCAATAATGGTCATATTCTGGATTATTATCAATGCTATGTGTTAATTTTTCAGGCTTACTCTTGGTTGGTTTGTCGTAGGGGATCAACAATGACCATAAAAAAGAGATGTAGTGTAGTAGTACCGATGTTCTTAAATCTGCTGTTTTCCCATCATGGTATAAACTAATTTCGATGCATTCGCTTGTAATATTTTCATCTCATTGGTGATCGAGTGAAGGTACAGTTTTTATTTGACGTATTTCTTAAAACTGCTGTTTTTGGGTGTGCAGGTATTCTGATTTACTGAAAGTACAAATGTGAATAAAAGCCCCCCCCCCCCCCCCCCCCCCCCAAATGTGGAGAAGCTAGCTACTGGCCTCAGTATTACTATAAACCCTCCAATTGTTTGCCGTTATGTTTGAATCTTTTCTATTTAAACAAATCTCGGTTGGTGCAGATTTCCCAGTTGAAGGGCACGGGCGCAACTGTCGTCCAAATCGAGGGCCAAGCAGCAGCAGGGCCTGCAGCATCGTGCGGCATCTTACTACGCTCGCTGCGCATCTGTGCGTGGTGGTGGAGGCATGGCCCTCAGGGTGCTGACAACTGACGAGCAAGGAGGAATGGGGCGAGGTGATGGAGGCGAGGGCAGTGGTGTCGCCTGGTCTGAGTGGCACTGCGGTATTCAAGCACCTCAGGTGTGTCTACGTTCCTCAATATTTTCATTGATGCCCGCCTTGATGTCTGGATTGATACATGTCATTTCCATGATCTGTTAGTTTTTGTTTGTGGTTCTGTGCTTGTACATACATACATTCATGAAAAAATTCAGTTTCATGCATGTTATTTGAATTACCATTTTTCTTTCATTTCTTTTCCATCCAGTACAGTCTGAAAAAATATATTCATGTGCCTCTAATAAAAAATGTCTGAATCTGGTAATCTAAAAGGAAATGGAATTTGATTATCTTTAGATATTGTCTCTTATGTCAGTCATACGGAGTTATGCAACAATATTTGCTTATACCTAATGTCAGCCAAAGATGAGCTGATGATCGGTTACCTCACCAAATGTAACTCCATACACAAGATGCTATATTGTTATAAGAGCCATTTTACTTTCTTCGGTTGCATGCTTTATCTGATCAATGTAGTTTTGGGGATTGATTGTTCTTTTGTTGTTGCGGTGTAAGTACAGATTAAGTTTAGTGTGTTGTGCGGCCAGTCTTTTTCCACCAATGACCGAACGTCAAAGAGGACATACTGGAACTAGAGGCTCTATCTAGAAAATTGAGCAGGATATCTGTTGGTCCATCACAAGGATCTTGGTCCATCATTTAGGACTAACCGGGCAATAACCAAACAGTGAGCCAAACTCTGTAGGTGATGAAAGTTTAGAAGCAACGATGCTGAGAACATCATCGTTGACATCTTTTTCATATCATGATGAGCCTCTACCTGCAGAATCAAAGGTCAGTTCACCAAGCTCATATCCAACCTTGTCTTCTAGGGTTGTGTTTATGTTTGAGTTAATGGTAGTGTTATTTTTCAGGCCCATGCATCTCAAACCAACCAAGATTACTCAAATGCAAGCCAAGCCGTAAATGCATCACCGATCAAACAAAATGATGCTCGGGTTAACAATTTATCATGCATGGCTGATGCTTCTAATGAAATTAGCTCCTGTAAGGCTTCACCCATGAAATACAACAGAAATTCTGATTATGGTTCCAAAATTTTCCGAGTTAAGTGCAGATCCAGCGTATTAGGAAGATCTGCTCCTGACACAACGACAGACTCCTCTGAACAGAAGGTATGTTGTGGTCGTAGCCTTTAGACGAACTTCATTTACTTACTCATTTAACCCTCTAGCCACAGTTTTGATTTTTTTATCTCTGCCTGCTAAAGTACTGCTGCCTTGCCTTCTCTCTGTGGTGACATACTGACATATTCACATAAATGATTAGGCTTAGGCATGTCGAGGGCTTTAGATATATCATGGGAGCTTATTATAGGTTAGTGAACACAAAGATCACCAAGTTACTCACACCATCCAGGATATCTTAATGCCAAGTAATTGAGGGAGTACCTAGGAGAAACTACGGATCTTTATCGAAAAAAAAGGAGAAACTACGGATCTTGTGTAGGATTGTTACCATACATACTTCGTTTCTAATATGTATACCTTAATCAGGGTCTGAGATGGCTGAAGAAGGTGTTCCATGAAACGCAGTAGGACAATAAATGACCGGAAGAATGAGCATTTTTCAGTTCCCTCGATCGATCCATACGAACCATATGAAATCAAATTCCGCCTCCACTTCTGACAAAGAAAGAGAGGACATATGGTTCCCATCTCCTAGAGGATAAAGCGACGCCAGCTAGAAACTAAACATGAAGCTGTATCCATCTACCAGCTGTTGTTCCCAGCGAGAGTTTTGGAAGCCACTAGAGATGCAACTTCAAAGGTCCAGCCAAAGCGGGTAAATATCTGGTTCTATCCTAGCGCAACAGGCTGGTTGAGCAGCAGGGCAGCTCAGGTCAGAGATTTGCAAGGGATGACAAACCACCTGGCTATTGCCACACGTACTAGGATGCAGCTCTACACAGGTGTTAACCTCGACACATAGAATTCTTTGTACAAGTGCATTGTTATAACTACACAAAGTGCTTATATTATTGTTAGCACGGATTTGAGTTTCTGAGTTTAGGAAGGGTAGGGAGAGGAGGATGTTAGTACGGAATGATAAAGTACTTTCTCTTCAAATATTATTACTCTTCCATGTTAGTGCGGAATGACTTGGGGTGATGAAGGAGGGGAGCGAGCTGTATTAGAACTAGAATTAAAGGAAATGCTGATGGACAAAGTTTTTTTGGAAAAGCTGATGGACAAAGAGTGTTGAATGTAGGTTGAAGACTACCACTTGTCAGCTCAGAGTGGGGATAGAGTAGAGAGACCCACGGTAGGAAACAGCAACAAACAGCAAATGCAATGTGAAATCAAATACATCACTTTCAGGTTGCAGTCATAAGCACGTGAAGAGCATGCCGTGTAGTTTGAGTAACCTAAACTATATTCTCTATCTACGGGCTCTCCTCCCTCGGATTGATGATGTTATCTTTGAAAAGAATCTTTGTTGGCATAACCTCCATACCCCTGAAAATTTCTCATGCATTATGTGTAATGAGGAAAAAATAAGAAACCGTGGCAACACAGGGCATTCAACTAGTCCTGCTAACTTTATCAAAACTTCACCTTTACTTGCCAGCTATGACGTTACATTCGCACGAACGACCTTACGATGTCAGGGACTGATGGTACGGTTGGTGGTACGGTTGCTATCGAGCATAAACAAAGAGAACCACGTATCGTCCGTCGATAATTTTGTCTCTACTATGTGTGTTCGTGAATTTGGCAATATAAATCAGCAATCCAGATTAACCCCTTGCGCAAGGCTTCTGCTGATCCATCCACATATAATGATATTCTCTCGGGACAATGTAGTAGCAAACAACAAACATAGTGCTTAGCTTGTTTGCATTTGCCCTTTGCAGCAATGTCGTCACTGCCGCCGCCGTTCAACCCGGACCCATGGCTGCCGCCGATGCCACCGGACTTATGGCTGCCGCCACCAAGGCCTCCACCACCGCCACCGCCAACTGATCAGGGCGAGGCTTTGGCCGTTCGCCTGGTCATCGGCTTCATCTTGTCCCTGTTCGCAGTTTTCCTGTGCAGCTGCTGCAAGGGATATCGAAACGGCCAGGCTCGCGCTGAGGCCGACCCTGCCGATGAGCCCCAGCCACAGCAGCCGGAACCCCCAGCGAGCAACGGTGAACTCCAGCTCCGTGCCGGCGGCGCAGCTAACACGGCGGACCGCCTCCCGGCGTTCAAGTACAGCCGGACGGTGAAGCACAACGTGACGGGCGGTGGGGAGGAGGCTCCGACTTGCTCCGTGTGCCTGGGCGCGTTCCAGCTCGGGGAGAAGGTGCGACTGCTGCCGGCGTGCCTGCACTTGTACCACGCGGAGTGCATCGATCTGTGGCTAGATGCGCACTCGACCTGCCCGATCTGCCGCTCGGACACCGACCCGGCGGTGGGCGTCGGCCAGGTACCACCGGTTTAGGAAGGCCGGGAACGCGCGTGTGGGCAGGTTCTTGCCTGCTGAGGTGCGGATAAAGTTAGTTTCTGCTGCATGTATAAAGCAAGAGGCACTGAGGCAGCCATATACAAAGAGTAATGCTACATCTATAGACAAGTTTACAGAAATTACCTACAGACTTGATATGATATGTGGCAAAGGCTAAAGTTATCAATTTATAATCAAGTAGTCCAGATTCGACCAACCGGTTAGGTTGGACAATTTTTTGTTATAAAAGACAAATCCAACTGTGCATGCAAGCTCTACGCCGACAGCCGAAACGGTTGTCGGCGTAGGCCAGAAATCGAGCAGCTCATCAACAAAGCCGTCAGCCCAGATAAGTCGTCGGCATAGGCTATGCTAGGCCGACGGCCACAGTCGGCATAGACTAGGCCGACAGCCACAGTCGACTGGCCGTCAGCGTAGAGAGCTAGGCAAAAGGCGTGAAACCTACGCCGACGACTTTGGTGTCAGCCTAGGTGTATTTTTTTGATCGCCTTTTAGTTTTTTAAAAAAATAAAAAAATGGTAAAAAATGGAAAATAAAATATTTTGAGATATAGTTATGTACGTGATCTAGTTGTTAGCAAACCAAACAAACTTGAATTTTGACATATTTTGCAAAAAAATTATGTGCCTTTTTAATTTTCAACTAGGATTATTTTTTGGGGTCTCTAAAAACCAGAATTAATTTAAAAAACAGAACAGCGCAAAGACTTTTGCGTAGCCTCTTCTTATGTGACTCTTTTTAAGGAAAAAAAAACCAAACTTAGAATTCGACAATTTTGACCTCGATGGGGTTATGAGGTTAGTGTAAACAGGGTTAAGCTAGGTTTTGGCTTTCAACACCCTAAATCTTCTAGATTGAGCCATTTTTTGGTACACGCGTGTACGTTAGTATTTATTGCTATTTTGACTTTAGGTTTAGGGTTTTTGCTGCACAAATTACACATTTTTTGTATTCAGAGTACCAAGATTGCACTTTTTAAACTGTAGCTACTAGAACGGCCATGTGAACAGATTCCTCGAAGTTTTTCCTCGCAACTAGGTCACTTAAAATGACGCACGTAAAGGTCTTCTATTATTTTTATTTTTTGAATTATTTGTACTCGATTTGGGGCTCGCTTCCAACGAAATTGGCAGGAGCTTGCGTAAAATTTATAAGATACCTCCGAAGGTTTATACATTGAAACAAGAGCTTATATGTGTATTAGAGGTGGTCTACTATTTATGTGGGATGTTGTGCCTAGCTTTTAAAATATCATTTCGGTAGCTGCCTCACAAAAAACCCAATTTTAGCACTCAAAAATTAGAAAATGCACTTTTCGTGAGACGAAACAGAAAACATCCTCCATGGTGTTCCTCGTCGTGCCAAGGGCCACGCGCGTGTCCAATATAGGATTCTTCTGGCAAACTATGCCATGTTTAAGGCCATGACCTAGCATATTTGACCTAAAAGTCATGCAACCTCGAATATGGTAGCTCGTTTTGTGAAAGGATTTGAAAAACCTGTTGTAGTTTTGTTTTGAATTGTTTTCTCGCAACTAAGTCAAATAAAATAACGCCACACAAAGGTCTTGCAGTTTTTTTTTGTTTTTTTTGAATTAGTTATGCCTGATTTTAAACCCGCGTGAAATGACAACACACGAAAACTCCCACTCGCGGCCAAGCGATGCAGAGTCCGTCTAGGATGGTCAAAGTTAAGTGAAGAAATGACAAGTTACGGATTCAAAAATGATTTTTTTGAAAAATCAGGAGTGCGTCTTGATAAGCGCTAAAGTGCAAACTCACCCTGCCTCCAGTGAAAACAACAAGAGCTTGCGTAAAATTTAAAATATATCTTTGAAGTTTTGCGCATCAAAAAAGAGCTAATATACATATTCCGGGTGGTCTATTATTTATATGGGATGTTGTTTCTAGCTTTCGAAATACAGTTGTTTAAAAAAAATCTGATTTTGGCACTCCAAAAAATGGAAAATGCACTATTCGTGGGAAGAAACAAAAAACGACCTTCGTGGTGTTCCTCGTTGTCCCAAGAACCACGCGATATGGGATTATATAAATTTACTTTTCTTTTAATTTCTAGATTTTTTTATTTTTCCAATTTTTTGAACTTTTAGGATTTATGAAATTTCAGCTTTTCTAAAATTTCATAAAATTTTGATTCTTATTGATTTTTGATTTTCTTTGAATGTTTTGATTTTTTTTATTTTTTTTAAAAAAATTGAAGTTTCTAATTTTTCCAAAATTTAAACAAACCCATATACTCATACACATATACACACACAGACATATACACACGCGCGGTTTAAGAGGATGATACTAATATTAATAATGACTTTAGTGGCGTAGGGGTAGCTTATTTAAATAAAATATTGAAGTTAAGTGTGCTTGGCCTCGAGCAACTTGAGGATGGGTGACCGAGTGGGAAGTCATAGTTTCGGTGTCATTAGAAGGATGTTTCAAGTGTGACTAATCATTCAAAAAATTAAAAGAAAATAAAAAAAAATTGAAAATTATCAAAAAAAATTCAGCCTAGCCCGACGCCGGCAATACGTTGACGGCACACGTCGGCATAGCTACGCCAATGAAGTTTTGGGGCTATACCAGCGGCTGGCTGTTGGTGTAGCAACGCCTTCCTATAGTGAAGAAAGATTAACAATGCAAGCAAACCTTTATATTGCGTGCATTACCGGATTAATCTGTAAAGTCATGCATATGATGACACCACTGGCGGAGCTATATAGGGGCCAAACTATGCATACGATGACAGTGACACTGTCGTAGAGTGGCATACCTACACTAGGCATGCTAGCGAGGATAAGACAATTTATATAGCAAGCTCCATTGATTCTAGATAAGTTCGGTTGATGTACTTGCAGCTCCAGAGGACATGACTGACTATTTGAACAAGTTAAAGAGGATATAATAAATATCAATTTATTTCTTTTTGTTAGCAACGTAATCAATATTCGTATACAAAATAAAGATCAAAGTTACACATTTAGAAATGTATCCACATCTACAGCGATATCTATGTTGTGGTCAATGAAATAAAAAATACCATAAGATAAAAATAAATATCGCATTTGCAGGGTCATGAGTGATACGATTATCTTGATAAAAAGACTAAGCAGATGAATGTATATTCAATATTTTTATTACGACCTTGCATTTTCTAAGTGTTACTAAATGGAATACTTGCCAGCTATGACGCGGTTACATTCACAAGGACGACCTTGGCAATGGCAGGGTATATTTTTTCATTGCTTCACAGACAAAGTGAACCCCGCATCATCCGTCCAAATATTTGTCTTCACTATAGGTGTATTTTCCAATAAATCAGAAATTGAGACTGACCCCCCTTGTGCAAGGCTTCTTGCAAGTTTCTGTTGAACCATCAACAGATAACATGTAGCAAACAAGTACTTAGCTTGTTTGCAGTTGTACTTGGCCTCCATGCCTTCGTTGCTACCGCAGAGGCGGCGCTACGTGTATGCACGTGTATTCAATTGAATACCCAAGATTTGGTGCAAATTTTTTTTTTTACATATAATAATCTGACTTTGGCCCACATGAGCCCATCAGGCCAGGCCACGAGCGTACCTTTGCGCTTCCGATCGTGCCTCTCTCGATCTTCTCGCTCCGCACGGGCGCATCGCTCGAAGCGACACCACGAATCCACGATCAAACCGCACGCACGCGACGCGACGCCGCCGCCTCTAGCACTGCGAGAGCCATTGACGGAACGACGGGACGGGCGACCGGCGACGGAGACGGAACGACGGGACTGCTCACTGCTGCCGCTGTCGCCTGCCGCCGCTTGACTCCCACTCGCCCGACCAAAACTGTGCGTCTGCGCTCTCTCAGGGCCAGGTAATCCATAGGTTAATAGGGATCAATTAGAAAGTATGTCTGCGCAGTTTTGGTCGATCAATTAGACAGTTTTGGTCGCGTTGGTGGCAGCTTGCGCGGTCCTCCTCTAGGGATTAGGGAATAGGCTTAATTTCCTAGATTCCTATCAGTAGCAGATTAGGAACCGTGTAATTCATGTTTTTGTAGATAGCAGATATGAAACTTTGTAGATTAGTAGCATGTTTAATTGTCTAGATGCAAGCTTATAATTCTAATTTTTCCTTTGTGTTTTTGTTTGTAATGCCAGATGAAGAAGAAGAATGCTGCAGGCAGTAGAATATTTTCATTATGGGAAAAAGCTTCAAAGGCAAAAAAGACAGATGAAACATCAACACCAAATGATACTGTTGGTGCATCAACTGCTTCTCATATTCTACCTGAGAGCAATCTGCAATTGGCGCTAGTGCAAGCAACGGATACAGAACGTGAACCAGAGAGCAGTGGCGCAAGCCCACCACCAATTGTAGAAGAGGATGAAGCAATTGATGAAGAGGATGAATCAACACGAGCAGATTTGGAGGCACTCGAATATGATCCTGGGAAGCGGATTCCCATCTCAAGGTATGCTGTCAATGATCAAGATAGAGTAAGAAGATGAGAATGCTTCGGATAGCTCAGGCTGAGGAACTGATTGATGCATTGGAATTGGAAGAAGTACAAACAGGGAGTGGGTTGAATCAGGAAATGGGTTTGGCAAGGCCATGTGATACACGTTGGGGCTCTCACTTCAGAACTGTGAATAATGTCATATCTATGTATGGTGCCATACGGCGGGTCCTGGTTAGGATTGGAAAAGAGTACCATGGTGCGGAGGCCGTAGCGGCTCTAACCATGTTGACATCATTTCGATCATTTGAGTTCGTTTTCATGGCCCACTTGATGCAAGAAATATTTGGATACACAGATGAATTGAGCAGAGCTTTACAAAAGAAAGACCAAGATATTGTTAATGCGATTTTGCTTGTTGATCTCACAAAGTATCACTTGGAGTGCTTGAGGTCTGATCCTGGATGGGATGATTTTCTTATAAAGGTCACATCTTTTTGTACAAAGCATAACATCAAAGTTGTTGATATGGAGGGTCCTTACTATCCTGTTGGGAGACCTAAAAGAGGTTTCTATAATGGTGCAACAAATTTTCATCGCTTCCATGTTGATATGTTTGTGAGTGTCATTGATAGACAACTTTCCGAGCTAAATGGCAGATTTGACGAGGTAAATACAGAACTACTTTCATGCATGGCAGCATTTAGTCCACTTCATGTATTTGCTGCTTATGATAAAGAGAAGTTGGTTAGGCTTGCTACAAAGTTTTATGCTAATGATTTCACAAGTGATGAATTGGCAAGACTCCCATGGCAACTAGACATGTATATTACGCATGTGCGTAGAGATAAGAGGTTTAAAAACTTGAAGAATCTCTGTGAGCTTTCAGTTATGCTTGTCGAGACAAACAAGTATGAGCAATATTTTGCTGTTTACAAGCTTCTTAAGTTGGTATTGGTTCTACCAGTAGCTATTGCAAGTGTTGAAAGGGTATTCTCCTCAATGAACTATGTGAAGAATAAGCTAAGGAACAAAATGGGTGATGAATATTTGAACAATTGTTTGGTTACATTTATTGAGAGCGAATTCTTCAATCAAGTGAAGGATGAGGATGTCATCAATATTTTCCAAAAAGGCGATCGCAAAGTTATATTGTAATTGCCAGATGGGGATCAAAAGGTATTGGTAGAATGCAATATTTTTATAGTACTATTGATAATTATTCTAAGATTATGGTATTTTTTTATGTATTACTATTTGATGCCAATATTGTTACCGTTGTACTAAAATGATGGTCTTATCACTTATATATATATATCAACTGATTTAGTTCATATATTGCATTGAGAATTTTTTTTACAATAAATGAATACCTAGCATCTAAATTCTGGAGCCGCCACTGTGCTACCGCCGATACTACCGGATTTATCGCTGCCGCCGCCAAGGCCTCCACCACCGCCACCGCCAACCGATCAAAATGGGATCTTTACCGTCCGTCTGGTCATGACCTTCGTGTTCTCCGTTGTCGCAGTCTTCCTGTGCCTGTACGGCTGCTTCAAGCAACATCAAAACAGCCAGGTTCGCGATGCGGCCGCCGATGAAGCTGAGCGCCGGCGGGGGCCATGGACGCAGCAACTGGACCCGGCGCGCGCAACGGCTGTTAGGAATAATCACGCCTTAGACGTCGGCATGGCGTCGTGTGCATTGTGGTGTTCCGTAGAGTCCGAGTAGAATTGTCTAAGTAGAGTCGGTTAAACTACTAGTAGCATACTGAGTATATGCGATGTATCCTGGCTTGTAAACACATCTTAAAGTAAGTAATAAAATCAACAAGCGCTTGGAGTTAAACAAGCGCAACCTCCAGTGTTATAGTGTGACAATATTAGAGCGACTTATCTGTCTTTGAACCCAATGTTTCATGCAAGAACAAAGCATATTGAAGTGGATTTTCACTTTGTTCAAGAGCGCCACTAGTAGAGAATTGCTTATAGCCAGCCTCCTTATCGCCGGCGCATTAGTATTTTATGCGCCGGTGGTAAAAATACCCCCGGCGAACACAGCCGTATGCGCCGGTGGTAAAAATTATCCCTGGCGAATATCCCTTCTATGCGCCGGCGATAATTCTCACACCGCCGGCGCATCAAAACAAAATGCGCCGGGGATAAGTCCGGGCGGTCCCACCCCAGATGGGCCGGCCCCTGTCCATTGTTATCCTCGGCGAACACACCCATATGCGCCGGGGATAAGGGGGCTTACCACTGGTGCACATAGGCTTATGCGCCGGGGATAATAATCAAAACATTACCGCCGGCGAACACACCCATATGCGCCGGGGATAAGGGATCTTACCGTCGGCGCACATGCCAAATGCGCCGGGGATAAGGCCCTTCATTTCCAGCAACACCACCCCCCCCCCCCACCCCACCGTGGATCGCCTTCTAGTTTTGCAAAAAATTAAAAGAAAATGATAAAAAATCAAAAAAAAATTGAGATTTTCATATATTATGTGTTCTAGTTATTACACAAAAATAAAAACTTGAATTTTGATATATTTTGCAAAAAAAGTTATGCCATAGTAAAACCGCAATAACTTTTGCATACGACCTCGGATTAAAAAGTTTTTTATATGAAAAAGTATCAGAACGAAAAGTTACATCCGAATTTAACCATCTTTGGTCATTTTGACAATTTTTAGATTTCTCAAATTCCTAGGGGAAAATGGACTTTTTTGCACTTTTAGTTTCATGAAATTTAAAGATTTTACGGATTTTTAAAAGATTTTAAGATTTTTTGGATTCTTTATCATTTATGTGGGTTTTTTGAGATTTCTAAATGTTTTGAGATTTTTCGATTTTTTTGAGATTTTTTGAATTTTTTGAGATTTTTTTGAGATTTTTTGGATTTTTGCACACACACATGCACACACACACATACTCGCATACTCACACTCACATACTCATACACACACATACTCACATACTCATACACGCACACTCACATACTCACACACGCACACTCACATACTCACATACACACACTCCTACACTCATACACATAAGGCTTATAAGGATTGAAAGGGTAATAGAATCAATAAGGTATAATGGGTGTAGGGGCTAGCATATGCAAATAGAATAAATAAGTTAAGCGTGCTAGGCCTAGAGCAATCTTAGGATGGTGTGAGTTGAGGAGATTCTAGGTGTGATAAAATGGTCAAAAAAATTGTATATTTACAATTTTCAATATTAATTCCGTTTTTATAATTTTAGAAATTTTTTGACATTTTTCTTATTTTTTTAATTTTTTGAAATTTTCGGATTTTTTGAATTTTTATCCCCGGCGAACCACTTTCTAGTTCGCCAGGGATAACTTTTATCCCCGACGCACAAAGCAAATTCGCCAGGAATAACTTTTGTATCACCGGCGCATAGAGCAAATTCGCCAGCGATAACTTTTGTATCACCGGCGCATAGAGCAAATTCGCCAGGGATAAGACATTACCGCCGGCATGTAGGTCGCTGGCGAACCCAAATTCGCCAGGGATAAGCATTTTTGGTGCGCCGGGGATAAGCTTTTCTCTACTAGTGCGCGTGAATCAGAAGCAGCTTCAAATCAGATTCATTTCATCGAAGGATCAAGTTGCTGATATTTTCACTAAACCACTGCATTTACCATTGTATGAGCATTGTAAGCGCAATCTCGATCTTCTACCAGTTGAGATTGAAGGAGGGTGTTAGAATAGGTAACGTATCGGATACGTGTAAGTCTTGGACTCCTATTTTTATCGATCTATTTTGCTATATAATGAAACGAACCCTACCCGGCGAGGCACGCTGGGACAGCCCAAAACTTCTTATCGCTGTTTCTTTTAACCTATTCTACAAGTGTTAGGAAAGTTATGTTTAGTTTAAATTATTAGAGTTTAAAGTAAATTTACGATTTTTTCGGTACCATGTTGTGAAGACACTAAGGTGAGTGCAGTTTGCAAAAACCTTAAGTGCCCACTTTTATGGCATGGTTGCACTTTTCTTTATCATTGCTACAAATATTCATTTTCTAAAATGGTATTTGTGTATAGAAGCATCTATCCCAACTATGATCATTGCTGACCTCCTCCAAACTTGGTGTGAAGTGCTAAGTCATATCGCAACATACAGTTAAGTACTTTGCAGAAAGTAACCACACCTTATTGGAGTCAGAGAAGAAACTGGGATATAATTTTCCACATTGTAATTTAGTTCAGGAAATTAGTGACTGCAAAAACATAGTTGATGTTACTGCTATCATATTTGTTTGTACTTCTTACTAAATCATCTCCAAATAAGATATTTCTAAAGAAATATTGTCCTATTATGTGTATTTAGTTAATAATGAAATTGAATGACATAAGGACAAAATATTCAGGGTCCTTTTCACCGTTATGCAGTCTTTATAACATATGGTTATAATTTTTTTTTGTGAATGAAATCATGTAGGATTAAGTCAAGTTTTGGATGAAATCACGTGGTATTAAGTGGTTTCAGGATGTACAAGATCTCGGTAGTACCTTCTAATTAATGCGGTTGTATTGTTTCATTGTTTGTACAAAAAATGACATCAGTACAAATATATATTATTGACTGGTAACATAAAAATAAAATTCAGTCCATACCATTCTAGCAGTATATTTGTGTAAGATGAACGTGATTAATTAATATTTTAAAATACTAAGATGATGTTCTCGTATTTGCGAGGATCCCTATGGTAGTTTCTAAAAGGAAAGCTTCCCGAAACAAAATGTGATGTAGCACATTTTTTGAAATTTTAATTCAGTGCAACTTTTTTTATATGAATTCAGCGCAACTTTTTTATTATATGAATTCAGCACAACTGGTTGTGCCATTGTATCTCCTGCTAATTTTATTAGACCTTGGCTTTTATCTGCCAGCTATGACGGTTACATTCACACCGACGACCTTGGCAATGTCGCAATGTCAGGATATAGTATAAATTTTTCCGTTGCTTCGTAGACAAAGAGAACCCCGCATCATCCGTCAATAAATTTGTCTTTGTTATAGGTGCAATTGGCAATAAATCGAGACTGACCCCCTTGCGGAAGGCTTCTTGCAAGTTCCTGTTGATCAATCCACATAGTTAGTACTTAGCTTGTTTGCAGTTTTAGTTGGCCGCAATGCCTTCGTTGCTGCCGCCGATGCCACCGGACTTGTGGCTGCCGCCGCCCAGGCCTCCACCACCGCCGCCGCCAATTGATGAAACTAGGATCTTGATCGTCCGCCTGGTGATGGCCTTGGCGTTCTCCTTATTTGCAGTCTTCCTATGCCTGTGCGGCTGCTTCAAGGGATATCTAAATAGCCAGATTCGCGCAGGAGCCGGGCCCGGGCGACGCCCGCAGCAGCTCCGTGCAGGCGGCGCGGCGACTAGCACGGCGGCCCGCCTCCCGGCGTTCATGTACAGCCGGACGGTGAAGCACAACGTGAAGGGCGGCGGGGAGGAGGCCGCGGCGACCTGCTCCGTGTGTGTCAGGACCTGTTGACCTGAGTCTGTGGCGCAGCCTCCTCTTCAATCGGACGGCTGTAACGACTCATCATCAACCGCTACGATGCGACTCGTCGTCATCAGTTTACTGTTTATCTTCTTACCGTTTCGTTGCCAGTTTTACTACAGTAAGAAGGACGCCTGTACTCGTTATAAGCCCAGCTGCGCTGGCATTCTTATCATCAATCTGAATCCATTCTTGTAAGAGGGGAAAACCTCCGTACACTTATACTTTATACTCGAACCCTAAGAAGGCGTATCTGGAGGTGAATTCTGTGTTTGCGAGTGATTTCCGAGTATATTTCTCCTCTGTGTTGATCTGATTAGGCTAGCTACTATGTCGATCCCTTCCGGGACATGACAAATTGGTATCAGAGACCATTCCCTCCTTGGCGGCGCGGATTTCTGCCCTCTTTCTTCCCTTGTTCTCGGATCTGGCGGCGGTGAGTAGTTCCGGCGGTGTTGGTGGCGGTAGACCAAATTCGGGTACAGATTGTTGGATTCGACACGGTTGGTGAGGAACCCTTCCGATCTGGTAAAATTCCGGTGTCGAACAACCTTCCGTGTACCAGGGCGGCGCGGGATCTCGGCGGCGGTGGAATCTGGGATTTCGGAGTCTGGTTTCCGGGCACGTCTCGGTGTAAAATTCCCCCTCTAATTTTCCAGATCGGTGATGGGGCGCTCTAAGGCGAGCGCTGATGACGAGGAAATTCAACTTCTCCGTCAGGAATTCTTGGACCATCGGCAAGAAACATAAGATCTCAAGACCGAGGTTGCAGAAATCAAGACTTCTCTGGGACTCGTTCAGGTTAGTCAAGATGACATGGTAACGGCGGTGGACAAAGTCAATTCTGCAGTTGCAGCTATGGGCCTGCAGATGAACTCCGTGACTCAAGCCTTGGACACACTACTGCACGCTGCTACCCACCAGAGACCAGTTGCTCCTTCTGATGCTCCAGAGACATCCAACAAGCCGGCCAATTCGCCAACCATGCAACAGGTGGACAACACAGCAGCATTGCGGCAGCGTTTGGCGTTCGAGCAAGAGAAAACCAAGGTAATCGACCTTATGACTCAACCTAACCTGCCACCACTCAACACAGGCAGGCGTTCAGCTCCACCAGGATATAGCCACCCTCAACAGAGACCAATGGCTCGATCTCGGCCGATTACTCCAGTAAATGCTCAGGCTAAAGCTCCTCGTACTCCTGTTTTTCATCACTTCCAACCTCCTGACGTGCGTAAGAAGTGGGAGGGTTATCACCGTGACTATGAGAATGAAATGCGTACAAATTTCTTGAAATCCATTACAAAAGGTCCTCGCATGGATTTTCCTCGCTTTGATGGAGATAATCCAGTGGGCTGGATCCGGCAATGTGAAAAGTATTTCCAAATGGCAGCTGCTCCGGAAGAATATAAAGTCCACCTTGCTCAACTCTATTTTGTGGGACGAGCAGATGTTTGGCTACGCCGTTCAGGGCTCCTTAAGCAGCAACTGTCTTGGCCGCAGTTCCATGAAGAAGTCACTCAACGTTTCCTTGATCACAGCTCCTATGAATTGATAGAAAAGTTTAACACCCTCAAGCAAAATAACATGTCAGTTTCAGAGTACACAGACTTGTTTGAAGAGCTCATGGCAGACGTCCAAGAGGAGAATCCCCACATTGCTGAGACTTGGTTCGTTCGTTGTTATGTGAATGGGTTTAAAGAGACCATCAAATCTCAGTTACGGCCTTTAAAACCTATTTCTCTCACTGATGCTTACTGGCAAGCTCGGGACATTGAACTCTGTCAGCCTGCCAAGCGACCGTTTGTCCCTAATTTCCAGAAGTTTTCAGGGCCTCCCAAGTATACAACACCACACATTCCAGTGGTCAGTAAACCGTCTGAAGGGACCATACAGACGGGGCGTAACAGGAAACAGAATGAGTGTTGGCGCTGTGGTGGCCAATGGTTTCAGGGTCACAAGTGCAAAACAGTTCCGGTACTGAATTATATGGCACAAACTTCTGAAGAAGAAATTCCCATGAATATGGACTGTCAGCAAGACCAACAAGGAGATATGGAACATTCACCACATGGCAATGACATTACTGACGACAAGATCATGCATATTTCAGTCCAAGCCTTGGGAGGACCACGACATGAAGATTCACCATATGTGCAAATCTCCATTGGTGGCAAGCAAACCATTGCTCTCATTGATTCGGGCAGCAATGCTTCTTTTGTGGATTTCTCTTTTGCAACCACCCTCAATTGCACTCTAACCAATTCTGCTATCAGCAACAACACAGTGGCTGGGGGAGGCAAACTCATCTCAAATTCCATCATCCAAGATTGTCATTTCTCTATTGCTAAACACCAATTTGTGGAGGATTTTCGTGTTTTGCAACTACCTGACAATTCTGTTATATTGGGATGTGACTGGCTGAAGAAACACAGCCCTGTGGCTTTTGACTTCCACCAGAAAATTTTCACCATGCACAAGTTTGGACGCTACCCAGTGAAATTTCCAACTTGTACTGCACAACAACAGGTGATTGAAATTTCAGCTGAGAAAATGGACAAGTTACTCTCCAAGAATTGTTCGGGTTTCATCATCCAGCTAAATACACTGTCAGCCTCTTCTGACAGCAATACAGAGCAACTGCCTGAAATCTCTCAGTTATTGATGCAATTCTCTGATGTCTTTGCTGAACCCACGGAGCTACCTCCCCATCGATCTTGTGACCATTCAATTCACCTCAAAGATGGGGCAATTCCACCAGCTCTTCGACCATATCGAGTTCCACATCGCCAGAAGAGTGAAGTCGAGAAACAAATACAAGAGCTACTGTCCAAGAAACTCATCCGAACCTATCCAAAGTGCTTATGCGTCTCCAATTATACTTGTCAACAAGAAAGATAGTTCTCAGCGCCTCTGTGTCGATTTCCGCAAGCTCAATGCGCAAACTGTCAAAAATAAGTTTCCTATTCCTATCATCGAGGACCTTCTTGATGAACTGCATGGTGCACAAGTCTTCTCCAAGCTGGATCTTAGGTCTGGGTACCACCAAATTCGGATGAGGCCGGAGGACATTCACAAGACAGCATTTCGCACTTTCTGTGGTCATTTTGAATATCTCGTCATGCCTTTCGGTTTGTCCAACGCACCAGCTACCTTTCAAGCCTTGATGAATGATATTTTCAAAAATTATCTGCGCAACTTCGTCCTTGTGTTCTTTGATGACATCCTGGTATATAGTCCGGACTTGCAGACTCATCTCAGCCACCTCTCCACCGTGCTGCACCTTCTCAGAGCAAACAACCTCTATGCGAAGCAGTCAAAATGTGTATTTGCAGTCCCCAAAGTGGAGTATTTGGGCCATGTGATTAGTGGACAAGGAGTAGCCACCGACCCCAAGAAGATAGCTGCCATTGCTGCTTGGCAAAGTCCAGCTTCAGTCACACAACTTCGCAGTTTTCTGGGTCTCTCGGGCTATTACAGACATTTCATCAGTGGATACAGTCTTATCTGTCGCCCTCTCCATGATCTTCTCAAAAAGGGCCTGTATACTTGGCAGCCAGAACATGAAAATGCCTTCCAAACCCTCAAACAGGCACTCACCACTGCGCCAGTTTTAGCATTACCTAATTTTTCTGAACCTTTCATTCTGGAAACAGACGCTTCAGGCTCGGGTTTGGGAGTCGTGCTGATGCAAAAGGGTAGGGCAATAGCTTATTACAGCACTGCCTTAGGCCCTCGCAATGCTGCTTTGTCAGTTTATGAAAAGGAAGCTCTCGCTATCTTGGAGTCCCTCAAGCGCTGGCGACATTATTTCCTTGGAGGCAAATTGATTATACGATCTGATCACCAAAGCCTCAAATTTATCACCGATCAACGAGTGTCCGAAGGGATCCAACACAAGCTGATGCTAAAACTTTTAGAGCATGATTATTCAATGGAATATAAGAAGGGTTCAGCTAACCGTGCTGCTGACGCTTTGTCTCGACAGTTTTCTGCTGTGAACACCATTTCAGTAGTCCAGCCTACATGGTTACAGAACATTGCCGACAGCTATGCGTCTGATCCAGTGACAGCAGCCCTGGTGCAACAGTTTGCAGTCACTCCCCCACCTCCTACTTCTCCTCACACATTTCATCAAGGACTTCTTCGCTACAAAGGGAGAATCATGATTGGCAGTAATGAGAGTCTTCAAGCCAAAATATTCTCTGCACTACACTGTTCTGCCATTGGTGGACACTCCGGGATGCGTGCGACATATCAACGCATCAAAAGGCTCTTTCATTGGCCTGGACTCAAACATTGGGTGGAAAACAAGTATCAACTTGCCCTGTGTGTCAACGCTCCAAACATGAAAATTGCAAATACCCGGGCCTGCTGGATCCATTGCCGACACCTGATATGGCTTGGACACACATCTCGATGGATTTTATTGAAGGCCTTCCCAAGTCAAATGGAAAGGAAATCATCCTGGTCGTGGTAGACAGGCTAACGAAGTACGCCCATTTCATTCCTCTGGCTCATCCCTATACAGCGCAAACAGTTGCGCAAGCCTTCATCGACAACATCATCAAGTTGCATGGGCCTCCACTTGCTATTGTCTCTGATCGTGATCGAATTTTCACTAGTGCAATGTGGAAGGGTATCTTTGGCGCCTTACAAGTCAAGCTCCGCTACAGTTCTGCGTACCACCCGCAATCTGACGGGCAAACAGAGCGTGTCAACTAGTGTTTGGAGAATTACCTGCGCTGTATGGCTTCAGCTGAACCAAAAAAGTGGCTCTATTGGCTCTCCTTGGCGGAATTTTGGTATAACACATCCTATCACAATTCTCTGAACATGACACCGTTTCAGGCTCTCTACGGGTTTCCTCCTCCCCTGATCAGCGAATTGTCTGCAAGTGGTCCCTCTGATTTGGATGCCAAGGAATTCCTTCTGGCCAAACAAGAAATGATCACTCAACTGAAGCGTACGCTGGAGCAAGCCCAAGCTCGTACCAAGAAATATGCCGACGCTAAGAGGGTCGAACGCACTTTCGACATAGGAGACATGGCTTACCTGAAAATGCAGCCCTACAGGATGGCAGCCTTTGGGTTGCGTGGCGCCATTAAGCTTCACAGTAAGTTCTACGGCCCCTTTCGCGTCATTCAGAAAGTGGGTAATCGTGCCTATAAGCTGCTGCTACCAGACGGAGTGCAAATCCACCCGGTTTTTCACGTGAGCCAGTTAAAGAAGCATGTCGGGTCGCATGTGGTACCCTGCCCCGACTTACCACTCATCACACCGGAGGGGAGGATCAAAACAACACCTCAGGCGGTGCTCGAGACTCGCCAAATTCCACGCAACAACGTCGCCGTGGTGCAATGGTTGATTCATTGGGACGGACTCACAAGTGCAGAAGCCACCTGGGAAGATGCAGACTTTGTCAAGAAGATTTTTCCAGAGTTCTTCAAAGCCACAGTAACTGCTTGGTTCGCGCCTAATCCTGTTCCTTGAGGACAAGTAACACTTCATCACGGGGGCATTGTCAGGACCTGTTGACCTGAGTCTGTGGCGTAGCCTCCTCTTCAATCGGACGGCTGTAACGACTCGTCATCAACCGCTACGATGCGACTCGTCGTCATCAGTTTACTGTTTATCTTCTTACCGTTTCGTTGCCAGTTTTACTACAGTAAGAAGGACGCCTGTACTCGTTATAAGCCCAGCTGCGCTGGCATTCTTATCATCAATCTGAATCCATTCTTGTAAGAGGGGAAAACCTCCGTACACTTATACTTTATACTCGAACCCTAAGAAGGCGTATCTGGAGGTGAATTCTGTGTTTGCGAGTGATTTCCGAGTATATTTCTCCTCTGTGTTGATCTGATTAGGCTAGCTACTATGTCGATCCCT
This sequence comes from Dactylis glomerata, assembly GCA_007115705.1. Classification (NCBI taxonomy): domain Eukaryota; kingdom Viridiplantae; phylum Streptophyta; class Magnoliopsida; order Poales; family Poaceae; genus Dactylis; species Dactylis glomerata. The sequence continues at coordinate 188,141 of QXEO01000536.1, forward strand.
TCCGGGACATGACAGTGTGCCTGGCCGCGTTCCAGCTCGGGGAGAAGGTGCGGCTGCTGCCGGCGTGCCTGCACCTGTACCACGCGGAGTGCATCGACCTGTGGCTGGATGCGCACTCGACGTGCCCGATCTGCCGCTCGGACACCGACCCGGCGGTGGGCGTCGGCCGGGTACCGCCGGTTTAGGAAGGCCGGGAACGTGCGTGGTTGCAGGTTCTGGCGTGCCGAGATGCGGATGAATTAACTTAGTTTTCGGCTGCATGTATAAAGAGGCAGCCATGTACAAATGAGAGGGAATTGTCGTGTCTTGCAACTGCTTTAAATGTTGCATACTGTCCGGTCTCTTGTTTATACACGGGTTCTATTTTTAACTGAATTGTAAATAAAAGTTTCATCAATTTCATTCGTTGTAAGGGTACGATTTTCTACTACTCCGGTCTCATGGCTGTATATTCAACCAACTGTAATATATATGTCATTAATCAATATTTTAAAAATATTAATTAATCACGTTGATATTGACTAAATCATGGATGCAGTGGTAGTCTTTAATATTCATGCCATTTGGTCGAGAAAGTTCCTCGCACAACCAGAAAAATCTCCCGTCAGGGTAAGCATCATTTCTTCCTTTCTCAGATATATTCGATTCTGAAAATGTGAACTGCTGGTGGATACAAAATGAATTTTTTTGTAACTAATAAAAACTTGTTTTAGATGCACACTGGATTGTACATCAAATATTACTGTTGAAATTCCATCTAAATTAATAAATCTAGAGGGAGTTGAGCATCAGCCATCCGGCTTTCCTTTTGCTTCTATCTATGCATGCTAAGAAGTGAATGCACGTGGATATTGTACTAACCATAAATTAAGTATACGATTTCCCTTATTTCATATTTGGTTGTCTTTGCACAAGTCCTATTCTAGAAGATTATATCGATCTCCATGTATCACAGCTAATCAGGTGTCCTTTTTTTCAAACATAATATATGTATGTGTGTACCTTATGGAGTAAGTAGCATATATTATGCAGTGGCGGAGGACCCCTTAGGGCAGGGTAGGGCGGCCACCCTACCTTGATTTTTACCAAAGTATCAAGTAGCCCCAACTATGAACATTGCTGACCTATTCAATACTTGGTGTGAAGTGACAGGTCACATCGCAAAAAGTAACCACACCTTATTGGAGACAAGAAGAAACTGAAATATAAATTTCCACATTGTAATTTTGTTTAGGGAAATTAGTGACTGCAAAAACATACTCATATCATATTTGTTTGTACTTCTTACTAAATCAGGTCCAAATGAGATAGTACTAAAGAAATAAGTTGTCCTAATATGTGTATTTAGTTAATAATGAAATTGAATGACATTACTTCAAAGTATTTAAGGCATTTTCACCATTATTTAGTATTTTGTTTAGATGGTTATAATTTTTGTCTCTGAATGAAATCAGGTGGGATTAAATGGAGTTTCGGATAAAATCATGTGGGTTTAAGTGTAGTTTTGGGATTACAAGGTCTTGGTATAGTACCTTCTCTAATGTAGTTGCATAGTTTCTATAAAAATTATGTGGTATTAGTACTAATAGACAATACTGACTGGTAACATAAAAAATAAAGTTCAGTCCTTCACATTTTAGCACTATATTTGTGTAATATATATGTCATTAATCAATATTTTGAAATACTAAAGATGATTCCCATGCATTTACGAGGTCCACTGTGTTAGTTATCACAAACTGAAAACTTTCCGGATGGCATCCGAAAACAAAAGCAGAGAAGCACATGTTTCAGGGGCGGAGCTCCCATTCTGGCGAGCTATGGCGTCTGCCAGAGCTAAACTCTGTCGAGAGTGCTATATTAGTCCGCCGAATCAATACTACTCCGTAGATCCTAATTACTCTGATCGATCGTGGCATGCCGGCGTGAGACCTGAGCAGTTAGGCCTTCCACAGCGTGTGCGGTGCCACATTCGTGAAAAGCGTTGCATGTTGTCAGAGATGGCAGATGAAAAATTTCAGACACCCACACCACAGCGTTGTTAAATTGGCATCGGTTCTCACATGCATATATAAACATTTTGAGTACATGCATGGCTGATGATCGTCCTAGACTTTGGCCTGGCAGCTGCTCACATGCACGATAGAATCAATATTTTAGTGTGGCAAATTTTGTGGCATCGGAGCAAGTAGGTGATTCGATGCCCAGAATTTTTTGTTCGGCGCTAGCTGGGCAGCGTAGGGCATCGGTGCCAAAAACCTAAATGTGAGTGTGGCACCGATAAAAATACATGCTGTGGAAGGCCTTAGAGAACAGGCGGCAAGCCGGCGGCGCCGCGGCGGTGTCGCAATGCAGGACTAGCTGACATGACGGCAATTGGGCATGGCGCCTAGCAAGAAGAAGATCAAGGTCAGCGGCATGTATAAAACAAAAGGTATTGGTCTTCAGTCTCTTGCCCTCATGGCCTGCCCAAATCAACGAAACTGAGACTAGTTATAGTTAATAAGTTTTTTATATGTGCTTGTTTGATTCTCTGATGTGTTAATTCTTGTACCAGATGATTTTAGGTGTATGCCTTCTTGATTACATTTTGTCACAAAGTTATAGGGATATATACAACATTTTTTTAATCATACGTATTTCTTCGGCTTTAGTATTTCCCGCCACACCTAAAATTTAGTCCGTCCTCCGCCACAACATGTTTTGACATGTTATTTCAGCGCCACTGATGGTGCCAGTGTATCTCCCCGGGGGAAAGACAGTATCTCTCACGATCTGCTCCTGCTAATTTTATGAAAACTTCAATTTTACTTGCCAGCTACGTATCAGCTATGACGGTTCCATTCACACGGACGGCCTTGGCAATGTCAGGGTACATTTTATCATTCCTTGATAGACAAATGGAACCCCGAATCATCCGTCAATAAATTTGTCTTCATTATAGGTGCATCTGGACATAAATCAGCAATGGAGACTGAGCGCAAGGGCCCTTGCAAGTTTCTGTTGATCCATCCATACGCAATATGTAGCAAACAGCAAACATAGTACGTACTTAGCCTGTTTGCAGTTGTATGTAATTTGCAGCGATGTCTTCATTTCTGCCGCCGCTGCCGCCGCCAAGTCCTCCGCCACCGCCACCGCCAACTGATAATATCTTGATCGTCCGCCTGATCATGGCCTCCGCGTTCTCCTTTTTCGCAGTCTTGCTGTGCCTGTGCGGCTGCTTCAGGGGATACCGTCAGGCTCGCGCTGCCGCAGAGCGCAACGGCGAGCTGCAGCTCCATGCTACAGGCGCCGCGGCGACTAACATGGCGGCCCGCCTCCCGGCGTTCAAGTACAGCCGGGCGGTGAAGCACAACGTGACGGGCGGTGAGGAGGCGGCGGCGACCTGCTCCGTGTGCCTGGGCGCGTTCCAGCTCGAGGAGAAGGTGCGGCTGCTGCCGGCGTGCCTGCACCTGTACCACGCGGAGTGCATCGACCTGTGGCTGGATGCGCACTCGACGTGCCCGATCTGCCGCTCGGACACCGACCCGGCGGTGGGCGTCGGCCGGGTACCGCCGGTTTAGGCTTGGACGGCCGGAGACGTGAGCATGGTTGCAGGTTCTTGCGTGCCGATCGAGGTGCGCATAAAACATCGGCTGCGTGTCCAAAGCAGGAAGCGGCCATGTAAAAAAAGAGGTGATTGTCTTGTCTTGCTTGTTATTGGTGGACACTGTAATGGCTTTTTTTAAAAATCTTTGTCTCGCTGACACTGACACCGTAATGGCTTGTTATCGGGAAACTTGAAGGCTGTAACCGTATTTTCTCTGCCCGCTTGCCGGTTTCATGTGGGCATGGGTAGGAAACTACTCCACTGTGACCGGAACATGGCAGAGGCTGGCGGCGTCTGTGGACGTCGCGTCAAGATCCTTTGTGGTGTCGCCGTAGTTCTCCGACACCCAAAATCCTTAGGCCGTGCTCTTCGGATGAAACATAGACCAGGGAGAGGGGTCTGGCGGCGGCGGCTGCACTCCACGCGATGTCTCGGAGATATTTGTCCCCATACATGATTTCCACAGGCTTGACATGCACGGCGTCACGATTGGTAGTTGTTCGGTCGGCGATGTGTGGTTTCCGCGTGGCATCTTGCATGTCAATGATGGCGACGATGAGCTATGGTCCGGTTGCGGCAAGACCTAGTTAGGTGGCCCTTCTTTCAGAGTGTCCGAGTATCTCCGAGTCGGTCTCCCCTTTCTGTTATGTCGGAGCTGCTATGTTTTACAAGAACCTTGACTTGAACATCGTACGATGACACATGAAGGAGCGGTCTGGGGGTGAAGATATTTTTCATCACGGCTCTTGCGCATGTCCTCTCTAGAGCTCGTTATTAGAGTTGGAGTTGCCTGTTTCTGCGTGAGGAGCCAACTTTTTGGCATAGGCCGGCTTGAGCTTCATGGTGCCGCTTTGGTGGGGTATTCATTGGTGGACTTCTCTTCGGAGGAAGTAGGAGTGGCTAGCGTGATGACGATGATGCTGGTGTGCAACCTCGACGATAATCTCTGCTTCACTTGTATGTGTGCAGCTCCTGTGAGTATCCAACGGTGTGTGCTCTCGTGATGGTTGTGTTCTATGGTGGTCGGTGAGAGGTGTTTGTGCCGATTTTTGAATGATTTTCTGCTAATAAATTGGCCAACTCTCTTCCTATTAATTTATACAAATGGCATGTCTTTTGTCTCGTTAAAAAAGAAGCCTACCTCCCTCCTAGAGTGAGTAGGTGAGTGCTTGGAACTAGTCAAGCAAACTTTTTTGTCAATAAATTCTTAGGCTTGCACAGCCGGGGATGTACGTGGTTGCATGCTTTTGTCAATCAATTAGTAATTAAATATCTTATTAGAAAGTTCTTATGGAACTACTACAACAAAAACGAGAACAAGGACCAAACTGTCCAAGCGCCAGCCAAGCACGTCTTACCACCGTCGTCCGATCAGAGATAACCGTACCAGATCTATGGGGTGACGCGTCCCGAACTCCCCGCTCTTGATGGACTCCTCTCCGGACATGGTATACAGGCAGACACCAGTTTCGCTCATCCGGCAGCTATATATACTCGTGGAAAGCCTCCCCTCCAAGCAAACTACGTCCGGAGCAAAGCAAAGTTCAGAACCTACGAGGAAACCCGTACGGAGGTCGAGCGCACACCTCAGCGATCGCAGGTCTCGCCGCCGGCGCCGGGGACAATGTTTCTCGTGGATTGGTTCTTCGACGTTCTAATGAAGCTGGGGCTCTGGCACAAGGAGGCCAAGATCCTCTTCCTCGGCCTCGACAACGCCGGCAAAACCACCCTCCTCCAGATGCTCAAGGACGGGGTAATGCTTCTGATTCGATCTCTCGATCGGTGCATCGCTCAATCGCGGAGTTGATCCGATTCCTCTATCAGTTTCCTGATTTTGTTCTGTGTACATGTGCAGGCGCTGCGGGCGCACAAGCCGACGCAGCACCCAACCAGCGAGGAGGTGAGCATCAAGAAGGTCGTGTTCACTGTGTTCGACCTTGGCGGTCACAGGATGGCGCGCCGTGTCTGGAAGGACTACTTCGCCAAGGTATGCTCCCTCTGCTGTTTCCCCCGCTCTGGTGAACGCGATTGTCTAGCTGCTGAACTTAAATCGTCCGTCTTCAAATAGTTAAAACATGCGTGATGCTTTCCTTCACTAGTATTTCTTCAATTCCTCGATCGATAATATCCCTGAACTCGTCTGCTTGATAGGTTGATGCAGTCTTGTATCTGGTGGACGCTTATGACAGGGAACGGTTCGCGGAGTCGAAAGCGGAGCTGGACAGCCTCCTCTCGGCTGACGAGCTTTCCGGCGTGCCGTTCCTGGTGCTGGGCAACAAGATCGACATACCGTACGCGGCATCCCAGGACGAACTACTGGACCATCTCCGGCTGTTCAACTACACCACAGGCAAAGGCAACGTCGATCTCGCCGGCACCGGCAGACGGCCCCTCGAGGTCTTCATGTGCAGCGTAGTCCGGCAGGTGGGCTACGACATGGGATTCAAGTGGCTGGCGCAGTACATCAAGTAGAGAGGGCAGGGAGACTGGCATCTCTGTTTCTTCTTGTGATGTAAATAATATGAAAATATTTGGGTTACATACTTTTGAATCCTTCTATTAGAAGCAGCTTTGACCGGACAAAAAAACTTAAGATTGTAGTGTCAAAAAGTAAAGTTCCGTGCCCGCCCCCCCCCCCCCCCCCCCCCCCCCCCCCCCCATATCTCCTCTATGTAAGGAGCAACATCGATCAACTATTCAACTCCGCACCTCGCCGCCACAGATCGCACCCCGCAGGCTTCCCGAACAGGTTTCGGCCGTCTCGAGCCTAGGCGTTGCGGCCCGCACCGTCCTTGATGATGCGGGATTTCTTTATCTCCGTTCGGAGGTCCGCCGTCTAGTTCTCCTTGATGATGCGGGATCGGTGGTGGATGGCCGTCCTCTCTCCTTGGAGGAATCTATTGGCCCGGGCATGGAATTGCTGTTGCCTCTTCATCAGGTTCATGTTGGTTATCGCCAGGCTCTCCCATCTTAGGCTGTCCTTCTCCTTCCTCAACCGTCTGCTGCTGTTGAGGTACCTTCTCTGAACCTTGATTTTCGTCCGGGACTTGATCTGCAGAAAGAGATCTGGCGTTTATTTCGCTGCCCTGTGGCTTTCACCTCGTCTGGTTCTCGGAATGATTTCTGGCTTCTGGCTTCATTCGGTGGGGCAAGTTTTCGTTTGGATTCAGATTCTGTCAGTCAAGCTCTGCAGGCATGCCTTTTTTTTATATACGAAAAGGGCTCCTGCCCCGGTTCCATTCATATCGAAAGAAACCACCAAGGTCTACAACCAAAAGTAACCAAGTTCAACAGAAAACGAAAGCTACCAACTACCAGGCCGAAGCCGAGGTCTAGAACTCACACCACCAGTCTTAAGAACGCATTACAGAACCACAAAAGGGGCGGGAACAGCGACACAGCGCGTTACTCAGCGGGGGGGGGGGGGGGAGCACTACCCCTTCCACACTACAGCACAACATGGATGGAACGGCTCTCCTCAGGGTTGGCCTGCAGAAAAGCCAGCGATGCCCTCCCTCCATGTTTGGCCGTGGACGACGTGGAACGCCAAGAAGACACCCACTCGAAGTCCTGGCAGGTTAGCTCTCTCGCAGTAACAATGGACTTCTGAGCTTCAGCAGCAGCAAGTCCATGAGCTGCCCGCTGCAGGCATACCTTGGGGGAATTGCTCCAACAAAACGAGAACAAAGACCAAACTGTCCAAGCGCCAGCCAAGCACGTCTTACCACCGTCGTCCGATCAGAGATAACCGTATCAGATCTATGGCGCGTGTGACGCGTCCCGAACTCCTGGCTCTTGATGGACTCCTCTCCGGACCTGGTGACAATAGGCAGACCGCACACATCTGCTTCTCTCATCCGACAGCTATATATACTCGTGGAAAGCCTCCCCTCCAAGCAAACTCCGACCGGAGCAAAGCAAAGTTCAGAACTCTACGACGAAACCACGTACGGAGGTCGAGCGCACACCTCAGCGATCGCAGGTCTCGCCGCCGGCGCCGGAGACGATGTTTTTCGTGGATTGGTTCTACAACGTGCTGGCGTTCCTGGGGCTTTGGAAGAAAGAGGCCAAGATCCTCTTCCTCAGCCTCGACAACGCCGGCAAGACCACCCTTCTCCAAGGCTCAAGGACGAGGTATGCTTCAGATTGGATCTCTCGATCGGTGGGCTTTGGAAGAAAGAGGCCTAGATCCTCTTCCTCGGCCTCGACAACACCGGCAAGACCACCCTTGTCCAGAGACTCAAGGACGAGGTATGCTCCTCATTCGATCTCACGATCGGTGCATCGCTCGAGGAGTTTGCTGATTTCGTTTTGTGTATATAACTATATATATGCGCAGAGGCTGGTGGCGCACATGCCGACGCTGCACCCGACCTGCGAGGTGCTGAGCAGAGGGAAGATCGTGTTCAAGGCGTTCGACCTTGGCGGTCACAGGATAGCGTGCCGTTTCTGGAAGGACTACTTAGCCAAGGTATGTTTCATCCGCTCTGGTGAACGCGATTTATTTCCTTCACTAGTATTTCGTCAATTCCTCGATAATATCCCTGAACTCGTCGAGTTAATTCCAAAAAACCACCACATTTCGGCGGGAAATTCGTAGAACCACCACAATGCGGCCAAATTGCAGAAATCCACCAGTTTTGTGGAAATTCGATGCAATGTGTACTGATTGTCCAATTTGTGCAGACTAACACGATTTCTGACTGGCCCACTGTCAGGGGCTTACGTGGCGAAGTGAGACGGACGATTCGGGCTGCCGTTGGGCGGGCGTTAGCTGACGGGTGGGTCCCACCATTGAGTGGGGTAAGTACCGGTTCCCCCCGCCACATCCTCACTCTTCTTCCTCCTCACTCTCTGTCTCTCTCCCGAGCTCAGCACTAGAGCACCGCCGCCGCCTGGGGATCTGTCGCCGCGTTCCGTGCGGGCCGCCGGAGAGGAAAGGGATGCCCAGCTGGGGCGACAGCTCGTACTCGAGCAACTCCATCCTCGGGGTAAGTTGGCCACCGTCGGTTTCTAGGGTTTCAGATCTGGTAGTTTAGAGATCTGTTGGATTCATTCGATTTCTTGTGCTCCAGCTTGGATTTGAATTCTTCCCTTGACTAATAGGACCTAACCCCCATGGACTATGCTTCGGAGACCACTGAGGACGTGGCACTGTTTACAGATCTTTGCAGCCACCAGGGGAACATCATGCAGCTCTCCAGCTCCAGCGCCGCCACCCACCACATCTCCGGCGTCGCCGCCGCCCAGTACATCTTCTCCGGCTCCGGCGCCGCCGCCAGCACTTGTCGCCATGGGGGAGAGGGAGAAAGAACCCGCTCCACTGAACGGTTCGGACCGGGCGCTAGGGTTTTCTGGGGCCAGGGTGGGACCCACCCGTCAGCTAACGCCCGCCCAACGGCAGACAGATTCGTCCGTCTCACTTCGCCACGTCAGCCCTGACAGTGGGCCATAACTGTCGGAAATCGTGTTAGCCTGCACAAATTGGACAATCAGTACACATTGCATCGAATTTCTACAAAACTGGTGGATTTCTGCAATTTGGCCCAATTGTGGTGGTTTTAAGTATTTCAGGCACAAATGTGGTGGTTTTTTGAAATTAACTCGAACTCCTCTGGTTGATAGGTCGATGCAGTCGTATACCTGGTGGAGGCTGCTGACAAAGAGCGGTTCGACGAGTCGAGGGCGGAGCTGGCCGGCCTCCTCTCGGCCGACTTGCTTTCCGGCGTGCCGTTCCTCGTGCTGGGCAACAAGATCGACATACCGTACGCGGCATCCCGCGATGAACTACTGGACCATCTCCGGCTGTTCAACTACACCACAAGCAAAGGCAACGTCGATCTCGCCGGCACCGGCAGACAGCCCCTCGAGGTCTTCATGTGCAGCGTAGTCCGGAATATGGGCTACATCGACGACGGATTCAAGTGGCTGACGCAGTACATCAAGTAGACAGGGCAGAGGGACTGGCATCTCTGTTTTTTCTTGTGATGTAAATTGCATTATGAAAATAAACTCTGCAGTTTCAATTTGACTTATTGGTTATTATATATTTGGGTTATATGTTTTTGAATGCTTCGGTTAGAAGCAGGTTGACCGGACGATGCTTTCGGCCCCTGGTTTGATTAAGCTTAAGATTGTACTGTCAAAAAATAAAGTTCCCCGAGATTGATTTAGTTTGGCAAATTCCGGAATTTACTGTCGAGTTAAAAGTTATTCGTGGGGTCGCTAATGCTAGAGATATGGTCCCGTAGAAATCAGAGATGATCACAAAGCAATTTTGCGGATCCCTATTTGTGAAGACTGAAGATTTCAAGGTTCTGTTCTCAGTTAAATCTGCATATGAAGTCCATGTTGACATGCTTGATAGAGATTCAGTCCGAGGAAGAGGTGCAGACTCAGAGAACTGTGATTTCAGAAACACCTTGTTCGGTAAGAACCCTGATTCCCCACCAAAGGTACACCACTTTGTATGGTGTTTCCCGCAAGGCGTGGAGTGGAGCTGGAGTGCTGGACACCCGTTGCTCAGTTAGCAACAAATATTTAAAGAAGTTAAAAGAGGTCATAAAAAAGATCTGGTGATTCCCCTGATGTGCTGCTGGTGGAATGAGATCTCAAGAAATAAAGACCATAGCTAAATCCAGTATACAGCCAAGTGGATAACCTGAAAAACAATTGTAGTTCAAGTCTTGTTAAACACTATATTTTTCTTCAAATCTAAATGTCCCAACATAAAGACTGAACACCTATACGTATTTGAGCCATAGTTTTCTTATCAATACCGTTATGCCAATTACCAAACATATTGGTGATATGCTTGATGTCGATACTCATGAGTTACTTTGAATCTAGGAGTGCTAGATTTGCTTTAGAAAATATACATAAATTATATTATATGAATATTGCTTTTAAGAGTTTTTTGCGCAGACTGCTGGGCTAAAAATCAATTGCAGCAAGTGTACTTTCTACCCTATAAGATATGATGGCATTGATTTACGGGAGACTTCGGATGGACATGGGTGTGGCATTGGGTCTCTGCCCTACACCTACCGTGGCCTGCCAATCAATGTCAAAAACCATAAAAGGATTGATTACCAAGCTTACATTGACAGAGTGGCGGGCAGACTAAAACCTTGGAAAGGGAAGCATCTGAATAGGAAAGGAAGGCTCGCCTTGATTAACTCTGTGTTAACATCCACGCTGACCTACCTTCTGATGATTTTTGACCCTCCTATTTGGTTCATAAAGAAGATTGACAAGATCAGAAGAAATTTTCTCTGGGCTGACGATGAGATAGCATCTGGAGCCAAGTGCATGGTCAATTAGAAGAAAGTCCGCTCCCCAAAGCAATTTGGGGGACTTGGTATAAAGAATCTAAAATTATTTAGTGCTGCCCTTCTCCTAAGGTGGAACTGGCTATCTTGGACTGACAATAACAGGCCTTGGCAAAGATTGCCACACACAGTCAAGCCTGAGGACAGTGCCCTGTTTCAAGCTTGCACTACAATTCATATTGGAAATGGTGAAAAGTCCTTATTTTGGAAAGATGCTTGGCTCAATGGTGTGCCTTTAGCTGATAGTTTCCCTGATTTGTTCTCTCTGAACAGCCGGAAAAACCACACTATCAAAATGGTCCTGGGAAATGATAAATGGACAGCAACTAGATAATTTTGTTGCTCTTTGGACGCAGCTGCAATTGGTTAATCTCTCAGACACTGGAACAAAACTAACAATAATTGCTACTCTGCTGCTGCTACCTACACTGCATGTTTCCAGGACTGGGATCCAAAGCCAAACATTGTCGCGGTCTGGGATGTAAAAATTGAAGGAAACATCCAGTTCTTTCTTTGGCTCATGGTGCATAACAGATTGTGGACCGCTGATCGACTAGAGGCACGAGGATGGCCACATCAAGATAGGTGTGTCTTTGTGATCAGACTCTTGAATCTGCCCAGCATCTCTTCCTAGGATGCCCCTACGCTCAAGATATTTGGCAGCAGATGAAGACAACACACCCAACCGCTAGTGGAATTGCAGGCAGATCCACCTCTCCCACAGGGTGGTGGAAGAAAATCATGATATTCAGAAAAAACAAAAGAAGGAAAGATCAAACATCCATTGCGGTCTATGGGATGTGGCACTTGTTGTGGTGACCCAGCATACCACTGCATGTTGTAGTATACAAGTCGTTGACATAACACTCGTGAAGTACCAATTCACAAATATTACATCCCTCAGAGTGGTACAACAGAAACATAGCGGTCTTTATTCAAGCACTGAATATTACAAGCCATAATGTTACAAAGGACTCCAGCTCCTCCTCGGTCCAAAGAGGAACACTAGGTGGTTCTAAGTTGATACCACAAACCTTAGCTACAACTGAAAGTAGTAGACTAAACATGATGCCTAACTCTAGTCGCTTTATTTTAGGTGTCCGGTGCGACCAAAGTTTCTATCCTACGGTTCTAAGTGTCAGCCTCCTCCTCGATTCCTTCGTTGGGACCATAGGAGATGGTGTAATCGATGCCTTTGACTCCTCCTGATAGATCCGGTTCTTCATAGTAGACCTCCTCGTAGTCCTCCGGGCTTCCTTCGGTTTCTTCAAATTGGCCCTCCGAGTCTAAGCAAGGGTTAAAAGGAGTGGGGTGAGTAACGAGCGTTACCCAACAAGTTCATTTAATAGTATAGAGGTGTTTGATGCACTAGCTACGACTATAGACTAGGAAGTCATAGGCCAAATGCAGTTTTTGTAAGCATTTCTTCAAAGATTGATTTTATTCAAAGAACAATGTCCGTCAGCCTTCACAGGTTGATTAGAGCTTCGATGGGCTCCTTTCCTGCCGTGTTCGTAGCTCCTTCCCAGAACAGGGAGTATCTTGATACTTTTTGTACACTCTGCAGAGGTGGTCACTTGTACCCATAGGAGATCAACACTTTGCTGCACAACCGGGCGTACTTTCCCGTCCACACTTCCTTGGTATGGGGCCCAGCCGTTGATCCGAGCCAATCACTGTTCCTTCCCGCGACCGTGCATACCCACCCTTTTGCGGCTCCAACTTCGGTTCGCTGCCCTCGCCGGTCTACTCTTTGGTAGTTGCCGACCTTGGCATACTTGCCTTTCCTAGACAATGAGTTAACCCCACCGGTTTTCGGTTACGCTCCTTGGGTAACACCGGCCTCGGCACTCTACCCCCGTCGTTGCCGCAATCCATCATAGACCGCTAGAATCGTGAATTCATTAGGGGGAATCCACCCATCCCGAAGCTCCGCGCAGGGAGATAACTGCTCCGAAACGGCGCGTCCGTTGATATGCATGAGGGAAAAGATACAGCTGACTCTCCCGTCCCATTCCAGACCCTATGGTTGACTGTATTTTACGGCACAAGAATCACTGCCGACATTGGTTATTAGTCCTAGGTGAACATTCCCGGTACAGTGGGACCTCCACCATACTCTTACCATGGTCCCACTGCCCACCTTCCTAGGTCGACAACCATTATGATTGCTAACCACTAAGCATATTCATTGAAGAAAAGCAGAACATTTGCCTTTTAATGCAATCATAATAATAATACCACCGGTATATTTGCAAGTACTTTGTTAAAGATAAACAAGAGGTATGAGCAAGAGTGAACTTGCCTGCAAACTGCAAGGTAGTGCAGTTGGATTTGTTGAAGTGACACGGGACCTCGGGTTCTGGAAAACAACATCATTGTCCGATAAGGGCAATGGTTAAAGATTCAAATAATGCATGCTCCTTTATAGTGTGTGTATTCCCTTTAAACCCCCAAGAAGTATTTTATCCTTATCCTAGGGTTTATATACTCCTTTTATGATTTTAAAGAGTATATGTTATCAATTGCTTCATTCAAGAATATTCTTTAATACCCTGGAATGGAGTTTAGTTTTGATAATGAGTTCTATTCTAATTAGGAAAGAATCCTAACATTCTTACCTGGTGAATTATTATAAGTGTATATACTCTAATTATGATTTTATCAGAGTATATATTAGGTGAAATTCATTCAAGAACACTAAGGTCAAATTCTTGAATGAATTTACTTGATCTTATTTCAAGAATGTTATTTCCTCTTTTACTTTTGTATTTAAATCATTTCTAGAGGTTTTTCTTTTAAAAGAAAAATTCATAAGGCAATTATGAATAAACCTTTCTTTACTCATAATATCACTATTTGAGTGATTTAAAAGGTCAAAATCAATTAAAGTTATTTTTGTAGAAATCCAACTTAATTTTTTGCTCTTAATTGGGTGTTGAAAAGATTTTTCTAGAAAAACCCTTTTCTTTAATTCAATTTCTACTTTTAGAATTTTGATTAAAAACTTCTCCCTCTCACCTCTCTCTCTGCCAGCCCTGGCCCACCTGTCGGGCCAGGCCCACCTGTCGGCGCTAGCCTTCTGGTCGAACCCGACCAGCGGCTCGGTCCGCCCGACCGGTCGCTTCCCCCTCGCTCACCCGCGTCGTCTTCTCTCTCGCGCTTCCCCTGGCGACTGCGTCGCCTCGCCGCCACCGCGCTCGATTCCGACGAGCTCCGCCAGTGTCCGCTGCTGAGATGATGCTCAATCGATAGATCAAGCGACGGCGATTCCGCCTGTCCGCGAGATCTAATCGATTGCCTCCTGGACGCTCGCATCCCCTTTCGCCTCCGAAGCTCGGGACCTTGGCCATGGCAACCTCGAGCTTGCTCTCGAGCTGCTAGGCCTTGTCCACGGCGAGATCTGGGCTTGGTGAGCTGGGTGCTTCGTCGACGTATCGTCGGCGACTTCCCCTGGCTCGATGCCGTCGTGGCCGCGCGGGCACTGCCTCGCCATACCACGGTGGTATCTCTTGGGCATTGTGTAAGTGCTCCTCCCCTTCTTCTTCCCCTCTGTATCTCTCTGTAACCTCCTGGAGCTTGCTCCATGCCCCCCTGGAGCTTTGCTCCATGCCCTACTGGAGCTTTGCTCCGTGCTGGCCAAGCCCACCTTGAGGATGCACTGGCTAAGCTCACCTGGAGCTTGTGCTGCCATGCTCATCTGGAGCTTGTGCTGGCCAAATTCCTCAACCTTCTGCTGTACTGGGGTTTCTCCCCAACCTGCACTGGTGCTATGCGATTTAGTTGGCTGTGATGTGTGTTCTTAAGCTCTATGATCTTACTGTTAAGCTCGATCATGCTTGTTTAGCTGCTACTGTTAGTTTCAGTCATAGTTTTAGTTAACTTTGTTAACTGAAACTTGTTGATTCAGTTAACTGCATATCCTGGTGGTCTGTTACTATTGAATTAATCACTTGTTGTTGTTGCTTGACTTGCTAGTGGCTAATCTTGATGAGTTTGATCAAGTGCATGGATAACTATGTGTTTTAGTTATCTCTGAATGTGTTGTTAATTGGCTAGTGTTGTTAACAGGCTCACTGCACTTTCTTGCAGTGCTTCTGTTGTGATGATTTAATGATGCAACTATTATGTTGAGCTTGGTTCTACCTAGCTGTGATGCAACATTTCATGCCTGCTGTTATGGCTCTTGCAGTAGCTTTTGGCTAACTGCTTCACTGTGATGCCTCCTTGAGGTGTTCACAGTTACTATGGGTGTTAAGTTTGGTGCTCTTGAGAGTAGATCACTCTTTGTGGTGATCTGTTGGTGGCTTATTTGATTGAAAGTGTCCCTGTCCACCTCTCTTAGATGCTTAACTGAACTTGGTTAATTTTAATTGACAGAGCTGATGGTTTTCTAGGTTTTAGGCCTTAGTCTTGGTAGCTAGGCAACCCATGTGCCACTCCTGGCCTTGCTCTTACTTCTGTGAGTATTTCCTTTGAGAAATTCCCAGATAAGTTATGTGTTAGGGAGTAGGTGCTGTGGATGGCCTTGTCTCCAAGGTCTTGGCCTCCTGGACATCCAAATGATGACCAAAGCCTTTGTTACATCAAGCTTTGCTTGATCTTTGTGTGGCTGTGCTCTGTGCAGTCTGCCTAGGAGAATAACTTGTGAGTTCTCTCCCAGCACTCATGTGTGTTGTGGTTTAATAATAACCTGCTACTGAAGAGTAGCTTGTTCTTCTGGGATATTCTGATTTCCTGCTTCTTATGGCAAGCCTGCTCCTCCTAGCTGCTTGAACTAGTTCCTAGTCGAACTATGTGACCATGTTGGTCTTTGGCTTTGCTGGATGGTTTAATTGATGATGTGTTGGGGTGTGAATCTTCCCTGTTGCTCAACACATGAGCAGGGTTGATTGTGTGGTGGTGATTTAGTGGTGGTGGTGTGTTCTTGATGATGATGGTGTTCTTGGTGTTGCTGTTGGTGGTGTGGTGGTGCTGTTCTTGGTCGACTGTGATCTTTAGCCGAGCCAATTTCACCACGGTGATGCTTTTATACTTGGTCTTGTGCCTTGGGTGTGTGACACCTGAGTGCATGCATATGGTGACTATGCTGCTATGGCTGCCTTGCCCATCTCGGCTGGTTTGGGATATTTCTACCCGAGCTTTGGTGATAAGATCAACCGTGTGATGTTTATCTACAGTGGCTTGTTATTTTTGAATTCCACTTGGCAAATGTTATCTTGGCAAATTGTTGTTTCCTTTATTTGGTTGCAGGTGCCAAGATCAGAAGAGAAGAAAAGAAAGAAAGAAAGAAAGAAAGAAAGAAGACTCTTAGTTTTCTTTTAGAATTTATAACTTGTAATCTTCCATTTCTCCTTTTTGTAGTTATCTTGGATTCTTTCCAAGTTGTAATATTCTTTTATTCATGAATTATGTAAAGACAATGTAATGTGTGTTGATGATCAATAAAGTTTAAGTTTGCCCTAAACTTTATTGATGTTTAATTTCAATTTCTTTTTCTTTATGATTGTTTATCCTTTCTAAATGTGCCTTTTTAAATTCAAAATTCAATCATTCAAATTCCAACTTGATTTATGTCTTAGTTCAAATTCCAAAGCTTATAGCTAGGGTTTTAGCGGTTTAAGTCATCACTCCTCACAACAATGGATCAAAAGAGATCATGTCCAAATCTTTCGCACTTCAAGAGTTCACCATTTCCCCTCGAAGAGAGATTCGATCACTCCTAGGTTTTAGAAACAAAAGCGCGAAAAAATCCTGTAATTTCAGATGCAATGCACAAAAGCCCTTCTAATCTACCCCGGAGTTGTCCTACGTTCTGGGATGTTACACCTGTGGAAGGAGAGAAATCGTAGAATCTTCAAAAACAAATCTTGTAACGCTGTTAATCTTGTTGTTCAGATTTGGGAAGGCCTCCACAGCCTGAAACTAGCTTTTAGGGAGTAGTCGATGTTGTTTTGTTCTTCTTCTCCTGGCTTAGCCATTGTATAGTTTTTCCCCCTTATATAATGAAAAAGGAGAGCTCCTCATGTTGCCCGTCAAAAAAATCTTGCTTTTGAATGCACCAAAAATGATTATTAGTAATCTTTCATATGAACATATATTGCATATTATTTTATGTTTATATAGAGGGTCCCATGATTGTAGCTTTGCTGCGCCCGAAATCTCATGACATGAGCGGACAAGGATAGATCGTGGGTAGGATGCGCAAGCTTGTCCTGGATCGAATGGTCTTTTTGTAAGCATAAGCAAAAGCTTTGTCCCAGTCTATTAATCAAGGAGTTTGAACAAGGTTTCTAAAACAAACATTACAACCAGACTACTCTCCCGGCATTAATTCGTTCAAATGCTAAGCGCCCACAAAAACCAAAAGTTTTTCACATTCCTTAATATTATCAAAAACTATCATAGGGGTCGTACGTTTATTGCGGAAGACGCGGGGTTCCTCTTTTCCCATATTTGTTGTAAGCAAAGTGATGAAACCAATGGCTTTGCAGTGGGGGTTCAGGCTCCGGTCGTGTCACACCTAGGGACAGAGCAAGGATTACAAATTAGAAGGAAGCAATTGAATATAAATTTACTTGGAGGGGGCCATCTAGTTAAGTTTTACTTAATTTGGGATCAGTCTACATATTTTACAGGGGTTTTTTCAGAGAAAACAATTAACATAGGGGGAGGCCATGGTCCCAGCTTGCCTCCTCCTAGCTCCGTCCGTACTCACACCACCATTATTGAGAGGTTGTTGACCAATGGTGGAGGTAAAGAAAGTAGAGCTCAAGGCAATTCTTTCTAAGGCCCGATTCCTATTGCTGAAACAGCATTGCATAAAGAGATGTTGCAGACTTTTATTTTTTTGCAAACCGGACATAGTTCACAATTTGTCCATTCTCTCTTCTCAAAACGGTCCACTGTCCATAGCGTGACCTGATGAGTAAGCCAAGCTAGGAATTTGGTTTATGGGGTGGCCAAATTCTTCCAAACCATTTTGTTCATGTTGGTGGATATTGCTCCAAAAGAATTGAGCTTTGTATGCCAAAGATGCCAAATATTAACCACTTGGAGAAAGCATCTAAGCTACGTCATCCTCCACATCCTCGTTAAGATGAATATTTTGAAGTTAGGTCCAAAGATTGACAAATTGCTTTAAATGGACAAAAGTGAAGCACTCCGTTAACTTGATTTTCTCAATCTAATCGTTTGTATGCAATGCAATCTTGACCTTGCATTTTTTTCCCCCTAAACTTATGAGCGGTGCAATGTCTTGCAACACTGATCCATTCGACCATGGAGCATCCCAAAGAAGGCATTTTTTTTCCTTTTCCCAACCAAATTATTAGTTGCGTCCGCATGGTTACACCCAAATGTTTACTTAATGGCCTCTTGTACGAGGTTTTATGCACGTCCTCATCATAACGGTGACTGCGATTCACCGCAGACTAGTAGGAAAAAACAAGATAAACACGGTGACCTGCAGCTTGCTTTCACATCTGAAGTTTGCATTCACATCACATAAACACGATGCACAGGAAAAAAAAAGAGAAATAGGCAGATAAAGACACGAATAATGTCCTTTTCAGCTAGCTGGTAAAATTTCGGCAGAGGACAGGTGCTTCCATTTTTCAGCTGCCAATTGTTTATCCACCACGATCCTCAAGACCTAAACAATAGGCGGAGAGCAAAACGTAAACATATTATTTCTTGGTAAAAAGCTTAACCACCTATATATAATTTAAAGATAGAGCTGTATACACATCATATATAATGGGAAATTTGAGTAAAATTTTGGTTTTCAATGGCCTAAGTACACCTAAATTTTATATACTGGATCCGCAGTTGTAGACAACAAAGACAGAAACTTCCCCCAATTGTTTACGTCCACCCAACAAGGCTCACAAATATGCAATACAGACCACAAAAACCCTGCAGTAGCCTTTATCAGTAATTATTCAGCAAAAGTTTTGTAACAGTGGTTGCATTCTTCCACAGTAGCCTCAGAGTTCTCCAATAATAACTTCAGGAAAATAAATGTTAGACTACTCACAGCCACTTCTATTGAAGAAAAATACTGATATACTCTTATATTGCTCGCCTCAGGATCGTCCAACGGGATTACTACTAAGTTCTTCCACAATAACTTTTAAAATAAATATTATTTGGTACAAAAAATACTTTATTTTTTACCCCCTTTTATACTCTATATAATATACTTTTATGCATACATTATATTAAAGCTGAAGAACTATGCATACTCTATCTTTTTTATTGATCGGCTCATACATTTTTCTATTGATCGTATTATACCTTGTTTTATCAATCGCCTCAAGGTCACCTACGGGCATACTCCACTATTCTTTGCCTCCCGATCACCATATGGGAATACTACTGCCTTCTTCCATGCAAAAAATGCTCCGTTATTTGTTGCCTCTTTTATTTATGAAAAATATTATTACCTTTTTTAATTGATTGCATCATGGTCACATCATTGGATCGTTCGTCGCCCTTTATCCGGAAAAATATTACTACCTTCCCTCTTTATTCGCTTTACGATCACTATTTATTTTCTCTTTTTGTTTGAGAAAAATATTACTATCTTCTTTTATTGATTCTTCTTATATCATTTTAATGATCACAAATTAGCTATATACACCAAGAAGTAAACACTATGGGCCATCGTGCCAGGATTGGTGTTTTTGCTCCCAGGTACATATGCTCTCTTTATTTGAATGTAATATTTGACACATTTTGAAATGTCAAAAAAATTCAAACAAAAAATTCACACGTACTTCTTCACACGTTGTGTGTGCACAAAGTCGTTTCATGAAAAATCGACTTGTCGTTTGGTCTACGTAAAAAAGATAAAAATTGGTGCTAAAAACAAGACATTTTATGGTACATGTTTTGTCTTTTTTACACCGACCACGTGCAATGTCGTTTTTTCGTGAAACTTTACGAACGCATATGGATTATGAAGATGTACATGTGAATTTTTTCGTTTAAATTTTTTTAATACTTTGAAATATGTTTTTTAGCATAGTGAGCATATGCACATGGAAGTCAAATTGAATTTCCGCCGTCGCGCCAACCTTCCTAGCTTTTTATTACATAATAATGGTGACCGAGCTTCACCGGAGACTAGCAGTATCGCCAACATTCTTGTCCATCAGCTAAACACGGAGCGGATGATGTCCTTTCAGCTAGCTAGTAAAATCTCGGCAATAGACAGGTGCTCCCATTTTTCAGCTGCCAATTGTTTACGTCCACCAGACCACCACGATCGTCAAGACCTCGACATTAACCGAACTGGGCTAGCAACAGCCGAGACACAGAAACTTCTCCCAATTGTTTACATCCACCCAACAGGGCTCGCAAATCACAATACATACAGACGAGAAACCTTGACAGCGTCAGCGTACCACCGCCGTCCACCGGTTGCTGTCGCGTACAAACAAGATGAAACCTTTTTGCCAAGCCCCGTGATTTCCCCTTCGTTTCGCGATGAATCAGCATTCAGGCAACCAATTTGTTTAGCCCTTCTGACCACAGCATTGGTTTCCACGTACTTGCGCTTTGCTACAATAATTCGCTTAAAAACGTGTGCCACGATTATAAGAGCAAGTACAATAAGTCCTAGTCAGCTGGCTATAAGGAATAAAATAGTATTTTTGTGCTTAGTTGGAGGAGAGAGAGAATAAGAGAGAGAAGAGAAGTGGGCTCTCATGCAAGAGCCAGCTCTAGCACGTGCTCCTAGGCACTTTGTGAGAGTGTAAAATGGGCCATAGTGATAACTCTTTATAACTTGCTATTGTATCTACTAACTATAAGGTTGGCTATAGCTGATATGGCAGTGCTATAGAGCCAGCAGCGGGCTCTTCTATTAGCCATGCTCTAAAGCCATGCCGCGAGCAGCGAAGTCAGCTGGCTAGCTAGTCTGCAAGCTGCACACACGCTCCAATGGCCCAGTTTCCCCCGGGCGGCTTCCCCAGCTTCGCTCCTCCTCCGCCGTGGTTTTCAGCCCGTCCGTCGCCGCCACCACCGTCCAGCTACAAGGCGCCGTCCATCGATTCTTCACGAGGCAGGGTCGTCGCCGGCGTCTTCATCGGCATCGTGGCCGCCGTGCTACTCTACATCATCGTGTGCAGCCTCTGCCGGGGGCGCCGCGCTCGCGCCGCGGCCGCGGCCGCAGCAGCCGCTGGGCCTCAAACCAGCAGCGTGCGCTTGGACGAGCGGCCGCTTCGCTACGCCTGCGCCGCCGGCAGCCCGACGACCGGCCTGCCGGCGTTTGCCTACACCCTGTCGGTGAAGCGCAACGTCACGGGGGCGGGAGAGGAGGCGGCGACGTGCTCGGTGTGCCTCGGCGCGCTGCAGCTCGGGGAGACGGTGCGGCTGCTGCCGGCGTGCCTGCACCTCTACCACGCCGAGTGTATCGACCCGTGGCTGGACGCGCACTCGACGTGCCCGGTCTGCCGCTCCAAGACCGACCCAACCACTGTTTAGGTTTCTTCGCGGCCAACGTCTACAGACGTGTTGCTTCGTCAGATATTTATTTATTCTTGCAGGCACTGTTTTAGATTCGTAGTACTTAGTTTTGGTACTGTATAGTTGTACATATTGACGACTGTAAATTCTTTTTAGATCTATATAAACTTTGCTTGCTGTGTGTTGAAAATGATCTGGGATGGCCACAACGTACAGATGATGCATTCGTATTGCTTGTGTTTGTGAACGTCGTGAAGATCATTTTCTTACTTTCATATTCGTTCGACATTGCGTTCCTGCGTGTGCGTGTGTTTTGCGCTGTTTTTTATGTTCCTACGGGTTCGTTTGGTTCCTATCATTTGGGGCTGGAATCAAGGAATTCATTTGTTATTTTAAAAACTAGCCAGGTGGCCCTTGCAAATGCGAAGGCATCATCTTCAATATAGTGGAAACTACTAATACTTAAATTTATAATTTTTTAAATATAATATTGTTTTTAGGTATCATTGATATAATGTTGAATAAATTATCAAAAACATGGGAATCATATAATCATCTTTCATATTATGGTCTAATGATAATAATGTCATTTTCAAAAGATCATATATGTATATATCACTCACCATATATATCATGGGTATGTGATACAAAATAAGTACATATAATTAAAGTTGTAAACTAACAAAGATCAAAGTTTATTATGCGGTCTTAGATGCCATTTTGACATTATATTTGTAGCTTGTTGTAGTATATGTACAAATATAGTTTATTACTCCCTCTGATCGGAAATAAGTGTCTATGACTTAATAAAAAGTTTATACTAAGTTATTATAAATTTACCGACAGTTATTTCTGATCGGAGGGAGTACTATTTAATCTTTGATACTCCAATTAGTATGCTTTCAGGTTCACATATAAAAAATATAAAATAGTTACTAAATTTTCGCCATGGAATTTTTTATTACGTTGTCACCTTGTAATTTTTTAGAAAGGAAATTGTAGAACCTGTAATATACTCCCTCCGTTTTAAAATATAAGATGTTTTAGGTTTGTGAAGCAAATGCATCTAGACATGCTTTAGTGTGTATATTCAAATGAACCTACACACTAAAAGATATCTAGATACATTTGCTTCACAAAGCTAAAACATCTTATATTTTGAAACAGAGGGAGTATATAGGAAAAAAATTATGTGTCATACTGAATTAATATTGTAAATTTTATTGAATTAATATTGTAAAATTTATTGAATAAATATTGTATATTGAACTAATATTGTAAATTTTATCTAGGATCAATTTCTGCATCACTTATTCTTGGAGAGAAAACTCATTTAATGTAGTGTTTTCGATTGTCACTATGGATCTTGCGTGAGTATACAAAATTAATTGTATTTATTATTATGGTCTATCACACAAAACCATAAAGTTTGATTGCTATATATAATCTTTGTTTAAGTTGATATTTTCTTCTACTCGCATTCCCTCATATTTGTTCTTCAATCTATAATGTTTTATGGTTTGCCTCACCAAAATTAAATCAGAAAACATTGATCGCTTACTCAAAATATGTACATTTCTATTTCTTTGACGTCGGTATTTGTTGAATTACATTTTTTGTGTGCCTGTGCCTTATACGTTTATCAATATTGTGCCTTCCTTCCCAAGGTAGTGTTTCAACTCTCGAGTGCATTATTATAAAAAATAAAATTCAAACCTATAAATAATTGAAAATTTCACATATACATCCGAACATTCAACGTTCGCACAAGTTTTGGGAATATTTTACGTGGCCTGTGTGAAAAGACAAAAACATCATGTGAATAATCATAATGAAGCATTAAAATTTGTCTTTCTACATGGGACACAAAAAATCCTTTTCCCTTAACTTATGAGAACATAAATAATTCGGATGTGCGTACGGATATTTTTTGCCTAGCTCGTGGAGGAAATAGGTCAGATTGTACCAAAAGTTCGAGCAGTTGTAGCCAAACAAGATGCATGGATATATAAGGCTCAAGCACCCTTGACGAAGAGTAAATCCTTTCTAGAGGCCATTCCAAATCATTATACTCAAAGTCCTAGTTTGTTGATGGTTGTGTGCTCTTGATTGTTGTAGAGACAATGGATGTCTCCTTTTTGGGGAAAAAGTGTCTTTTATAGGAAAAAATGCGCTTTCAACCAACTAAAAATACGATTGTGTCCAACATTTTATTTATAGTTTTACCCTTCCACCAAACACCAAATTACCCACCGATGACAAGAGTAAAGGAAACTAGCTGAATTCCCGTGCGTTGCTACGAAATACCAAAAAAGCCATACAGAGACATATATGATGTAATCAACCCGAATGTCAAAAATATTTCAACCGTGATGTCAGATGTAAATTATGCCAAACATATTAGGTTTGAAGTATAATATGTTTGTTGTTGTACTATTGTCTAATACCATTGGAAGTATGTTTGGTTTCACCCTAATTTTAAACCCCCTTGCATGTTTCATTATATAAAGCAACACTCTCAAAAGTGAAATACTAACACGCCATCGATCTTCTATGTTTGCATATGGATTTTGATAAGTATGAAAACATCGTACAAAAATTATTCATTGTTTAAGTACATGGAAAAACATTTATAAAATAAATCTTTTTATATTTTTTGAAGAGAGCTGTTCGGTATCCTACCTCAACACTATTGTCGTCTTCCACAAGTCGCAACACCATCGTACTTTCATCGCCCGCAAGATCGGTTTGTGTGATCTGGTTTCAAGCAGTTACTTCAGGTGCGGTTCCTATGAATTAATGTCAAGATATATATAAAAGGCGGAACTAGAGAAGACGACTTTGAAGGAACTCCGATTTAACTTTTTCATTTATCAAACGCATTTGATGTGTATGTAGGATCAGTTTCTTCCATCTGATATACAGTACTGTTTAGTCGATTCATATAGTAGAATCATTTGCTCGATAAAATACCCAATATTTAAGAAAATACATTCTGGTTAAGCGTTAACCAACTCAACTGGATTATTACTATTTGTTATCTCCTAGGAGCACCAAGCTCCCTAGAATTGACAAGCCCTCCTTGCTCCACGAGGCATCGCCTTGTTTTGGGTCCATGTGTCTACCTGTTCGTGCAACCGACTCTAGGGGAACCGCTGAAGCCAGGAAGCGGTTCAAGACGCGTTCAAGCCACCGAAGCCAGGAACCAACTCTCAAAGTCTCAGTCGATCCCAATCGATGTCAATCCCCATCTAAGTCGATGCTCCTCCTGAATTCGTCCTCTCCGTTGTCTTCATTCATTGGCGCCGCTGCTCCATCACCCATCCGCACGGTGCCGTTGCTCCTGCCAAGCTCTTTCTACTCAGATGCTTTCCGCTCAACTCGCTTGCGCTGCTGTCCAACGCCTCCGGCAGAACGCCTCTCCGCCGCCGCATTTATTGCCTCCTCCACGAGGCTACCCTGTCGCTGTCGGACAACTATTCCCGCTCCAACCCTCCCCAAGCGAAGCGGAGATCGACGGCGGCGCAGGTATGGCTCTCTTCCTCCTCCCGAACTCTGGTTCGGCCGCTCCCCTCCCTTGCCCCATCCCGGTATCTCCATCATGAGCATCTCCAACACAGAGTAAGAAGGCGCCGACGCGACTCCTTGGCAGGGCCCCGACCGAAGTTCTCCGGGAAGACGGCTGCCGGCAAAACGACTGCTATCACGCGGCGCGGAGCGTGCTAGGAGATGAGAGGCGGCAACGCGGAAGTGGTGACGGCCTGACGGGATAGGAGAGGCAGCCGTCGTCGAGCCAACGTTAGATGCTGCGGTGCTCGAAGGTGCGGCCGGAGGGGAGGGGTCGACTGAAATTTGGCAGCGAAATTCGTCCGGCGATGACCCCAGCTCTAGACCCTCCATGCCATTCAACGACTCCCTTCAGCAGGCAAACCCACGGCCAATTCGCGAGCACGTTATAGACATGTTCCTTCCATGTCGTTGTAAACCCGTACTCTGCTTTGTAGTGTGCAACTGCGACTGACCTGCAGGGCTGCAGCTGAATTGATGGACTTCTTTCTCGGTCACTGGCTCACTGCACCTCAGCACCTGCGTCTTCTCGCCAGACATTCTCAAGTCTCTGTTGCAGATTCTCAAAGGCTTCGGACACCACATTAACCTTTGACCAAGATTTAGGCTATTTAACTTAGTGACACTGATGGTAGGTGCCTGCAACTTTTCTTCACTGACCAGCTCGGTGTACACCCTGACAGTTCTGTCTTTGCTCTAGCAAGTAGGCTGACATGTTCATCTGGAGTGTCTTGTTTACACTTGCAGTTCAGCAATTAAGCTTAAGCTAAAGATATGATTGTACTATCTAGAGGTGGATTGGCTAAGCTCTCTTTATGGCCATTTTCCTTAATATCTTGTGTCCATGATTTGGGGAAATCTTGATGCTTTCTTGGTTTTGGTCGCTAAAATGCTAGCTGTACATGCTTTCATTTTGAATAACGGGACATATATACTCCAATCAATTGAAGTAATGATCCAATCAATTTGATGTTGTTATACGTTTATGGATCTGGCAGAACAAATGCTGTCAAACATCATTGCTTTTCTCTGTAGTTCCTGTTTACATCTTTATTTTCCTGATAGTCATACTGTCCATATCATAAATTGCAGATTTTGGTTCGTAAAAGCACTTTGTTCTTTTGCCAATTGATTTACGTAAATTCCCTGTTTTACAGTATAGAGGAAAAGGTGCATCATAACACCTTGCAAATATTGATAGGTTTGTGTTGAATAAAAAATTAAACCTTTGTGTTTCTTCCATGGCGACATAACTGAATATTTTGATGAGTTCATGCCATGACACCTACAGCTCCATAGACGATAACATGGATACTCGGTTTACTAATAACTGTCGCAAATGGCAATCAAAGGATGCACCATAAGGTGGCATCTCGGCGTTGCCAATCGAGGAGCTGCTGCCGCTCGACATTGCTGGTCATAGGCTGGCGGTGCCAAGTGCGGGCTTGAGCCAAGCCCACCGGGCCTCCTGTCCTAGCCCAGGCTCTGGCTCTACGTCCACTAGATTGAAGAGGGTCAACTAGACAAATACTACTCGTAAAATCAAGCGGATTTTTTCCCACACGCATAGGTATATTAAACCTTTTGTTTTTCCGTTGTAACCCATGGGCATATTTCCTATTTTATATGATGTAAGCAGACCTTAGCCTTAGGTGCCCATGGTTCATAATTTCGCCTGCCTCAATTAGCATATGTGATACACTTGATGCTTCTATTCCTCCAAATGTTTCTGTTTCTAAAGGTTCGGTTGGCTGCAGCCTTTTGTTTTTGGTGATATGATATAGGTGGTATGCTCACCGATCGCTTTGTGAAAATTACACATTAATGTACAAGCCACCTCTTTCCCTCTTTAATCCATGTTGTAACACACGGTAGTCTAAACCCAGTTTTAGTTATATGCACAGCTCTCGTGTTCAGTAGACTACATACTGAATAATTTTTGTTTGATATATCTTTTCTCTCACCTAAAAGTAAGAATGAGGCATACAAAAGATTGTTTTTGGTATTCTAGAGTGCCCCAAACAAACGTTCTTTTCAAGATACAGGTACATGGTCTTCTACTCCATCTTCTCCTTTTCAAGACCCATATTTTCATCTATTTAACCTCCAACTTCATTGTCACAGTTCACTTCACACTATCTGATCCATAGTAAACTAAACACTGCTACATGCTCTTATTAATAAATAATTTAAGAGATATTCCCATGATTCTTTGCTATAGGTACAATTCTACATATTTTCACATTAAATCTATCTTTTTCTTCGCTGCTGTTTACTAGATTCTATAGAATTGCTAGCGGTTGTTGCGGTAAAGCAATCTGACAAGACATTGAACAAGCAGCTATAGAACAGAGACGTCCCCTTATGAAATTATGTGAGTTTGTGCACTTGGGAGAGACATAATCTTCTAGAATCACATCAAACTGGGGGATGGAGATAGATTCCATGGTTGAATTCACCACATTGTCTTTTTAGTTAATGCTTCCTACTTCGCTGGTCTTGTTTCTAATAAACTATTTAGCTGAAATTGCATGGTCTCATGCAAGATAATGAAAGATGATGTTGAATTATAACAGTGATCTCTCGGCCGCAGCAAAGCGCGCGAGGTCCTTCTAGTACTATCAGTAAGCTGCACCACATCCACATGACCACATGAACAACCTTGACAACGTCAGGTTACGAGCAGCGTACGTCCGGTTGCTGTCGCGTACAAATGCCCTCACATTACCCCTTCGTCAGACGCGCTTTTGGCAATGAAACGCGATTTTTTTTGTTTGTTTGGATCGTGATTTGTTTGTATCGATCGGTTTCAAGGGGATGTCGAGAGAAGAGGCTGGTCTGATACCATGTTAACGATGGGAGAACGATGACCTCTGCCTGGTCTCGGTTACGTGTTGATATAGATGGAACAGCCCCATCTGTGGCATATACATGGAAGGAATTAAAGAGATTAAAGAGAGACACAAAAGGCAGGAAATAAAGGAGATAAAAGAGGAAACACTCAATCAATCATATTGTGACCGTTGTGGATCAATCTCGTTGGTGTACTACACCATACGAGATGTCCAGGTCCAATACGACCGTTGCTATCGCTAACAGCCCTCACATTACCCCTTCATCAGACGCGCTTTTGGCAATGAAACGGCAATCGGTTAATTAACCCCTTTGACCATAGCCTTGGCTCGCAAGTCGTTGCATTGATCCGGTTATAATTTGCATCAACATGTAGAGTACTCCAAGCCGTACCACAAACAGCATTATAGCAGTTTGCAGTTGCACAGGACGGACCGATGGCTCAATTTCCCCGGGCCTTCCCCACCATTTCTCTTCCTCCTCCACCGAGCTGGTTCTTCCCTCCTCTGCCCCGCCCCCCGCCGCTATACAATCCTAGACCGCCGTCGACTTCACACGGCAAGATCATCGTCGGCATCATCATCGCCTTCGTGACTTGCCTGCTCGTATTCATCACCGTGTGGTCCCTCTACAGGGAGTACCGCCGCCGTCTTGATCGCGCCGCGGCCGCCGCAGCCGACGTCCGGAGCACGTCATCGGAGCATGGCAGCGAGCACGTCGAGGAGCGGCCGCTCCGCCAGGGCAGCCCGACGGCCGGTCTCCCGGCGTTCGTTTACAGCCGGTCCGTGAAGCACAACTTGCCCGGCGGAGGCGAGGGGGAGGCCGCCACCTGCTCCGTCTGCCTCGGCGAGTTCCAGCTCGGGGAGACGGTGCGGCTGCTGCCGGTGTGCCTGCACCTGTACCACCCCGAGTGCATCGACCCGTGGCTGGAAGCGCACTCGACGTGCCCACTCTGCCGCTCCGACACCGATCCGGCCACGGACATCGGTCGGCTTCCGCATGTTTAATGTTTTTTTTCTTTTTCCGCGGCTAGGTGTATAGTGCGTGCTGTTTTACAGATTGGTACTAGTACTACTGAATTTGTACATATGATGACGAGGTGGAAGCCATGCATTGCTGAATCATGATGCAGCAAATACCGCATGGTGCTCATGTCTGTTTCGAGTAGCCATGGTGCAAAGTACTTTTGGCCTTTTGTTGTTCAGGTCTGAGTGTCTGACCCTCAGGCTGGTGTCTCCAGCATTACTGTTAGGCAATTATCTCCAGCATTACAGTTAAGTACTGTTTATAAGCTGTAGTGTTGCCGCATAATGAAATTGATTCTTA
This sequence comes from Dactylis glomerata, assembly GCA_007115705.1. Classification (NCBI taxonomy): domain Eukaryota; kingdom Viridiplantae; phylum Streptophyta; class Magnoliopsida; order Poales; family Poaceae; genus Dactylis; species Dactylis glomerata. The sequence continues at coordinate 217,283 of QXEO01000536.1, forward strand.
GAAAATTGTATTTACAAATAATGTTTCCGATATTTTTCAGTTCATAGATTATGAAAAAGCTTATGACGGGGTCAACTTGGATTTCCTATATGAAGTACTTCAGATTAGAGGTTTTGGACCTAAAATTATTCAATTGATTAAGCAAGTTACCCAAAATTGTTTTCGGAAATACCGGTCGAAATACGAGAAAATACCGTCCGAGATTTGTCAATCGAACTGACAAAATTTGTCCAAAATTTGTCCAAAATTTGGCAAAATTATTTATAATTAAGGAAATTATGTGAATACCGGAAAATTTTGTTCGGTGATAACCGGTAAAACATGGTTTTTGGCAAGATTTTGGAAATCTCGACTGAGAAAAAAACAACCATGTCGAATACTCCCAACACCATTGTACTTTCCTCGCCTGCAAGATTGGTTTGTGCGGTCTTGTTTTCTGCAATGTCAAGATATAAAAGGTCGAGCTGGAGAAGACGACTTTAAAGAACTTCGATTTAACATTTTCATTTATCAAACGTCTTTGTTGTGTATGTAGTAGTCACTTTCTTTGATCTGATAAATAGTACTCCCTCTATGCCAAAATATGGTGCGTATAATATTTTTTTGAAGTCAACCCATGTGAACTTTGGCCAAGTTTGTACAAAATAATATCAAAAAAAATATCAAATATATACCATTTAATTCATTATGAAGTATATTTTAATAATATATACATTTGATATTGTCGATGATAATTTTCTCAACAAACTTGGTTAGAGAAGTTAGTATAGTTTGACTTGGGTGGAAACAATGTGCACTATATTATCGCAAGAAAAGAGTACTGTTTAGTTGATTAACATAAGTAAATAGTTTGCTGGGTAAAATACCAAATATTTAAGAAAACACACTCTTGTTCAGTATTAACCAACTGGATTATAACTATTCATTCTACCATCAATAAGCTGCACCACATCCACAAGAAAAAGTATACTGAGGTAGTGAGGTTGCGTTTCCGTTTCCTGGCATACAGTGTTTCGTTCGGCGTTTCGTTGAGCCTCTCATTTCCCTCACAAAGTACAGCAACTTCTAATAATTCAGAACTGAGAGTATTAGATATTTGAGTTACTATATTTATTGGTAAGTTGTTTTTCCTCCCATTTCCCTTTTGCGAAATAACCACCTCCGAAGGACAGATCTCCAGAAATAAAAGAACCACTTTGGGGATTTGGTTCTTTGAAATTTCCTGACTTTATTACCAAACAAGCAATTGGAGTGGGGATGTAGGAGGAATTTGCAAGGGAAAGGGCTTGATTTTGAGCACCCGTGAATAAACACCACAGTCAGTCAATCTCCCTCTATGTTTTATTTGTTATCCCGTGGCAACATACACGGGCTTATAACTAATATTTTGGAAAAACACACTCTTGTTCAGCATTAACCAACTGGATTATAAATATTCATTCTACTATCAATAAGCTGCACCACATCCACATCAACAACTTTGACAACTTCAGGTTACGACCTGGCGTCCGGTTGCTGTTGCCTACAAATGTCCCGTCACTTCCCTTCGTCAGCCGCGCATTTAGCAATGAAACGGCAATTGGTTAATTAAGCCCTTTGACCATAGAGTTGGCTTGCAAGATGTTCCATTGATCCGCTTATAATTGGCATCAAGATGTACCACAAACAACATTAATACTGGTAGCAGTTTGCAGTTGCACACGGCGGACGGAGGGAGCGATGGCTCAATTGCCCCCGGGTTTCCCCGCCATTTCTCCTCCTCCTCCTCCACCACCGAGCTGGTTCTTCCCTCCTTATCAGCCCCGGCCGCCGCGGACACCACCACTCTACGGGTGTGTTTGGTAGCCTGTGTCATCTCAGAAAGACTTTCTCACCTCAGCTAAGCTGCCCTGAGATTTTTTGATGTGTTTGGTAGCCCGCGTGTGTTCAGCCATGCCGAGTTCAGATGTTGTTTGGTGCTTGCACATGTCCAGAGATGATTTAGATCTGGTTTCTTACACAGAAGACCTTCTATCAGAAATTAAAACTGCAAATAGGTCCAACTTTCTTACACATAAGACCTTGAATAGAAAAATAAAACCCAATCGGGTTCTCTGGCTGGTGGCGTTGGAGCTGGGCGCCGCCGCCGGTGTGATTCCAGGCCAGCGAGCTGGACACGATGCAGACTGGGGGTGGGGCCGGCGTCGAGGAGGCGTTGGCCGCGCAGATCGGGGCGGGGCCGCCGTCGAGGAGGCGGTCGCCGTGCAGATCGGGGTGGGGAATACCGCGGCAGATGGGCGGCGGCCATGGGAGCTTGAGAAGGCGGAGACGGCTCCCTTCCATGGCGGCGTGACCGCGCCAGAAGGCTGCGCTGGTGGCGTCCATTGCGGCGGCGCTTGGGGACGTGGAGGTTGGCCGAGGCGTGCACGGAGGTCGCCGCCATCGGACGAGGCTTGGGGGGCTCGGGACAGAGAGGGTTGCGGGGGTAACTGGCCTGCTCGATGGGTGCGGGGCGGTGACCCCTAACGGGCTTGCTCGCTCGTGTGGGGGCCTTCTTCGGGGCGAACTCAGCTCGGCCGGGTCGAGAAGCTCGATTTGAGCTTCGCACCCGGGCAGGGCTGAGAGACGTTTTTCGTGCGAGGTGGGCAGTGCCCAGTCGGCCCGACCCGACCTACCAAACAGCAAGAAGTGAAAAAATCTGAGGTGAGATGGGAAAATCTGAGTCCGTCCGGTCTACCAAACACACCCTACGTTCCTAGACCGTCGACTTCTCAAGGCAATATGGTCGTCGGCATCATCATCGCATTCGTTACGTGCTTCCTCGTACTCATCACCGTGTGGGCCCTCTGCAGGGAGTGCCGCCACCGCCGCGCTCGCGCCGCGGCCGCCGCAGCGGCCCTCTCCGGAACATGGCAGCGGGCACGTCGAGGAGCGACCGCTTCGCAAGGTCTGCGCTGCCAGCCCGACGGCCGGCCTCCCGGCGTTCATGTACAGCCCGTCCGTGAAGCACAACTTGGCAGGCGGTGGGGAGGAGACGGCGACCTGCTCGGTGTGCCTCGGCGCCTTCGAGCTCGGGGAGACGGTGCGGCTGCTTCCGGCGTGCCTGCACCTGTACCACGCGGAGTGCATCGAACCGTGGCTGGAGGCGCACTCGACGTGCCCGATCTGCCGCTCCGACACCGATCCGACCAGTACGGGCACCGGCCGGCTACCGCATGTTTAAATTTATTTTCCGTGAGCTAGGTGTATAGTACGTGCTGTTTTACAGATTGGTACTACTGAATTTGTACATATGATGACGAGGCGGAAGCCATGCATTTCTGAATCCTGATGCAGCAAATACGGTGGCCATGGTGCTCATGTCTGTTTCGAGTAGCCATGCAGTTCTTTTGGCCTTTGTTGTTCAGGTCTGACCCTCACGCTGGTGTCTCCAGCAGCATTACAGTTACTGTTTATAAGCTGTAGTGTTGTCGGGTAATGAAATTGATTCTAAGAAATTAATATTGATGAGTAATGTTTCTTAAATCCAAAAAAAAGTAATATTTCTGATATTCTTTTCAGTTCATAGATTATGAAAAAGCTTATGACAGGGTCAACTTGGATTTCCTCTATGATGTACTTCAAATAAGAGTTTTTGGACCTAAAATTATTCAATTGATTAAGCAAGTTACTCAAAATGGTTTCAGAGATACTAGTCGAAATACATGAGAGTGCCGTGCGAGATTTGTCAATCGAACTGATAAAATTTGCCCGGAATTTGGCAAAGTTCTTTAAACTTAAGCAAACTATGTGAGGAAAATTCCTTCGGCATTAAAATTTATCGGTGGTAACCAATAAGACATGGTTTTCAGCAAGATTTCGGAAATCTTAGATAAGAAAAAAAATCATATCCAATAGTCCCAACATCATTGTACTTTCCCCGCCCGCAAGATCGGTTTGTGTGGTCTTGTTTTCTGCAGTTTCTTCACCTGAGGTGCCTATGGATGTTAAGATATAAAAGGCGGAACTAGAGAAGATAACTTTGAAGATCTTTGGTTTAACATTTTCATTTAATTATCAAACATCTTTGTTGTGTATGTAGTAGTCGCTTTCTTCGATCTGATAAATAGTTCTCCTTCTATGCCAAAATATGGTGCGTATAAGATTTTTTCGTAGTTAACCCATGTAAACTTCGACCGAGTTTGTACAAAATAATATCAACATGTAAAATATCAAAAATATACCATTTGATTCAGTTTGAAATATATTTTAATATCACATTTGATATTGTAATTTTCTCAATAAACTTTGTCAAAGAAGTTAATATACTTTGACTTGCATGAAAACAATGTGCACTATATTATGGCAAAGAAAGAGAGAGCGGACATTTGGAGCTCGAGCAACATGGAGCCCAAAATTTGAAGCTCCAAAAATTTGAATTCAAACCTTTCAAAAAAATCTGAAAAAAAAATACCATGATGTAGATAATGTTTTATTCTATCATTGTGTAATTTTTCAAACAAAATATGTTGTATTTTCAACTCGGCAAAGAAGACAAATTGAGATTTTATCCTCTGTGAACGGTGATGAATAGTAAATAGAAAACTTGATTTTGTCTTTTTGTGTGATTTTGTTATTTTTACTAAGCCCATAATGTAATGTATTTTCTGTTCTGAAAATTTACAGAATGATAGAGTGCAACATTACCTATGTCATGGTATTTTTTTATATTTGTATTCGAATTTTTAAAACTATAGAAAAGAAAAAAAAAAGGAGCTGGATCCCAGATGCCCGAGCTCCATTTGGAGTTTTTGAAGAAAGAGTACTATTTAGTCGATTAACATAATGAATAGTTTGCTGGGTAAATATATATACCCAATACTTAAGAAAACACACTCTTGTTCAGCATTAAGCAACTGGATTATAGCTATTTATTCTACCATCAATAAGTTGCACCACATCCATAAGAACAACCTTGACAACATCAGGTTATGACCTGCGTCCGGCCGGTTGCTGTCGCCTACAAATGCCCCGTCTTCTCCCCATCAGACGCGCATTTAGCAATGAAACGGCAATCTTTTAATTAACCCATTTGACCACAGCATTGGATTGCAAGTCGTTGCATTGATCCAGTTATAATTTGCATCAACATGTAGTACTCCAAACTGTACCGCAAACAACATTATATAGCAAAAAAAGGTAGCGGTTGCACACGACGGACCGATCGATGGCTCAATTGCCCCCGGGCTTCCCCGGCATTTCTCCTCCTCGTCCTCCTCCGCCACCGAGCTGGTTCTTCCCCCCTTATCAGCCCTGGCGGCCGCCGCCAACACCGTACATTCCAAACCATCGACTTCTCAAGGCAACATCATCGTCCGCCTCATCGTCGCCGCCCTGACGTCCTTGCTCGTAATCACAACCGTGTGGGCCCTCTGCAGGGAGTACCGCCACCGTGTCGCCCGCGCCGAGGCCACCGCAGCAGACGCTCCGCGGCAGCCCTCGCCGGAACATGGCAGAGGGCACGTCCAGGAGCGGCCGCTCCGCCAGGCCTGCGCTGCCAGCCCGACGGCCGGTCTCCCGGCGTTCGTGTACAGCCGCTCCGTAAAGCACAACTTACCCGGCGGAGGGGAGGATGCCGCCACCTGCTCCGTCTGCCTCGGCGAGTTCCTGCTCGGGGAGACGGTGCGGCTGCTGCCGGTGTGCCTGCACCTGTACCACGCCGAGTGCATCGATCCGTGGCTGGACGCGCACTCGACGTGCCCGATCTGCCGCTCGGACACCGAACCGACCACGCGCATCGGCCGGCTAAGCGTATAGAGCGCGTGTTTTTTACAGATCGTACTGAATTGTACTACCTCCATACCGGATTATTGGGCAAATTTGTATTTTAAAACAAACTTTAACCATTAATTTTAGTTAACAAAAATATGAGATATTTTACAAAAAAATTATACCATTGAAAAGTTCTTTTGAATATGAATCCAATAGTATAATTTTTATATAATATATTTTGTATTTTCTTAATAAAATTTAAAGGTCAAAGTTTACCTCGAAGTGCGCAATTGCCTTATAATCCAGTATGGAGGAAGTACATATGACTAGCACAATACCCGTGCGTTGCAACGGGTTAACAAATAACAATTTATTGAAGAAAAATAAAATTAAATTAAAGATTGTACAAAAATTGGATACTTTCCTATCAAAAGAGAGCCATGTCGGTCTTTTTTTTAGAATCACCAACACACCGCATCCTCGCAAGGGGACTCACCTGATGACACTGGTCTGATCCTTGATCGACCAATCCATATGGAGCTGGGCGGGAACTTCAAATAAATTTCACTACCCATATTCGACATTAAAGTGCTTACCATTGCATTATAAGGGTTGTAAAATAATTCGATATAGGTTCTCGCAAACCTTGAAACAATAATATGTAATTTCTAGCTCTCAAAATATCTTTATTTCACTTTGTTTTTTTGTACCATTTGAAACATTAGGTTCGGTGAAAAGATTTATTTCACTTGATTTATGTACATCAATTGCGACATTAAAGTGCTTACCGTTGCATTACAAGGCTTGTAAAATAATTTGATATAGGTTCTCGCAAACCTTGAAACAATAATATGTAATTTATAACTCTAAAAATATCTTATATTTCACTTTGTTTTTTTTTGTACCATTTGAAACATTGAATTCGGTGAAAAGATTTAGTTCACTTGATTTATGTACATCAATTGTCTCAAAATAAACAAATCTTGTTGGTCTCGATCAATTTTTTGTATATTTTGTTATAAAAAAGAAAACAGAGTAAAATAAAAGGCTACTGACGAAATCCCATTTATGCGAAAGGAAAGCATCTTCAGATAGTATTACATGGTCGCAGATTGTAGAAGATAGTGGCAGTAGTTTCAACTCACTGAAAGCTTGAACTTCCAAAAAAAAAGTCTCACATCTAGGCGATATTTAGATATTGGATTTGTAAATTCGTTGGGTGCACGTCTGAGCTGGTCGCTTGACTCAAAGCAGTGCACTGATGTAAAACAATGAACGCAGAGACAGAAAAAAACTAAGAAACGACACCGACTGGAGTTACGAAAGGAAAAAAAAATCGCCCTGCCGCTGTGCTATATCTCCGTCCCCATTCGTTGATTGGTTGCAGCATCACCGCAAGAACATCAAAGAGGGTGTCCACCAGCGGTGGCCGGATCCGGCCATGGTGCTGTTGCACGCGGTGGAGGGTCTGGGTGGAGGAGCGAGAGCCGTCTCCTCTCTGCCTCCGCACGGCCATGACCCCGCGGCTCTAGCGGCAACTCGGCGCTCCGCCTAAGCGGCGTTTCTGCAGCACTCCGGTGTCCCTGTGATTGTATCCCGGAATTAATGTCTCGCGTTAATGTGATTGGTGTTTCCTTGATTGTATTCCCATATTGATGTCTCTCTGTTAATGTGATTGGTCTTTCCTTAATTGTATCTCTGTAATATGTAAGGGGTATTTTCGTCAGTCACATGTTGTATGTCGAGTGGGTGGCTTCACCACCAACTCGAAACCAATAGTATAGATTCAATGAAATTCAATAAACCAATGTGTAATATTTTTACTACATGGGTCAGTAAAAGTCTACAAGAAATATGCTCATTACACGATTTTCATAGACATTGTTGTGTGTTTCTGGGATCAGTAAAATTCAGAGCATCACCATACTGTTTAGGACGAATAACACGGTTTTCAGAGACATTGTTGTGTGTTTCTAGGATCAGTAAAATTCAGAGCATCACCATAATGTTTGGGACACGGCTCCCCGACAGTTGGAGAAGGGATTAATAGGTCGACATCTTCTTGATTCAGTTGAGGATCTCCGTACAGATTTACCACATGTTTGGCACGGGAGGCAGGGTTCTTCAGGAGGATGTTGCTGGTGCTTCTAATACGTCTATTTCAGTTTTGGTTTAGCTAGACTGACGTAGGAGACAGCTGACAAAGTAATTCAGCTCTCACGAGCATATGAACAAACAGGTACAGAGGACTCACTTATAGCTAAAGAACCCAACACTTACCGATTCGTCTTTGAACGAAGTCATGATCGTGGCCTTCCGCGGACAGACGCAAATCTATGGCGGTAGGCATAGACGCCATGGGCCATCTCCATGTGAGCTTCCTCAATACACTAGCTTTCAGGAGTAGGAGGCAAAGAACACCAGGCGTGCCTCCCCAAGGACTCTAACTTCAGCGTGGAGGGCCTTCTAGTGCACGCCGCGCCGCTGCAACCCTTGTCGTGCGCTTTTCCAGCACCGCCACCGATCAGGCTCTGCCTCCGCCAGCGTCGAGCGGCGCTCTCTGATGGCTAGATGAATGACCAGCCCGTTGGGAACCCCAAGAGGAAGGTGTGAAGAATATAGCAGCAAATTTCCCTCAGTTAAGAAACCAAGGTTTATATCGATCAGGAGAAGAGCGGACAATACGACTGAAGGTGATGCTTGCAAGCTTCGCTACAGCTCCGGACAATTTATATATGGCGCCTCGTCCAAGCTTTGCTTTGCGAGCAGCAATGTGGAACCTGCACACAACACAACCAAATACTTTGTTCCCAACTTGCGATGAGGTTGTTAATCTCATCGGTTTGCTTGAAACAAAGGGTATGAGCGTATCGAGTGGAAAGTGATAATAGTATGCGAGTAAAATAAACAGTGCGAGTAAAGTAAACAGGTGATAGCAATATGATGGAAATAGGACCGGGATCCACAGTTCACTAGTGGTGTCTCTCCATAAGATAAATAGCACATGCTGGGTAAATAAATTACAGTTGGGCAATTGATAGAATAAAGATAAACATGATATGTCAAGAAGATCACTATGCGATTTACTCTGGGCATTACAACAAAATACATAGACCGCCATCCAACTGCATCTATGACTAATAATCCACTCACGGGGATATCATCCAAACACCCCATGAGTATTAAGTTGTGAACAACGGATAATTGCATGAAGCAAAGTGTGTAATGTAAACAAAGCATATGCCCTTGAGCATATGAATGTTATTTTCTCCCTAGTAGCAACAGCACATCTACAACCTTAAGGGTTTCTGTCACTCCCCTCGGTTAAATAGATGCATGAACCCACTATCGAGCATAAATACCCCCTCTTGGAGTCACTAGCAACTACTCGGCCAAGATAGCTACTAACAACGGAGAGCATGCAAGATCATAAACAACATAGAGATAACATAAGATATATTTCAGTATAGCAACTCAATCATAACACCAATATTCATCGGATCCCAACAAACCAAACATGTAGAATTACATAACGGTGATCTCAATCATGTAGAGCAGCTCATGAGATCTAAATATGAAGCACATGGTGGAGGAGACAACCATTTAGCTACTGCTATGGACCCATAGTCCAAGGTAGACTACTCACTCATTGCTCCGGAGGCAAGCATGGCGATGAAGAAGACCTCCGGTGGCGATTCCCCTCTCCAGCAGGGTGCCGGGAAGAGCTTCTGGACCCTCCCGATCTTCGGGTCGACGGCGGCGGCGGATCGCGATGTGTTCTAGAAAATTGATCGTGTACTTAGGGTTTTTTTGTCGGGGGGTCTTTATAGGCGAAGGGGCATCGTCATAAGTGGCCCGAGGTTCCCTCACACATAGGGGGCATGGCCAGGGCCTGGGCCGCGCCGCCCTGGTGTGTGGGGCCCTCGTGGCCCCCCTCCAACTCCTCTTCGTATCTCTGGAAGCTTCCGGGGAAAATAAGACTTTAGGAACTTGTATCGTCCAATTCCGAGAATATTTCCTGTGTATCACTTCTGAAACACAAAAACAGCAGAAAACAGGGAACTGGCACTGTGGCGACTCATTAGTAGGTTAGTTCTGGAAAATGCATAAAAGTGTCACGAAGTGTAACGAAATAGTAGGCAAATGGTGTAAAAACAAGCATGGAGCATCAAAAATTATAGATACGTTGGCGACGTATCAAGCATCCTCAAGCTTAACTCCTGCTCGTCCTCGAGTAGGTAAGTGATAACAAAAGAATATTTTTTGAGGTGACATGCACCTACACAATCTTGATCATATATGTAAGCATTTGTGAGCTGGGATCAAAAGAACTTAAAACATGGGCATGAAATATATAATCTTGACAATAAGAACTTAGCAACCATGTTATAACATGCAAATGAACACAAACAAAAGATCATGAAAATGAAACAATGAAAGTCAAACATGTGTTCAAATTATAAGGAAAAACATACAAATGGTTTTCAGCTTGTCCTTCATAGAGAGCAAAACATAAATGCATAGGACACCTTCAAGTTTAAGAGGGCGACTAGATACAAATAATTTCAGAACAAGTGAAACCAACAATATGAATCAATCAATGAAAACTTTGGGACAATGCATATTATACTAAGAATGACAACTATGCTCTCTTAATGGTACATAAAGAAAGAAGGTGGTGACTCAACATAAAAATAAAAGAAAGGCCCTTCGCAGAGGGAAGCAGTGATTGCAAGTTTTATAGACCTTCAAAAATTATGTTACTTACCGGCTTTGAGCTCTCATTGCCCCCATCATAAGCATCTTGAATGGTTAAAGTTAATGCGAGAACAATTATGATGCATATGCTTGACAAATCATAAGTCGAAAACCTCGTGCCCCGTGAATACGAGTACCCAAACCTCATGCTACTTTACTTAGAGTCCCAAGCAAGGCTCTTGTCATTGTAAGTATATATGTATCATCGAGAACCGCCAACGGGGTACCTCCATGCCCGATGACATGGAACAAGCCCACATCAAAATGACAGGACAAGCAGACAATGAATACCTCGACATCTCTTTTATTTGCCATTTTGTTTTGCTTTTTATTTGAGATGCGTCATCGAATGTCCACCATGGGTATGCTGCAAATTTCCACCATGAATTATGCATGGCTTAGATTGGCGGCCCAGGCGTTTCCCTAACACATATACAAACTCCATGATCCCCACAAGATTCCCAATTCATTTCACACTGCGGGCATCCATAAACAAAAGATCACGATATCAACTCAAATAAGAAGTGCAATGTTGAAAGCTTGCCCATGACAGCATGGATGGGCTAGAATCCAACTTACAACTTGCAAGCATAACAACTCAACATAAGAGACCACAATGTCAAATTTTTAAGAACAGGAAAAAGTAAAGTGTGCCTTCCGGTTCGTGAGAGCTTTACTGACCAATTTTCGCATAACACTGGTAAGAGTTTCATTTGAAGAGAAGATAAAAGCAAGTCAAATTTACTTGGAATAGCAAATTGCTAGTAGGTATGTATGGTGGACACTTTGGAAAACTTTGGTTTTTAGGAGTTGGATGCACGACTAGAGCTCATACTCAGTACAAGGCAAGGGCTAGCAAAAGACTGGGAGCGACCAATTAGGAGAGCTGTAATGGCCATAATCATGCAAAGCGACAAAGCGACATTAAAAGAAGCATAAGGTGGCATCAAAAGTCAAAAACTAAATAATCATAGAGGCTATTGGCGACTTTGTAAGAGTCTAACATGTGTGAGCATGCGCCAAGTCAACCCAAATAAAGCATCAAGGAGAAAACCAAAATAATGCTTCCATACAATAAAAACAACGCATGATTTTTTCAAAGGCTCATTAAGCAATCTCAGTTATTTGAGACAAGTCATGCTACAGCAAAAACACTAAGCATACTATCAAAAAGACATCAAGCATGACATGAAAAAGCCTAAGCCGTAGTCTACACAAGCTCCTTCTTATACCACTTTTTTTTTGCATAAAGCTTTTTCTCTTTTCCAACACCATTTGAAATTTTTATAACCACCTCTTTTGATGAAAACCAATAAAAATCAGAGGCAAAAATACACCTTGATGAAAAGATATGATAAGGTCTGAACGCAAATCAAGGTGAAAACAAATACCAAAAGCAGTAGCGGAAAAAGAAGAACACTCGATTTTTGATAAGAGTGAAAACTAGAGCGTTCTTGGTAAATGAAAAGCAAGATAACTTCTCCAAAGGAAATTTGTTGGGGTCCAACCATTTATTGCAGCAAACAAAACTAAACTAACTAAGAAAACTAAAACAACTGACGCTCCAAGAAAAACACATAGTGCATGAAGCAATAAAAATATAGTGTCTTGAAAGGTGACCTGATTTTTGCCGATGAAGAAGGGGTGCCTCGGGGGCATCCCCAAGCTTTGACGCTTGTACTTCTTGGATATTTCTTGGGGTGATGCATGGGCATTCCCAAGCTTGAGCTTTTGTCCATTCTTCAACTCATCTAATCATTCTCCAATCCGTACACTTGAAAACTTCCTTCATACAAAACTAAACACAAATCTACTAGCAACATTAGTGTAGCATAACATATAATCAACCTATTTTTGCTTCAGGTTTCAACCCAAAACCACCACATATAAAGTATATACTACTGTAGCAACTTCTCCAAAAGTTCCATGATCAAAAGAACTAAAAAAGAAAGCGATAAAGCGGCAAAAATGAATAGCTGACAAAGGTCGAATTTTTGAGGGGTTTTCTGTTGCTCAAATCAAAAAGTGTTCAACTAACAAAATCTGTCAAAACAGAACAGCTGACAAAGGTCGAATTTTTGAGGGGTTTTCTGTTGCTCAAATCAAAAAGTGTTAAACTAACGAAAGTTTGGATATAACCTGGGGCATATGCACAAGAAATTTCAGGTCCAAAAGATATACAGAGAATTTATACGAATTTTTACGGTGCAGCACCGAAAACAGTTTTAGGACAGCAACATCCCCAAATCTTTACCTCACTAGAATTAGAGGCTTCTCTTGGCACAACAATAAAATAAAAAGGATAAGGAGTGGTCATTACAGTAGTAATGACTTCCAAGACTCAAATAAGAAAAAGTACTGAATGAAAACATTGGGTTATCTCCCAAGAGTGCTTTTCTTTAACGCCTTTGAGCTAGGCGCAGAAAATTGCGAATCAAGTAACATCAAGTGATAAAGCATCAATTACCTCAGTAGACCCTTTGGAAGTTCCCGAAGATGTTTCAACCTGCAAGTCACTCTTAGTGGAACTAAAAGTCTTACCAATTTTAAGAACATGTTGAGATTTAAGCGCAGAAACCTTGGGAACATACATAAATTTTTGCTCTTTTCCAACAAACACTTTCTCTTTCTTAAATTTAAGAGACGAGAAGATTAAACTAAGAGTTTCCATAGACTCCTCTAGTTCACCAATCCTTAAGTTTTGATTATCAAGAGTAGTGCTAGCCTCTAAAACGGTGATTCTCTTAACAATATTTTCTATTAATTCACTAACTCGGCTAGCATTTTCTAGGATACTTGGCAAACTTTTCTCTAAAGAGCTGAGCTTTTCTAACACCTCCTCCAAGGTGGTCTCGGTTTTAGCAACATGAATAGGCGGTATTCCCACTAAATTTTCAATTATAGTGCATGCTTCTCCAGCGGGAGTACCCAGAAAATTACCTCATGTAAGAGTATCAAGAACATACCTATTCCAACTAGATATACCAACATAAAAATTTCTAAGAAAGATCGTGGTAGAGTGCTTTTTGGTACACCTATGATGAGCATTGTTAATTCGATACCAAGCATCTTTTAAACTTTCTCCCCCTTGTGGCTTAAAACTATGAACTTCTACTTCAGGATTACTCATTCTAACAATACTAAAAGCAAGCAAGTAAAAACAACTATCAAGGATTCTAATTTTTTAGGGTTTTTGATATAAAACGATGCAAGTAAAAATAAAGTAAAGCAAAACTTAAAACAAAGTAAAGGATGTGTGTGCGAAAAACTCCCCTTGCAGAGGTCTTCCACTTCTTCCCCGGCAACGGCGCCAGAAAATTGCTTGATGGCTAGATGAATGACCAGCCCGTTGGGAACCCCAAGAGGAAGGTGTGAAGAATATAGCAACAAGTTTTCCTCAGTTAAGAAACCAAGATTTATATTGATCACGAGAAGAGCGGACAATACGACTGAAGGTGATGCTTGCAAGCTTCGCGACAGCTTCGGACAATTTATATATGGCGCCTCGTTCGAGCTTTGCTTTGCGAGCAGCAACGTGGAACCTGCACACAACACAACCAAATACTTTGTTCCCAACTTGCGATGAGGTTGTCAATCTCACCGGTTTGCTTGAAATAAAGGGTATGAGCGTATCGAGTGGAAAGTGATAATAGTATGCGAGTAAAGTAAACAGTGCGAGTAAAGTAAACAGGTGATAGCAATATGATGGAAATAGAACCGGGATCCACAGTTCACTAGTGGTGTCTCCATAAGATAAATAGCACATGTTGGGTAAACAAATTACAGTTGGGCAATTGATAGAATAAAGATAAACGTGATATGTCAAGAAGATCACTATGCGATTTACTCTGGGCATTACAACAAAATACATAGACCGCCATCCAACTGCATCTATGACTAATAATCCACTCACGGGGATATCATCCAAACACCCCATGAGTATTAAGTTGCGAACAACGGATAATTGCATTAAGCAAAGTGTGTAATGTAAACAAAGCATATGCCCTTGAGCATATGAATGTTGTTTTCTCCCTAGTAGCAACAGCACATCTACAACCTTAAGGGTTTCTGTCACTCCCCCAGGTTAAATAGAGGCATGAACCCACTATCGAGCATAAATACCCCCTCTTGGAGTCACTAGCAACTATTCGGCCAAGATAGCTACTAACAACGGAGAGCATGCAAGATCATAAACAACATAGAGATAACATAAGATATATTTCAGTATAGCAACTCAATCATAACACCAATATTCATCGGATCCCAACAAACCAAACATGTAGAATTACATAACGGTGATCTCAATCATGTAGGGCAGCTCATAAGATCTAAACATGAAGCACATGGTGGAGGAGACAACCATCTAGCTACTGCTATGGACCCATAGTCTAAGGTAGACTACTCACTCATCGCTCCGGAGGCAAGCATGGTGATGAAGAAGACCTCCGGTAGCGATTCCCCTCTCCGGTAGGGTGTCGGGAAGAGCTTCTGGACCCTCCCGATCTTCGGGTCGACGGCGGCGGCGGATCACGATGTGTTCTGGAAAATTGATCGGGTACTTAGGTTTTTTTCATCGAGGGGTCTTTATAGGCGAAGGGGCATCGTCAGAAGTGGCCCGAGGTGCCCTCACACATAGGGGGCGCGGCCAGGGCCTGGGCCACGCCGCCCTGGTATGTGGGGCCCTCGTGGCCCCCCTCGAACTCCTCTTCGGATCTCTTGAAGCTTACGGGAAAAATAAGATTTCAGGAACTTGTTTCGTCCAATTTCGAGAATATTTTCTGTGTATCACTTCTGAAACACAAAAACGGCAGAAAACAGGGAACTGTCACTGTGGTGACTCATTAGTAGGTTAGTTCCGGAAAATGCATAAAAGTGCCACGAAGTGTAACGAAACAGTAGGCAAATGGTGTAAAAACAAGCATGGAGCATCAAAAATTATAGATACGTTGGAGACGTATCACTCTCCTCATGGTCCTTCAGCCCGCTCTCCTCTTGAGTACCAGAGGCGACGCATCGGCCTCGCAACGCCCGCAGCAAGGAACCATGGAGGAGCTGCAGATGAGAACGTGGGTTCGATGGATGACTGAAATAACGTTTTGGGCTAAAAAACGTTTTAGGTTCGGTGGGAAGAAAACGTATTTTAGGTGGATTGAAAGCGTACTTGCGAGCCACAGACCATACCTCTAGCAATATTATTAGTAGAGATAGCAAAAATACCCGTGTGTTGCTACGGGTTAATTGAGAATATTTATTTTTCTTTTCTTCCTCCTTATTACATCACTGACCACTTAGATACTGTCTCCCTTTATTGCTACAAACATCTTGTGCATGTCGTAATCTTGATAACGATATAATCGTCAGCACGACACAAGTTTTGGCCCAAAATCTATCAATTCATCAAAAGGATTCATCCATGATTGACAATTGTTAAAATCACTTAGATATTTTTCAAAATTGCCAATAGCGGTTTGTGCTTTTAAAAAAATTCAACAAAATGTACCTAGTACATCTAATTGATTCAAAAAAAAATTAAGAATTATCCATTCAATCGTCCTCAAACACCTCTCCAAGGTGTACACGCAGACGCAGGCACGCACCATCTGAAAATATGTGTACCCGCACAAGCTCCTGGTCTTCAGATCCGCTTGCTTCTATATACTGAAATAAAATGTTGTAGCACTTTCCTAAGCACCCGATTCACACATTTTTGATCTTTTCCGCCTCAATGTGTGTACCGTGTAACTATAGCAGCCTCCTGCCGGAACCATTCTTAATTAAGCAGCCGAAGGCAAGGCTAGCTGTTAGCCTGTCACATACAGCGAATGTGCACAAGTTTCATCTGAAAAAGCTAATTTACCTTTTTAAAACATATTACTTTTACTATACATGCATTGCTACGGTCTGATTTGGCTATGCATTAGACTACACGAACGAATTTGACCTTGGCTGCTCGATAGCTCAAACACTGTCGCAGTGAGTCGCGGCAAATTCGCGGACGCCTGGTTGTTCCTGCGCTATTCGCGCGCGTCCGCTTGCGCACGTACCAATTCCGGCGAGAGACACGCAGTGCCATAAGTAAGATTACCAAAAACGCCTACATTGGACAGCAGTAGCCAGTAGGCAGAGCTAGCGCTCTGTCGCGGAACGTGCAAATGGGCCAATCGAACGGCCATGCTTTCCTGCGCTAGCTTGTGACCGCGACGTACGGCCCCGCCCCCGCCCCTGCACCGAGCGGGTAGTCAGGAAACCGCCGCCGGTGGTGGTGGTGGACTGGTGGCACTACAGGAATAAACTTCTACGCTGACGGTTAATACCTAACCCGACGATTTTTTATTAGAGCAGTAGATATAGGTCGTGGTCTCGGACGTGATTGAAATTCGGCCATTGAATTAAGTATGCCGCCGGCGTAGATTTTTCTGAGTAGGTATTTTTATTTTTTTGGATCACCTTTTCTGTTTTACAAAAAATAAAAGAAAATGATAAAAAATTTAAAAAATAATATCCTTTAAGTTGTAGTTATACATGATCTAGTTGCTAGGAAAATTAAGAAACTTGAATTTCGATATATTTTGCAAAAAAATAAATTAGGAAAATTAAAAAACCCCAATTTTAGCACTCCAAAAATGAAACGCACTTTTCGTAGGATGAAACAAAAATCGGCCTCCGTGGCGTTCCTCGCCATCCCAAGGGCCACGCGCATGTCTGATATGGTCTCATTTCAACAAACTATGATATAATTATGGCTAAACCTAACTCATTTGACTTAAAAGTCATGTAACCTCGAACGTGTAGGTCATTTTTATAAAGGGACTTTCTGATAAATTTCTTTTATCAAGATTTGATTTTTCCCCACATCTAGGTGATATAAAATGATGCTACGCGAAGGTCTCGCATTTTTTTTGATTCGTTTTGAATTAGTTACGCCGATTAGGGATACGCATGAAAATGACAACGCACGAAACTCCCGCTCGCAGCCAAGGGGTGTAGAGTCCCGCTTTAATAGTAAAAGTTTAGTGAAAAAATGACATATTGCGGATCAAAAAATTAATTTTTTTAAAAAAAATCAGGAGCTCGTCTTATTAGAGCTAAAGAGCGAACTCACCTCTCCGTAAGGTTTACGTGACGATACGAGATATGTGTATCTCAGATGGTCTATTATATATGAGGGGGTGCTGTGTCGAGCTTTGTCGTTGTGCATGCAGTTGATCAGGAAGTAGCTGTTTCAAGGATGCATCGGAACTGGAGCCGGCGAGGAGATTGACGGAGCAACAGCCGCAGCGGGAGTCGTGGAGTAGCAGCTTCGTTGATTCAGAATACGTACCACGCACCGGAGGCCGGTTCATGCAGGCCAGATGCGTATCTTCCTCCCATTATGCAGACTTTCACGGTCCCCCGAAGTCTGACCTTGAGCCGTCGAGCAGCGGCGCCGCTCCGACGAGGGCGAATTTAAGCGTAGACGAGAACGGTTCGTTGTAGCCACCCTGCCGTGTGATGGCAGACGGAGGATCACACTTCTGCTCCGTCTGCTGCTCTCATGGACCACGGTAAGTCGACAATGGCGGCCACGGCGAGAGGTGCAGCCTCGGTGAGTGGTACACCACCACGTCCATGGCAGAAGCGGCCTACCGTCCCCTCGCTCTGCGTTCTTCTATATTCCCCACTTCTTCTATCTGTAAATATCATGCGGACAAAGTTAACTTTCCAACAAACAAACAGGGATGTTTGATTCTTACAGATTCATCCCCGCAGGAGCACAGGGGACGGCGGAGCCGCGCAAGAGCTGGCATGAGGTACGTTACGCTGGGTTGTACGCCGCCTGGTTGATCGGGAGCCCATGGTCAGGCGAAGGGGCGTCGTCAGGGGGCTGTCAGGGGCTCCTCCCACATAGGAGGAGCGGCCAGGGCCTGGGCCGCGCCGCCCTGGTCTGTGGGGCCCTCGTGGCCCCACTCTGCCTCCTTTTCGGTTATCTGGAAGATTCCGGGAAAAATAAGACCTCTGAAACTTGTTTCGTCCGATTCCGAGAATGTTTCCTGTGTAGCTTTTCTGAAATACAAAAACAGCAGAAAACAGGGAACTGACACTGTGGCATCTTGTCAATAGGTTAGTTTCGGAAATCGCATAAAAACGCCATGAAGTGTAACGAAACACAAGACAAATGGTGTAAAAACAAGCATGGAGCATCAAAAATTATAGATACGTTTGAGACGTATCAGCATCCCCAAGCTTAACTCTTGCTCGTCCTCGAGTAGGTAAGTGATAACAAAAGAAATAATTTTTGAGGTGATATGCACCTACACAATCTTGATCATATATGTAAGCGTTGTGCGCTGGTATCAAAAGAACTTAAAACATGGGCATGAAAGACATAATCTTGATAGAAGAAACTTAGCAACCATGTTATAACATGAAAATAAACACAAACAAAAGATCATGAAAATGAAACAATGAAAGTCAAACATGTGTTCAAATCATAAGGAAAAACATACAAATAGTTTTCAGCTTGTCCTTCATGGAGAGCAAAACATAAATGCATAGGACACCTTCAAGTTTAAGAGGGCGACTAGATACAAATAATTTAAGAACAAGTGAAATCATGATTATGAATCAATCAATGAAAACTTTGGGACAATGCACATTATACTCAGAATGACAACTATGCTCTCTTAGACGGTGCATAAAGGTAGAAGGTGGTGACTCAACATAAAAGTAAAAAGAATGGCCCTTCGCAGAGGGAAGCAGTGATTAAACATGTGCTAAAGCTTTTCATTTGTAAAGCAGAGAGATAAAAAAAATGGGTTTTGAGAGGTGGTTGCTTTTGTCAATGACTGGCAATGGGGTTCTTACTATCTTCCATACAAAAATGAAGCAAGTTTTTGAGAGAGAGATTGGCACTTTTGTGCTCTTTTATAAAGCTTGGCACTCCTCCCCACCTTTTTTCCTTTCTCAAACCATGGCTAACCGATTCCATCGGGTGCCCACCAACATTCACATGCCATGGAGGAGTGCCTTTTTCTTTCTTTTTTTTATCTTTTTTTTGGAATAAACAATATGGAAGATAGCAAATCCGACCACTACGTCCCCATGAACTGAAAACAGTATCACAAAACGAGAAGTGTTTTGAAGGTTTTTTGAAAGGTAGCACATGAAAATTTACTTGGAATGGCTTACAAATACCATGCATAGGAATTTATAGTGGACACAATGGCAAACTTGGTTTTTGGGAGTTGGATGCACGAGTAGAGCTCATACTCAGTACAAAATGAGGGCTAGCAAAAGACTGGGAGTGACCAACTAAGAGAGCAATAACGGCCATAATCATGCAAAGCGACAAAGCAACATTAAAATAAGCATAAGATGGCATCAAAAGTCAAAAACTAAATGATCATAGAGGCTATTGGTGACTTTGTAAGAGTCTAACATGTGTGAGCATGCGCCAAGTCAACCCAAATAAAGCATCAAGGAGAAAACCAAAATAATGCTTCCAAACGATAAAAACAACGCATGATTCTTTCAAAGGCTCATTAAGCAATCTCAGTTATTTGAGACAAGTCATGCTACAGCAAAACCACTAAGCATACTATCAAAAAGACATCAACCACGACATGAAAAAGCCTAAGCCGCAGTCTACACAAGCTCCTTCTTGTACCACTTTTTTGCATAAAGCTTTTTCTCTTTTCCAACACCATTCAAACCTTTTTGAGGAAACTCTTTTGAGGAAAACCAACATAGACCAGAGGTCAAAATACACCTTGATGCAAAGCTAAAACAAGATCTGAACAAAAACCAAGGTGAAAAACGAAAGCTAAACACAGTAGCAGAAAAAGAGAACACTCGTTGAACGATAAGAGTGAAAACTAGAGTGTTCTTATCAAATAAAAAGCGAGTTCATCTCCTCCAAAAGAAACATGATGTGATCTAACCACTTATTGCAGCAAACAAAACAAAATAAAACTGAAAACAAAAACAACTGACGCTCCAAGAAAAACGCATAGTGCATGAAGCAATAAAAATATAGTGTTTTGAAAGGTGACCTGATTTTTGCCGATGAAGAAGGGGGTGCCTCGGGGGCATCCCCAAGCTTTGACGCTTGTACCTCTTGGATATTTCTTGGGGGTTGCATGGGCATCCCCAAGCTTGAGCTTTTGTCCATTCTTCATCTCATCTCATCATTCTCCAATCCCTACACTTGAAAACTTCCTTCATACAAAACTAAACACAATTCTATTAGCAACATTAGTGTAAGGATAACATTGAATCAACCCTTTTTGCTTCAGGTTTCAACCTAAAACCACCACATATTAAGCATATACTACTGTAGCAACTTCCCCAAAAGTTCCATGATAAAAGAACTCAAAGAGAAAGCGATAAAGCGGCAAACACAAATATTGGCAAAAATTTGTCAAAACAGAATAGCTGATAAAGGTCGAATTTTTTAGGGGTTTTATGTTGCTCAAATCAAAAAGTGTTCAACTAATAAAAGTTTTTATATAACCTAGGGCATATGCACAAGAAATTTCAGGTCCAAAAGATATACAGAGAATTTTCACAAATTTTTACGGTGCAGCACCAAAAACTGTTTCAGGATTGCAACATCCCCAAATCTTACCTCACTCAAATTAGAGGCTTCTCTTGGCACAACAATGAAATAAAAATGATAATGAGAGGTCATTACAGTAGTAATAACTTCCAAGACTCAAATAAAAGAAAAAGTACTAAAAATAAATAATGGGTTATCTCCCAAGAGTGCTTTTCTTTAACGCCTTTGAGCTAGGCGCAGTAATTTGCAAGGATGCTCATGTGGGCGCCATATAAGAGCTTGAGGCAAAGGCACCATATAGAAACTTAAAGCAATAGAGAGCATCAACAAGCAAATGTGAAAGACATTTAAATCTGAACCACTTCCTATGAAAAATAGTCTTGTAGAGAGACAAGTCATAAAAGCGCAAAGCAAAAAGCATAGGAAGGCAAAACAAGTACAACTTCAAGAATTGCAACATAAAGAGGGGAAACTCAATATTGTTGAGATCCATCAAACCATGTTTCCCTCTCTCATAATAACTTTCAGTAGCATCATGAATAGAATTAACAATATAACTATCACATAAAGCATCCCTATCATGCGCCACATGCATAAAAGGATTAATACTCCCCACATGAATAATCGTAGTAGGAGCAGATTCAACAGAATAATTATTCTCATCACCATAATCATCAAAAACAGGAGGCATATTGTAATCATAACTATTTTTCTCCTCAAAAGTAGGTGAACTGAAAATATTATACTCATCATTATAACCATTATAAACCAGAGGTTTAGTATCATCACAAGCAAGAGAACAACTATTTCACAAAGCATACTCATCAAACATATCATCATAAGAAGGAACATGGATAGCACTAATGGTACAACAATTATTAACCTTAGAGTTGGTACCAAAAAGATTTTCAATATCAAAAGTAGAGTGATTTTCCCAATCATGATCACTAACATAGGTAACAGGCATGGGAACATCATCCCAATCAGAATTATCATAATCTATAGCAGGATCATAATGCTTCGGGGAAGATACCGTGTCCTCTCGCCTTTTACTCCTCTTCTTCTTCTTCTTCTTCATACTCTTCTTACTATC
This sequence comes from Dactylis glomerata, assembly GCA_007115705.1. Lineage (NCBI taxonomy): Eukaryota > Viridiplantae > Streptophyta > Magnoliopsida > Poales > Poaceae > Dactylis > Dactylis glomerata. The sequence continues at coordinate 239,401 of QXEO01000536.1, forward strand.
TCCTTTAGGAGGGAGAGACTTGAAGGGCATCTTCTCCACATATTCTTTAGGAGGGAAAGGCATCTTCTCCACATAATCTGGTTTGCTGATAGGAACAACAGAAGAAACTTTGGAGGATTCCTCCTCTCTATTAATAAGATCGAAACATCTATTAGTCCTGTCATAGCTTGGCAAAACATCATGTTTTATAAGATCTTGTAAGTAAGTATTTGTGAGGCAATCTTTAGCACAATAGAGATGACAACCACGCAGGGTACTATTAATATCAGCATCTCTCATATCAACCAATGAAATCTTTCTAGATATCTCTTCACAATTCAAAAACAAAGTAAGCTTATCATACTAATTGAAAGTAATCTTATCATCACAATACAAACCTGTGGTACTCGTTCGATTAATTGGGCATTGAAAATTAAAGTGACCCTTTTCACCGCAAAATTCACAAAGAAAAGGATAAAGCTCATAAACCCTTTCACTAAGCACATCTAGATCCTTGAGCCACATACTGGTTTCTTCATTTGCGTGGGTGATGCAATAATCTTCCTTGTTGTAACTCTGTTCACAAGGTCTATGTATTCCACAAAAATTAACATGCTTATAAGAAATAGTACTTTTAGAAGTTTGAGTATGTTTATTGCAATCATCAATAACAATATCACTTTCTATGCAAGTGTCCTGAAAAGGTTCATGATACACGTCCCCATTTCCTTTAGGAACATTCATATGGGAAGCAAAGGCTTTAAAGCAATTAACCATAATTTGAGGATCAAGACCATACTTAGCACTAAGATCTTGAAAATTAGCAGTTTCAGCGAAAGACTTAATGCAATCAAACTCGTAATTCATACCTAATCCTTTACCTTTGTCGCTATCCCAACCTTCAATATTGTTTTGAATTGTTTCAAGAAGATCCCACTTGGTGTCAACATCCTTGCTTGTGAAAGACCCATCAAAGCATGCATCTAGATAGTTCTTATAATATCCTGAAAGCCTTGCATAAAAATTATTAATAACAATATTACGGGGAAGATCATGAATAGGACATTTGCGCATTAGTAACTTTAATTTTCCCCACGCTTGGGCAATGCTTTCTCCCTCATGCGGCCAAAAGTTATATATCCGATTACGGTCTTTATGAATTTCACTTGGAGGATAAAACTTGGAATAAAAGAGAGGCACAATTTCCTCCCATGCAATAGATGAACCATCTTTAAGCAGCCGATACCACTCCTCAGCTCTGCCTTTCAATGATAAAGAGAATAGCTTCTTCTTATCTTGGTTCATTGAAATACCTGCACACTGGAACAACTCGTATAATTCATGTAAAAAGAGTAAATGATCACCCGGAGGGACAGTTCCATCTCTTGAGTAGCGGTTATTCATAACACATTCAACAATTTTCATAGGTATTTTAAAAGAACAAGGATCACAAACATCATTAGACTCATCACATATGGGAGATAAAATATCATCAGAGCAAACTTTCTCCACTAAAGCTGGGGAACTAAAAATATCATGCATAACAAAACCAGCTTCCCCAAGCTTAGACTTTTCCATAGCATTAGTAATAACGGGATTCAAAGCATTCGTAGTAATAACATTGCTATGCGAAATAAGCTCCAAAGATTTTTCAATTTTCTCTTCAAATCTAAACTCAGAAAAAAGACTAAAGAACTCTTTATTTTCCATTAAGCCTAACTAGTGAAAATAAAAACAAGAAACAAAAAGATATAATTGCAGAATCTAAAGAAAATAACTCCGAGCACTCACACAGGAGGATGTGAGTACCTTTTACCTTACCTCCCCGGCAACGGCGCTAGAAAAGAGCTTGATGTCTACGCACGCATCTGTTCTTGTAGACAGTGTTGGGCCTCCAAGTGCAGAGGTTTGTAGAACAGCAGCAAGTTTCCCTTAAGTGGATCACCCAAGGTTTATCGAACTCAGGGAGGAAGAGGTCAAAGCTATCCCTCTCAAGCAACCCTGCAATTACGATACAAAAAGTCTCTCGTGTCCCCAACACACCCAATACACTTGTCAGATGTATAGGTGCACAAGTTCCGCGAAGAGATAGTGAAATACAAGCGGTAGTGATGATTATAAGTAGTAATGCAATATGGAATAAAAATGGCAGCAAGCAAACAAGTAACAAAACAGCAAGTAAACGGTGTGCAAAGCTTGGAAACAAGGCCTAGGGATCATACTTTCACTAGTGGACACACTCCCAATAAATATAACATAATTGAACAAATAAATAACTTCTCTTCACTATGCTACTCTGAATTACTCTCCTATTGAATAACACTAATCATTGCGTAGTGGCTACAGAAGCACCCCTTAAAGTTCATCAAGTACTTGACAAACACCACTCATAGAGATATCCAAATCAAATCACAACTCAAGATAAATATTATTGCAACTTAGACCAAGTACTAACACGGTGCACACACTGTCCACATTACACCATGAAAGGAGGAATAGATCACTTCAATACTATCATAGTGATAATTATTCTCATAATCCATAAGAGATCACAGTCGTAGCCTAGACCAAGTACCACCACGATGCACACACTGTCACCGTTACACTATGGCAGGAGGAATAGATTACTTTAATAACACCACTAGAGTACACATAATGATGAAGAGTAGTGATGAGGTTTATCCCCGGCAATGCCCATGTCGAAGGGCTTTCGATCTAGGAAACGCATTGGGGACCTGGCGAACTCGACGGCGATCAGACGAAAGCAAAGGAACACGGGATTTACCCAGGTTCGGCCCCCTCGGAAGGTAAAAGGCCTATGTCCTGCTTGTCTGACTTTGTATTGACGGGGTGGCTTTGACGATGGGGTTACAATGGTGGCGTAGATTGGATCTAGCCAAACCAGAGAGCTCTAAGTTGTTGAGCGCTCCGGCGTGAGGTGGGTGGAAAAGCATCTAGCCTTCAAGATCTCCCTCCCAGCCTTTTATATGCGAAGGCAGGGTCTCAGGATTGTCTCTCAAGCCAGGTACAGATTGGATCGGTACTCAAACAAATGAAACCTAGTCTAACTCCAATTCTTCGGGTCCTTACTTGCACGCCAAGTTTAGCTCCTGGGCCACGCTAGACCACTGCCTTGATGGGCCTCAAGAGCCTTTCGAGAGAGACCCTTCCTGGACCGAAAACCAGGTAGGCAAATATCGGGGGCCCATTTGTCATTCCTTCGTCAGTAGCCCCCGAGTGCCTGGGATAGCCGAAGACTATGGCAGGGACTCCACCCGAAAGTCTTCCTAGCCGCACCCGATATGCGCACCTGGTCTGTGGAACCGCAAAAATACAGAGAACATTCGAGTAATACACTTGTTAGATATGAAATTTTTGAGCTACGCTCATTCAGAGCCTCGAAAGTGCTAAGTCGGGTTTGTAGAGGGATGCGCATAACCGGCCTGAGACTCATGCCGGGTCTCAGTTAATTGCATAGCCGCAAAAACATTCGGTTAGCTTACTCAGATTTGAGTCCCCCGACTCGAACCCGCATGGGCTGGCGCTACCCCGACCCGAGCCGCGTTGGACTTACCAGGTCGGAGCCCAGTTCATTGTGAGGCACCCGATGCGTCCATCGGTGCAAACTTCATACCATAGGTATGGAAAATTTCTAGCAGAGCACGTTTGATACGAATACCGGGCCATCTGGTGTTGCAAACCGTGGACTTACCTTCGTATTTGACATACGGCATCCGAACAGGTATATGGCCACCAAGATTCGGGCATATTGAATGAGGAGCGTTGATAGCCCAAAAGAAAGGTTCAAAAAGGCATCAGCCCATTCTCGAACAGAATGAAGACGCTGGCGGCCTAGGGATGTGTTTCGAGGGTCCGTAGTTCAAGCTCGAACACTTTGAAGGCATTACTGGGCCGAAAAAGACAATCCGAGGGACCGAAGCCCAGCCTCGAATAACTTGAAGGCACTGCTGGCCCGAAAAAGATAATTCGAGGGACCGAAGCCCAGCCTTGAATAACTTGAAGGCACTGCTGGCCCAAAAAAGACAACTCGAGGGACCGAAGCCCAGCCTCGAATAACTTGAAGGCACTGCTGGCCCAAAAAAGACAATTCGAGGGACCGAAGCCCATCCTCGAATAACTTGAAGGCACTGCTGGCCTAAAAAAGACAATTCAAGGGACCGAAGCCCAGCCTCGAATAACTTGAAGGCACTGCTGGCCCGAAAAAGACAATTCGAGGGACCAAAGCCCAGCCTCGAATGAACAGGCATTCCTTGCTCAAAGAACCCAATTCGAAGCGTTCAGCAAAAGACAGAGTCGTCGAAAAACCTTGTGTGTGTTTGGGTAGCACAAAAAAGAGGAGCACCAAAACCCCGAAGGAAACTCAGTCGAGAAATTATCTGACTGCAAGGAGTGCGTACCTTTGATGTTCGAAAGAACCCTTGCCAGCTTCGCCCTTTGAGTCGAAAAAGGTCAGCTTGCCCAACGAATCGCGTCATTGCTGACGATATGCTTTCTCGAGTTGTCACACCATCCTCTGCAGGAATGGCCTGACTCTGACAGGACTAGACGTATAGTGGGTCCACCGGCCGCACGTCCCGGCCGTTGACAGTGTTTGACCGCACGTCCCCCACGTGAGTGAGAAAAAACCGGCATGGTCTCCTTGATTACCGTGCGTAGTGGACGCCGCGGCTCCCGCGGTACTGACACGTGGACAGCTGGATCCGCTCTGCCGTTTCCACTTTGCCGTGGACGGCTAAGATCTGACATAGATTTCCAGAGGAGAAATAAATAACAGCAGCGGGGTAAACAGTCCATCTCACCCCGCCGCCACCGTCTTCCTCCTTGCGCACTGCTCCTGTAGCTCATCTCCCTCATCTCCATTCTCAAAGCTGCTGCTGCGCTCCGAGCCCATGGGCAAGAGAAGCTCCTCCGCGGCCGGAGCCGCCGCCGCCGCCGCCGCGAAGAAATCCAAGACTGGAGGTGCTGACACCCCCATCGTTGGCCGTTGGGTTCAGACCAAGGCCGGGGACAAGGAGCTATCCCAGGCCGAGAAGATGGGCCTCCTGAAGAACACGCCGGCGGAATCGCTCGCCGCTGGCCCTGAGATCATTCCCCGGCCTCCCCTCGGATTCCGGGTAATTTTCATCGCCTTTCTGTTGCGGGGTTTGTCTCTGCCGCCGCATCCTTTTCTCCACGGCCTCCTTTTCGCTTACGGGATTCAGCTCCACGACCTGAATCCCAACACAATTCTTCACATTGTGTGTTTCATCATGCTCTGTGAATATTTCTTGGGGATAGAACCCCACTGGGCACTGTGGCGCCGAATCTTCGTCATTCGGCGCCCTCTGCAATACCAGACTGGCGGCTTCAGCTGCCAAGTTCGCCCGGATGTCTCTTACTTCTCCCTCCAAATGCCCAAAAACAATCCCGGTTGGAGGACGAAGTGGTTCTACGCCAAGGACAAGTTCTCCGACGGCGAAAACTTCGGGCTCGAAGAATTTCAGAACACCACCATACTTCGCCCTCGCGTATCCTGGAGGCATGATCTTTCGGATGAAGAGATGAAGATCACGGAGCCGCTGATGGGGAAAATCGAGCAACTTCGATCTACTCCGCAGAAGGAACTTTCGGGACTTTAGCTTATCCGAACCTTCATCGAACGCCGGATCCAACCCCTCGCTGCTCGAGCCCACTGTATGTGGGATTACAGCGATCGTCGGGATTCGACCCGAATCTCCTCGGACGAGCTGCGCGAGGCTGAGATTGACGAGTGCGTACGCACCATCACGAACATAAAGAAGAAGTCGCCTGTGCCTAAAATCTTTGGCGCGGTGGCCTTCAGCAAAGCTTTTCCCTGCACCGAGGTATGCCTTTGCTCTTGGTCGAAAATTATTTTTGTTTTCCATCTGCGTTGATTAACGTCGAACGCGATCGAAACCCTTACACAGGTGATCGAGGTAGCCCGATGTTATCCGCCCCAGCCCGAGATGGGTGAATATCCAGGGCACGAATTTACCGAAGTGCCAGAGGGATCGACCTCTGCCGCTCCGTCGCCTCCGAGAGCCTCGAAGAGAAAACCGATTGCGGATGTCGTCGAAGACTCTGAAGACCTCGATGATGCCCACCTCTCTTCAGGTGATGATGATGACAGTGTGATCCCCGCGATGCCTTTGAGCAGTCGCCCTCCTCCTCGAACCGAGAAAAAGATCCTTCTGAAATTCGGTATCAATGCGTCATAAGTTTCCCTTGCAGAACTCATACATCCTGTGGACTTGCTTCGAATTAGTTGCTTTGTTTTGACATCAATGTTTGCTTCAGATCTTCTTCCGAGGGGACATCGACGTGTCCGGGAGACCAGGACCAATATCGAGTCCAGCCCCATGACGACGCCCTCGAAGAAACAGCGGACTCGCAGGAGAAGGCCACCGATGTCGCTGCCCCCGAAGCTGTTCTCACGAAGCCTTCGACCTCTTCCAAGAAGAAGATGACGGAGCATGAATTCGTCCTTTTTTCTTCGTCTGGCGAGCCTTCCGGTCCTAACAACCATGTAAGTCCGAAGATTCTAAACTTGTGTTTCGTGTGTTTGACCATCAGTAGCCCCCGAGGGTGAGTCTAAGTGTTTACACTTAGGGTTTCCCTCCGAACAATGACTCGAGGGTTGATCTCTTGTTGTGCCTTCTTTAGCCTGTTGTTAGGGATCTATCGAAAGTTTGTAGGAGCTTCTTCGCCTTGGAAGAAGAAAATCGAAAACTGTCCGAGCAGCTCGAGGACATACGACGTGAGTACTACCTCTTCTTCCTTAACTTCCAGCTCTGATTGTAGCCTTGCTTCTTTTTATCTGTAACACTGCTCTTTTCTGAATGATCAGGGATCGCCACGCAAGCTGCCGCTGACAAGACATCCTTGAAGGCGCAGCTGGATGACCTCACGGCAGAGAATTCGGGACTGAAAGCCAAGACCAATGAGCTAGCCGACGAGGTCGCCCAGCTGAAGTCTGAGTCGACCAAGGCCCAGGAGCTTGCCAGGACGCGTCGCATAGAGGCCGAAGCGAAGGAAAAAGACATGCAGCAGCGTCTGCAATCTTTGCTCGATACTTTGCGTGGTGAGTCCCCGACCTCGTCTGGATTAGTTTTTGTGCCGAAGAGTCCTATTGTTGACCTGGCAGTTTATTCTTTCTTGTAGCCGCTGCCGAATTGGACGCCGGAGCTATGAAGGAGCCCGCTGGGCTCGAATCCAGTGTCGGCCTCACCGAGTGCCTGAGTCGAGAGGTTGGCAACCTCCTGGCGAGGGTGCGGTCGATGCTTGTTCGCGTTCGGGATACGTCTGTACCCGACTCAGTCAGCGACACCATTGCGGGGATCATCGAAGCTCTGGCGGTGAAGGCGGACGGCGAAGACCCGTTAGTTGTCGCGGTTCGCCGATAGGTAACTATCGGCTCCGAGTCTGTCTTCTCCATGATGATGATGCACGATATGGAGTTTGATGCTGACAAGATCACGAGCACATATCCAAAAGACAAGGATGGACGCGACAAGTCCGCCAAGAGTTATGTTGCTCGTGCTCGTGATCTGGCTGCCCGGATGACGAGCTTCTTGGCCGAGAGGAACGAGAAGCGCACGGCGGCGAAGGCTCGAAAGCGTGGCGCATCCAGCGCACCATCTAGCAAGGCTGGTAGCTCAGCATAGTGCGAGTAGTGCTCCTGCCGCACCTCTGTAATTAACTTTTGTGGTACCGCCGAGGGCTGTTAATTTATTTTGGACCCCTCCATGCTGTAAAACTTGTTCTTCTGTTTTATTATTCTTTTTGATATTTGGTTGCTGATGCTTGTATGTGATGCCAGGCCTCTTATGCAGGAGCCATCTGCGACCTCTAGCGCCTGGCCTGTTGAGTATGAAACAGTTGGTAGTACCTCTGGTGCCGTTGAGCGGAGGGCGCCTTCGTCGAGCAAATTGACTCTGATTCGATCTCTGCGCGACCAGCTCAAGAACACGCAGCGTCAACTGAAGGTAGTTACTGCTAAGGTCGACGTTGCTCTGTCGAAGGCGTCGCTGGCTGCCGACGCCGAGAAGTTTCTGCTTGATGAAGTTGAGAACTTGGGGAAAGCTCTAAAATGTGAGTTTTCGGTGTCCTTTGCTTCGCTGTTCAATTTTGTCGAATGTAATCTTCTTCTTTCTTCTGCAGATGTGTGCCTCGACAGCGCAGCTGAAGCCCGACGTGTGAACGCGCAACTTCTTGCTGCTTAGACGCATGCCAATTCGATTGCGGACAATTTCTGGGCAGACCGGTCGAAGGCGATGAAGTTGACACTTCTTCAGGACAGGATCGCCCAAGCCGGAGTGTTGGCTGAGACGAGCCGAGGCCCACTTGCTCTGGTGCACGAGACGATGTTCCCTTTGAACAACCAGCCCGAAGGTCTACCGGCGCTGCTCGACTGGTTCGAGAACGGAAATGTTGTGTACTCCTTTGTCCGGGAACATTTGCGCTGCGGAGCCATGGTCGCCCTTGCTTTCGTACGTGCTCATTATCCTGAGATCGACCTGGAGCTTCTGAAGACGCTTCCTCCGTCCCCCAGTGGTCGCATTGATATGAAGCACCACTATGCTGCTTGCAGAGGCACAGCCGACTGTATCGCTCAACAGATTATCACCGAAAGTGATCATCAGAGAGCAAACCAGAGCGCCGCGGCACCATGAACTAGCCATGTGGCTGCGTCTGTACCTCCGCTTTGTGTATATATTGTATATGTGTGTCTTGTTTGTCTAGGGCGAAAAAGCGAAGCTCCCGAGCGTAGGTCAGGAGGGCAAAGCCCCCGAGCGTAAGTCGAGAGAGCGCAGCCCCCGAGCGTAGGTCGAGAGAGCGCAGGCCCCGAGCGTAGGGCGGAGCCCCCGAGCGTAGGTCGAGAGAGCGCAGCCCCCGAGCGTAGGCGAAAACCCCGAGCGTGGGTGAAGCCCTCGAGCGTGGGCGAGGACCCCGAGCGTGAGAGAAGCCCTCGAGCGTGGGTCGAAAGGCAAAGCCCCCGAGCGTGGGCGAAGCCCCCGAGCGTGGGGCGAAAGGCAAAGCCCCCGAGCGTGGGCAAAGCCCCTGAGCGTGGGTTGAAAGGCAAAGCCCCCGAGCGTGGGCGAAGCCCCCGAGCGTGGGTCAAAAGGCAAAGCTCCCGAGCATAAGCATACACAGATGTCGATTCATGAAGTGAGGAACTTGAAATTTATTGCTTGGTGCCGAAGGCACAATGTTGGGCGCGGACTGCTGCCGGCGCCTGATTACATAATAGAGGGGGTAGAGGGGACAACTTTGCTAGCTAAGGATAGAAGCGGCGCAGCTGCGCGGCGTTCCATGGGTTCTCTACGTCTTTCCCCGTTTTCGGGTTGCGTAGGCGGTATGCTCCTCCCGGGATGACCTTGTGGACGAGGTATGGGCCTTCCCATGGCGGCTCCAGCTTCGACGTGCTTGTCTGCTTGAGGCAGAGCACAAGGTTGCCCGGCTCGAATGAGCGTCCGCGTACCCGCCTGCTGTGGTAGTTGCGGAGGCTCTGCTGATAAACCGCCGATCGAACGAGGGTGATATCTCGAGCTTCGTCTAGTAGATCTTGGGCGTCTGCTAACGCCTTGACCGCGTCTTCCTCGACGTAGGCGACCACACGGGGCACGCTGTAGCGCACATCCGTGGGTAGTACTGCTTCTGCTCCGAAGAGCAAGAAGAAAGGTGTATAGCCTGTCGAAGAATTGGGTGTTGTTCGCAAACTCCAGAGCACCGAAGGCAGTTCCTCGACCCAGGCGCCTGCTGCGCGTTTGAGAGGTCGAAGTAGTCGTTTCTTCAGGCCTCCGCATACAAGTCCGTTGGCTTTTTCGACCTGGCCATTAGACTTGGGGTGCGCCACCGAAGCGTACTTGAGCTTGATGCCGAGGTTTTTGGCGAAGTCCTGGAATTCGCCCGAAGTGAAGTTGGTGCCGTTGTCGGTGATAATGCTGTTCGGGACGCCGTACCGGTAGACAATGGACTCGAAGAACTTGACCGTCGTGGTCGCCTCTTGGTTGGTGACCGGAACAGCCTCTATCCACTTGGAGAACTTGTCCACTGCGACTAGCAGGTAAGTATGACCTCCTCGGGATGATTTGGGGAGAGGCCCCACTTGATCGAGCCCCCATTGTGCGAAGGGCCAGGCCACAGGGATGGTGTGCAGTTCGGACGCAGGTGCATGAGGCTTGGTGATGAATAACTGGCATGCTTCGCAGTGCTGGACGATGTTCCTGGCGTCGTAGAGGGCGGATAGCCAGTAGAATCCCGACTAAAAAGCCTTGGCAACGAGGGTTCGGCTGCAAGCGTGGTGCCCATAGGTTCCTTCATGGATTTCTCGAAGGAGAGCGATCCCATCTTCCTGCGCTATGCACCGTTGGAGCACCCCTATGGTGCTGCGCTTGTAGATCTCCCCATTGATTATCGTGAAGGCCTTGGAACGCCGCATGACTTGTCGGCGATGGATGGGATCCTCTGGGAGCTCGCCTTGCATCAGGTAAGCCAAGTATGGCTTTGTCCATGTTGCTTCGATGAGCATGACTACGGCCGCGTCTTTCGGAAGATCTTCTGTTCCCGTCGCTGGGGCGGTGCTGGCCTGCCGAGCCCCCGAGCGTGTTGCTAACGCTGGGTCGGTCACTGGTTTGATCTTGATGGAGCGTTCGAATATCTCTTCAAAGAATACTCCGGGCGGTACTGGGAGGCACCTTGATCCGATGTTGGCCAGGTTGTCTGCCTCTTCGTTGCTTTCCCTGCCGATGTGCGTCACTTCGTAGCCCTCGAATTCGCCTTCGAGCCTATCGTACATGGCTCGGTATGCAATCATGTTTGCATAGGTTGCGTCGCACTCTTTCATGACTTGCTGGGCGATAAGGTTCGAATCTCCATGGATCTTAATGCGGGTAGCCCCGGAGGCTTTTGCCATGCGCATGCCATGAAGAACGGCTTCGTACTCTGCCTCGTTGTTCGAGGGATTTGAGAAACACATGCGGAGAACATAGCGCATCCTGTCCCCCTGTGGTGATACGAGAACCACTCCTGCTCCTGCTCCCGAAACCCGCTTGGATCCGTCGACAAATATGGTCTAGCTGTTCGACAAGTCTGGGAGTTCGGGCATCTGAGCTTCCGTCCATTCGGCTATGAAATCCGATAGAACTTGGGACTTGATTGCGGACTGGCGCTGGTACATGATCTCCCAGGGCCCCAGCGTGATTCCCCATAGCGATACACGCCCTATGGCGTCTGGGTTGTTGAGGATGCTGGAAACTGGATTCGAGGCCACCACTATGATGGAGTGGCATTCGAAGTAGTGCGGCAATTTCTTCCCCGTCATGTAGATGGCGTATGCTAGCTTCTGATAATGGGGGTATCTTTGCTTGGTCGGAGATAAAACTTCGCTTAGGTAGTACACGGGCCTCTGTACTCCATGCTCCTTGCCTTCCTCCGCGCGTTCGACCACAAGTACTGAGCTGACAACTTGATTCGTAGCCGCGATGTATAGCAACATCGGCTCTTTCTCTCGGGGTGTGACGAGAACTGGGGAGGTCGACAAACGATGTTTGAGGTCGTCGAACGTGGTTTGCGCCTCTTTGGTCCATGTGAAGTTGTCTGTTTTCTGGAGCAGCCGGTAAAAAGGGAGTGCTTTTTCGCCGAGCTTGCTGATGAAGCGGCTAAGCGCTGCGAGTCGACCTGTCAACTGTTGGACATGTCGAAGCGTCCTCGGAGGCTGCATGTTGATGATGGCCTGTATCTTCTCTGGATTGCCTTCGATCCCTCTCTCAGAGATGAGGTAGCCCAGCAGTTGGCCGGTGGGTACCCCGAAAGAGCATTTCTTTGGGTTAAGCTTGATGCTATATCTGTCGAGGTTGGCGAAGGTTTCTCAAAGGTCATCGAGCAGCCTATCTGCTTTCGCGGTCTTGATGACAATGTCATCTACATAGACCTCGATATTGCGGCCAATTTGTTCCTTCAGGCACGCCTGCATGCACCGTTGATAGGTGGCTCCGGCGTTCTTGAGCCCGAAGGGCATCGTCATGTAGCAGTATACCCCTGTGCGGGGTGATGAACGCCGTCTTGTCTTTGTCTTCTGCTTTCAGCCGTATCTAATTATACACGGAGTAGGCGTCGAGGAATGAAAGGCGCTCGCATCCTACCGTGGAATCGATGATCTGGTCGATTCGGGGCAGGGGGAAGTAGTCCTTCGGGCAGTGTTTGTTTAGGGTCGTGAAGTCGATGCGCATCCTGTAGATCTTGGTGTCCTTCTTCTCCACCATGACCGGTGGCGAGAGCCACGTGGCTTCCTTGATCTCTCTGATGAACTTGGCTTCGAGGAGGTGGTTGATTTCTTCGCCCATCGATTTGGCCTTCTCTGGATTATACCGGCGCATAGATTGCTTGACCGGTTTCGTGTTGGGAAAGATCTTAAGCTCGTGCTCGGCGAGTTCCCTGGGGATGCCTGGCATATCTGCTGGACACCAGGCGAACATCCTCCAGTGCTCACGGAGGAACTCGATGAGCGCGCTTTCCTATGCGGGAGAGAGAGTTCGACACCCGCGCCGTCTTGGTTGGATCCGTCGGGTGGATCTGGTGCTCTCGGGTGTCCTTGGTGGCATCTAATGATAGTTCTGGGGCGTTCTGCTGCACCGGTGGATCGATGTCCATCACAGTGGCTTCCCGAATATGGTGCAGCTCCTCGTGCACCCCAAAGGTTTGGGACATGGTGTTAAAGTCCTTGTCGCAGTTTTCAGATCGGGCGAAGCTGCCGCTGATCGTCAGTGGTCCTCTGTTTGCGGGCATCCGCAGCTTGAGGTAAGCGTAGTGCGGTACCGCCATGAATCGAGCGAACGCTGGTCGTCCGAGGATGGCGTGGTACTGCGAGGGCCAGTCGACGACCTCGAATTCGATCTTCTCCTTTCTGAAGTTTGCTGGCGTGCCAAAGATGACATCGAGATGTATCGCCCCTAATGGGTACGTCGGCTTTCCTGGGACGATTCCGTAGAAGGAGGTCTCCGTTGGCAGGAGATTGTTTATCGGGATCTTGATCTTTTGCAGTGTATCTCCGTAGATGAGGTTCAAGCTGCTGCCACCGTCCATGAACACCTTTTTCGAGGTGAAACCCCCTATCTGCGCCTTGAGAACCAAGGCATGGTGTCCCGGGCGTGGGATCTTTGGTGGATGATCTGACCTGTCGAAACCGATCGGATGTCCGGACCAGTTCAGATATTCGGGAGTGGCCGATGGTGCGTGTTCGGCGTGAAACACTTCTCTTGCGCGCTTCCACTGAACTTTATTTGTCGGGCGCCCTCTCTGAATCATGGGCACGAAACCTCTTGGCGGCGGGAACTCTTCTTCCTCGTTGGCCGGCTGTCGCGGCTCGACTTGCTGGATCGTGGCGGCCTGGTGGCCCTGCTGTACGACATTCGCTGGTGGGTTAGGCGGTGGTGGTGGAGCGTTGAAGGCTATTGCCCCTGCCACTGGCTGCTCGGTGCCCATCCTCTCCTGAAGTGCCCGGTTGAGACGAAGGAATTCTCTACACTCGATGAGGAGGTGCGCAGGTCTTCGTACTCCATCCTTGTCGACGACCTCGTCAAGTAGCATCTACTTATTCAAACACACGAAACGCAACTTTAGAATCTTCGGACTTACATGGTTGTTAGGACCGGAAGGCCCGCCAGATGAAGAAACAAGGACGAATTCGTGCGCCGTCATCTTCTTCTTGGAAGAGGTCGAAGGCTTCGTGAGAACGGCTTCAGGGGCGGCGACATCGGTGGCCTTCTCCTGCGAGTCCGATGTTTCTTCGAGGGCGTCATCATGGGGCTGGACTCGATATTGGTCCTGGTCTCCCGGACATGTCGATGTCCCCTCGGAAGAAGATCTGAAGCAAACATTGATGTCAAAACAAAGCAACTAATTCGAAGCGAGTCCACAGGATGTATGAGTTCTGCAAGGGAAACTTACGACGCATCGATACCGAATTTCAGAAGGATCTTTTTCTCGGTTGGAGGAGGAGGGCGACTGCTCAAAGGCATCGCGGGGATCACGCTGTCATCATCATCACCTGAAGAGAGGTGGGCATCGTCGAGGTCTTCAGAGTCTTCGACGACATCCGCAATCGGTTTTCTCTTTGAGGCTCTCGGAGGCGACGGAGTGGCAGAGGTCGATCCCTCCGGCACTTCGGTAAATTCGCGCCCTGGATATTCGCCCATCTCGGGCTGGGGCGGATAACAGCGGGCTACCTCGATCACCTGTTTAAGGGTTTCGATCGCGTTTGACGCTAATCAACGCAAACGGAAAATAAAAATAATTTTCGACCAAGAGCAAAGGCATACCTCGGTGCGGGGAAAAGCTTTGCTGAAGGCCACCGCGCCAAAGATTTTCGGCACAAGCGACTTCTTCTTTATGTTCGTGACGGCGCGTACGCACTCATCAATCTCAGCCTCGCGCAGCTCGTCCGAGGAGATTCGGGTCAAATCCCGACGATCGTTGTAATCCCACATACAGTGGGCTCGAGCAGCGAGGGGTTGGATCCGGCGTTCGATGAAGGTTCGGATAAGCTGAAGTCCCGAAAGTTCCTTCTGCGGAGTAGATCGAAGTTGCTCAATTTTCCCCATCAGCGGCTCTGTGATCTTCATCTCTTCATCCAAAAGATCATGCCTCTAGGATACGCGAGGGCGAAGTATGGTGGTGTTCTGAAATTCTTCGAGCCCAAAGTTTTCGCCGTCAGAGAACTTGTCCTTGGCGTAGAACCACTTCGTCCTCCAGCCGGGGTTGTTTTCGGGCGTTTGGAGGGAGAAGCAAGAGACGTCCGGGCGAACTTGGCAGCTGAAGCCGCCAGTCTGGTATTGCAGAGGGCGCCGAATGATGAAGATCCGGCGCCACAGTGCCCAGTGGGGTTCTATCCCCAAGAAACATTCACAGAGCGTGATGAAACACGCAATGTGAAGAATTGTGTTGGGATTCAGGTCGTGGAGCTGAATCCCGTAAGCGAAAAGGAGGCCACGGAGAAAAGGATGCGGCGGCAGAGACAAACCCCGCAACAGAAAGGCGATGAAAATTACCCAAAATCCGAGGGGAGGCCGGGGAATGATCTCAGGGCCGACGGCGAGCGATTCCGCCGGCGTGTTCTTCAGGAGGCCCATCTTCTCGGCCTGGGATAGCTCCTTGTCCCCGGCCTTGGTCTGAACCCAACGGCCAACGACGGGGGTGTCAGCATCTCTAGTCTTGGATTTCTTCGCGGCGGCGCCGGCGGCGGCTCCGGCCGCAGAGGAGCTTCTCTTGCCCATGGGCTCGGAGCGCGACAGCAGCTTTGAGAATGGAGATGAGGGAGATGAGCTACAGGAGCAGTGCGCAAGGAGGAAGATGGTGGCAGCGGGGTGAGATGGACTGTTTACCCCGCTGCTGTTATTTATTTCTCCTCTAGAAATCTACGTCAGATCTTAGCCGTCCACGGCGAAGTGGAAATGGCAGAGCGGATCCAGCCGTCCACGTGTCAGTACCGCGGGAGCCGCGGCGTCCACTACGCACGGTAATCAAGGAGACCATGCCGGTTTTTTCTCACTCACGTGGGGGACGTGCGGTCAAACACTGTCAACGGCCGGGACGTGCGGCCAGTGGACCCACTATACGTCTAGTCCTGTCAGAGTGAGGCCATTCCTGCAGAGGATGGCGTGACAACTCGAGGAAGCATATCGTCAGCAATGACGCGATTCTTTGGGCAAGCTGACCTTTTTCGACTCAAAGGGCGAAGCTGGCAAGGGTTCTTTCGAACATCAAAGGTACGCACTCCTTGCAGTCAGATGATTTCTCGACTGAGTTTCCTTCGGGGTTTTGGTGCTCCTCTTGTTTGTGCTACCCAAACACACACAAGGTTTTTCGACGACTCTGTCTTTTGCTGAACGCTTCAAATTGGGTTCTTCGAGCAAGGAATGCCTGTTCATTCGAGGCTGGGCTTCGGTCCCTCGAATTGTCTTTTTCGGGCCAGCATTGCCTTCAAGTTATTCGAGGCTGGGCTCCGGTCCCTCGAATTGTCTTTTTCAGGCCAGTAGTGCCTTCAAGTTATTTGAGGCTGGGCTTCGGTCCCTCGAATTGTCTTTTTCGGGCCAGCAGTGCCTTCAAGTTATTCAAGGCTGGGCTTTGGTCCCTCGAATTGTCTTTTTCGGGCCAGCAGTGCCTTCAAGTTATTCGAGGCTGGGCTTTGGTCCCTCGAATTGTCTTTTTTGGGCCAGCAGTGCCTTCAAGTTATTCGAGGCTGGGCTTCGGTCCCTCGGATTGTCTTTTTCAGCCCAGTAATGCCTTCAAAGTGTTCGAGCTTGAACTACGGACCCTTGAAAAACATCCCTAGGCCGCCAGCGTCTTCATTCTGTTCGAGAATGGGCTGATGCCTTTTCGAACCTTTCTTTTGGGCTATCAACGCTCCTCATTCAATATGCCCGAATCTTGGTGGCCATATACCTGTTCGGATGCCGTATGTCAAATACGAAGGTAAGTCCACGGTTTGCAACACCAGATGGCCCGGTATTCATATCAAACGCGCTCTGCTGGAAATTTTCCATACCTACAGTATGAAGTTTGCACCGATGGACGCATCGGGTGCCTCACAATGAACTGGGCTCCGACCTGGTAAGTCCAACGCGGCTCGGGTCGGGGTAGCGCCAGCCCACGCGGGTTCAAGTTGGGGGACTTGAATCTGAGTAAGCTAACCGAATGTTTTTGCGGCTATGCAATTAACTGAGACCCGGCGTGAGTCTCAGGCCGGTTATGCGCATCCCTCTGCAAACCCGACTTAGCACTTTCGAGGCTCTGAATGAGCGTAGCTCGAAAATTTCATATCTAACAAGTGTATTACTTGAATGTTCTCTGTATTTTTGCGGTTCCACAGACCAGGTGCGCATATCGGGTGCGGCTAGGTAGACTTTCGGGTGGAGTCCCTGCCATAGTCTTCGGCTATCCCAGGCACTCGGGGGCTACTGACGAAGGAATGACAAACGGGCCCCCAATATTTGCCTACCTGGTTTTCGGTCCAGGAAGGGTCTCTCTCGAAAGGCTCTTGAGGCCCATCAAGGCAGTGGTCTAGCATGGCCCAGGAGCTAAACTTGGCGTGCAAGTAAGGACCCGAAGAATTGGAGTTAGACTAGGTTTCGTTTGTTTGAGTACCGATCCAATCCGTACCTGGCTTAAGAGACAATCATGAGACCTTGCCTTCGCATATAAAAGGCTGGGAGGGAGATCTCGAAGGCTAGACGCTTTTCCACCCACCTCACGCCGGAGCGCTCAACAACTTAGAGCTCTCTGGTTTGGCTAGATCCAATCTATGCCACCATTGTAACCCCATCATCAAAGCCACCCCGTCAATACAAAGTCAGACAAGCAGGACATAGGCCTTTTACCTTCTGAGGGGGGCGAACCTGGGTAAATCCCGTGTTCCTTTGCTTTCATCTGATCGCCGTCGAGTTCGCCAGGTCCCCAATGCGTTTCCTAGATCGAAAGCCCTTCGACATGGGCATTGCCAGGGATAAACCTCGTCAACTCGATCGACATCAACACCGTCGATGAGGAACTACTCATCGAGTGTATGAAGCCCACGATCACATAAAGATCACATCATGGGAGAGAGAGGTGAACCACATAGCTACCGATAGAGCCCTCAGCCCCGGGGATGAACTACTCCCTCCTCATCATAGGAGACAGCAAGGTTGATGGAGATGGCGGTGAGGTCGATGGAGGCGGTGGAGACGGTGATGGAGACCGATGGAGATGGCTTTGGGGGCACTTCCCTGTCCCGGTAGGGTGCCGGAACAGAGACTTCTGTCCCCCGAAATTCATCGGCGGCGGTGGCCTAGCTACGGAACTCTTTCTGGAAATTTGCCAACCCCCTTAGGGTTTTCCATCCCGAGGCTTTATATAGGCGAAGGGGCATCGTCAGGGGGCTGCCAGGGGCTCATCCCACATAGGGGGCGCGGCCAGGGCCTGGGCCATGCCGCCCTGGTGTGTGGGGCCCTCGTGGCCCCACTCCGCCTCCTCTTTGGTTATCTGGAAGCTTCCGGGGAAAATAAGACCTCGGGAACTTGTTTCGTCCAATTCCGAGAATATTTCCTGTGTAGCTTTTCTGAAACACAAAAACTGCAGAAAACAGGGAACTGGCACTGTGGCATCTTGTCAATAGGTTAGTTCCAGAAATCGCATAAAAACGCCATGAAGTGTAACGAAACACAAGGCAAATGGTGTAAAAACAAGCATGGAGCATCAAAAATTATAGATACGTTTGAGACGTATCACTGCACATTTTGGAGACAGTCATGGATCATCAAGAACTAGGATAAGGCAGCTACAGGGAGGTCTCGCTTGAAGTGGCGAAGCCATTTTCCTTCATGCAGCGCCTAGGCAACAGTAAGGCTGCGAAGAGTGCAGCAACGGTACAGGTCTGGTGCTTGATCAAGGATGCATTGTCCCTCTAGCCAAGGATCACGCCAGAAACTGATTTTCTCTCCATCCCCAAGCACAAAGTTGCTAGCAGTACTGAAGATATCCCTTGCATGTCTGTCTACCTCGCAAGGGAGATCCAACCATGGTTTATCTATGGTGCTCCATCGCTGCCATAGCCATCTCACGCGAAGGGCAGTGCCTTTTCTTTAGGTCAGTGATACCTAGGCCTCCAAACTCTAATGGTCAGCAGATCATGTCCCATCGAACCAAGCATTTTCTTCTAGGAGCCACTTCATCTTTGTTCCAAAGGAACCCACGCCTTAGTCTGTCGATGGCCTTGAGCAGCCAAGCAGGAGGGTCAAGCACCAAAAGTTGGTAGATGTGCATGGCTGAGAGAACATGTTTCACTAGCAGTAACCTAGCATCAAGAGAGAAACATCCTTTGTTCTATCCTTTAACCTTGGCTGCCAACTTATCAAGCACAGGCTGTAGGTCACTCTTGTGAAGTCTAGTGTCAGAGAGTGGCAGCTCGAGGTAAGTACATGGAAATGTTTTGGTTTGGCATTGCAGGGCGTTGGAGAGGCTGCTGATGTCCATTCCTTGGCAGTGGATGGGGATGATGCAGCTTTTTAAAAATTTGTGAACAGCCCTGAAGCTTCACCGAAATTATGCAGCAGCAATCTGATAGCCTCAAGGTCCCGGTGCACTGGCTCAGAGAAGATGATTACATCATCGGCGTAAAGATAATTTCTATGCTTTGATTGGAGAAATCTGTTTGTTTTAAGCACTCCCTGTCGGTCTACCATGGCAAACAATGTTGCGAGGATGTATGAAATGATAGCAAACAACAGAGGGGATAATGGGTCCCCCTGTCTCAGCCAACAATAGTGGAAGAAGTGATCAGTGAGTTCCCCATTGACAGCAATCCTTATGGAAGCCGAAAGCAGCAAGGAAGCAATCCAGACACACCATTTAGTTCCAATTCCCTTAGCTTCGAGAACTTCAAGGAGGAATTCCCATGAAACCGAGTCAAAGGCTTTCTGCAGGTCGAGCTTGAGCATGAGTGCAGGGGTCTTTTTCTGACGGAGAAGCTTGGCAAGCATGCAGACAAACACAGAGTTGTCATGAATCATGCAGTTCTGGATGAACGTGCTTTGGCAAGGGCTGACCAGGTCATGCATGCACGGCCTTAGGCGTTTAGCGAGGATCTTTGAGAATAGCTTGCTGAAGAAGTGCACAAGGCTGATGGGTCTGAATTCTTTAGGGTGTGCAACATTAGGGGATTTTGGCAGTAGTATCATTGTGGCAGAGTTCAGTAAGTGAAGATTGCGAGACATCTTGCATCTAGGGCCTTGATTGCACACATGAGATCATGTTGAATGATCGTCCAGCTCTTCTTGAAGAACAAGGATGAGAAACCGTTGGCGCCAGGAGCTTTGTCTGCAGGTAGCTCCATGATTTTTGCGCGCACTTTGTCGAGGCTTATTGGAAGCTCCTAGTCCTCAAGATTTAGGTGGTTGACCCCCATTGCCTATAGGTTGAGGGTGAAACTACATGTGCATGTCTCACCCAGGAGTGATTGGAAGTAGGACAGTATGGCGTCTTCCTTGTCCCGTTGCTCAGTGATGACCTCATCATCAACCTGGATGCAGTGTATGTAGCTTTTCCTGAAGCGAGCTGAGGCTTTTGCATGGAAAAAGCACGTGCTCGCATCTCCCTCTCTATCAGTCATTGAATTCTAGAGCGTTGGTGCCACATTGTCCGCTGAATCACTGCAAGACCAAGCCTATTTACCTTGAGCATTGACCAAAACTGGGATTCTTCCAGCGTTAGCTGCCTATTGTCCATGGCTTAGTCCATTCTGAAGATTAGCTCACTAGTGATTGCAGCACGCAGCTCAAGATTGGAAGTGAAGAGGGAGCTCCATTTGGAGAGAGGTTTTGCAATTGCTTCAAGCTTTTTGTGTAAATTAATGAAAGGGTCAATCTTCTGCGGGGAGGAGCACCATGCATCTTGAATTGTCTAAATGAAATCGTCCCTGGACACCCAAACATTCTCAAATCTGAAGCAACGAATCGGTCTGAAGTTGGCCTCGGTGCTGAGCAGGATTGGGCAGTGGTCAGACATTTCAGAGGAAACCGCTTGCAGAAGACAATTTGGGAAAGTAGCATCCCATTCTTGATTGTACATCACACAATCCAGCTTGACTATTGTGGCAGCCTGTTGCTCATTGCTCCATGTATATCTTCTCCCATGTAGGTAAAGGTCTTTGAGTTGTAAATCATTGATGAATTTCCCGAAAGCACCCATGCTTCTGCAGTTGAGATTGCAGTTGTTTTTGTCACTGGCTTGCACAATTAGATTGAAGTCTCCAACAATGATGGTGGTTGTTGCAGGTGGCAGATCAATAGCACTTCTTTGGCATAGCGTCTGCAGGAAGGCGTGCTTGTCACTGCCAAGTTGTGGCCCATACACGGAGATGATGTTGATGTTTGTGTCTGCCTTGATCAGGTGTCCATGAATAGCAATGGACCATGGGGAGGTGAATTTCGAGGTGAGAGCAGGCATGTTTGGATTCTAGGCAATCAAGATGCCTCCTCGGGTGCCATCAGCAAGGGCGAAACTGAATTTTGAAAGCTGCTTACCACAACATTGTCTGACAGTCTCTAAATCAATCACTTGGAGCTTTGTTTCCTGATACAAGCTACTGCCACATTGTACTTGTGGATTACATCACAAACTACACCTCTACGGGCAACATTGTTCAAGCCTCTCACATTCCAAACTAAAATGTTGTTATTCAATACATGGAGAACTAGATCGACACATGTCTGGGCGGTGGAGCTAGCTTACTTGGCTGGCTGCACCAGTTGCAGAGATGGCGGTGTACCCTTGGAGTGGACCTTCCTGCTGGATTTTTTGGCGAGGGCGGTGAGGGCCTCCATCTAGGCAGGGACAGGGTCTCCTCAAATGCATCCTTGTATTTCAGCAGGGTCTCGTCGTTGGATTTTTTGCCCTTTTCCGTGATCACGGGGCCCCGATTGGAGATGATGAGCTTGCAGGCGAGCTTCATGGTGTTGTTGCCGCTGCTCGTCACCCCTTCCTTGCGGTTCTACACGCGGTGGCTCCGTTGCGTGGTGGTTGCGGCTTGCTTCTTATGGTGGCGTGGGTGGGTGGAGTGTGCGGGCAACGATCTAGGGGAACCAGTCCTGCCGTGATGAGCAACTAGATCTCCCCCATCATGCCTTGTGCTGTTTGTTAGGCTTGTCCTTGTGGTGGCCTGGCGGCTTCTGGCTCAGTCAATTAGCAGCCCAGATGTTGGGCGTGCTCCACAACATGGTCAGGCGATGATTGACCGCCACTGCTCTGGTCAGGTAGCACTTCTTCACTAGCGAGGGTCCTAGCGGCAAGCTCCATGTGGGCAGCAGAAGGGGCGGCCACATGCACGCAACCCACTCCATCGCATGGTGCCATGCTAGGGACTGGCGCATGGCCGCTGCCGCTGCTGTCAGTTGTCGGAGGAGAACGGCCTTGCGTCCTTGGCGAGCCTGTTCCGCTGTTGGCCTGCGCCTCATCCGGTACCGGTCTGAGGATAGAAGGGATCAGAACAACCCTTTGCCCCACGACAGGGTCCGTAGCTGAAAGAGGTTGCCGAACAGGGGTTGGGTGCAGCCCTGTTTGGCGCAACACATCTGGGTCAACCAGCTGCATGAGCAGTCCCGCTTGTCCTTCTGCAGCATACGGACCCATAGTGGCAGCAAGTCCCATCTCCGCGGCGGGCGGCGAGTTCACGGCGTGAGCGAGGCCATGCGGGCCTGGAGCGTCACTACATGGGGTCGCACTATTACGATTGCTGTCGCCATCAGTGAGCACCGCCATCGGGGGGCGGGCCATGGAGAGGAACCATGCCAGACCCAACTGGCGTGAGGTCGCGATGGAGCCCACCACCTGCTCGCCTGCCTAGGTGGCGCTGGCCAGCCGCCGAGCCTGAGGACGCCGTCTTAATGCGCTGGTGCCAGGCATCGTCGGCCAGCCCATGGGTCCAGGTGTGGATAACCTCCTTGTGCAGTGTGGTCTCATCGTCGCTGTCGTCGTGGCCGCTCCATTGGTTGCGCAGCGAGGGTTCTGGCGTGATGGTGATGGATGGGTCAAGGTGGACGAGGATCGTGGTACTTAGCATGCGTGGAGGAGTGGTGCAGAACCCTGGTGGTGGCATCTCTCCGTTGGCGTTCTAGCTCCACTTGTCGGCGTGTCCGGGAAGATGAAGCCGGGCATGAGCTCGACGTGGGCGAGGGGGTCAACACAGGGACGCGGCTCATGGATGTCGATTGTGATCTCCATCGGGATGTCCTCCAACCGGTCGACCTGGGACTTGAGCACAAAGTAGGACAGATCCTGCTTAGTCATCATCTCTCCGACCATCGTGTGGATGAGGCAGCTTGGCAGGGCCCTTTGCTCGGTAGCAAGCGAGAACGCTTGGGGAGCGGGGCGTGCTGGCGCATAGTTGACGTGGGAGCTTCTTCTTCTTCAATCCCCGGCAACGGCGCTAGAAAAATTGCTTAATGGCGTGTAGATGACCACCCAGTTGGGAACCCCAAGAGGAAGGTATGATGAGCACAGCAGCAAGACTTCCCTCAGTATGAAACCAAGGTTTATCGAACCAATAGGAGAAAGAACCAACTTTCGAAGGTTGATGCTTGCTAGCTTCGCGACAGCTCCAGACAATTTATATGGCACCTCGTTTGGGGCGTAGCTTTGCACCAGCAGCAACATGGAACCTACACACAACACAACCAAGTACTTTGACCCAACTTACAGTGAGGTTGTCAATCTCACCGGTTTGCTGTGAACAAAGGATTAAGCGTATCGAGTGATAAAAGATAGTAGTTTGTGAGAATGTAAATAAAGCGAGTAAATAGTAAACAGTAATAACAATGTAAAAGAATAGACCAGGGTCCACAGTTCACTAGTGGTGTCTCTCCATAAGATAAATAACATGCTGGGTAAACAAATTATAGTTGGGCAATTGATAAAATAAAGAAAACATACAAATGTCATGAGGATCACTATGAGATTCACTTGGGCATTATAACATAATACATAAACCGTAATCCAACTACATCTATGACTAATAATCCACCCACCGTATATCATCTGAGCAACCGTTGGGTATTAAGTTGCAAGCAACAGATTATCACCTTAAGCAAAGTGTGTAATGTAAACAATACAAATGTCCTTGAACAGAAGATTGTTGTTTTCTCCCTAGTAGCAACAACACATCTACAACCTTAGAGGTTTCTTTCACTCACCCAGATTACTAGAGGCATGAACCCACTATCGAGCATAAATACTCCCTCTTGGAGTCACTAGCATCTACTTGGCCAAGATATCTACTAGCAACGGAGAGCATGCAAGATCATAAACAACATAGAGATGATAAATCATAAATCAACTTGACAAAGTATCAATATTCATCAGATCCCAACAAACACAACATGTAGAATTACACAACGATGATCTTGATCATGATAGGCAGCACACAAGATCTAAACATGAAGCACATGGAGGAGATGACAACCATCTAGCTACTGCTATGGACCCGTAGTCCAAGGTAGACTACTCACACATCACTCCAGGCATGGTGATGAAGAAGGCCTCTGGTGGTGATTACCCTCTCCGGAAGGGTGCCGGGAAGAGCTTCTAGACCCTCCCGATCTCGCGTCAACGATGGCGGCGGCTTGCAGTATGTTTCGAGGAAATTTATTGGGTATTTAGGTTTTCCTCGCCGAGGAAAATATATAGGCGGAAGGGCAGCATCAGGAGGTGGGCCAGGTGGCCCCACCACCTGGTGGTGCGAGCCAGGGGCTGGCCGCGCCACCCCATGGTGTGGCTAGCACCTGGTCCCCCTCCGTCTCTGCTTTGGACTCGGTCTCGTGTCGGAAAAAATAGGAACTTCGGCTTTTGTTTCATCCAATTCCGAAAATATTTCCTGTGTAGCTCTTCTGAAACACAAAAACAGCAGAAACACAGGGAACTGGCACTGTGGCATCTCGTTAATAGGTTAGTTCCAGAAAATGCACAAAAACACCACGAAGTATAACAAAACACAAAGCAAATGGTGCATAAACAAGCATGGAGCATCAAAAATTATAGATACGTTTGAGACGTATCAAGCATCCCCAAGCTTAACCCCTGCTTGTCCTCGAGTAGGTAAGTGATAACAAAACAATAATTTTTGAGGTGACATACACCAACACAATATTGATCAAATGATATAAAGCATTGAGTGCTGAGATCAAAGTACTCTAAACGTGGGCATAAAATACATAATCTTGACAATAAAACTTAGCAACCATGTTATAACATGAAAAATAACACAAACAAAAGATCATGAGTAACGATGCATTGAAAGTCAAGTGTGTGTTTCAACCATATAGAAAAACATAGCAAAGTGGTTTTCAGCTTGTCCTTCATGGAATAGCAAAACATAAATGCATAGGACACCTTCAAGTTTAAGAGGGCGACTAGATACAAATAATTTGAGAACAAGAAAAACCATAATCATGAATCAATCAATAATAAATTTTAGGACTATGCACATTAAACTCAGAATGACAACTATGCTCTCTTAGACGGTGCATAAAGGTAGAATATAGAGACTCAACATAAAAGTATTATAAAGGCCCTTCGCAGAGGGAAGCAGTGATTGTAAGTTTTATGAACCTCCAAAAATTATGATACTTACTAGCTTTGAGCTCTCATTGCCCCTATCATAGGCATCTTGAGTGGTTAAGGTTAATGCAAGTACAATTACAAAGCATATGATTAACAAATCATAAGTTGAAAGTCTCATGTCCCATGAAGTACGAATACCCAAACCTCATGCTACTCGACTTAGGTCCCAAGCAAGTTCTTGTCATTGTAAGCATATATGTATCATCGAGAACGCCAATGGGGTACCTCTTGCCCGATGACATGGAATAAGCCCATATCAAAATGATAAGACAAACAGACAATGAACACCTCGGCATCTCTTTTATTTACCATGGGTATAGCTTTTTATTTTGAGATTTGTCATTGAATGTCCACTATGGGCACGCTGTAAGCTAGGCTAACTTCCAACTTACAACTTGCAAGCATAACGTCAACATAAGAGAGCCACAATAGTCAAATTTATTAAAAGCAAGAAAGTAAAGTGTGCCGTCAAGTTCCTGAGAGCTTTACTGACTAATTTTCACATAACACAAAAAGTTTAGTTTGAAGGATAGATAAAAGCAAGTCGAATGTACTTGGAATAGCAAATTGCTAATAGGTAGATATGGTGGACACATTGGAAAACTTTGTTTTTTGGGAGTTGGATGCACGAGAATTATTCCCTCTCAGTACAAAATGAAGGCTAGCAAAAGACTAGGAGCGACCAACTAAGAGAGCAATAATAGCCATAATCATGCATAGCGACAAAACATCATTAACCGAAGCATAAAGCGGTATCACAAGTCAAAAACCAAACGATCATAGAGGCTTATAGCGACTTGTTAAAGTCAAACATGTTGTAAGCATGTGCCAAGTCAACCCAAATAAAGCATCAAAGGAGAAAACCACAATAATATGCTCCCATATAATAAAAACAATGCATGATTCTTTCAAAGGCACATTAAGCAATCTCAGTCATTTGAGACAAGTCATGCTACAGCAAAAACTACTAAGGATACTATCAAAATAACATCAAGCATGACATGCAAAAGTCTAAGCCACGGTCTAAACAAGCTCCCATTTGTACCACTATAGTCATGAAACTTTTTCTCTTTTCCAACACCATTCAAACCTTTTTATAACCACTCTTTTGAGATGAAAACCAACATAGACCACTGGTCTAAATACACCTTGATACAAAGATATAACAAGATCTGAACTAAAATCAAGGAGAAAAATGAAAGCTAAACATAGTACTAGAAAAAGAGAACACTCGTTGAACGATAAGAGTGAAAACTAGAGTGTTCTTGACAATGAAAAACGGAGTGCATCTTCTCCAAAAGAAATTTGTTAGGGTCCAACCATTTATTGCAGCAAACAAAACAAAATAAAACTGAAAGCGAAAGTAAAGACGCTCCAAGAAAAACGCATAGTATATGAAGCAATAAAAATACAGTGTCTTGAAAGGTGACCTGATTTTTGCCGATAAAGAAGGGGTGCCTCGGGGCATCTCCAAGCTTTGACGCTTGTACCTCTTGGATATTTCTTGGGGTGACATGGTGATCCCCAAGCTTGAGCTTTTTTCCATACTTCATCTCATCTCATCTCATCACTCTCCTTTCCCTACACTTGAAAACTTCCTTCATATAAAACTTCACACAATTCTATTAGCAACATTAGTGTAAGCATGATAGTAAATCTATTCTTTTGGTTCAGTTTCAAACTCAAATATACCATCCATTAAAGCATAAGCTACTGTAGCAACTTCCTCAAAAGTTTCGTGATCAAAAGAACTCAAAAAGAAAGCGATCGAGAGGCAAACACAAATAGTGGCAGAAATCTGTCAAAACAGAACAGCTGACAAAGATCGATTTTTCCGAGGACCTTCTGTTGCTCAAATCAAAAAGTGCAAATCTAATAGAAGTTTGGAAATAACCTGGGAAATGTGCACAAGAAATCGTAGATCAAAAAGGTATTCTAAGAATTTTAAAGAATTTTTATGGTGCAACACAGAAATCTGTTTCAGGATAGCAACTTCCCCAAATCTTACCTTCCTCCAATAGAGGTTCTTCTTGGCACAAAAACAAAATAAAAATGATACAAAGAGGTCATTACAGTAGTAATAACTTCCAAGAATCAACAAAAAGAAAAAGTACTGAAAAGAAAACAATGGGTTATCTCCCAAGAGTGCTTTTCTTTAACGCCTTTGAGCTAGGCGTAGAAAGTGGGAATCAAGTATTTTCAAATGAGGCATTAAGATCAATTGCAGAAGTCTTTTCAACAATGAATCGTATTGTATCCAAATGAGTTTTTGAAGATCCCTTATGAACACTCTTGGGTTCACTACTTTCATCAAAAGGGTTTTTAGGAACAATCCAATCAAAATTCTTTTTCAAAGCATCATGCAATTCTACGAGTTTGCAAGGTATTGGTACTTTGATTTCTTCCTTGTTTGTACCAACAACATTTACGCGCGAGCCAAGCATATTAAAACACTCAAAAACTTTCCTAGCTTCTATAACAACATCTCTAAATTCTCTACACAAAGTCTCCAAAATAAAATCTTTCTTTTCGGAGTCTTCTATATCATGACGCCTAAGAAACATTTGTTGCATAAAAGGATTAAGGTTAACAAACCTAGCCTCCAACATATGAACTAAATAAGCAGCAGCAACTTCATAACTAGGAGCAAGCTCGTCTAAAGATCTATCCTCAACATCTTTATGCATACTAACATGATTAAAGAACTCCTCAATGTTACCTTTCCCAATTATAGAACCACTACCTATTGTAAGGTCCTTCAGAGCATACTTAGGGAACAACATAATGAACTAAAAGTAAAAATAACGGAATACCAACTATCAAAGAAACTAATTTTTTTGTTTTTTGATAAAAATATGCAAGCAAGAATAAAATAAAGAAAAACAATAACAAAGTAAAATATTGGAAGCGAGAGACTCCCCTTGTAGAAATCATCTTTCTCCCCGGCAACGGCGCCAGAAAAATTGCTTGATAGCGTGTACATGACCGCCCAATTGGGAACCCCAAGAGGAAGTTATGATGAGCACAGCAGCAAGTCTTCCCTTAGTATGAAACCAAGGTTTATCGAACTAGTAGGAGAAAGAACCAACTTCCAAAGGTTGATGCTCGCTAGCTTCGTGATAGCTCCAGACAATTTATATATGGCGCCTTGTTTGGGGCGTAGCTTTGCACCAGCAGCAACGTGGAACCTGCACACAACACAACAAAGTACTTTGCCCCAACTTATAGTGAGGTTGTCAATCTCACCAGTTTGCTGTAAACAAAGGATTAAGCGTATCGAGTGGTAAAAGATAGTAGTTTGCGAGAATGTAAATAAAGCGAGTAAATGGTAAACGGTAATAACAATGTAAAAGAATGGACCGGGGTCCACAGTTCACTAGTGGTGTCTCTCCATAAGATAAATAACATGCTGGGTAAACAACTTACAGTTGGGAAATTGATAGAATAAAGCAAGCATACAAATGTCATGAGGATCACTATGAGAGTCACTTGGGCATTACAACATAATACATAGACCGTAATCCAACTGCATCTATGACTAATAATCCACCCACCGGATGTCATCCGAGCAACCGTTGGGTATTAAGTTGCAAGCAACAGATTGTCGCCTTAAGCAAAGTGTGTAATGTAAACAATACAAATGTCCTTAAACACAAGATTGTTGTTTTCTCCCTAGTAGCAACAACACATCTATAACCTTAGAGGTTTCTATCACTCCCCCAGATTACTAGAGGTATGAACCCACTATCGAGCATAAATACTCCCTCTTGGAGTCACTAGCATATACTTGGCCAAGACATGTACTAGCAACAGAGAGCATGCAAGATCATAAACAACATAGAGATGATAAATCATAAATCAACTTGACAAAGTATCAATATTCATCGGATCCCAACAAACACAACCTGTAGAATTACATAAACGATGATCTTGATCATGATAGGCAGCTCATAAGATCTAAACATGAAGCACATGGAGGAGATGACAACCATCTAGCTACTGCTATGGACCCGTAGTCCAAGGTAGACTACTCACACATCACTCTAGAGGCAGGCATAGTGATGAAGAAGGCCTCCGGTGGTGATTCCCCTCTCTGGCAGGGTGCCGGGAAGAGCTTCTGGACCCTCCCGATCTCGCGTCGACGATGGCGGCGGCTTGCAGTATGTTTCGAGGAAATTTATCGGGTATTTAGGTTTTCCTCGCCGAGGAGAATATATAGGCGGAAGGGCGGCGTCAGGAGGTGGGCCAGGTGGCCCCACCACCTGGTGGCGCGGGCCAGGGGCTGGCCACGCCACCCCATGGTGTGGCTGGCCCCTGGTCCCCCTCCGTCTCTGCTTTGGACTCTGTCTCGTGTTGGGAAAAATAGGAACTTCGGCTTTTGTTTCGTCCAATTCCGAGAATATTTCCCGTGTATCTTTTTTGAAACACAAAAATAGCAGAAAATAGGGAACTGGCACTGTGGCGTCTCGCTAATAGGTTAGTTCTGGAAAATACATAAAAATGCCACGAAGTGGAACAAAACACAAAGCAAATGGTGCATAAACAAGCATGGAGCATCAAAAATTATAGATACGTTTGAGACGTATCAAGGTGCTCGAGGAAGATCCTGATGTTGTACTTGTACTTATGGAAGGAGGCAAATGTTAGGCGCGTCCAACGGTGGATGCGGATCGGTGTCCTGATGACTCCCAAGTGGAGGAGATCAATTATAGTACCTTTAAATATAGAAAAGGTTGTTGAACCCACGAGGAGCTAGGGTATTGGTTAGCAAGTTTAACAGGATATAATAAATAAAAGTGTTTTTTGGGTTTTTGTTGTGTAAAGGTGCTGAAGAAATAATACGGAAAATGTAATTTGCAATAAAGTAAATGCTCTTTTCAGAGAAAGTCCAATCCTCTATGCAGCAAGAGGACAAGCTCAAGTGTAATCAATAAGTGACAAATGTTCCCAGGGGCGGCATGGATTTATTCGGCAGACAGATTTCTAAGTATGTATGAACTAGTATCTTGTCAAGTTTTATTCTCATCGGACGGAGCCAAAAATAGATGTAGACATATAATACATTGGTACAAACCCCTAACGATTGTACCTAAAGTCACTCTCATGAATCTTCGGAATTATTAAAACACAAATTGTCCAACCATTGCATAAAGCTCTAAGGTTCCCGATCTAGAACCCCCCTAAAAATAATATAGATTCTAAGAAACTAGTTTATGTCTCTCCTACGTTCCTCATCCTCACAATTACTCTAAGGTGCAATCCTATGAGCCCATAAAGGTGATGTAATATACAGTCGACGTTCGCACATTACCATCATAGAATCACATAAAAGATCAAAACTTAACCAAATACTTGATGCATACTGTATAGAAATCATAGCCAATTCATCCTATGCCTCCAGGAACAATGGGAACTACTCACACGTGTCAAACCTGATCATGACCAGTGGCATATGAAATACAACACAATCTAAAAGTATAACTTCACCACAAAATAATGACAAGTTGCCAAGCACAAACATACACACGGCACTTAAACAGTATCCAGGGTTCGATCTACCACAAACTATGAGGGGGATGACATCGAATTCGAGGTGGAGATGGTGCTGATATTGAGGATGATGATGATGCTATTGTAGATGTGATGGAGATACTCCTCCCTACGCCAAGGAGGAGTTGATGGTGTCGATGGCCGCGATTTCCCTCCAGCGGCTGCAGCAGATCTGCCCCTTCGGGGGAGTAAGAAGGGTTCCGCCTCTGCCGCCGCCTCAGAAAATTACAGGAAAATTAGGGCATCCCCTTTCTATCGATACGGAGTCGTACATAAGAATATGGAGGTGAGGCGACCACCGAGGGCCAAACAGTCCTGGGTGACGCGGCCTGCCAGGGTGGCCGCGCCACCTGGTCTTGTTTGAGCCCCGTGGCTCCTCTCGCATGCTACAACCTCTCTAGGTGCTTCTCATGATAAAATATTGTAAAAATCCCCGATCAAATTGAAGTCTAGAAGGTCCCTGAAACATCAAAATAAGAAAACATGAGATTTTCTATATCCTGGAAATTAAATACCAAAAAGAGGACTTTGTAGGAAAGTCCTGGAAATTATCTAAAAAATGCATGAATAATGAATGATTGATGAAAATAACACTATAAAATAGTCATATATGATGCAAATATAATGATGCAAAATGCACGTATCAACTCCCCCAAACTTAAATCGTTGCTCATCCTTGAGCAAATAAGCGAATAGACAATATCATGCATCAATGAGCTTATGGTTGATAAAAAGAAATACGGGCATAGCGTCATCAACTTATGCATGTTTATATCATGTGAAATATTCATAAACAACCATCAAGCAATCGATGACACATATCAAGAAGCTCTAACAATCACCCTCTACCATTTGAATCAAAATAACCATTGTATGTTGGACAATTGAATCATACTTATTTTTATGCCACTTTTGGCTGTACCACTTTGGTATCTTTTCTTTCTTCTCATACTCATAACTTTGTTGCTTTTCAAAAGAGATAATTATCATAGTATAACTAACTAAAAGAAGGAAATAACGGTAACAAGATAGGCATGAAGTTCAACCACGGGCTCACTTTTTATTTCTAGTTGAGCAGTTGAACACTTTCACCGTGAAGCATGGTATCAGTTGACGGTCTCGTTTATTAGAACACCCCAGCACCAACCTTTCATTCATGAGTTATTTGATCAAAGCACATGCTCCCCCACCTTTTTCAATTCTCAAACCGTGGCTAGCCGATTACATCGGGTGCCCACCTTTCATTCACTTTTACCTTTGAGAGCATATGTATCAAATAACTGATAAACACATAGATTGATCCTTTGGTTTCTAATCATAATGGGAGTATTTTCTCATGCCCCCTTGTTAGCATCCCTTCCTAGTTCTTTATCATACAGTAACAATCACTCCCACAAAGTTCAACTTTTCTACTTGAAGCACATATTTGATCTTTTTGATCTTTCTTTCTTTTAATTTTCTATATAATTCTTGGTTGTATAAATTCTATGCTTGTCCAACATACTCAAGTTAATATAACCCAAGGAAAAGTGTGACTGAAACTTCTCACTATGATGTGACCAATTTCATGTGTTATCCATAAATCTCCATACAATGGAAACCATGGATGACACCACACTTATATTCTCATTAAGAACCACTCAAACAAACGATACATGATAATGCTCTATGAGCTTGCATAAACTAAGCATACTAATATAAAAGGACTCCCAACTACTAAGAAAACTAGATGCATGATAATAGATCAAAAAGTATAAGACTAGGTAAACTCCCCCAAGCTTAAGTTGTTGTCGCAGTTTCTTCACTTGTCATCATCTTTTGTTGATTTTCCACGTCTGTAGTACTCCTGGAGGTCTTTTACAACTCCCAAGAATAGACAATATGCTTGCTGAAAATCACTTGATGTGCGATCGAGGTCATCCCAAAGCTTCTCTGGAATGCTGCGCGGCTTCCATGCTGGTGAAGGCGCCCTTGGTCCCTCCTGAGGTAGTTTATGATCCCACTCACTTGGAAGATCTTGACGTGGTACGTGCATGAATTCCCTGCAAGTCAAGCTAGAACAAGTATTTTTCGGAGCAAGTTGCTTCCTTGGCACCTTTCCACAGGAGACGCGAGCCGTCTGCTTCGTTGTTGTTGGAGATGAAATCACGCGTACTGAAGCAACGGGAATAGGATCCTTCTTCACCTCCCTAACCAGCTCAATGTTGAGCGAATCATCTTGCTCTTCCTCCTCCACTTCATCATCAGAGTAATCCTTTCTCTTTCTGTTCTTCCTCCAAGAAGATGTGGGGCTAAGACCTTGAGCATCATCATCCTCATCATCCATCGAAGAGCATTGATAAGAGTCCCCCGAAGACATGATCAAGACTTAGTTAGAGAGAAATCTGCAGGACAGAAACATGGAAAACAATATTCGCCTTGAAAAGACTCGATGCGAGATCAGATTGACGGAGAGGGGTATATATTGACGGTTTTCAGGTAATTAGGGTCGGTTGAAGACGAAACGGAGTCCGGATGGACAAACGAGTACAAGTGGCGCGACCTACCAGTGGGACCGTGCGACCTGGTCTCGTTTGACCTTCGGGTCTCCTCTCCGTTGTTTCTTCTTCCTAAACTATTAGTTATCCAAACATAATTAGTTTCCCGAAGTTTCGTGAGATTCCGAGATGGTTACGTACCTCAAAGTTACCTTTTATTGATTTCAAAGTTACTGAATTTCAAAAAGATAAACTTCTCCAGAGTTTGCACATGCAACACTTCAACCTTCTTAATAAAATTTTCTCCTGCGAGATAATGTTTATACCCAAATGCTTAATGACGCAGCTGCGACAGAACGACAAACTCGTCGCACGCATCTGGACCGCAGGATGGAAGCCGCGCCATCGTGGGAGCAGTTTCTCTCTCTCCCCTGTCCACCTCGTTCCCCATTTCTGTCGTCCTCCTTCCCCCCATCGAGCGGCACGGCGGAGCCAAACAGACGTGGGGGTTGACGTTGCGACGCGTCGAGGGTTAGATCGAAGGGGATGACAGTCTCGGCGCCCCTCCGGCCAGTGCAAGGTTGTGCTCAGCGGCAAGGATGAGCGGGCTTGCTCGTCCCATGTGAAGGAGTGCAATCTCGCCGCCGGTCGGGTCAAATCGAGCACGGCGAGGGTTCGCGTCTCTATCTCAGAAGTAAGGACTGCGATTCCCCAACCCTTTGTGTGTTTCTGCTGATTCGTGATTAGATCGATCGGATTTGCGCGACGGAATCCACGAGAAGCCTAGTTTGGTTTCAACTGGGAGCAGATGCTAGGATCGCTCGCTGTCTTTTTTCTGGAAACGAGCATGTCGTATGGTGGAGGGGGGCGATTGGGGCGGTGGAGAACGGTGTTTCGACTGCGTACTTCCTTTTTCCGCACGCACGCCAGGTCGGAGGTAATCAAGCGGGAGGAGGAGGCGTGCGCGGTGCGCGTCCAGACAGGCGGCGAAGGCGGAGGTGGAGAGCGCCAGGACGGCGGCGGTGCAGCAATTCCTGGAGTCCGAGGAGTACACGTACGAGCGCGGCGCGGAGGAGATGAAGCACGTCGCGCTCCGGCTGAACCCACTTCTCGACGCCGCCAAGCTGGTCCTGCCGCTTGATTAGCTCGTCGGTTGATCCGCAATTCCGCATATCCTTGGAAATTACAGGCGTACGTTTCTGGACACGTTAATTTGGTGATCCATCTTTTGTACGTGCAAGGCTTCTTCACAGGTCGTCATTCGTCAAGGACCTGCATTGGCAACGCAGATTTCCTCCAGCACATAGGAGATCGACAAACGGGTCCCCGACGCCCTCCGCGTGTGGGGCCTCCTCAAACCTGTCCGGCGGCGCTCCTCCACCTCCAACGACATTGCCAGCTTTCTCGCGTCCTTTGAGAAGCTGTGGTAGCAGGTATGCGACGACACAATGAGTCTCGGATGGACGTCGACGCTGCTCTGAGGATGGAGTGGGCCTCGTGCTACGTGCGCCGCCACGACGAGGATGCGC
Organism: Dactylis glomerata; assembly: GCA_007115705.1. NCBI lineage: Eukaryota > Viridiplantae > Streptophyta > Magnoliopsida > Poales > Poaceae > Dactylis > Dactylis glomerata. Next base: position 274,103 of record QXEO01000536.1, read on the forward strand.
ACTTCGGTCACGACGAGACCGGCGTAGTCGGCGTGGCCGACGGCGTGGGCGGGTACCGCAAGAACGGCGTGGACGCCGCCGCGTTCTCGCGCGGGCTCATCACGAGCGCCTTCACGCAGGTGCTGGCGACCGAGCCCGGCACGAGGAGACGGTGGCGTCGGCTGCGACCGGGGGATCGACGGCGGTCATTCTCTCGCTCGCCGGCACGGCTCTCAAGTGGATCCACGAACGGCGGCAAGGACGATGGCAGTGCGGCGCCCTTCATGCAGCCCTGCGTCATCTCCGCCATGAACGGAGGTGAGGACGATAGAAAACAGCTGCTGGCATGGCATTCATGCATCACACACGGCAGCTTCACCTGTAATTCAAGCAATTCATGTGGTCAACAAGCAACTTCAGCTCAAGAAAAGGCAATTTCAGCTCGAGCAAGCTTGTCAGGGATGGGAAAAGACGTTGCTGCCATGGAAAACAACAACAACAACAAGCAGTCCAATTCCAGGGAAAAGGACAAGCATGACACCTATCCTTCCAAACAACTGCGAGATGCATCAGCAATGCAGTCTGTTCCACAAGCAACTTGCAGTCATATCCAAGCAACTCAACATGCATGCATTTCATGCAACTACCTCTGCTCAATAAGCAATTCATGCAACAGACACAACAGCTTCACCTGTAATTCAAGCAGTTCATGTTGGTCAGCAAACAACTTGAGCTCAAGAAAAGGCAACTTCACCTTTGTTTGATGCAACCCCTAATACAAAACAAGCAACTCCATCTACTGGCAAAGCATCTGCAACTCCATTACACGCATCTTCTCCTAAATTCGATGGAACCCCTACTCTGAACCGACCAAATTTAGGTACTCCAAAATCTGGGATTCATTTCTGACATGTGCACCTAAATTCGACGCAACTCCTATTAAGTATCAAGCAACTCCTATTACATACCAAGCAATATATATATATATATATATATGCAAACAAGCAATTACATCAGCTTTGCTCTAGATTTTTAACAGAGTTTGTGTTGCCTCTTATGTTTCACATATTTGGACAATTTTTACAATGATTTTTCTATCTACTAACAGGTACTGAACAGAAACACTGCTTTGTGTAGGGAGAAGAGGAAAACAGCGGCGATGTGAGAGTGGCGAGCTCGCAAGGACAACAACAGTGGCGGCCATGGGATGCTTTTCGTGAGTACCAAGTCCAACAGCAGCAAACAGGCCTGAAGGTGGAGCACATGTGGGATTGAGATACAAATTTGGATTTTACATGTGGGATTGAGTGTGGGTCTCGTCGATTGATTTGTGTGGAGGACCAGGAAAGGGAAGAAGGCTGGTTGCCTTTATGCTCTCCACTCTTGTCAAGAACACTATGATTGTTGCTATGTTCTGTCAGTCTGTTACCACGAGCTAGTTGCAGTTCCATTAGAGTTTACCTTTTGTATTTGGGTTGAACTATGCAATGGATTTTGTGTGTGTGATTTTTCTTTCGTTTTCAATGCATTCTAATTCACCACTGAATCTATTTAGTCTAAAGTTTTAACAAAGTTACCTAATATTGATGCAAATTGCGTACTGCTCTAACTTTACTGTGAAGTTGCTAGGATGATTTTAGTTGTTGATAAAGTATTTATCCTTGTTATGAATTTATCTACCGCCATTTGTGAAGTCAATTTTATTTGTTGCTAAATGCCTACTTCTGATATGAAGTTGTCTAATATTGTTGTGAAGTTGCCTAGTGTGGGCGTGAAGTTGCTGAAGTTGTCTACCGCTGCAGCCTGCCTACTGTTGTTAAAAAGTTGCTAATATTACCGAAATGTATTATGCTTAACTTAGCAGCGGTGGGAATAAAATAGTACAACAAAGTTGCAAAGATGATTCGATCGACGTTGGCGGGGCGACGTGGTGGCGATTTCGGAGAGTGTTGGTGGGCTGTTAGGCAACTTCATGGTACGACAAACAAATTTTCTGATTGTACGGCCCAGAGCGATCCGAACGGTCGGTCCCTACCGAGCGCTCTCCAAGCGCAGAACCTCCCGCATGTGTGTTGTCCGCCACCTCCCCAATTCTCGTGATCCTCGTTGTCGGAAAAGCTATGAAGTTGCTTTTATTTGTTATAAAGTTGTCTAAATCTGTTATGAATTTAAGCAACAAACTAGCTTTTTAAGCAATTGTTATGTGCTTTTAGGGAATAAAGTGGCACTTATATGTGATTGTTGGGCAACTACAGCTAGGCAATAAACCAACATTTTTTAGCAACTATTATATGACGGATTTTAGTGTATCTCCCCCGATGAGCTCAAGAGTTTCCTTTGAGTGTCGCACTTTCTCGAGCGCCTCTCCGGACTTTCCGGAGAGCCGCTCTGGACTTCTGGTGAAACATCGGGCAACACCGCTGCGGATGGCAATGCACACTTCACAACATCCACAAGCAATTTTATAGCATCCACACGAAACTTGGTAATTACGCGGAAGCTGGGGCAAATTAAAATTACAATAGCTTTTTAGCCAACAATTATTTTGTGAATTTAGGAAAAAAAAGTTAGCTTTTTAGAAACTATTATGTGATTCTAGGCAACAAAATTGCACCTATATGTGATTTTTAGCAACTACAACTACACAATAAACCAGCTTTTTAAACAACTATTATATGATTTTAGGCAACTATATAACACATATATATGATTTTTAGGCAACTACAACTAGACAATAAACGCATTTTTAGCAACTATAGCGTGATCTTAGGCAACAATATAGCCCTTTTTTACAGGTAACAACTTTGTGCACGTGGACCCATGGGTCAGTACATCTGCCCTGCCCCCGTCATTTTCCCCAACCCCAGACCTGAGGTCTTCTGCACACCGTTTGCGGCGCACACGTTATTGCCTAGCTCGGAGGCAGAATACTGAGCGGCGTTTGGGCTAGGTCCTAGCGTGGCCAGCCGGCGTGCAACACCGGAATCACAGCTTATCTGAATCATCGGCAGGAGCTTGAGGAAGGGCGGCCAGGAGCTATGGGAGGAGGGGTCGCAGCGGCGCACCAGAAGATGCGGATGTCCAGCCGCGAGGAGGACTAGGGGCGGTCTGCGGCTGCGCTGGCTGCTACTGTCTGCGTCGTGCTGGTAGGGAAGAAGGGGCGAGACGGCGGCGCGGGAAGGGGATCGAGCGGCAGAGGTTCCCCTCCCAGTGGTGGTCGCTATGAGCACGCGGAGCGGAGGTTCTTCTCCCATGGTGGTCGCCTGGATCACGGGGATTCGGGACTCGGAGCGGAGATTCTGGAAGACGAGCTGTAGCGAAGCGGTGCTAGGATGACCGAGAGCGTACGTGTGCCGACCAGAACTTACTATTTTGGGATGTGCGATGGAAGATGCGGGCTATCGCACGCGCGATGCCTAGACGAGTCCTAAATATAAATTAAAGGAAAGAGAAGAAGACAGTACATAGTGTTGCACGCACATCTTCTCCAATCTGTAGTAGTGAATCAAATGTTGCGCTGTGGTTAATTCTGGTGTTCCCTTGCAGTGAGAAAAACGCGTTGTGCTGGTAGGCCCAGGCACGTGGCATGTTTTGATGTTGCGTGCGTGTAGGTCAGTTTAGTTTATAGCTCTTTACTGCTGGGGCAGATACGGTCGATTCAGATTTTTTTTCTTTTCTCTTGCTATGCTTGTTTGGGGGCGGAGCTGGGTTTTCGTGGGAGGAGATCCCCATTGGGGATGTGGCGCTCTGGCCGACGTCGCTGTGCCGAGGGTGTCGTTGCTGTGGGGTGCTGGCGGCGGGCGTTGTTGCGTGCTCTTCTTCTTCAGTGGTGGATGAAGTGTTCAGGTCGTGCATGTAGTTCGTCATTTTGAGTTCTGCTAGGCGTTGGGCGGTGTGGGAGTAAGCAAGTTGATTGATACTTACTTTTATTGGAATTTTGTTGTATTTTGGGTTAGGTCTTGAAACTATGGGCGACTTCGAGAAGCCTCGCTGCTTCAGGAAGATTCCCTTCAGCTATGTGATCCGCTCGCTTGACGGCTGGGGGAGAAGCCCCTTTGTTCGCTGAAGATCCGCTTCTCTTTGTTGTCCTCTCTCTTCAGGTCACCTGTGAACCATCAAGACGCGTCTAGCAGAAGTCACGCCCAAAACCTCTCCATTAGCGCAGCAGAGGCTTCAATATTCGTTTGTCTTCACTATACAGGACTACAGGAGTTTCCAATTCTATGTTATCTTATAAACATGGTTTGTTGATTTGAGTTGTTAGCATCCTCTAAATTAAATTGATCTGTGTAGGTGATATCAGTGCTAGAGATTCCCATTGTGAGGATGTTGGCTGCAGGGAGTGGATTAGTGGCTTGTGACATTTGCAGCTTCTCTATATGGAGTCTTCGAATTGCTCGTTATGTTGTAAATAGGGGTCATTGATTTGAGCTTCTAGCGTCCTCTAAGTTTGATTGACTTATGTAGGATACCAGCACTAGAGCGTCTTGTGACATTTGCATCAATAATCTCTTGTGTTGCCAACATTCATTTTCAAGGAATTACTCACATCTAGATGGTAGATTGCCTGAAGTGGGATATGAGGAAGGCGGCCACTTGGGCGGTTTCTTTTACTAATAATTGAGCTGATTTGGCGGAGGCGTTGGGTGGTTGGGATCCCGTAGAGGGTGGCGGCGCTCCATGTCGTCGGCGCGGTGTTCGTCACTACCGGAGCTGTTGTTGCTTGTTTCTGCCCTTCTTCCTACCCTATGGTTTGTCTTCAATTTACAGGGATCCACTTTGTCTCCTTTGATCGCTTGGATCTATGCTCCCTGTCTCCGGATCGACTGCCACTGCTGATGGGAGCCAATCTGAACTATAACGGTGAGGACAAAAGATGACCCCAACATTTGCAAGCAAAGGTTTTATGTTATATATCGAGTTGACAATCAACACATCTTAACAGAGTTGAGAAGGGAAGTCTTTCGTTTGTTTTTTTACTTGGATTAAGTCTGATGCTTGGAGCTGAATGCTTCTTGCCCGGAGTATTCCTCATGCTTAGAACCAGGTGCTTCTTTCAAGTTGAATATATGATTGTTGTAACAGATATGATTCTAGACCATTCTAAAGTATAATCAATCAGTTCATGATCCCTTCTAGCCATACTTCAATGTGCGTTATTTTGGTTTCAGTTTGGGCACAGTGCTGGTGGTGCCTTGTTCTGTTGCTTCGATGTGTGTCGACTTCTGTCAGGATTTTTAAAGAACAGATTAAGAAACGTCACTTATTATTCGGGTGCGACTAACTTATGAATTCTACCATTAAAGCCTACCTTCTGAATGAGATTCAATGGAGTCATAAGGTCAACAATGTCATATATTCTCCAGAGTATAGTTCTATCAGAAATACTGGATCATGTTAGCTTTTGTCCTGATTAGTATCCTTACACATTTATGTCCTCTGCTGAGCAAAAAAAGAGACAAAAGAGCTAATTGAGATGGATTACTCTGACAGTTGATGGGTCAGTTTATAGCATGGAAAGGCATATGCAGACCTTGGGATTTTACGGTGCCGACAGATCTGCCGTGCCCCTCTCAGCGGCAATAACACGACAGTACTTCCCCCTAAAATCCTAAATTTCTCAGTGCATCAGCGCCCCTCCTCAATCTCTTGGCCTTCTTATTATCCGATTTGCTCTATTTTCTCTCTACCCACCCACGTGCTCCATTCCTTGTGATGTTTTTTGTTTCCTTTATTTACTCTGATGCTGACTCTATGGTGTTCTTCTGGCAGGCTGGTGACACTCATCAGGGAAAGTTGGCCCAAATTGAGGAACTAACGAGACTGCAACTGCTAAAGAATTTTCAACTTTGTGTATATGTAGAACTTTAATTTAGTAATGTTCCCTTAATTAAGACTTGTCAGATATTTTACTGACTATTGTTCCATAGCACTTAGTATTACTTAGTTGCATGTACCGTTCCAGTTCATACTAATCAAACTAATTTGTTCAGTGAATATTCAGACAAACCTTTGTGCATTTAAATTCAACGAGAATTGATGGATAATATTTCTGGCCCATTCTAGAGAAAGAACAAAACATGATTTAATTGACAGACAAATAATTTAGTTGCACAAAATTTAGGGGCGTTTCAACAAACGGCTAGGGTTCCACGCCCATGAATTTTTTTAGTTATACTTTAGAGTATACGAATAGGAGGAAGCCCAATCATGAGATTGAATGAGGTTTAACAACCTTCAGGTCTGTTGAAAAGAAAAGGTAAAATTAAGAAACGATGCGGCAAGGCGCGCGTGAGGGTCTAGTGCCAATGGATGCTCAACCAGAATCGGATGGCAATTTTGTAAAGGGAAAATCAGCTACAGTATGAACATATACACTAAACTTCTTAGTGTAGAGATGATGCAGGACATGTTCTATTTCAGACTCAGAACATAGATTCTATGTTAGGCATCTCTGGTAGAATTTTAACCAACTTTTTAGAGGAGATGTCCTAAAAAATCAATTGTGGAAGATTGCTAGAAGCACAACTGTTTAGAGGTGGGAAGAAGCTATGGAAGAAATGAAATTATTGAATAAGAAAGCATATGATTGGCTAGAGGTGTTGCCACCCAATACTTGGGTGAGGGCATTTCAGAGCGATTGGCCCAAGTGTGACATATTGCTCAATATCAATTGTGAAGTACTACTATTCAATAAGTATGCATTTATTTGAATTTTCCTGTTTTTTCCATTGTACCAATGTTTCCTCATTTATTCCAGATTTTCCTTGCACATTATATAATTTGATTGCTATGAAAAACTTATGATTGCACTATACAATAATTTGACAGGATTCCCAAAGTAGCAGCCAAATTGTCCAAATTTACTGATTTGTCATCTGAATGCTTTGTACTACCAGCAGGATCAGGGGTTTTTAATGTAAAATTCAGAGGCAATGAGTACATTGTAGAGCTACTTCACAATAGTTGCACGTGCAGGAGATGGGACCTGAGTGGGATTCCATGTCACCATGCCATTGCATGTATGAGGCATGAGAGGATCATACCAACTGATAAAATCCATCCTGCTTATTCAGTGCAAAGATTCAGAAGAGCTTATGCCTACAACATTATGCCCTGTAGAGACAAGTCCGAATGGGATAATGTTGTTAATTGCCCTAAGGTTGATCCTCCACACTATGAAAAAAAGGTTGGCAGGCCTAAGAAGAACAGGAGAAAACAACCTGAAGAAATTCAGAGTAAAAAGGGAGGCGCAGTAATGACCAAACATGGTGTTGTAATTCAGTGCAACCATTGTGGCAAGAGGGGGCACAACAAAGGTGGATGTGAATGGAATAAATCTGGGTTACCACCTAAGAAAGAAGTCAGAAAGAATAGGACAGCAATAATTGATGACTTAGAGGATGATGTCCTAGTGGTTACACAGGTTATTTTCTGATTACTAATGTTGGTACATACATGAATAAATTGACTATTAGTTTTATTAACTGAATATCATGTTGTATGCAGGAAAATGTTGTATTTGGTGGAAATTTCACTTTCTCAAACCTTAATTCAGAAAATGCAACAATTGAGAATGCTGAAGATACTTTGTTGGAGGAAATGGTGGATCAGGTAACTGGACATAGCATTGCACATTTGTTTTCCTGCATTTTTGAATAAGTGAGAATGTTGAAGATACTCTGCATTTTCTCTACTTTGAGTTATAAATACCACCTCCGAAGAAGAGGAGTGTGCATCCTACGCCATTGCCAGAATCTAGCTTCATTACTGCAGAGCAATGCCAGAATGTGCCTCCTTGTGGCTCTGTTGCTATGAAGGCTGAAGCAATGAAGATGGCCAAGCTTAGAGCATATGAAGAAAAGAAAGAAGTTGTGCTTGCCGAAAAACTGAAGAAAAAGCAAAGCAATTGAAGTCTGATCTTGCACAGCAGAGAAAGTTGCAGGCACAAGCAAAGAAACAACAAGCTGCAGAACTGAAGAAGCTAGCTGCAGCTGAGAAGAAAGCACTCCAACTTGCCGCTAAGGCTCAGAAAGCAGAGGAGAAGAAAAACTTGGCTGCAGCAAGGCAACAACAAGCCGCTCAGAAGAAGGCTGCTAAATCTGGCACTAGCCAGCCATAGAAAGAGTAAATGACACCGGGGGTCACATAATTTGTTCCGCATGTGCACTTAAGTCACACATCTTACAAACTCGATTAACCGGTCACACAACTTGTGAAACATGTGCACCCGAGGTCACAAACCGGTATGTTGTTTGGTTTTTGGTAAAAAAACGGTTACGCGCGATGCAGCCGAGGTCATTTGGACCAAGTTTTTTTTTTACCGAGATTTCGGAAATACTTCCGAAAACCGGTTTTCTTGATCTCCTCCGAAAATACTGATACAGTTTAAAATAATTTGGTTGCATTTAAATTTAAGTCCGATTTTACGTTCAATAAGCTCCGTATACTAATATTTTATGTTCTATCGTGTGGTCTGGTGGCAAGGTATCCAGGAGCAATCCATTTAGCATCGCGGGCTCGACTCCCATTATAATTATTTTTCTTTTTATGTCTAGTTTAGTCTATAAATGTGAAAAAATTATATTATGTCGACTGTGTGATTCAAACTTCAAACCTCTGATATCCAGTATTACGTTTGAACCGCCAAGGCTCGTAAAAAATCCTGCTCAGATCTGGATATCTAATGTATTTGTTCTACGTAAAAAAATTCAAAATTCAAAATTTGTTTGAATAATCTCATCCAATAAGTTCACGAGATTTTTGAGATTTCATGGTAACCGGAAATTCTGGTTCCCTCCGGTAAAAAAAAAATCTTGATTTGGACTTTTTTTTGCAGTTAACCTCTCATAGAAAATTAGAAGAATGAAATTGTACCACATAATTTTCAGCCAAGGGGTTAAATGCAAAAAAGTCCAACTGACCTCGTATGATAGGTTTTACAAAAAACCGGATAACGGATCGGTTTGTGACCTTGAGTGCACATGTTTCACAAGTTGTGTGACCGGTTAATCTAGTTTGTAAGATGTGTGACTTAAGTGCACATACAAGACAAGTTGTATGACCCACGGTGTCATTTACTCGCCATAGAAACTATCAATGTTTGATGAGTTGAGGGGCTGAGTTTGATCTGGAATTTTTAGTGTTGTTTGCTCTCATGCCAGCCATGTTACTGACATTAAAAAAACAATTTACACTATTTATTTATGCAACTTGAGTGTCATTACTGAATATTGACATATTCAATGAAATATTGGCTTCCATTTCGCCCTGCCTACTATCAACATAACCATTGTTTTGAAATACTGAACTATTCACTAGAATATTGACATAATCACTCAAATCTTGCCTGCCATTTTACCCTTCCTACTGTCAACATAAACCATTTTTTTCAAATATTGACATATTCACTCAAATCTTGCTTGCCATTTTACCCTTCCTTCGGTTTATGAGATGACATAAACATTGCTGTAAAATACTAACATATTTACTGAAATATTGATATATTAACAGTCAACATAACCATTCCATATTTTTCATTCAACATATCCATTACAGTCAACACAAGATGGCATTTTACAAAGGTCTACTTCGTTACTATGTCGCACATAAGGGCGTATCAAAGAAACTTGCTGACAAGAACACCGATAATCAACACAATTATTGCCACAATAGCTAACCTAACTAGGCTAACTAGTTCTTTCCCTACATCTACAAGTGAACATCAATAATCCGCTGAGCAGCGCCAACTGATCAATTTCATCCTTCAGTGAATCTCCATTGTCTGTTTATTGCAGTTCCTATGCTTCCTCGACTTGTGTTGTTCCTTGCGCTTCTCCTGCATCTTGTTGTATGCAACGTTGTCATCCAAAATTCCTTAGCCAACCAAGTACTCCACATGATACTGCTGCCAGTGCCAAACATTGCATCTTTTCTGCCAATTCGAACAAGAAACTGACGTGAATACAAGAGAAAAAGAATAGACAACATGCAGATTACATTGTGCCTCATGATAATGAACTTAGATAGGATGTGCAGAAACTAGACTAGCTATATACCTTATCCGGCAACTCAAGGAAGACAGGATAAACTCCAAAATCCAACGAAACAGAGTCGAAATTGCAGCACACCCTCAATCAGCATTCAGAATCAGAAATTGCAGCACATCCAACGAAACAGCAGACAACGCCGGACATCTGCTGCTCCACAACGATACTGCCCAAAGAATCCTGTTCCAAATCACCGGACACCTGGACACCTTGCTCCATCATCGTCAAGAGCATGGAGTACATGCCACGGCCAAAAGGGGGAGATGGAGCGGCGAGCCGGCGACGCGGCTGAAGAAGGAGAACGGAAGGGGAGAGCAAGGGGCGGAGCGGACAGGAAGGGGCGAGCAGAGAGGCAGAGGCGCAGAGCGGTCAGGAGGGGCGAGCAGGGGGCGGAGCGGAGCTGCATCTCCAGGCGGCGCGGCGGCCGCGGTAGCGAGCGTGTCTGCTGGTCTGGGCGTACGAAGGGATCTGCTCATTATGCAAAAAAAACCCCACAATTCTACTCATCGCTCGGTTACAGCCCTTCACATGTTCAGATACCGGCCCCACTGCGCCACATCAGCAAAATACGAAGGCAAAGCGTATGAGTGACCATACGCGACCGATCGGAACAAGTTTGTGCACCCGAGCAATTTATTTCCAGAGTTTAGTGACCAAAGCGTGTTTTTAGACAAGTTTAGTGACCATACGTGCATTTTACTCATCATTTAATTATGTGATGAACTATTGCTTTCCGTTCTCTAACCTTATTTGTGTCTTAAAGGTAGAGATGCCGTACGTGGTGTACAGGGGTAGGGTTCCTGGAGTTTACGTTCACTGGGAAGATTGCTTGAAGCAAGTCAACATATTCAAGGGCAATAGCTACAAAGGGTACAAGACCATGACGGAGGCGGAAGCTAGGTGGAGGAACCACCTGCGAGAGGAGAGGAGGACGATCTTCAGCGTCACCACCGCCGTCTTGCTCACCGCGGTGATTGCGATTGTAGTGTACTTCATCGTAGTGTAGGAGACTATCTCATTCATGTAAGATGTGATGATGAACTTGCATACTTGGTCGGTGTCGGTATCTTAGACTACGAATGTGATCGTTTCATTTCGAAACAATGTGATTCATATGCTATGCATGTTTTATGCTATTTATATTGCATTATCCTGTATACCTGTTATATTCTCTATACTGTACTATATTATGTATTAAAAACTGTAATTTGGCAGCAGAAATAGAGTATTTTTGAAAATCAAAAAAATACCCGTAGCGCATGTGTCTGGTGCGCTACGGGTAATATGCATACCCGTAGCGCATGTGTGTCTGGTGCGCTACGGGTATGCATATTACCCGTAGCGCATGTGTGTCTGGTGCGCTACGGGTAATATGCATACCCGTAGCACATGTGTGTCTGGTGCGCTACGGGTATGCATATTACCCGTAGTGCGCTACGGGTAATATGCATACCCGTAGCGCTACGGGTAATATGCATACCCGTAGCGCACCAGACACATGCGCTACGGGTAAGCCTATTACCCGTAGCGCATCACACATGCGCTACGGGTATTTTTTTACTAGTGGCGTGCTACCCGCAGTGCACGGTATATGCGCTACGGGTAGCCATATTAGGTGCACTACGGGTAAGCTTTTTTCTAGTAGTGTGATAAGTATGAAATAGTTGGAGTGATTGAAGGAAACTTGTGATCATGTTGATTCTTAGGAAAAGCCCTTTTATACACTCATGGCTGACTAGTGATGATCATTCACAAATAAAAACCAACTAATGATGATTCCCAATAACGATTGGATATGTCGGTGGAGTTCATGTCAGTTGATTCGTAACACTTGTCCATGTACACAGATGTTTCTCATATGTTTTGTATTATTTTCATAATGTTGAGAATCTTTGATCTTGATCAAGAGTGTTTATTATCTCGAATAACTCTTTCCTAAACTTTAAGGAAAAATATAGGAGATCTGGATCTACTATTCCATGATGAGCTCGTCGGTGACCTAGGTGACAACAACTAACGCTTCTTACGCCATCCTCTTTATAAAATAATCCACTCTGCCACCGTTGAGGACATCACCAATTGAAAGGATGACATAGGACACCACCGGACGTTTGCCTTTGTGTCTATGTGGACATGAACCTCATTGGTCTGGTCGTACCTGCAAAGCAAAACAACAACTTACCTCTGAAGGCATCATAAGAACCATGGTCGCCATCCTTTTATCTATTCTCTTTTCTTGAAGCTTGGGGGTTCTTGTGTTCTTCTCTAATCTCTGAGAGGATACGAGTGTTGGCGAGCGGCACGAATACCTTAGGACAACTCCGGCAAGGGCATGGGTGATGGCGATGACTGATGGTGCATAGTAGGCACCCAGTTCGGAACCCCAAGAGGAAGCTATGATGAGCACAGCAGCAAGATTCCCTCAGTATGAAACTAAGGTTTATCGAACCAGTAGAAGAAAGAACCAACTTCCAAAGGTTAAAGCTAACTGGCTTAGCGACAACTCCAGACAATTTATATGTGGCGCCTTATCTGGGGCGTAGCTTTGCACCAGCAGCAACGTGGAACCTGCACACAACACAACCAAAGTACTTTGCTCCAACTAGCAGTGAGGTTGTCAATCTCACCGGTTTGCTGCAAACAAAGGATTAAACGTATCGTGTGGTAAAAGATAGTTGTTTGAGAGAAATTAAATAATGCTTGTAAAGTAAACGGTAATATGAATGTAAAAGAATGGATCGGGGTCCACTGTTCACTAGAGGTGTCTCTCCATAAAGATAAATAACATGCTAGGTAAACAAATTACAGTTGAGCAATTGACAGAATAAAGAATGCAAACAAATGCATGTACATGTCATGAGGATCACTATGAGATTCACTTGGGCATTACAACATAATACATAGACCGTAATCCAACTGCATCTATGACTAATAATCCACCCGCCGGATGTCATCCAAGCAACCGTTGGGTATTAAGTTGCAAGCAACAGATTATCGCCTTAAGCAAAGTGTGTAATGTAAACAATACAAATATCCTTGAACACAAGATTGTTGTTTTCTCCCTAGTAGCAACAACACATCTACAACCTTAGAGGTTATTGTCACTCCTCCAGATTACTAGAGGCATGAACCCACTATCGAGCATAAATACTCCCTCTTGGAGTCAATAGCATCTACTCGGCCAAGATATCTACTAGCAACGGAGAGCATGCAAGATCATAAACAACATAGAGATGATAAATCACAAATCAACTTGACATAGTACTCAATATTTATCGGATCCCAACAAACACAATATGTAGAATTACATAACGATAATCTCGATCATGATAGGCAGCTCACAAGATCTAAACATGAAGCATATGGAGGAGAAGACAACCATCTAGCTACTGCTATGGACCCGTAGTCCAAAGTAGACTACTCACACAGCACTCCGGAGGCAGGCATGGTGATGAAGAAGGCCTCCGGTGGTGATTCTCCTCTCCGGCAGGGTGTCGGGAAGAGCTTCTGGACCCTCCCGATCTCGCGTCGATGACGGCGACGGCTTGCAGTATGTTTTATGGAAAAGAGTTCGGGCCTTAGGGTTTTCTCGTCGAGGAGAATATATAGGCGGAAGGGCGATGTCAGGGGGTGGTCCAGGGGCCCACACCACCTGGTGGCGCGGCCAGGGGGTGGCTCGTGCCACCCTATGGCGTGGCTGCCCTCTGGCCCCCCTCCGTCTCTGTTTTGGACTCCGTCTCGTGTCGAGAAAAATAAGAACTTCGGCTTCTGTTTCGTCCAATTCTGAGAATATTTCCTATGTAACCTTTCTGAAACACAAAAACAGCAGAAAATAGGGAACTAGCAGAGTGACATCTTGTTAATAGGTTAGTTCCGGAAAATGTACAAAAACATCACGAAGTGTAACAAAATACAAAGTAAATGGTGCATAAACAAACATGGAGCCAAAATTATAGATATATTTGAGACGTATCAATGACCCTTCCTCGTCACTCTCCAACGATGAAAACACCTAAAATTGGACGTCAGGATAGCACCCCCGAGACACCCTAACGCGTCGGCCATGTCGAGCGACCATAGATGCATGCTTGGAGATTGAAAACTTCATTTGAAACCTTATTTGAAGATGGTAAACTATGTAACCATTTCTCTTGTTACCGACGCCGGTCTTACGGTGATTTTCTTTTATATATTGCACGACTGTGCTTGTAAAATATTATAGATGGTTCACTAAGCTTTCTAAGACACACTTACATTTCAGAAACGGAGGTACTTATACAATTGAACAAAAGATTATTATTCACATCTTTTTAGAGAACAAAAGAAAGCAAAAAAAGGAGCATATTCCTGGGTCCACTACAGGCTAGCAAGCTTTGCAGCCGGCAGCGAGAGCGAAAGCGCCGCAAGGCGCGCCGCCGTCACACATTCCACCACGACAGCACTCCACACTCTGCTCTGCTCCCCGCTATCTCTTCCACTCTCAAGTTCCAACGGTAGCGTTCGCATCCTCCAACTCCAATCCGCTACTCCCAAATCGTCTGAGCGCAATGGTGGTGGTAGCCTCGCATCTCCCTCTCCTCCTCCTCCTCGCCGTCCGCGCGGCCGTCGGCAGCGCCGCGGGGGCGGTAGGGGTGAGCGGCGGCGGCGGGCAGCTGTGGTGCGTCGCGAAGAACAACGCCGAGGACGGCGCGCTGCAGTCGGCCATCGACTGGGCCTGCGGCCCCAACGGCGGCGCCGACTGCCGCGCCATCCAGGAGGGCGGTGCCTGCTACGAGCCGCCGGACCTCCTGGCGCACGCCTCCTACGCCTTCAACGACTACTTCCTCCGATCCGGCGGCGCCGCCAGCCCCGCCGCCTGCGACTTCTCCGGCGCCGCCGCGCTCATCGGTCTCAACCCCAGTAAGGACCGAGCGTCGAATCCTCTCGTCAATGATGAATCACCTTCAGAGATTTTCAAATTCATCAAGCATTGTTCTGCTTTGTTTAGTTCGTTATATGCTGGATTCATGCTATCGAGTTGTAACACAGTGGCGTCGGTGCTGCCGCCGACACTTGTTTTTTGCAGGTCACGGGAACTGCTTGTTTCCTTCCAGGTTAGTGCACTGTAACCAGTACCCTCCAAGTCCGGTTTTCGATCTTTTGAATTGCATCTCTGCATATGCTGGAGTATCAGTTAATCTTCTGGGTTCATGCCTACATTTCTATATTGGTCCTACAGTTCGAGGAACTGAACTGAATACTTAGTTTCAAAATTATTAAGAACCACCAAAGTTGTGTGTGTTGGAAGGTGGGTCATGTTTTGGAACTATGAGTACATAGACACATCATTGCAACTAATAGCTTGAGCTCATACTAGAGAATGAGCACAAAAATCTCAATTAATATATCATCTGCTAAGTGTACTACAAGAGCAATTCAGATGTTTCTGTATCACTTATCCTTTTGCAAGCATCAACTGATTGCTAGCTTTTACCAAATTGATCCTCCTTGATGCACGGTCATATTAGGTATTCGCTAAAGTAACTACATGTGAATGTATGGGATTTTGTGTGGTTCACAAAAGACTTAGTAGGAGTTGGGTTTGCCATATCTTTACCTGCAGCTGCTCGTCGTGAGGACACAACGCAGTGAGCCAATGGAGGACTGAGCATGTCATGTGGCATGCCAAGTCGCCATCTGGTGGTAACCTTTCTTCTATTGATCTCTAGAACTTGCCCAAATGCCGATAACGAAATGACTAGAATACTCCTTGCAGAATGGCATAACATGTGGCAAACCCCTATGGCTGTGTAACTTCCACCAATGCTTGTAGTGTTAGGCATTAGCTAGTAATTGAAGTGTTCATCTAATGATACGCATGCTATTAGTATTTCCTTCTCCTTTTTCTTCCCGAGTTCATGTGATTTTACCCTTTAATTACTAGTCTGGTGAAGACTGGTTATCAGTAGTTCCGTACCCCATAACCATTCAATCGTTATCTCTAATGTGGTGTAGATTTTTCAGAAGTGTTAGTGATGTTAAGTAATGGGTTGCAGAAATTAATCGAGTATGGAAGTTTTTGTAGATTCAGATTATGGTTATTGTGTTGTGCTTCTTTTTGAAGCTCGAAAGAAAACTGTGAAAGGTCTATTACTCTGTTTTGGTAAATTAAATTAAAAGCTATGATTCTGTTAAGACTATTTGTTGTATTCTTGCATTTCATCTCATTTCTTCTAGAAAATAACAATACATCCCTTTCTGCTACTTGATTATGATAAAAGGTAGTTAACTTTACAGTACCCGCAAATGAATACATGACATTCGTTCTTTCTGTTCCAGTGGATAGGTTTAAATGTTTAATTGGTACTCCAATGTAAATGTCAAGGAGCACTACACGAAATGTTAGGGAATACGTTGATGTCGAGGGTAAAATTGTAGTCTTGCATAGACAAACTCACAACATAAAATGAATACGGGCCATTCGTTCTTTCTTATCCAATGAATATTTTAATTTGTGCCACAATGCAACATGTGGTAAAGCCCTATTGCAACATTTGGGGAATACTTTGATTTCGAGGGTAAAATTGTAGTCTTGCACAGCCAAACTCACAATGCAAAATTAATAAAAGACTCAATGCAATTCCTTCAGTTATATAAGAATTGGATGCTTGCACTCTGTGGTGGTGAATTTTATTCATTGGCGAGGAAGACACACTTCTTATTTAGATTTAGAAGGATACAACTTGATTGGTGCTCTCTTGACTCTGGTTCTACTAATCTGATGTATGGATAAAAATTGAAAAAAAGCATCGAGTATTGTAATCAGTTTGTCCATCGGTTGTAGATCATATGATTGAATGCTGCCATGTTAGATTGGAAATTGTGTCGCTTGATGGATTGGATCCTTCCAGTAGATGCAACGACGTACAACCAATTCGTTTATAGCGGTGGCCGCAGCAACCATTTGGAAAAATTAACCAGTGATTTGAAGTGACAACTGCTGATTCTCTCAAAGCAGCGGTGATGATGGCAACTCGCAAAAAATGAATCAGTTTTGGGTTAAACAAAACCACCTATTGAAAACTACAAATTTCTATAGTACCCCTCTATAATCAATGGTCAAGTTTATTGGTACTCCATGCCATCCTCTAGGAGTACAGGGTACAATAAAAACTCTTGCACTGAAATCCTATATAACTAGGTGATCCCCATGACCCCATCAACTTTATTTTCAAGGCCATGTAGCAATGCCACCTCGTAAAACATGTTTACCTATTTTCAGTTCTTAGAAACTGGGATTGATTTCTCAAAAAAAAAAAGGGACTGATAAAGGGTAATCTTTCTTCCTGCGAAAAAGGGTGATATCTCTGATATTGAACAGGCCATGCAAAATTCTTCTTTGAGTTAGATATTCCGTAATATTTCAAGTCTCTGTGAAACCGTTAACCCCATACTTGTATCAATGCAGTTCATCCCCCAAGAATGGCAGCTTCGTAGGAATAACAACCTATGGTCGAACAGGTGCAAATTTGAGCAGAAGTTCATCATTGCAACTTAACCTCTTGTCACTGCTGCTATGCATCTCTCTATCTATAACAATTTTTGTGTCCCACATTCATGATGAGTTTGCTTGAACCCTGTCAGTTTGTTCTCTATGTGGTTGAAGCGTTGCTTCATTAGTGTAGTGGAGCGCCGAGTGAGGAAAAAAAGGATCCTCCCTCTGATGCGTCTCACTTTTTCTTCTGATCTTGTAAATGACCATTCAGAGGGGTCCTTGCCCCATTGTCTCATGTCCTTGATTGAGTTTCTTGTTGGTTTCATGTATTCATCTCCTCCGATCTGTAACATCTCATTGTTGCATTATTGATTACACTGACGTATATATATTCTGTCATGCATTGCCCTGTGTGGTGCTGCGACGCCATTAATTTGTTCATGTCTTACATGTTTTTTTTTGTTTTGCGGGTAAAAGAGGATTTCATTACTCAGACTCTTTGTAAACTCCTTCTTAATTAATAGATTGGGGCAAAGCTTTTGCCCCCGTTTCAAAAAAAAAAATACTCAGATAGGGTTACAAGTTGCTTAAGCTCCAGTTCCTGTAACAGGATATCAGGACCAGAACCTAACCACACATCTGTTCCAGTGAATACTGTATGCACATTTGTACAACACACGGTTCAGAAAAGGAAAGTTGTAGGAAAAATCAATCCTGTACAGATATTTTTTACAAATGTGACGATCTATGCAGGTGAAAGATAATCAAGGTCCTGAACCATCTTCTGGCCGGCTCCCCGGTGATCGCCGACCCTGCACCGGCAAAGAGGGCAGGTCGAGTGCGAAGCCAGCCACAGGTCGATGCAGTCGACGTGGTAGACGTGGGCGCATGCCGGCAGGAGCTTTGCCATGGCGCCGACCTGGATCACGCCGAGGCAGACCGCGCACTCCGTCGAGCTGGCGCCCTTGCCGCTGTGCCGGACGAGCCGGTTGTACATGAACTGGGGAACAAGGCTTGAAGCCCCCGTGAGCGGCCGGTGCTCCTCTAAATCTCCGCCGGCGAGCGCCGTGCAGGGGCGTCGACGGCGGTGCGTGAGGTGCTTGTACAGCGAGAAGAGGCCGAAGGCCGCGGTGACCGACGCCACGACGGCGTAGAAGAAGAGGAGGCTGTCAGGTGACATGGCGAAATGCATAGCGCCAGGAGCTGGATTGGAAATGGCCACTGCAGTTGCGTGGAGCTAGATGATTCGATTTATGCCGTCTTCTTGTTTGTTGCGTGCAGTGCCTCCTTTTCAGAGTTATTGAACTGAACCGCTGAAGTGGACTGTTCTGATTATTAGGTTGGTTTGTCTGAATAATAGAAGCCTCAACAAACGCTTCTCTGGTGGTTAACGCAGCAGCGAGAGCGACTGAGTATTCGTTCCATTGATTTGAGTTCTTTGAAGGGATCAGTGGTGGTACGGAGGCTTTTCTTAGCACGGGTGTACATACACCCGTCATCGTTCTGAATGTTCTCGATGTACCATCAATTCTGAATTTTTTTCTATGTCGACCTGTAAAAATTCATTGTCCATATGTCGTGCCGTCTGGAAGAAAAATCCCAGAAATTTTGTGTGTCGATATATTTTCTAATTGCTTATGACCTGTGTTTTCTCTCTGTATATGCTGCGCATCATATCTGTTCCTCATTTTTTTTTCTGAAATAGAGGGAGGGCGTACCTCCAGTTCAGGCTCGAATCACTCCCCACATTTTTTGTTTTGTTTCTCCTATTCTTTTGTACAGTGTGGTACTGCAATCATGTTATTTCAAGATTTGTTTGGTTATAATTGTAGTGCCACAAATACTTATCAACAAAGTTTGGTGGGTATACTTGCGCTTGAGCTCAGCCACAATTTTCTCAATGAAAAGATCCTTATCAGCATCAGAACGAGCGCGTGGCTCTTATTTTATATAAGATCATGTAAACAATGTATGCTAATGTGTCATTCCAATTTGTTATTGACAGGGACGTGAGCGAACCAATTGAGCCAAGACCACATCAAAACTTTGCAAATAGACTTGTCAGATAGAGCTAGCTCAATGATCAAGTTTTTTTTAATGAAAAAGTGATTTTATTTCTTGGTTTGGAAAGTGAAACATGTTTCATCATCAGTAAGGAAGCAACCTCAAAAGTCAGAACCCACCTGATATCCACGCGGCAAACAGCGTCCAACAGGTTTGCCTTTTTTTCATTACCAGATGATGGGGCGCTCCTACAGTCCCATCAAGATTTATACTAGAATATAGTAGTACTAGCTAGTTACCCGTTTGTATAATTCCAACGCCTCGTCCATAACCTTGGGCTGCGAGAGAAACTGCCATCTTTTCTTACTAGAAGGATGAGTAGAGATGTAAGAGATGAATTCTGTCAATGTTGATTCTCGTCTGAACTTTGCTCTGTTCTGTCGGGCCAGAACGGCTATGGTCGGATCAACTCCAGCAGCAGCGAGCAGCAACATTCCAATGTGATCCGCTTCTAACTCACACCTGCATATATGAACAACGGGATAAAAAGACAGACAGAGAACCGCGTGCACATCATACAAGGTACGTAAACATGGAGTTGAGTGACACGGATGATATATGAACAACGGGATGATTGATAGAACTATTACTGAATTACCTTCGTTTGTAGGGCAAGACGACGGGAAATAAGTGTTAGCTGAAACTCTAATCTTGTCTGTCAGTTAGCTGTTAACTGAATTTCGTTTTCAGTAGTTTGGCACGCCCACGTTTTGTGTGGGTTCGTTGCAGTTTTTCCGCTTTCGTAGCTCCGTGACTTAGCACGATCGGCCTCGTGGGATGGCGCGAGTATACCGGATCGAGCCGTAGGAAGTGGTCACGATCTTATTATCTGTTGAGAATAAAAGGCAATAGAACGAACAGAAAACGCCGTACGTTTTCACACGGCACAAAACTCTGTCTCTGTATCTGAAACACACTGTCGCGTGAGTGTTCATCTGGTTCTGAAACTTACAATAAGAGCAATATGAGGAAGATCATGACGGGCATAATCTCGAAATCTAACCAGTCGATTATCCCTGACGAGTGCCTTGCAATGCCGTGCCCAACCTCATGCGCGACCGTGACGGCGATCTCAACGTCGCTCTTCGAGTGGTGGAGTGTTCCGGTGTAAACTACGATCTTGCCTGCAGCGGGGAAGCACTGCGCATTGGGGTCATCGTCTCTGAGGATGACCACCTCCCAGTCTAGCCCATCCATCCACTGTAGCCCATCCTCGTGGCAACGCCCGTGCCTTCTTGGCGATGTGTGCGACTGCCTAATGGCGAGGCCATGGTGGGCAGCGTGGACGATCTTGTGGACGATGCCGCGCGCGGACGCGAACGGTGTCGGGGTGGCTGGGACTGAGGATCTTCCTGGCGTTCTCGCTCTTGTACGTGGCGAAACGAGCCTCGTCGCGCTTGCGCGCCTCTTGGTGGGAGAGCAGCGCCAGGTGGGTGCGGCCGGCGAAGGGCTCCGTCTCGCCGTACCTGATGCGGGCGGCGGCGTACACGATGCCGGCAACGATGGCTGTCACAACAGCGATCTTCCCGTCGTGCCACGGGGCCGATACACGCCGGTGGGTCGTCAGTCGGCGAGAGCTGATCAGCGATGGTGGTGGGCGTCCGATGATGTGGTCGGATACGGAGAAGAACAGTCCTCGTCGGAGGAGTATGCAGGGCTTTAGCGGCGGCGGAGGCTGTTGTGAGCGGCGATTGCAGAGTTGGAAGTGGCGGGAGAGCGCGGAGCGCCATTTGTTCCTCATCATCTTGCTCGATCTCACGGAGGGCCATGCGTGCATTGCTGCTGTGTTTCGTGCGTACTTGAGTTGGAGATCGATTCCAACACAAGAGGAGATGGGCATGGCTTCCCTTTTCGTGAAAGATATCTAGGGCATGATGGCTCGTACTTTGCTGGATCTCCTGTAGATGTAATGTCCACCGTCTATACTATGCGATAGCATAAGACAAGACTAATCATGATACCATCAACCGAGCTTGATCATCGATTTGAGACATGAAGGGCCACATGTGCATCTGTGTAGGAAGGAGAAAAATTATTTAGTGCAAAGGTGTTATATTAGGGCAGCCGGGATCGTACCGATACGATATAAACATGGACTCGTCTAGGCATCGCGCGTGCGATAGTCCGCATCTTCCATCGCACACTCCAAAGTAGTAAGTTCTGGTTGGCACACGTACGCTCCGGGAAAAAACGGTCATCCTAGCACCGCTTCGCTACAGCTCGTCTTCTAGAATCTCCGCTCTGAGTCCCGAATCCCCGTGCTCCAGGCGACCACCACCGGGAGAAGAACCTCCGCTCCGCGTGCTCATAGCGACCACCACTGGGAGGGGAACCTCTGCCGCTCGATCCCTTTCCCGCGCCGCCGCCTCGCCCCTTCTTCCCTACCGGCACGACGCAGGTGGGTCTGTTACCCAAACTAGCGCCTCTCCTCACCCCCGGCAGTAGTAGCCAGTGCAGCCGCAGACCGCCCCTAGTCCTCCTCGCGGCTGGACACCCGCATCTTCTGGCGCGCCGCTGCGACCCCTCCTCCCATAGCTCCTGGCCGTTCGTATGCCTTCCTCAAGCTCCTGCCGATGATTCGGATAAGCTGTGATTCCGGCGTTGTACGCCGGCTGGCCACGCTAGACCTAGCCCAAAAGCCGCGCAATATTCTGCCTCCGAGCTAGGCAACAACGTGTGCGCCGTCGTCGATGTGCAGAAGACCTCAGGTCTGGGGTTGGGGAAAATGACGGGGGCATGGCAGATGTACTGACTCGTGGGTCCACGTGCACAAAGTTGTTACCTGCAAAAAAGGGCTATATTGTTGCCTAAGATCACGTTATAGTTGCTAAAAAAGCTGGTTTATTGTCTAGTTGTAGTTGCCTAAAAATCATATATACTCCCTCTGTTTCAAAATATAAGATGTTTTAGATTTGTGAAGCAAACATATCTAGACATCTTTTAGTGTGTGTATTCGAGTGAACCTACATACAAAAAGATATCTAGATACATTTGCTTCACAAAGCTAAAAATATCTTATATTTTGAAACGGACGGAGTATGTGTTATATAGTTGCCTAAAATCATATAATAGCTGCTAAAAAAGCTGGTTTATTGTGTATTTGTAGTTGCTAAAAATCACATATAGGTGCAATTTTGTTGCCTAGAATCACATAATAGTTTCTAAAAAAGCTAATTTTTTTGCCTAAATTCACAAAATAATTGTTGGCTAAAAAGCTATTGTAATTGTAATTTGCCCCAGCTTCCGCGTAATTACCAAATTCTGAAGTTTCGTGTGGATGCTATAAAATTGCTTGTGGATGTTGTGAAGTGTGCATCGCCATCTGCAGTGGTGTTGCTCGATGTTTCACCAGAAGTCCAGAGCGGCTCTCCGGAAAGTCCGAAGAGGCGCTCGAGAAAGTGCGACACTCAAAGGAAACTCTTGAGCTCATCGGGGGAGATACACTGAAATCCGCCGTATAATAGTTGCTAAAAAATGTTGGTTTACTGCCTAGCTGTAGTTGCCCAACAATCACATATAGGTGCCACTTTGTTCCCTAAAAGCACATAACAATTACCAAAAAAGCTAGTTTCTTGCTTAAATTCATAACAGATTTAGACAACTTTATAACAAATAAAAGCAACTTCATAGCTTTTTCGACAACGAGGATCACGAGAATTGGGGAGGTGGCGGACGACACACAAGCGGGAGATTCTGAGCTTGGAGAGCGCTCGGTAGGGACCGACCGCTCTGGGCCGAGATGCGTCCGTACAATCAGAAAATATATTTGGCGTACCATGAAGTTGCCTAACAGCCCACCAAAACTCTCCAAAATCGCCGAGCCACGTCGCCCCGCCAATGTCTATCAAATCATCTTTGCAACTTTGTTGTACTAGTTTATTCCCACCGCTACTAAGTTAAGCATAATACATTTCGGTAATATTAGCAACTTTATAACAACAGTAGGCAGGCTGTAGCGGTAGACAACTTCAGCAACTTCACGCCCACACTAGGCAACTTCACAACAATATTAGACAACTTCATATCAGAAGTAGGCATTTAGCAACAAATAAAATT
This sequence comes from Dactylis glomerata, assembly GCA_007115705.1. NCBI lineage: Eukaryota > Viridiplantae > Streptophyta > Magnoliopsida > Poales > Poaceae > Dactylis > Dactylis glomerata. The sequence continues at coordinate 297,725 of QXEO01000536.1, forward strand.
GACTTCACAAATGGCGGTAGATAAATTTATAACAAGGATAGATAATTTATCAACAACTAAAATCATCCTAGCAACTTCACAGTAAAGTTAGAGCAGTACGCAATTTGCATCAATATTAGGTAACTTTGTTAAAACTTTAGACTAAATAGATTCAGTGGTGAATTAGAATGCATTGAAAACGAAAGAAAAATCACACACACAAAATCCATTGCAAAGTTCGTCCCAAATACAAAAGGTAAACTCTAATGGAACTGTACAGTTTAGTCCACACAGCCAACCAGCTCGAGGTAACAGACTGACAGAACATAGCAACAATCATAGTGTTCTTGACAAGAGTGGAGAGCATAAAGGCAACCAGCCTTCTTCCCTTTCCTGGTCCTCCACACAAATCAATCGACGAGACCCACACTCAATCCCACATGTAAAATCCAAATTTGCATCTCAATCCCACATGCGCTCCACCTCCAGGCCTGTTTGCTGCGGTTGGACTTGGTACTCACGAGAGCATCCCATGGCCGCCACTGTTGTTGTCCTTGCGAGCTCGCCACTCTCACATTGCCGCTGTTTTCCTCTTCTCCCTACACAAAGCAGTGTTTCTGTTCAGTACCTGTTAGTAGATAGAAAAATCATTGTAGAAATTGTCCAAAAATGTGAAACATAAGAGGCAACACAAACTCTGTTAAAAATCTAGAGCAAAGCTGATGTAATTGCTTGTTTGCATATATATATTGCTTGGTACGTAATAGGAGTTGCTTGATACTTAATAGGAGTTGCGTCGAATTTAGCTGCACATGTCAGAAATGAATCCCAGATTTTGGAGTACCTGAATTTGGTCGGTTCAGAGTAGGGGTTGCATCGAATTTAGGAGAAGATGCGTGTAATGGAGTTGCAGACGCTTTGCCAGTAGATGGAGTTGCTTGTTTTGTATTAGGGGTTGCATCAAGCAATGGTGAAGTTGCCTTTTCTTGAGCTCAAGTTGTTTGCTGACCAACATGAACTGCTTGAATTACAGGTGAAGATGTTGTGTCTGTTGCATGAATTGCTTGTTGAGCAGAGGTAGTTGCATGAAGTGCATGCATGTTGAGTTGCTTGGATATGAATGCAAGTTGCTTGTGGCATTGCTGATGCATCTCGCAGTTGTTTGGAAGGATAGGTGTCATGCTTGTCCTTTTCCCTGGAATTGGACTGCTGCTTGTTATTGTTTTCCATGGCAGCAACGTCTTTTCCCATTCATGACAAGCTTGCTCGAGCTGAAGTTGCCTTTTCTTGATCTGAAGTTGCTTGTTGACCACATGGATTGCTTGAATTACAGGTGAAGCTGCCGTTGTGATGCATGAATGCCATGCCAGCAGCTGTTTTCTGTCGTCCTCACCTCCGTTCATGGCGGAGATGACGCAGGGCTGCATGAAGGGCGCCGCACTGCCATCGTCCTCGCCACCGTCCGTGGCAGAGATTGCATCGGGCTACACGCTGGCAGCCGCACTGTTGTCTTCAACGCCCACGGCAGTGGGTTGTCTACCGACTCTGGGACAAGAGCAATTTCGTGCTTGTGTAGAAAGATATTGCACAACGAGGTGCATGTGTCTGTGTGTGTGAGAGAGAGGGATATAACTATGATTTTCTCCATGGGCAATCGCCGGCAGGCGTGAGTGCTTAACTTGTATTTGGATGGACTGGATGTATGAAGATTGGTAGATGGGTTCTGCCTGTGGGAGTTGTACGCGTAGGTTCATGGATAGATGGGTTCAGGTGTTGTTCGTGAGTGCTATGGTGTTTGGTCCCCACAGTCTAACGAGATGCTCCCCCGAAATCGAAATCAATCAGCCTCCTACACCGTTCTCCACCGCCCCAATCGCCCCCCTCCACCATACGACATGCTCGTTTCCAGAAAAAAGACAGCGAGCGATCCTAGCATCTGCTCCCAGTTGAAACCAAACTAGGCTTCTCGTGGATTCCGTCGCGCAAATCCGATCGATCTAATCACGAATCAGCAGAAACACACAAAGGGTTGGGGAATCGCAGTCCTTACTTCTGAGATAGAGACGCGAACCCTCGCCGTGCTCGATTTGACCCGACCGGCGGCGAGATTGCACTCCTTCACATGTGACGAGCAAGCCCACTCATCCTTGCCGCTGAGCACGACCTTGCACTGGACGGAGGGGCGCCGAGACTGCCGTCCCCTTCGATCTAACCTTCGACGCGTCGCAACGTCAACCCCCACGTCTGTTTGGCTCCGCCGTGCCGCTCGATGGGGGTAAGGAGGACAACAGAAATGGGGAACGAGGTGGACAGGGGAGAGAGAAACTGCTCCCACGATGGCGCGGCTTCCATCCTGCGGTCCAGGTGCGTGCGATGAGTTTGTCGTTCTGTCGCAGCTGCGTCATTAAGCATTTGGGTTATATTTATACTAAAATCTCTAATTCCTCTGATTTTATCCTTCGGTTCAGTTAACCAAAATAATCATAGAAAAAATCAAATTAACCACAACATCTGAAGCACAGACGTGTTCATGGACTAAATACAAGTAATTGCAAAGGAATGCCTAGTGCTGTTATACTCACCGTACAGGGGCGGTGGCTGACCATCCTCGCGGCGGCGGACTACCATTGCTCAAAAAGTAGGAGCGGCGGCGGCTCCCTACGCGCGGCGACGGCAACGCACAAACCCTAGATTACAATCGCCCCCACGATCGCCTCAGCCTTCTCTTCCCGCTTCCCTTTCCTTTAGGAGCTCAACTCCCACGTCGATGGCGCCGGAAACGTGCAGGGCTAACTGATACGGGATCTGCTCATTATACAAAAAGCCCCTGCAACTATACTCATGACATGGTTACAGCCCCTTGCATGGTCAAATACTGGCCCCACCACGCCACATCAGCAAAATACGAAGGCAAGACATACAAGTGACCGTAGGCGACCGATCGGAACAAGTTTGTCTACCCGGACATTTTATTTCCAGAGTTTAGTGACCAAAACGTTCTTTTTGGACAAGTTTAGTGACCATAGGTGCATTTTACTCTTAAATGATACAATTAACATCACATGACATAATTAACATCAGTACGATCGATGAAGTACACCACAAATAAGTTCATTACATGACATGACAAATAGCAACGAGCCAACGATCACAACTAAGTTCAACGATTATCTACCAAACTTGCCGTGCTAGGCAAGTTAGGATGTACTTAATAAGTTTACAACTAGTGAATCAACATTTCGGCTTGCCAACATCAGGAACAAAGCGGATGCCGCCTCCCGCTAGGAAGAACGGTCTGTCGTCGCCCTGAAGAAGCAGCCTCTGATCTATTTCAGCATTTGACGGCTTCATAGCGGCAGTGTAGAACATCCCTCCTTTTCTGATGACATCTTGAAAGATGATCGTCGCAAACTACTCCTGGATGCGATAGAACTCTGCTCTTAGTTGATTATCTTGGATCATCGCCAAGTGTTCGGCCCAGGATTTAAGTGAATTTGGCAGCGTCAAGTTATGGTGGTCGTGTACGTACGCCCGCATCTGATATAAGGCGTAGTAGGCCTCCTTCTGGCTGCCCTCAGGCTGCTTGACACAGGGGAACGCCGTTATATGGCCGAACGTGTGCATGCCTTGCTGGAGCGGCCGTTTAGTCTTCAATAAGCCTCCCAGACGGGCGTACTTGGTAAGAGCTTCATCCAAAACTGCCTTGATAGTCGTGTAGTTTTTCTTTCTTGCACTGCCTGAGTCCAAATACACGCATTGCGCACTTCTCACCGAGATGTTGATGAGCGTGCAGTATTCATCGCTGCGCAAAACAATTCAAACAGAATGTTGGCAAAGAACGAGATGGAAATCTAAGAAAACATTACGGCGGCGAGCCAATGATCACTTACTCGGGAAAGTAGGCCATGAGCAAGTCCTTCCCAATATTTTCCGGAAGACGACGCTGAGATACTCAGACGCGACTTTCTGGTCCTCCCATTTTGACAACTGGCTCTCACGCATGTAGTAGGGATCCACTATCGCGATGCCCGGGGTCTTGTCTCTAATGACCTGCATCGCCATACTTAGGGAAAATAGGCGGACGAGGGTTTGGTACATCCGATTCTGGTGAAATATGTCGAAGATATCGGCAAACCGAAGCAGCATATTATCTGCGGGTGCATCCTCGACGAAGTCCCTGCCCGTTGGCACCTTGGCCATGTAAAGCGGGTATGATGAATCATTATCTCCAAGTTGGCGCGTCTCTAGGTAGAGAATAGCGTCATGCAGACTCCGCATATCCGCACTGCAAGCATGGAGCATTTGCGCATTCAGCATCGGCTGGCCCATAGTATGCACGATTTGGTTAAGACCCTTGGGTCTTGGTGGCCCGTCCTGAGCCCGGATCGGTGCTGGCTGGCTTATAGTATCCTTCTTGCTCTTCCTTTTCCTTTCCTTCTTCTTCATGGGAACTACAATCTGCTCACCGACACACTTATGGAGCGTGTTGGGGGTGAAAATGTTTCCAGGCCGTGGAGGCTCCGTGCAGACAACATCTGGAGGCGTCTCCTGAGAATGGAACGACAAACATTTGTTGATAGTAGGTCGTTTCTCCGAGGGACCTGGCGCCGGTTCTTCATTGTCATCACAATATGCAGTATTGATGAAGGCATCAACATTGACTTCATCATCATCGTCATCGTTCGGATCATGTGCCATCTGCATATCATGATTAGGATCGGCCGCCACATAGCTGCTTGGCCCGGGCATGACTGGCGGTGTTATCCGTGGAGTTGTGCTCCCCACCCCCAGATAAATCTGATTCTCTGGCCATAGCATTGAATAGCCAAAGCACTGTCTTAGGACTTTTGGCTCTTCATCCTCTTCGTCTCCCATGGGCTGGAAGGGAGGCATCACTTCGTCACAGTTCCGCAGTGTCCGAGCCAATGAGACCCTCAACACGTTGGGTGGCATCGGCCTACCGTGGAACAACATGTTTCCCGGTTGCATGATACTACCCATGGCAACATCCTTCAACACGCCGTCGACGTAATGTAGGAGAGTGCAAGGAACGTCGGTGCCCGTGGCCTACGAAAAACGAGAAGTGTACGTAGGTTGAGCCACCGCCGCTTAGTTATCCAAGTGTATATTACGTGACACGATGCGAAAAGTGTGTTACCTTGATGGCGTCGAGCTCCGCTGCCGTCGAAGGAACGCCGACGTACATCGGCGTGCATGAGACGGAGGGGCTGCTTTGTTGCCCGGTACCTCCCGATGCATTAAGCCCCTGCGCCACGGTGTTGGCGACCGGCACCGCGGTGTCGGCGACGTGGGGCGCTGCGGCAGTGTTGGCGGCCGGTGTCACCAATACATTCGGCGCCACGACGCTCGAGTTGCTGCCGATTATACTAGGTATCGGGGGCCGACCAACTCGACCTGCCGCATCCCAATTTCCAAACGCTTCAAATAGGCGAGGCATCATGGTGGTCATCTTTTCTGCGAAAAGCATGTCGACCTTATTGGCGACATGTTTATCAACAATCTTCGGAATCTGTGCCACTCTCTCCCTGAGTTCGTGAAGCTCGCGGGCTTCATCCTCACTGAGTGCATTCTTTCCCTTCTGTTGCCTGCCATACTTGTCCGACCATTTCACGGACAAGCCTTCGCCGAGCACACGGCCAGCTGACGTCGGCGGTTTTGTTTTTTCACGTCCCTTCATCACGTTCACCGCCCTATTCAAAGCGGTGTTCCACCTAGACCCAATCGTCGTCGAACCCTAGGATGAGGAGGTCTGAGATGCGGAAATCTTTTCTTTAGCTGCCAGAATCTCCTCAAACCGTATCACCTTCTCATCCGTGGTGAGTTGCTTGCTTTTCGGGTCGTAATGGTACTTGGACCTAATTACTCTCCTGGCCTGCGGATCTGCGATTCGGTGCCAAGGGTTCGCGATGCCCTTCGCTTCCATCTCCACATCCTCCTTCGCCCATATCTTGTCCTTCCCTCGGTAACCGCCGCCGCCGAGATTGTGGACACCTAAGTTCTTGGACTGTAATTCCTTCCCCCAGAGACTCTTTCTGTTGCTCTCTACATCGCTGAGGTCGCACTTGAGCCTCATCTGTTCGTAGTCATTCTCCGTGAGCGTCGGGTTGCTCTTCTTGGCCTCCTCAAATGTTTTACCCGCAATGATCAATTTCTTCACCCGGACTTTCCAGCTGGCCAGGGCGATGTTCATCTTCGAGATAGCGTCATTGTTCACTAGATTCCCACTGACCTCCAAGTTGACAAACTCGTCAGCGAACTTGTATCGGTCATGCAACTTCTGCAAGAGGAGTGTGCGGTAATGCGCATTGTCCTCACTCCTTAGGTTCACGGTGTGGAGCGGGACAGTGCTTCAGACGATGCACCCGAGTTGGTTTCCGTAACCGGCCACAAACTGCTCGGGTTCGAGAGGATGCCCACTTCTCGACACACGCGTGATTCCGTGGTGGTCGACCACCAGCTGGTTCGGGCGCCGATCCTTCCGATCCTTCCCATCTTTCCGTAGCCTCTTCGTCCGTTGGGTACCATCTACGCCGCAAGATGTGGTGGTAGTGGTGTCGTCGACGCCCTCCATATCCTCTCCTTCTACGTACATATCATCTTGATATATGTCCATCTCCTCTTCTTCTACCTCCCTCTCCTCTTCGTCTACCTCCATTTCCTCTTCTTCTTGCCCCATCGCCTGTTGTTCTTCCAACTCTTGGGAAAGTTCCCAGAATTGCTTGCCAGATCCACCGGCATCATCGTTGTTGGCCATTTTCGCACTAAATAAAGAAAATGTGTCGAGTTAGTAGAAGTAAAAAAAATACGGAAAATTTTGGCATGACCTATGCTGTTTTTTTGACATAGGGAGTGCCCATTTTTGCTGAAACGGAAGTAAATCGACATTTCAGTGCTAAATGGGCACTCATTTCGATCCCCTGCACAAAAAAATAGCCCAAAGGCACCACATCTCACACACTATAGCACAAATATTTAACAGATCAATATGTATTGCATAGAATGTCCCAGCCATCAACATAGAATGTCCCAGCCCACAAAAACTATCCCAACAGCAACTAACAGTGTACTGAATAAGTAAACATCAGCAAATAACAGCCATCAAAAAATGTCCTAGCAAGCTCACAGTATATCAATGTTAAGTATCAACACTAAAATAACAGCCATCAAAAAATGTCCCAGCAAGCTCACAGTACATCAGCAAATAACAGCCATCAAGAAATTCATCTTAAGTATCACCACTAAAATAAGTACCACAAGCTCACAGTATATCAATGTTTACTAAGATAGATTTACTATGATACATGGCAGTAACATAGAATTCATGTTACTAGGACAACCAGTAGCTAGGAGGAAAAAGTCATTATGCTTCCTGCAACCAAGAAAATGACAGTAGTGCAAGTTAACATCAGCCAAGTGACTGTTAACTGAATAACTGAATTTATGACAGTAGTGCAAGTTAACATCAGCCAAGCAAGATAACACTCCAGAGCACACAACCCATAACTAAAAGCTTGAACACAACTATATGCACTAACAACAAATTATCTACCCTTTAATGAAAGTTTCTGGCACTAACTTTCCCATCTAACAGATGTTCCCAACCTAACAGATGTTAACTGAATAACTGAATTTATGACAGTAGTGAAAGTTTCTGGCACTAACTTTCCCATCTAACAGATGTTCCCAACCTACCAACTAGGCAGAAAATTTAGAAGCACGAAAGTGATATTCATCATTTATACAAACACAAACTGCACAAAGAACAACAATAAAATTCCCAAGCACAAACGGATCTTGTATATCAGCTAGCGCACACACATAGTCTTTACAATAAACTTAAACCAGGTGGCTCTGATGTGTGCAAGCCTTACTGCCAGATAGAAGTTTATAATGCAAAGATCATCTTGAGAAGAGAACTCATGTAACAAGGACCAAATAGGGCTCAAGATGTATAGACAAAATCACCATTGCCTCATATAATATGACAACAGCACCTATAAAACCGACAGTACCTATGCAACTACGTGCAACAGCAGCTGCTAGCACACACTATCTTTCTTCCAGTTCTAAAGGCTAGCAACGGTACAATAAAATTAATCTTGCCTCCAAGCCCTAGCTTGGGTACTTACTACATCATGTCCTCAACACTTGAAGAAAATTGCTTCCCAACGAACACTTAAAAAATTATGATCTTTATTCTAGAAAACCTCCTTTGATATAACCAACACTGTAATTGTAAACAATCATACTTTAAAAACTTAATCTAGAATCTATAGGTGACTTACAAAGCCAACATGTGAATGATTTGTGCATTTTCTTTCATGTTCCAATCATCAAAACAAATGAAATATACAGTGTCTTGAAACTCTTGTGACCTAGCGCTAATGTGTTAATCTGAAATGAAGCTTAATTTCAGGTTTTGAAACAAGCTAGAAAACATAAACAGTAGGGATCGAATACTTAATATGTTTTCAATTAGTAAGCACAATCCTACCATCCAGTGCACATGATTCAGAGAAAGGAGTACGCGAGCAGGCGAGGAACAGCGAGCAGGCGAGCAGTCGGGAGAAGGGCGTACCTGGAACCGGGCGGGGAAGGTGGTGGAGATGGCGCCGCCGAACAGGGGCCGCCGCGTGGTGCTCTCGCCGAACAGACGGCGTCGCGGCGTGCTCCTCTGCAGGGGCGGCGGGGCTCCTCCTCTGCGGGGACGATGGAGCGATGGAGGGGTGACGACGGGGATCCTCTTCTACGGGGACCGCGGGGCTCCTTCTCTGCGCACGGGAACGGCGTTGCAGCTTGCTCCTCTGCGGGGGCGGCGGGGCTCCTCCTCTGCGGGGACGGCGGTGCGACGACGGCATCTCCTTCAACAACGGCGACTAGGTGGCGACTGTGGCGAGCGAGGGCGACAGAGGATTCGATCAGGATCGAGTAACCGGTAGGGAAGAAGAGGGGGGAATCTAGTAACGTATGCAACGTTTACGCGTAGCGCACCGAGGAGAGCTGCGCTACGGGTAATATTACCTGTAGTGCACGCAGGAGATATGCGCTATGGGTAATCGCATGTATATTAAAAAGGGCAAGTACCCTCTACCTTGCAGAAACACAAACACATCTCTACCATAGTGGCTTCGATCGAGCCTATGCAAGCAGGTTCGAATCCTGGCTGGCACACTTTTTTGTTTTCTTTAAAAAAATGAATTTTTAACATATAATAAAATTTTGATAAATTTTAATATGTTCTAAAGTAAATAAGTATAAATAATATAATTTTTCTTTTATGATTAAAGTATCATAATATTACTTTAAAAAAATGAGTTTTTAACATATAATAAAATTGTGATAAATGTTAATATGTTCTAAGGTAAATAAGTAGAAATAATATAATAAGTCTAAAATTTCTCTAAAAATATGAGTTACATATCTATTTTTGGTTCGAAAATGTAAAAGTGATACATAATAATATGCCCACACACAGGCTATCATTTCACAATCGTTTTTCCCTTCTTTGTCAAGGTCGAATAATTAAGCCCGGGAACCCCGAGACTTCTTCTCTTGAACGGTAGACCTTTAGGTAGGGTGGTCCTGCTTCTTCTTCTGGTGTATGGTTCATTGTTGTCGCTTTCATCTTCCATCTTCGGGTCACCGTACATGTCAAAGTCTTGCTCGTTGGCAACTCCATCCATTCCGATGATGTTCCTTTTGCCTCTCCTCACGACAACCCAGGTAGGCTTTGTCGGGTCGGTAATGAAGAAGCATTGGTCCACTTGGCTTGCCAATACCCATGGCTCATTTTTCGCGGTGACGTTTGCACCGGCAGTCTTGGATTTGACTTCGGGTATAACCATGGTGGTGAAATACCGGTCTTCTTTTACTACATTCTTGGCCCATCTGACACGAAACATCGGCACCTTCTCCCCGGCGTAGCTCAGCTCCCAGATCTCCTCGATCCTTCCGTAGTATCTCTGCTTGACGTCACCGGTGTAGGCTTCTATCGTTACCCCTGAGTTCTGGTAATCGCAATTACTGTCATTTTCCTCGGTGTAAAATGTGTAGCCGTTGATATCGTACGCCTGATAGGTCATCAGGCAGTGTTCAGCGCCATGTGACATGGCAAATATGAGTTTTTCTTCCTCGGAAAATTGCATTGGTGGGGGATTAGCTAGAAGCTTGTCCTTGAACCAAGTCGTGAAATTGGAGTTGTGCTCTTTGATTATTGCTCCTTCGGTCCTCAGCTCGCCCCTATCACTGTACTTCTTCGCAATAGAGCTTTTGTGCTCTTCCACCCAAGGGTCAATCAGTTGCATGTATTGAAGCGCGACTAGGTTTGCTCTGTCAAAGTCGGCGCGCCGCCCAGTGAAGTCGACATGCATTTCGCGACGACCCTCGTAGTGACCCCATCCATCGATCCTGTCAAGGTGCTTGTTGACGGGCAGACCAACAGGGTTCTCAATGTTAAGATAATTCGTGCAGAAAGAGATGCACTCTTCTGTCAGGAAGCCCTTGGCTATGCTTCCATCAGGACGTGATCTATTGCGAACGTATCCTTTGATGACACCATTCATCCTTTCAAACGGCATCATGCTGTGCAGGAACGTCGGCCCGAGTTGGACGATATCCTCCACGATATGGACTAGCAGATGTACCATAATATCGAAGAATGCGGGCGGGAAGTACATCTCGAGCTCGCATAGAATCGCCACGGTCTCTTCCTGTAGCCTCTTGAGTTTCTTCACGCCAATTGACTTCCGAGAGATGACGTCAAAAAAGTGGCAGAGGCCAAACAACGTTTGATGGACGTGCTCGTCCATTATTCCTCGGATTGCAACCGGAAGTATCTACGTCATCAGCACGTGACAGTCGTGAGACTTCATCCCGCTGAACTTCTGCTTTGCCTTGTCTAGGTATCTACTTATCTTGTCTGAGTAACTGTAAGGAACTTTGACTCCTAGTAGGCAGTTGAAAAACTGCTCGATCTCCTGAGGACTTAGAGTGAAGCACAAAGCGGGGCAGAGATAATCGTTCCTCTTGGCCTTTTTCCCCTTGCGACGACCTTCCGTCTCCTCCTCATCAACATCATCATCATCATCAGGACATCCTACGTGAAGGTCATTCCTAATTTGCATAAATTCCAAGTCATGCCTTGCTTTCGGCCCGTCTTTGGTCCTATCCGGCATGTTGAGAAGGGTGCCAAGCAGACTCTCGCACACGTTTTTCATGATATGCATGACATCAAGGCTATGGGGCGTGTGGAGGATCTTCCAGTACGGCAAATCCCAGAAAACAGACCTCGTTTTCCATACCTTCAGCAACGGCTTGGGCGCCTGCTACCTACTCAAGCGAACGGTTGATGGCGCCAGAAAAGAGCTGTTGCGTTTAGTTGACGTGGGAGCAGATGTCCTTGTGCGTGGTGATTGACCAGCCCGTTGGGAACCCCAAGAGGAAGGTATGATGAGTGTAGCGGCTAGTTTTCCCTCAGTTAATAAACCAAGGTTTATCGATCAGGAGAGGAGAGACAATGACGACTGAAGGTGATGCGGAACCTGCACACACACAAACAAATACTTTGTTCCCAACTTGCGATGAGGTTGTCAATCTCAGCGGTTTGCTTGAAACAAAGGTTATGAGCGTATCGAGTGGAAAACAATATAGTATGCGAGTAAAGTAAACAGTGCGAGTAAAGTAAACAGGTGATTGCAATATGATGTAAATAGGACCGGGGTCCACAGTTCACTAGTGGTGTCTCTCCATAGATAAATAGAACATGCTGGGTAAACAAATTACAGTTGGGCAATTGATAGAATAGAGCTAACGTGATATGTCAAGAAGATCACTATGAGATTTACTCTGGGCATTACAACAAAATACATAGACCGTCATCCAACTGCATCTATGACTAATAATCCACCCCCGGGGATATCAATCCGAACACCCTAGAAGTATTAAGTTGCGAACAACAGATAATTGCATTAAGCAAAGTGTGTAATGTAAATAAAGCATATGCCCTTGAGCATATGAATGTTGTTTTCTCCCTAGTAGCAACAGCACATCTACCACCTTAGAGGTTTCTGTCACTCCCCCAGGTGAAATAGAGACATGAACCCACTATCGAGCATAAATACCCCCTCTTGGAGTCACTAGCAACTACTCGGCCAAGATAGCTACTAACAACGGAGAGCATGCAAGATCATAAACAACATAGAGATAATAAAAGATATAATTCAGTACAGCAACTTAATCATAAACACCAATATTCATCGGATCCCAACAAACCAACATCATAGAATTACATAACGGTGATCTCAATCATGTAGGGCAGCTCATCAGATCTAAACATGAAGCACATGGTGGAGAAGACAACCATCTAGCTACTGCTATGGACCCATAGTCCAAGGTAGACTACTCACTCATCGCTCCAGAGGCAAGCATGGCGATGAAGGAGACCTTCGGTGGCGATTCCCCTCTCCGGCAGGGTGCCGGGAAGAGCTTCTGGACCCTCCCGATCTTCGGGTCGACGGCGGCGGCGGATCGCGATGTATTCTGGAAAACTGATCGGGCCCTTAGGTTTTTCTCGCCAGGGGGTATATATAGGCGAAGGGGCGATGTCAGAGGAGGGACCAGGGTCCCTCACACATGGGTGGCGCGGCCAGGGGCCTGGCCGCACCAGCCCTATGTGTGGGGCCCTGGTGGCCCCCCTCCATCAGGTCTTCGGATGTCTGGAAGCTTCCCCTTGATATAAGACTTCAGGATGTGGTTTCGTCCAATTCCGAGAATATTTCCTGTGTATCACTCTGGAACACAAAAATAGCAGAAAATAGGGAACTGGCACTGTGGCACTTCGTTAATAGGTTAGTTCCGGAAAATGCATAAAAATGCCACTAAGTGTAACGAAACAATAGGCAAATGGTGTAAAAACAAGCATGGAGCATCAAAAATTATAGATACGTTTGAGACGTATCAAGCATCCCCAAGCTTAACTCCTGCTCGTCCTCGAGTAGGTAAGTGATAACAAAAGAATAATTTTTGAGGTGACATGCACCTACACAATCTTGATCATATATGTAAGCATTGGTGAGCTGGGATCAATAGAACTTAAAACATGGGCATGAAGATATAATCATGACAATAAGAACTTAGCAACCATGTTGTAAACATGCAAATGAACACAAACAAAAGATCATGGTAATGAAACAATGAAAGTCAAACGTGTGTTCAAATCATAAGGAAAAACATACAAGTGGTTTTCAGCTTGTCCTTCAAAGAGAGCAAAACATAAATGCATAGGACACCTCAAAGTTTAAGAGGGCGACTAGATACAAATAATTTAAGAACAAGTGAAACCAATCATCATGAATCAATCAATGAACCTTGGGACAATGCATATCACACTAAGAATGACAACTATGCTCTCTTAATGGTGCATAAAGAAAGAAGGTGGTGACTCAACATAAAAGTAAAAGAAAGGCCCTTCGCAGAGGGAAGAAGTGATTAAGCATGTGCTGGAGCTTTTCATTTTGTAAAACAGAGATAAAAATTGGTTTTGAGAGGTGGTTGTCTTTGTCAACGACTGGCAATGGGGTTCTTACTATCTTCCATACAAAAATGAAGCAAGTTTTTGAGAGAGAGATTGGCACTTTGGTGCTCTTTTTATAAAACTTAGCACTCCTCCCCACCTTTTTTCCTTTCACAAACCATGGCTAACCGATTCCATTGGGTGCCCACCAACATTCACATACCATGGAGGAGTGCCTTTTTTCTATTTTCCCCTTTTTTTTCTTTTTTTGGAATAAGCAATATGGAAGATAGCAAATCCGACCACTACGTCCCCATGAGCTGAAAATAGTGTCACAAAACGAGAAGTGTTTTGAAGGTTTTTGAAAGGTAGCACATGAAAATTTTACTTTGGAATGGCTTACAAATACCATGCATAGGAGTTTATAGTGGACACAATGGAAAACTTGGTTTTTAGGAGTTGGATGCACGAGTAGAGCTCATACTCAGTACAAGGTGAGGGCTAGCAAAAGACTGGGAGCGACCAACTCAGAGAGCAATAATGGCCATAATCATGCAAAGCGACAAAGTGACATTAAAAGAAGCATAAGATGGCATCAAAAGTCAAAAACTAAATGATCATGAAGGCTATTTGTGACTTTGTAAGAGTCTAACATGTGTGAGCATGCGCCAAGTCAACCCAAATAAAGCATCAAGGAGAAAACCAAAATAATGCTTCCATACAATAAAAACAACGCATGATTTTTTCAAAGGCTCATTAAGCAATCTCAGTTATTTGAGACAAGTCATGCTACAGCAAAACCACTAAGCATACTATCAAAAAGACATCAAGCATGACATGAAAAAGCCTAAGCCGCAGTCTACACAAGCTCCTTCTTGTACCACTATTTTGCACAAAGCTTTTTCTCTTTTCCAACACCATTTGAAATTTTTAAAGACACCTCTTTTGATGAAAACCAATAAAGTTCAGAGGCAAAAATACACCTTGATGAAAAGATATGACAAGGTCTGAATGCAAATCAAGGCGAAAACGAAAACCAAAAGCAGTAGCAGAAAAAGATGAACGCTCGATTTTTAATAAGAGTGAAAACTAGAGCGTTCTTTGCAAATAAAAACGAGTATATCTCCTCCAAAGGAAATTTGTTGGGGTCCAACCATTTATTGCAGAAAACACACAAACCAAACAAACTAAGAAAACTAAAACAACTGACGCTCCAAGAAAAACACATAGTGCATGAAGCAATAAAAATATAGTGTTTTGAAAGGTGACCTGATTTTTGCCGATGAAGAAGGGGTGCCTCGGGGGCATCCCCAAGCTTTGACGCTTGTACTTCTTCGATATTTCTTGGGGTGCTGGGCATCCCCAAGCTTGAGCTTTTGTTCATTCTTCAACTCATCTCATCATTCTCCAATCCCTACACTTGAAAACTTCCTTCATACAAAACTAAACACAATTCTATTAGCAACATTAGTGCAAGCATAACATATAATCAATCCTCTATTTGCTTCAGGTTTCAACTCAAAACCACCACATATATAGCATATACTACTGTAGCAACCTCCCCAAAAGTTCCATGATCAAAAGAACTCAAAAGAAAGCGATAAAGTGGCAAACACAAATATTGGCAGGTCGAATTTTTGAGGGATTTTCCGTTGCTCAAATCAAAAAGTGTTCAACTAACAAAAGTTTGGATATAACCTGGGGCATAAGCACAAGGAATTTCAGGTCCAAAAGATATACAGAAAATTTATACGAATTTTTACGGTGCAGCACCGAAAACAGTTTCAGGACAGCAATTTCCCCAAATCTTTACCTCACTCGAATTAGAGGCTTCTCTTGGCACAAAACGAAATAAACAAGATAAGGAGCGGTCATTACAGTAGTAATGACTTCCAAGACTCAAATAAAAGAAAAAGTACTGAAAAGAAAACATTGGGTTATCTCCCAAGAGTGCTTTTCTTTAACGCCTTTGAGCTAGGCGCAGAAAATTGCGAATCAAGTAATATCAAGAGATGAAGCATCAAGCTCATAATTTGCTCTAAGAATAGAGTCAAAAAGAAATTTCTTTCTTTTCCTAGGGAAGTGTTCCATACCTTTCTTTAGTGGGAATTGATATTTGATGGTGCCTTCCCTCATATCAATGATAGCACCTACAGTTCGAAGAAAGGGTCTTCCCAAAATAATAGGACATGAAGCATGGCATTCAACATCCATAACAAGAAAATCAATGGGAACAAGGTTATTGTTAACCACAATAAGAACATCATTAATCCTTCCCAAAGGTTTCTTCTTAGCAACATCAGCAATAGGAACATCAAAATAACACTTTTCAAGCGGTGGTAAATCAAGCATGTCATAAATCTTTCTAGGCATGATAGAAATACTAGCACCTAGATCACATAAAGCATGGCAATCATAACCATTAACATGCATATCAATGATGGGTTCCCAACCATCTTCTAACTTCTTGGGAATAGAAGCTTTTTGCTTCAACTTTTCATCCCTAATCTTTATGAGAGCATTGGTAATATGCTTAGTAAAAGCAATATTTAAAGAACTAGCATTGGGAGTCAAAGCAAGCTTTTGCAAGAACAAAATTACTTCAGATATATTGCAGCCATCAACATCAAAATCATTAAAAGAAATAGAGCTATCATCTCCCACACTCCGAAAAATTTCAGCACTCTTTTGAGAAAAAGTTTTAGCAATTTTAGGATTTTTAACACAAGGAGTGGGAGTTTTCTCTACACCAATCAAAGTAAGAGGATTGCTATCAGTAGGAGCAACATCATTAGAGGTAGTAATGGTACATACCTTCATCTCTCTAGCCATCTCATCTTCTCTTTCCCACCTGGCATGCAATTCCGCTAACAATCTAATATTTTCATCAATTCCAACTTGAATAGCATTAGCGGTAGCAAAAATATTGCTCTCTTTCACATCATTAGGAAACACTTTTGATTTCAGAATTTCAACATCATGAGCAAGGCTATCAACTTTAGAAGCAAGAATATCAATTTTGCCTAACTTTTCCTCAACAGACTTATTAAAAGCGGTTTGCTTACCGATGAAGTCCTTGAGCATTACCTCAAGCTCGGAGGGCGCGGCCCTAGTGTTGTTGTAGGAATTACCATAAGAGTTACCATAACCATTACCTTTGGTAGAAGGATACGGCCTATAATTGTTACTAGCAAAATTGTTCCTATAAGCATTGTTGTTAAAATTATTGTTTCTAATGAAATTCACATCAACATGCTCTTCTTGAGCAACCAGAGAGGCCAAAGGAACATTATTAGGATCAACATGAGTCCTATCATTAGCAAGCATAGCCATAATGGTATCAATCTTATCATTCAAGGAAGAGGTTTCCTCAACAGAATTTACCTTCTTACCTTGTGGAGCTCTCTCGGTGTGCCATTCAGTGTAATTTACCATCATATTGTCGAGTAAATTTGATGCGGCGCCCAAGGTAAGGGACATAAAAGTGCCTCCAGCAGCTGAATCAAGTAGGTTCCTTGAAGAAAAATTCAGTCCTGCATAAAAAGTTTGGATAATCATCCAAGTAGTCAGTCCATGAGTGGGGCAATTCTTTATCATAGCTTTCATTCTTTCCCAAGCTTGAGCAACATGTTCATTATCAAACTGAGTAAACTTCATAATATTGCTACGCAGAGATATAATCTTAGCAGGAGGATAGTATCTACCAATAAAAGCATCCTTACACTTAGCCCATGAATCAATACTATTCTTAGTCAAAGACAGCAACCAATCTTTAGCTTTTCCTCTCAAAGAAAAAGGAAACAACTTGAGCTTAATAATATCACTATCAACATCCTTATATTTCTGCATCTCACATAGCTCAACAAAATTGTTGAGATGAGCTGCAGCATCTTCAGTACTAGCACCAGAAAATTGCTCTTTCATAACAAGGTTCAATAAAGCAGGCTTAATCTCATAAAAGTTTGCAGCAGTAGCGGGTGGTGCAATAGGAGTGCAGATAAAATCACTATTGTTGGTGCTAGTGAAGTCACACAACTTGGTGTTTTCAGGGTTGGCCATTTCAGCAAAACGAAAGTAAACAAGTAAAAACAACTACCAAGGATTCTAATTTTTTTGGGTTTTTGATAAAAAGCAATGCAGGTAAATAAATAAAGTAAAGCAAAACAAATAACAAAGTAAAGAATGTGTGTGCGAAGAACTCCCCTCGCAGAAGTCTTCTCTTCCTCCCCGGCAACGGCGCCAGAAAAGAGGCTGCTACCTACTCAAGCGAACGGTTGATGGCGCCAGAAAAGAGCTGTGGCGTTTAGTTGACGTGGGAGCAGATGTCCTTGTGCGTGGTGATTGACCAGCCCGTTGGGAACCCCAAGAGGAAGGTATGATGAGTGTAGCGGCTAGTTTTCCCTCAGTTAAGAAACCAAGGTTTATCGATCAGGAGAGGAGAGACAATGACGACTGAAGGTGATGCGGAACCTGCACACACACAAACAAATACTTTGTTCCCAACTTGCGATGAGGTTGTCAATCTCACCGATTTGCTTGAAACAAAGGTTATGAGCGTATCGAGTGGAAAACAATATAGTATGCGAGTAAAGTAAACAGTGCGAGTAAAGTAAACAGGTGATTGCAATATGATGTAAATAGGACCGGGGTCCATAGTTCACTAGTGGTGTCTCTCCATAGATAAATAGAACATGCTGGGTAAACAAATTACAGTTGGGCAATTGATAGAATAGAGCTAACGTGATATGTCAAGAAGATCACTATGAGATTTACTCTGGGCATTACAACAAAATACATAGACCGTCTTCCAACTGCATCTATGACTAATAATCCACCCCCGGGGATATCAATCCGAACACCCTAGAAGTATTAAGTTGCGAACAACAGATAATTGCATTAAGCAAAGTGTGTAATGTAAACAAAGCATATGCCCTTGAGCATATGAATGTTGTTTTCTCCCTAGTAGCAACAGCACATCTACCACCTTAGAGGTTTATGTCACTCCCCCATGTGAAATAGAGACATGAACCCACTATCGAGCATAAATACCCCCTCTTGGAGTCACTAGCAACTACTCGGCCAAGATAGCTACTAACAACGGAGAGCATGCAAGATCATAAACAACATAGAGATAACAAAAGATATAATTCAGTACAGCAACTTAATCATAAACACCAATATTCATTGGATCCCAACAAACCAACATCATAGAATTACATAACGGTGATCTCAATCATGTAGGGCAGCTCATGAGATCTAAACATGAAGCACATGGTGGAGAAGACAACCATCTAGCTACTGCTATGGACCCATAGTCCAAGGTAGACTACTCACTCATCACTCCGGAGGCAAGCATGGCGATGAAGGAGACCTCCGGTGGTGATTCCCCTCTTCGGCAGGGTGCCGGGAAGAGCTTCTGGACCCTCCTGATCTTCGGGTCGACGGCGGCGGCGGATCGCGATGTATTCTAGAAAACTGATCGGGCCCTTAGGTTTTTCTCGTCAGGGGGTATATATAGGCGAAGGGGCGATGTCAGAGGAGGGACCAGGGTCCCTCACACATGGGTGGCGCGGCCAGGGGCCTGGCCGCGCCAGCCCTATGTGTGGGGCCCTGGTGGCCCCCCTCCGTCAGGTCTTCGGATGTCTGGAAGCTTCCCCTTGATATAAGACTTCAGGATGTGGTTTCGTCCAATTCCGAGAATATTTCCTGTGTATCACTCTGGAACACAAAAACAGCAGAAAACAGGGAACTGGCACTGTGGCACTTCGTTAATAGGTTAGTTCCGGAAAATGCATAAAAATGCCACTAAGTGTAACGAAACAATAGGCAAATGATGTAAAAACAAGCATGGAGCATCAAAAATTATAGATACGTTTGAGACGTATCAGCGCCTTTCGCTTCTTTCCCGGCGCTGGGCACTCTGGCCAATTTGTCAACAACTCATCAATTTCGTCGCCGCTCCTCAGAGATGGCTCTCCTCGGAGCTCAACTTTCCCACTGAACAGAGCTTTGCGTCTTCTCCACGGGTCATCCTTGCGAAGCCACCTTCGATGCCCAATGAACACAGTTTTCGAAGAACAGGGATCTTTCTGTAGCTGGTGATACGTTGTGTCATCCATGCACCGAATGCATGCACAGTATCAGTGGACCACCTGCCCCGAGACATATCCGCAACCGAGATAGTCATGCACCGTCGTGACCAACGCGCCTCTCATAGGGAAATAATCTTGTGCGACAGCGTCCCACGTATTCGGTGGTGCATCCCATAACATTGCTAGTTCCTCTTTCAACAGACCGAGATACAGTTGGATGTCATTACCCGGTTGTTTTGGACCTTGAATTAGCATAGTCATTTGTATGTACCTCCTCTTCATGCACAGCCAGGGGGGTAGGTTGTACATCCATACAAACACGGGCCACGTGCTATGGGTGCTCCTCTGGCTGCCAAACGGATTGAGTCCATCGGTGCTCACACCCAGCCTGATGTTCCTTGGATCGTCCCCAAATTCTGGGTACTCGATGTCCAATGCCTTCCACTGGCTAGCATCTGAAGGGTGTCTCAGTATCTTGTCCGCCTCATCATCATCGGCATCATCTTCTAGCTTCTTCCTTTCCGCGTGCCAGCGCATAAGCTTTGCTTCCTTAGGGTCTGCAAAATACCGCTATAGACGATGAGTGATCGGAAAGTACCATACCACTTTTTGAGGAGCTTTCTTCCCACTCTTGTATCGAGATGCGCCGCACACCGAACATGTGTGTTCTCTCCGCGTCTTCGCCCCGATAAATTATGCAATCATTAATGCAAGCATGATATCTCACATGCGGTAAATCTAGAGGGCACACGATTTTCTTGGACTCCTTGATACTAGTTGGACACTTGTTCTCCTCGGGTAGACGCTCCTGCCAGAATGCCATGTTTTCATCGAAGCTTTTGTCGGTCCATTTGTGCCTTGCCTTTATTTGCAGAGCCCTGAGCGTGACGTCCAAACGGGTATCCCCAGGCATACATCCTGCATACAATGGAGTAACCGCGTCCTTCTCCAGGCTCACCAGCTTGGCTTTCTCTCTAGCCGCATCCCTAGCATTGCTCGTCTGCTTGAGAAGTAGTGCTTGAACGTAAGGGTTCTGCACCCAGCTACCTGACAGTGTTCCATCTTCTCTGACATCTTGATCCTCTTCACCACCACCATGTCCAACATCTTGATCTTCTTCACCATGTCCGGCATCTTGATTGTCTTGACCTTGTCCGGCATCTTCATCTTCTTCACTATGTCCGGCATCTTCTCCGGCATCATCATGTCCGGGAGAATCTTCGTGATCACCACCATGCCCTTCCTCGTTATTTCCCGTCGCTACCCCATGCACGTTATCGGCATCTTCATCACTTATCCACCGAGTGTAGCCATCCATGAAACCGCGAGATAGCAGGTGGCTCTGCAATACTCCGGAATAAGGGTCGAGATAGCACTTTAGTTTGCATCTTTTACACGGACATTTTATCTCCGTCTGGTTATTTTGAATCATATCGTGGGTTGCGGCTTTCATATATCTTGCCACGATGCCTTCGCTCATCGAGCGGACCATGGTCGCCTGGTATATAAAGAACAAGAGAATATTTTAGAACCGGCCACACATATGGTCGTCCGAAAATTTCGGCATGACCTTGCCTAAATTTGGACCTATGCGTGGTGCCAAAATATGCCAAAATGGAAGTGAATCAACATTTCGGCAAAACAACGTTGGCACCATCGGCAAATCAACATTTCATAAACATATCCAAGCTAATGCATACATATATATATACAAACAAACGATGCCACACGCGCGTACAAGCATACCTGTAGGGCATACAAACACCGTTGCCACACAATCTTAAGCATGGATATCCTCATATTACTCACCTATTATAAAAGTTACCACGATACGAGAGCCCGAGAGATTGTGTATGGACGAGAATGTAATAAAGTGATATCTAAAGGTCGGGAGACATTGCACTCACATATCTACCAACCAAAATAGCTCTAATAAGCTAAAATAGGTGAAAGAATGATGGAAATAGGTTGGGGAGGAGGAGGGGGATGACCAGAATGAGAGGGGGAAGAGAGGGGGAATGATTGGTGTTAGGTGGCTCAATGCCTTAAAAATCTGAATCCCAGGTTACCCGTAGCGCATGTGATATACATGCGCTGCGGGTAGTTCAACTATCCGTAGCGCACCTATACCCGTAGCGCATGTGTATAGGTGCGTTACGGGTAGTTGAACTACCCGCATCGCATGTATATCACATGCGCTACGGGTAAGTGTGGGCAGAGCTCCCCATCCGGGCCTACATATACCCGTAGCGTATTTTATATATGGTGCGCCGCGGGTATGTGACATACCCGCAGCGCATGTACACACATGCGCTACGGTACCCGCAGCGCACCACATATACGGTGCGCTACGGGTAGCTGTATTATCTATAGACGTTTTCCTAGTAGTGTCAACTAGTGGGTGTGTGAGGCTCCAGGTAGAAAGAGAGATGATCCTAAAAACTCATCTAGGGTTTTGTCCCCCTCGCCGGGGATGCCATCAATTCTCACCGGCGTGGTTCCATTTCTTTATTTAGGTTGTTTTTTGGTGTCTTCTTTGAGATGGCAAGGCAACAACTACATTTTGAAGTCAGAATAACGCCCACCATATCCTCGTTCTGGTGGTGCGTCTAGCTCCTTTGAAGGGTGCACAGAGTTGTCCATCCTAGGGATCTCCTTGGATCCAGTTGGTTTTAATGTTCGTTGGTGTTGTTTGAGGTCTGACGTTTGCGATCTACTCGTCTTATCTTTAGCGATAGTTGCTCCTCTAATGAGTGGGTCCTTTGAGACATTAGCGCGACAACTCTTTGTTTATCTAGTACATCAAGCTCTACTACGATAAATTTTGCCTGACTCCGATGATGGAGGGGCGAGCACCACAACGCACCTTCGGCTCGCATCCATGTTTGTAGTTGTCGTTAGGTAGTCTAAGGATATGTTTGTAATTTTTCATTACTTTTAGATTTTTTGTACTGCTATGGATAATTATCAACGAAACCGTTGATTTTTTGGAGAAAAAAACTAGCGGGTATGGGTGTCCAGGAAAAAAAATTGTCTTAAAAAAAATATATATTATCGGGTGTGGGCGTCCAGAAAAAAATTGTCTTGCTGCAGCCCACTCACCGGTCCCACTGGCAGGCCGTTAGGTCACCCTCAGACGCACGCTGTTAGCACGTGACGGGCGAACCCTCTGGTTGCGAGTTGCGACCACTTCAAAACCCAAAACTGAACAAACCCTCCGTCTTGAAAGATCGCCGGCGCAGCAGCAGCCGACCTCCCTCTCTCCTCCCCCTCGCCGCCGCCGCCTCCCCGTCCGTCCCCCGTCGCGTCTCTCCGCCATGGCATTGCACGCCCCCGTTCTCGTGCTGAGTAAGTTCCCTTCGCCCCTCGCCTCTCCCCCACCCCATCCTTCCCCGGCTCCTAGGGTTTCCGCGCCGCCCCCGCCTCGGTATTCCCAGTACACATTTCTCGCTTCTAGGTCCTGTCATAGGCCGTTTCTTGAACTCCCCGTGTCGAAACTCACTTGATCCCTTGACACGAATCCTCGATTTGGTTTTGTTTGTTCACTTTTATTGCTTTCTCTGATCTGATCTCTGCTGCTTCTGTTTATGCACACCTTTTTTTTGTTAATTTCATGCATTTCTGTTTGGATTTGAGCAGAGGACTCGTTGAAGAGGGAATCCGGCGCGAAGGTTCACCATGACAACATCCAGGCCGCGAAGGTATGTGCTCTTACGCTTCGTTTCACTACTTCCGTGGTGCTGTCTTCGATGCCTAGCAGGCAATATGCGCTAGATCGTAGTCAGTCAGTTTACTTAGGTATAGATCTGCACAACTATTATGTTATGTCCTTGCCCTGGCCGTCACATAGGTTACATGTCCTATTAGCGTAATCTGAGGTTGCTTGTCTGGTGGGACGGTTTTTGGTTGCCACTGTTTTAGCCCAACAAATTAAGACCTAGCTTTAAATCTGTGACCTGTGAGGACAACAGCTAAACCATATATTTTGTTATATTTTCCTAGTGTTAGGCAACTCACTGTTTTTTTGTGCAGGGTGTGGCAGACATCATTCGCACTACATTGGGTCCTAGGTCCATGTTGAAGATGCTTCTGGATGCCAGTGGAGGTACTTGCAAACACTTCCAACGTAGTCTCAACAGCGCGATATCACATTTCTGTCGTCCATCCTTAGTATTTATCACTAGAGCACTATAAGCTATCAAACTGATAGCAACCATTTTTTGTTGTGTTGAAGAACTCTGTTGGCTGTAGTTCAAGTTGTTCATAGTGGATCCACTTGTTTAGCAAAGTATGGCGATCTTAATTTGCTTTGGAGATTAAATTTATCATCACTTTGGAGTTCGAGCTAATTTGCACAACTATCATTAGCGCATTTGGGGAAGTAAATCTCCATATAGTTTATGAAATCATGTCAAGATTTCCATGTCAGTATGAGTAATATGTGACGATATTTCGTGAATATGTGGAGGGGGTGCAGCGTTCTTTATACATGACCATAGTCACATGAGTCAAAGCTAGATCCTTATGAACTGATTTTGCTTGATGGATAACCAGATCAAGCTTTTGTTCTTCATTAGGGTGTTTGTGTGGCCTTTTGGTTTATCTGTGTCAAAATATTTGCACCTTGTATGACAATTTGGTTATAACTACACATCTAAACTTAACATGAGTGTTATACTGAGAATTGTTATTGGAGGGAATTCATAGCCTGTTGACATCACTCTGGAGATAATTCTGCATTATGTTTGCATTATAGAATTTGTTTTTACAAAGTTATTGTAAAAAAATGTTATTGTATCTGATTCAGTTCTGCTTCTGAAGGTATTGTAGTCACTAATGATGGCAATGCTATATTGCGGGAAATAGACATTGCACATCCTGCTGCTAAGGTATAAGGATTGTTTGGTTACGGCCGATGAGGTTATCATTTGCTGTCAAGCCGTATTGAGTCTGACTCTACATTTTCATTGTTTGCAGTCTATGATTGAGCTAAGCCGCACACAGGATGAAGAAGTGGGAGATGGCACAACGTCTGTCATTGTTCTTGGTATGCATGTTGTCTGTGATACATTCCTTTCTGTCAAGTACTATTGATGATTAGTCAACAAGATCATTATTTAATTGTGTCCAAGTTTTATTATTCTCAGAAGCATGTCATCCAAGGTCATCAAACTTTTCCCTAAAAAAAAGGTCATCGAACTTTGGTCTAATTGTCAAATCTGTTTCTGGTCAAACTAAGCACATGGCCAGTATGATCTGCCAAAAAAAACATATTCTTTGTAGCTAAGTACACTAGAAGTTTTGCACTTCACAGTTTAAGTTATTAAGAATTGACTTATACTCTTATAGATGCTCAACAAAATCAATGGTCACCTAAATATTAGTTTTCACAGGCAAGGAAGCTTATATGGTTTTTGACTTTTATTCTTCCATACTAACTTTCACTTTTGTTAGCTGGCGAGATGCTCCATGTTGCAGAAACGTTCATTGAAAAGAACTACCATCCCACTGTCATTTGCCGAGGTAATTGTTGTTTCTTAGGTTATTTTGTTTGCCGTTTTGCAATTTATGTATCTGTTCTGAAGCTTTTTCTGTTTCTTGGTTTTAGCATACACGAGAGCTCTGGAGGATGCTCTAGCTGTCCTTGACAAAATTGCAATGCCTGTTGATGTGAATGACCGTAAGTCTGCATCCAGAGTGTTGCAAACATTATCACTCCGCTGGATAAATTATTTCTCTTGCATACATCATGTTCTGTTTTGTAACTTGATGCCTTGGATCTACCATTCTCTAGGTGTGGCAATGCTAGGGCTGGTGAAGAGCTCCATTGGTACAAAATTCACTGGTCAGTTTGGTGACCTAATTGCTGTAAGTATCGTTCTTTTATGTCAAGTTAGCTACTAGCTAGATTGGCTGCATGGGCTAAATTTATGTATTACTTGATATCTTCTCAGGACCTTGCTATAGATGCTACTACAACAGCAGGTGTTGATCTAGGTCAAGGCATGCGTGAAGTTGATATCAAGAAATATATCAAAGTAGAGAAGATTCCTGGTGGCCAGTTGGAGGATTCAAAGGTTCTCAAAGGAGTCATGTTCAATAAAGATGTTGTGGCTCCTGGAAAAATGAAAAGGAAGATAGTAAACCCACGCATCATCCTTCTGGATTGCCCTGTTGAGTACAAGAAAGGAGAAAATCAGACAAATGCTGAGTTGATGAAGGAAGAAGACTGGTAAGTGGTGTACAGATTTAAATTCTTCTGCCTATACGTATTATGAACTACAGTAATCCTATTGAGTTGCTATGGGTCTGGAGTGTATAGAAATGTTAATAAATATGCGATTACAGGCAGCTTCTGCTAGAGTTGGAGGAAGAATACATCAAGAATCTTTGTGCGCAAATTTTGAAATTCAAGCCTGACTTGGTTGTCACAGAGAAAGGTCTCAGTGACCTTGCTATTCATTATTTGAGCAAGGCTGGTGTTAGTGCAATCCGTAGACTTAGGAAGACCGACAACAACAGGATTGCTAAGGCTTGTGGTGCAGTTATAGTGAACAGGCCAGAGGAGCTTCAGGAATCGGATGTGGGAACTCGAGCTGGTCTCTTTGAGGTTAAGAAGATTGGTGATGAATTCTTCTCCTTCATTATTGACTGCCAAGATCCTAAAGCATGCACTGTTCTATTGAGGGGAGCAAGCAAGGACGTCTTGAACGAGGTGGAGAGAAACCTTCAGGTATATGTTCTGGTTCTTTAGTCATCGGCTCATCGCTATTTTTTTACAGTAAGAAGATGTGTCTTCACCTTTATTTCTTTATTCCTTCACAGGATGCCATGTCTGTTGCAAGGAACATTTTGAAAAACCCAAAACTTCTACCTGGAGGTGGTGCTTCTGAATTGACTGTATCGGCAACACTAAAGCAAAAGAGTTCTTCAGTGGAAGGTGTAGAAAAGGTATTGCTTCAAAAGTTTTAATGCTAGTATTTTACTCCCTCTTGCCATAATATAGTCCATATAAGTTTTTTTGAAAAGTCAAACGCCATCAACTTTGACCAAGTTTATTGAAAAAACTATGTATATCTGCAATATCAAATGTATACCATACGAAAATATATGGCATGGTGAATCCAATGGCGTTGATTTGGTATTCTAGATGTTCATATTTCCTCCTACATACTTGGTCAAACTTTATGTTGGTTGACTTTTTAAAAATCTTGTATGCACTACATTTTGGCAAGGAGTGAGTATGAGTAAGGAAGTCATTTATGTGGAGGCATACTGTATGTTCAACATAACTATGCACTACCACTGTATACTGAATAATTTTTTTGGGTTATTTGCTGGGGCATGCGCAGTCAGGCCTGCAAGCCCAATGGTCTGGTCTTGGGCTCCAGTTTTCCACCTAAAGCCCGAAACTTTTCCGAAAAAGTTAATTTAATACAATAAGTGACTCAACTTTTCTAGATAAATATGTAAGTGCACACTGAAATACGTCTAGATACATCAGTATCTAGACAAAACTGAGTCACTTATTTTGGGACAGATGGAATATCTGTAAATATGAAAATACCTGTTTTTTGGGCGCACGTGGGCCCAGAGCCCAGAGCTCAGTTTTGTCATTTTAAGGTCGGGCTATGCAAAGCCTGGCCTTGCCCAGGGTATGCCCAGGTCTATTTGGGGCATTGCACAGGCAGCAGCTTTCTGTTGCGATTATGTTTCAAGTCTCTGATTACTTTCTGTTTATTTTATCAGTGGCCTTACGAAGCTGCTGCTTTAGCATTTGAAGCAATCCCGAGAACTTTACTTCAGAATTGTGGTTTGAATGTTATCAGGACGATGACACAACTCCAGGGAAAGGTAATAGCTTATCTTTCTATTGATATTTATCTCTCAGGCCACCTTGTAAAAAAAAAACTGAGGCAGAAAGGGACTCAGCATTTCAGCTGCAGATCCTGTTTAATATGTTTTTCTTATATAGCTACTAGCTAGAAGTTTCACTGGTTGAGCCTTGGAAATAAGCCGGGGGGAATTGCTTAACCTTAGGTTTCAGTTTTTTTTTTGATAAAACCACCCTCTGAAACTGAGTCAGTTGAAAGGACTAAGTCTTTGTTGGGCACTGCAATGGCTTTGATACAGTAATTCAAAGTCTTCTCTTTTGATCTATTGTGGTTTGTGGATGATCGTGTTAGGATATCTTGGATAATACTCGTAGTTGACTGCATTCTTAAGCGTCAGGCAGCATGTTACTTTAACTGCAAATTGGTGCTTAGTAAATTTAAGTTCAAGCATTAGTCCCTGACCCAAAACCAACTAATACTCTATCTGTATAATGCTCTTTTCAGTTAAAATTATTGAAGAAAATATGACTTTTGCTTAAATGCTTTTTATTGCTTCAGCATGCGAATGGTGAAAATCCCTGGGTTGGCATTGATGGAAGAAGTGGTGATATTGTTGACATGAAAGAGCGGAAGGTAGTTTTACTCTGCATGAATTTTACTGCCCCTTGTACTCCTATTATTATGTATGCATGTCTAAGCACCACAACTGTTTTTGTTGTAGATCTGGGATTCTTACAGCGTGAAGGCACAGACGTTCAAGACAGCTATTGAGTCAGCTTGCATGCTTTTAAGGATTGACGACATTGTCAGCGGAATCAAGAAGAAGCAGGCTCCTGGAGGTGGTGCACCTAAGCAACCTCAGATCGAAACGGAGGGCGATGCAGATACTGAACAGATGATCCCAGAGTAGAGCTATTGTGCTGTTGGAGTGAGAGCCTGCACTGTTTTAAGGCAGAGAAGCTCCCATGGAACAGAATGTTTTGTTAGGACGTGAAATCACCGTTGACTGGTTGCATTTCTCGAATGTATTGTCTTGGCCAAGCCTCCAGGGTCGTCTAGTATTTAGCTTGAATTGTAGCATTTTCATATGTTTGGATGAGGGATACGTCGGTTTCTGTTGTGTGTATTGTATCAGCGTTTTGGGATCTGAGGAACTGCAAGGCTGGTTGCTGTTCGTTTTGTTTTTGTTGATTGAACGGCTATCAGAATTTGGATTTAACAGAATAGCTTTAGCTTTCGTTATACTGGGAGAATATTTCCAATCTGTGTCTTGATGCAGTGTTCAAACATGATAATACCAGCAACGCTGAATACCAGTTCCACGGATTCAATAATGTCTTGCATGTATCACGGACAGAAATCTTGCATGATAAAATGTGTTTAAGTTCAAAAATATTTGTCTAAGCAAATTTATGCATATAAAAAAACCCCACTTATTTGTGTTATGAGGGAGTACCATGATATTAACAGATTTCACATAGGTTTGGAAAATCATGGCAAAAGGACATACATACAAAATATTGAAATTGAAATTGCCAATTTTTGAAGTTTTTTTTTAGAGAAATATGGGCTTTATTGAGCACATAATCAAAATGTCATTACAAATATTCTCACGGATGCAATCCGGAGTATACCCACGCCACAAGAACAAACCGAAAACTCGCTAAATCTAGCTTAGCTTATGGCCACAATTATAAAGAACACTCATATTATTGCTTCTCAAGATGATGATATGCTTTGGTGGAAACTAACCCCCACTGGTAAATGTAATACTAAAAGTGCATACAAAGCTTGTCTTCAGAACTTACAGGAAAACGGAGAACCAAAACCAAGAGAAGTTGATGCGGCTACAACCCAACTTCTAAAGATACTTCTGAGGAAAGCCATTCCCACAGGGCAGGTAAATATTCCAAGAATATAAGCAAGCTTTGTTGCAGGTGTGGAATGGAAGAAACTGATTATCACCTATTATTTTCCTGCAATTTCGCAAGAGCAGCTTGGTTCAGGAGCCCATGGTATATTCGAACAGATGCTCTTATGTTAAATACAAACTCCCTTACGGATATTATTACAAAACTAATAAATACTCCCTCTATTCCTTAATATAAGGTGTATAGTTTTCTTGCACGAATATTAACACACGGGCTAAACGAACAAATTTTGTTGCTTTTAGACTTTAATACTACTAGCTGATCGACACAAGACTAGAGTAAAAATAGAGAAATCTTTGAACCCTCTCTCTTCTAATCAGATTGACTCCTAATTTAGTGTAGCAAACCCCACAATCCAACAATAAATCTTATATTATGGAATTTTTCTTAGAAAACTATACACCTTATATCACGGAACAGAGGGAGTATGAAACACCCTAATGGCTCCCTTCAAAATATTTTAAACTTCCTGTAGTGCCTTTGGAAATCAAGAAATGATAGTTTATTCAACCGTAAACAGGGACAACCAACGAAAATTCATTACATGGATAATGCTTTAAGTCAAAATATGGAAATGATGAATGTTTTGCAGGGTAGTACAGGAGCCAACGCACATATCAAATCCAGGGTTTTTCTTTGCAGGAACAAGAGAAAGAGCATCAGCAGGTTAAAGATCAGATTCCTCCAAATGGGTGCACTCTCAGTTCTGACTTAATTCTCACAGGATCGAAGATCTTCTCGGATGCAGCCTGGAAAACGAAGAAAGCTCCAGGTTTGGGTTCGGCCACTGCTACTAGAACTGGGGTCTACTGTCAAATCCAAGAGAGCAGCTCCACTTATGATCCAGGCATCTATTCCCACTACTTCTTCGCAGAAGCAGAGGCGATGCTCATGGCTGCAAGGATTGTGAATGCCCTTTGTCTTCAACATCATTCTTTCCTCACGGATAATTCTGTACTTGCATCAGCAGCAGCTTCTCAGCCTACAAATCTTGAACAGGTACCCTGGAAGATCAGAAGACATATTGCAGATTTTTACAACATCACCAGGCCCTCTTCTCCAGCAGTCTATCACATCAAGAGAGATCTCAATGGAGTAGCCCATAATTGTGCACATCAGGCTATTAGACAAAATTTGTCTCAGCCTATCTATACTTGCTCTTCTTCAGCGATGTCTCAACTGTCCTATCCTTTCTGCAGTTAGCCAGTTACAATATCCTAAACTTGTAATACATGTTTGTTCACTGCCTATGAGTTGAATGAAATTTGGCACCTCCGGTGCCTCACCTTGTTCAAAAAAAAAAGCTGGAACATTCAAATCACTTGCTTTTGACATGCTTGAAAGAGAAGGAAGTGAAGGTTGTTGCCATCTTAGAGCATCTTCTGCAATGGCGCTATAAGGCGCTCACGCTAAATAAACCGCCAATTTGCAGCGCCGGATACAATTATATGCGCTCCATCATCTTATAGCATTGAATGTTACAAATAATAGGACCTCCAAGCGATCGATACTCCACGGTTCGCTATGACTCTGTTTACCCATGAAAGGCAATCAGAGCTGATGATCACATGGGCATAGCCTTCTTCCGTTGCTAGGCTGAGACCACGGCGCATAGCCACAACTTCAGCAATCTCCGGCGTTGCAACTTTATCATGTCGTTCGTTGCACTCAGCTACACACTTGCCAATATCCGTTAATGTGCTAGACTAGATCAAATCAATATGCTACTGTCTATTCACCAAATGAATCATGATCTGAGAGATAGAGGGAGGGAAAACAGAGAGAGAGATACCTGCGCCTGAGCTCGAAGAGCTCGAACTAGAGGCCATGGCGATGGGTGTGTGTGTGGGGTGGCGATGGTGGCAGTGGTGCTTCCCGTCGCCCACGCTAACCCTAGATCGGTAGGGGATGTCGGTGGGGGGCGGCTACGCACGATCAACCTCGTGAGGCATGCAGGCCGGCCCCCCACCCTTTATATAGCGCAGCGACAGGGGCCCACCGTTCATGAACGAACGGACGCCCCCGATCAGGGCGTGAGAGAAGGGGTCGGACGGGCCGTTGGGCTCGTACCGTTGGAGATCAATCTAACATTCTTCCCCTTGATCTCAACTTTACTTTTAACTTTATACTTTATACTTTACTCGTTTCATCACGGATTAGTACATAGAGCATGTTTCATCGTCACAGCTCGATTGCCGATAGAATCAGACAGCCACTATACACTTTTCTGTTTTGAAACAAATTCTGTTACTTTTGGGCCTCTTATGATCCAGGAATCATAGGATTCCCATTAAACCCATGCCGGCTAAGTGTTACTTGAACACATTGGGTGGTAAGCCTTTTGTTAGCGGATCCGCAAGCATATCCTTTGTCCTTATATGCTCGAGTCTTATAGTTTGATCCTGGATTTTATCTTTCACAACATAATACTTTACTTCTATTGGTCTGGTAGCTTTACTCGACTTGTTGTTGTGAGCATAAAATACTACAGGCTGGTTGTCACAGTACATCTTTAGTGGTTTGTCAATACAATCCACCACTTTCAAGTCGGGTATAAATTTCTTTAGCCATAACACCTGATTCGTGGCCTCAAAACATGCTATAAATTTGGCATACATCGTGGATGATGCAACTATTGACTGTTTGCAGCTTCTCCACGAAATAGCTCCTCCTGCGAGAGTGAACACATATCCTGTTGTGGACTTTCTATCATCTTTGTTTTCCGCATAATCTGCATCTGAATACCCTTTTATCTCTAGGGAATCAGATCTTCTGTAGGTTAGCATGAGGTCTTTTGTGCCTTGCACATAACGCAATACTTTCTTTACCATCTTCCAGTGCTCTATGCCTGGATTTGGCTGATATCTACCAAGTACCCCGGTGATAAAAGCTAAGTCAGGGCGAGTGCACACTTGTGCATACTGTAAGCTTCCAACAGCCGAAGCATATGGTACTGCTTTCATTTGATCGATCTCATATTGATTCTTGGGGCACTGAAACTCCCGAAAACTGTCGCCCTTGACTATAGGAGCAGGTGTGACATTACTCTTATGCATATTATATTTTATTAGAACCTTTTCTAAATATGCCTTCTGTGATAATCCTAACACTCCATTCTTTCTATCTCGGTGAATTTCTATGCCCAAAACATATGAAGCTTCACCAAGATCTTTCATATCAAAGTTTGAGGACCAAAACTTCCTTGTTTCTCGCAAAAGACTAACATCACTGCTAGCAAGTAGGATATCATCCACATACAATATTAGGAAAATATATTTCCCACTTTTAAACTTTGCATAAACGCAGTTGTCCTCGATATTTTCTTTAAATCCAAATCTTTTAATAGTATCATTAAACTTTAGATACCACTGTCTAGAGGCTTGTTTTAATCCATAAATGGATTTCTTTAGACGGCATCCCATGTGTTCCTTCCCCTCCATGAAAAAACCCTTGGGTTGTTTCATGTAAACTTTTTCTTCTAAATCTCCATTTAGAAATGCCGTCTTTACATCCATTTGATGCAACTCTAAATCAAAATGTGCAACTAGTGCCATCATGATTCTGAAGGAATCCTTACATGAGACTGGAAAAAATGTCTCATTGTAAATCCTTTTGCCACTAGACGCGCTTTATACTTTTCTATATTCCCGTTAGAGTCATACTTTGTTTTATAGACCCATTTACAGCCTACTGTTTGGGCTCCTTTGGGAATTTCCTCTAAGTCCCAAACATCGTTGAAACTCATCGACCTCATTTCATCTTCCATGGCCTCTAGCCACTTCGATGAGTTGGGGCCTCCCATAGCTTCTTCATATGAAGTGGGATCACCTTCCATATGAACTGTTTCTGTGTTATAAACTTTATAATCAGTAGAAATAGCTGATTTCTTAACTCTTTTGGACCTTCTAAGGGCCTCATTCTCTGGCTCATTTTGTACCTCAACTTCTGGTACATCTATTAAAGGTAGCTGCTGCAGCTCCCTTTCATGCTCAACAAAGGGTTCAGTCGGCTCCTGACGGACATATTCCGAATTTTCACACCTTGTTGTCATGGGTGGAGTTACAATAGGTGCTTGCACCGCAACCTCAGGGATTGTTGGTGCAGACACAACAGGTAGCGAGAAAAATGGCTCTTGAATCATCGGATTAGGTGCATGCACCCTCTTCTCCTCAAGATCAATTTTTCGAGCTACCATGCTCCCCCTCATCAATTCATCCTCTAAGAAGACTGCATGTCTCGTTTCTACAAACTTTGTGTATTTGTCTGGACAGTAGAAACGATAACCTTTTGATCTGTCAGGATAGCCAATAAAGTGGCAAGTTACTATTTTGGGGTCTAACTTTGCAATATTTGGATTAAATACTTTTGCCTCAGCTGGGCTCCCCCAGACCCTCAAGTGACGCAGAGAGGGTACTCTCCCTGTCCACAACTCGTACGGTGTTTTGGGCACCGACTTGCTTGGTACTCTGTTGAGAATGTGAATGGTGGTTTTAAGCGCCTCCATCCATAATCCCAATGGCAGGGTGGAATAACTCATCATACTGCGCACCATATCCATAAGAGTACGGTTGCGCATTTTAGCTACTCCATTTTGCTGAGGTTCGCCCGACATAGAATACTGGGCGACTATTCCATTTTCCTGTAAGAACCTTGCAAAAGGTCCAGGTACTTGGCCTTATGGAGTGTGCCGACCGTAGTACTCTCCTCCACGGTCGGACCAGACTATTTTAATTCTTTTATCAGGCTGATTTTCAACTTCTGCTTTGAATATTTTAAATTTATCCAATGCTTCAGACCTTTCTTTAATTGGATAAATATAACCATATTGGGAGTAATCATCTGTGAATGTTATGAACGAGTCATAGCCATCCACACTTCTCACAGAAAATGGTCCACAAATATTAGTGTGAATGATTTCTAGTGTCGATGTACTTCGGTTTGCACCCTTTTTAATTTGCTTTACATACTTTCCTTTTATGCAATCTATGCATTGTTCTATATCGGAGAACTCTAACAGAGGAAGAATATCATTTTTAACGAGGTTTTCAATTCTTCCCCTCGAAATATGGCCTAATCGACAGTGCCATAACTTCGATGAGTCATGAGTTATTTTTCTTTTCTTTTGTTCTTTGTTCGACAAGGAAGTTTGTTCATTCACATTACACATAGAATGCACTTTTTCACGTAAAAATTAAACAAATAAAGCTCGTTGTGAAGTAAAGCAGTACCCACACAAGCATCTTTAAACCATATGGCACACTTGCCGTGTGCAAAATAACACTCATAACTATCTTTATCCAAACATGATACACTTATTAAGTTTCTGTGAAGCGAAGGAACAAATAAAACATCTCTAAGCAGAATCACAAAGCCATCAGCTAACTCCAAGGAGATGTCGCCAATAGCTTCAACGTCTGCTTAAACTCCATTCGCGACTTCAATGCATCTTTCGCTTCTTTGCATAGTCCTTGTCGAATGGAATCCCTGCAAAGAATTTGCAACATGAACAGTTGCACCTTGATACGTCTCCAACGTATCCATAATTTTTGATGCTCCATGCTTGTTTTTACACCATTTGCTTAGTGTTTCGTTACACTTCATGGCATTTTTATGCATTTTCCGGAACTAACCTATTAACGAGATGCCACAGTGCCAGTTCCCTGTTTTCTGCTGTTTTTGTGTTTCAAAAATGTTACACAGGAAATAATCTCGGAATTGGACGAAACAAAAGCCAGACGTCCAGATATTTACCGGAGCTTCCAGAAGACCAAAGAGGAGACGGAGCCGAGCCAGAGGGCGGCCACACCACCAGGGGGCGTGGCCTGGCCCTGGCCCGCGCCGGCCTATGGTGTGGGCCCCCTGGTCCACTTCTGACGCTGCCCCTTCGCCTATAAAGACCCCCCGACGGGAAAAACCTAAACGCCCGATCACTTTTCTAGAAACACATCGCGATCCGCCACCGTCGTCGACCCGAGATCGGGAGGGTCCAGAAGCTCTTCCCGGCACCCTGCCGGAGAGGGGAATCGCCACCGGAGGTCTTCTTCATCGCCATGCTTGCCTCCGGCGCGATGAGTGAGTAGTCTACCTTGGACTATGGGTCCATAGCAGTAGCTAGATGGTTGTCTTCTCCACCATGTGCTTCATCTTTAGATCTCATGAGCTGCTTTACATGATCGAGATCACCGTTATGTAATTCTACATGTTGTGTTTGTTGGGTCCGATGAATATTGGTGTTATGATTGAGTTGATGTACTGAATTTTATCTTAAGTTATCTCTATGTTGTTTATGATCTTGCATGCTCTCCGTTGTTAGTAGCTATCTTGGCCGAGTAGTTGCTAGTGACTCCAAGAGGGGGTATTTATGCTCGATACTGGGTTCATGCCTCTATTTAATCTGGGGGGGGTGACAGAAACCTCTAAGGTTGTAGATGTGCTGTTGCTACTAAGGGGAAAACAATATTCATATGTTCGAGGGCATATGCTTTGTTTACATTACACACTTTGCTTAATGCAGTTATCTGTTGTTCGCAACTTAATACTTGTGGAGTTCTCGGATTGATTTGCCACAAGTGGATTATTAGTCATAGATGCAGTTGGATGGCGGTCTATGTATCTTGTTGTAATGCCCAGAGTAAATCTCATAGTGATCCTCTTGACATATCACGTTGTCTTTATTCTATCAATTGCCCAACTGTAATTTGTTTACCCAGCATGTGTTATTTTATCTTATGGAGAGACACCACTAGTGATCTCTGGACCCCGGTCCTATTTCCTTTATATTGCTATCACCTGTTTACTTTACTCGCACTGTTTACTTTACTCGCATACTATTACTGCTTTCCACTCGATACGCTCATTCCTTTGTTTACAGTAAACCGGTGAGATTGACAACCTCATCGTAAGTTGGGAGCAAAGTATTTGGTTGTGTTGTGTGCAGGTTCCGCGTTGCAGCTGGCAAAGCAAAGCACTGGACGAGGCGCCTTATAAATTGTCCGGAGCTGTCGCAAGCTAGCAAGCATCACCTTGATTAGTTTGGCTTCTTCCCCTTCGGATTGATAAACCTTGGTTTCTTATTGAGGGAAAAACTTGCTGCTGTTCTCATCATACCTTCCTCTTGGGGTTCCCAACTGGACGGTGCTTTACATCATCAACACCGTGCTGCATCAAGCTCTTTTCTGGCACCGTTGCCGGGGAGGAAAAAGAAGACTTCTGCAAGGGGAGTTTTGCACGCACATCCTTTACTTTGTTTTAAGTTTTGCTTTACTTTATTTTTACTTGCATCGTTTTATCAAAAACACAAAAAATTAGTATCCTTTATAGTTGTTTTTACTTGTTTGCTTTTAGTTTTGTTAGAATGGCTACTCCTGAAAACACCAAGTTGCGTGATTTTACTAGCACTAATAATAGTGATTTTATCTGCACTCCTATTGCGCTACCTGCTCCTGCTGCAAATTTTTATGAGATTAAGCCTGCTTTGTTGAACCTTGTTATGAAAGAGCAATTTTATGGTGCTAGTACTGATGATGCTGCAGCTCATCTCAACAATTTTGTTGAGCTATGTGAGATGCAGAAATATAAGGATGTAGAAAGTGATATTATTAAGCTTAAGCTGTTTCCTTTTTCTTTGAGAGGAAAAGCTAAGGATTGGTTGTTGTCTTTGCCTAAAAATAGTATTGATTCATGGGCTAAGTGTAAGGATGCTTTTTTTGGTAGATACTATCCTCCTGCTAAGATTATAGCTTTGCGTAGCAATATTATGAAGTTTAGTTAGTTTGATAATGAACATGTTGCTCAGGCTTGGGAAAGAATGAAATCTATGATCAAGAATTGTCCCACTCATGGACTGACTACTTGGATGATTGTCCAAACTTTTTATGCAGTACTGAATTTTTCTTCAAGGAACCTATTGGATTCAGCTGCTGAAGGCACTTTTATGTCCCTTACCTTGGGCGCCGCAACAAAGCTTCTCGACAATGTGATGGTAAATTACTCTGAATGGCACACCGAGAGAGCTCCACAAGGTAAGAAGGTAAATTCTGTTGAGGAAACCTCTTCCTTGAGTGATAAGATTGATGCTATTATGCTTATGCTTTCAAATTATAGGACTCATATTGATCCTAATAATGTTCCTTTAGCCTCTTTGGTTGCTCAAGAAGAGCATGTTGATGTAAACTTCATTAGAAATAATAATTTTAACAACAATGCTTATAGGAACAATTTTGCTAGTAACAATTATAGGCCGTATCCTTCTACCAATGGTAATGGTTATGGTAACTCTTATCGTAATTCCTCCAACAACACTAGGGCCGCGCCCTCCGAGCTTGAGGTAATGCTCAAGGACTTCATCGGTAAGCAAACTGCTTTTAACAGGTCTGTTGAGAAAAAGTTAGGCAAAATTGATATTCTTGCTTCTAAAGTTGATAGCCTTGCTCATGATGTTGAACTTCTGAAATTAAAAGTGTTGCCTAATGATGTGAAAGAGAACAATACTTTTGCCACTGCTAATGCTATCCAAGTTAGAATCGATGAAAATGTTAGGATGCTAGCAGAATTGCATGCCAGGTGGGAAAGAGAAGATGAGATAGCTAGAAAGATGAAGGTATGTACCATTACTACCTCTAATGATGTTATTCCAAATGCTATCAATCCTCTTACTTTGATTGGTGTAGAGAAAACTCCCACTCCTTGTGTTAAAAAGCCTAAAACTGCCAAAACTTTTTCTCAAAAGAGTGCTGAAATTTTTTGGAGTGTGGGAGATGATAGCTCTATTTCCTTTAATGATTTTGATGTTGATGGCTACAATATATCTGAAGTTATTTTGTTCTTGCAAAAGCTTGCTTTGACTCCCAATGCTAGTTCTTTAAATGTTGCTTTTACC
The DNA here is from genome assembly GCA_007115705.1 of Dactylis glomerata. Lineage (NCBI taxonomy): Eukaryota > Viridiplantae > Streptophyta > Magnoliopsida > Poales > Poaceae > Dactylis > Dactylis glomerata. The sequence goes on from QXEO01000536.1 coordinate 335,971, forward strand.
AAGCATATTACCAATGCTCTCATGAAAATTAGGGATGAAAAGTTAAAGCAAAAAGCTTCTGTTCCCAAGAAGTTAGAAGATGGTTGGGAACCCATCATTGATATGCATGTTAATGGTTTTGATTGCCATGCTTTATGTGATCTAGGTGCTAGTATTTCTATCATGCCTAGAAAGATTTATGACATGCTTGATTTACCACCGCTTGAAAAGTGTTATTATGATGTTCCTATTGCTGATGTTGCTAAGAACAAACCTTTGGGAAGGATTAATGATGTTCTTATTATGGTTAACAATAACCTTGTCCCCGTTGATTTTCTTGTCATGGATGTTGAATGTAATGCTTCATGTCTTATTATTTTGGGAAGACCCTTTCTTCGAACTGTAGGTGCCATCATTGATATGAAGGAATGCACCATCAAATATCAATTCCCACTCAAGAAAGGTATGGAACACTTCCCTAGAAATAGGAAGAAATTACTTTTTTTACTCTATTCTTAGAGCAAATTATGAGCTTGATGCTTCATCACTTGATATTACTTGATTCACACTTTCTGCGCCTAGCTCAAAGGCGTTAAAGAAAAACACTCTTGGGAGATAACCCAATATTTTTACATTCTGTTCTTTTTCTTTTATTTGAGTCTTGGAAGTTATTACTACTGTAATTACCTCTCCTTATCCTTTTTATTTCGTTTTTGTGCCAAGAGAAGCCTCTAATTTGAGCGAGGTAAGATTTGGGGATGTTGCTGTCCTAAAACAGTTTTTAGTGCTGCACCGTAAAAATTCGTGAAAATTCTCTGTATATCTTTTGGACCTGCAATTTCTTGTGCATATGCCCCAGGTTATATCCAAACTTCCATTAGTTTAACACTTTTTGATTTGAGCAACAGAAAACCCTCTAAAAATTCGACCTTTGTCAGCTGTTCTGTTTTGACAGATTTCTGCCAATATTTGTGTTTGCCGCTTTATCGCTTTCTTTTTTAGTTCTTTTGATCACGGAACTTTTGGGGAAGTTTCTACAGTAGTATATAATTTATATGTGGTGGTTTTGAGTTGAAACCTGAAGCAAAAAGGGGTTGATTCAATGTTATGCTTACACTAATGTTGCTAATAGATTTGTGTTTAGTTTTGTATGAAGGAAGTTTTTAAGTGTAGGGATTGGAGAATGATGCGATGAGTTGAAGAATGGAAAAAAGCTCAAGCTTGGGGATGCCCGGCACCCCAAGAAATAACCAAGAGGTACAAGCTTCAAAGCTTGGGGATGCCCCCGAGGCACCCCTTCTTCATCGGCAAAAATCAGGTCACCTTTCAACGCACTATATTTTTATTGCTTCATGCATTATGCATTTTTCTTGCAGCGTCAGTTGTTTTAGTTTTCAGTTTTGTTTAGTTTTGTTTGCTGCAATAAATGGTTGGACCCCAACAAATTTCTTTTGGAGAAGTTTCCTTGTTTTTCATTTGCCAAGAACACTCGTTAAGCGATAAGAGTGAAAAACAGATTTCAACGAGTGTTCTTTTTTTCTAGAACTGCGTTTAGCTTTTGATTTTCACCTTGATTTGTGTTCAGATCTTGTTATATCTTTACATCAAGGTGTATTTTTGCCTCTGGTCCATATTGGTTTTCATCAAAAGAGTTGTTTATAAAAAGTTCGAATGGTGTTGGAAAAGAGAAAAAGCTTTATGCAAAAAAGTGGTACAAGAAGGAGCTTGTGTAGACTGCGGCCTAGGCTTTTGCATGTCGTGCTTGATGTATTTTTGATAATATGCTTAGTGGTTTTACTGTAGCATAACTTGTCTCAAATAACTGAGATTGCTTAATGAGCCTTTGAAAAAATTATGCGTTGTTTTAATTATTTGGAAGCATTATTTTGGTTTTCTCCTTGATGCTTTATTTGGGTTGACTTGGCGCATGCTCACACATGTTAAACTTATACAAAGTCGCCATTGCCTCTATGATCATTTAGTTTTTGACTTTTGATGCCATCTTATGCTTCTTTTAATGTCGCTTTGTCGCTCTGCATGATTATGGCCATTATTGCTCTCTTAGTTGGTCGCTCCCAGTCTTTTGCTAGCCCTCATTTTGTACTGAGTATGAGCTCTACTCGTGCATCCAACTCCTAAAAACCAAGTTGTTCCAAAGTGTCCACCATACATACCTATTAGCAATTTGCTATTCTAAAGTATATTTGACTTGCTTTTATCTATCCTTCAAATTAAACTCTTTTTGGTGTTATGCGAAAATTGGTCAGTAAAGCTCTCACGAACCTGATGGCACACTTTACTTTTCTCGTTTTAAAATTTTGACATTGTGGCTCTCTTATGTTGAGTTGTTATGCTTGCAAGTTGTAAGTTGGAGATTAGCCCAGCCATGCCGTCATGGGGCAAGCTTTCAACATTGCACTATCTTTTATTTGAGTTGATATCGTGATCTTTTGTTTATGGATACTCGCGATGTGAAATAAGTTGGGAATCTTGCGGGATCATGGAGTTTTTATATGTGTTAGGGAAACGCGTGGGCCGCTAATCTAAGCCATGCATCATTCATGGTGGAAATTTACAGCATGCCCATAGTGGACATTCGACGACACATCTCAAAATAAAAAGCTATACCAATGGTAAATAAAAGAGATATCGAGGTGTTCATTGTCTGTTTGTCTTGTCATTTTGAAGTGGGCTTGTTCCATGTCATCGGGCAGGAGGTACCCCGTTGGCGGTTCTCGATGATACACATATATTTACAATGACAAGAGCTTGCTTGGGACTCTAAGTTGAGTAGCATGAGGTTTGGGTATTCGTACTTCACGGGACACGAGGTTTTCAACTTATGATTTATCAAGCATATGTACCATAAGTATTTTCGCATTAACTTTAACCATTCAAGATGCCTATGATGGGGGCTGATACGTCTGCAACGTATCCATAATTTTTGATGCTCCATGCTTGTTTTTACACCATTTGCCTAATATTTCGTTACACTTCGTGGCACTTTTATGCATTTTCCGGAACTAACCTATTAACAAGTCACCACAGTGCCAGTTCCCTGTTTTCTGCTGTTTTTGTGTTTCAGAAAAGTTACACAGGAAATATTCTCGGAATTGGACGAAACCAAAGCCAGCCGTCCAGATATTTCACGGAGCTTCCAGAGAACCGAAGAGGAGATGGAGTGGGGCCACGAGGGGCCCTCACACCAGGGTGGCGTGGCCTGGTCCCTGGCCGCGCCCCCTATGTGTGAGGCCGCCTCGGCCCACTTCTGACGATGCCCCTTCGCCTATAAAGACCCCCCGACGGGAAAAACCTAAGGACCCGATCAATTTTCCAGAAACACATCGCGATCCGCCGCTGTCGTCGACCCAAGATCGGGAGGGTCCAGAAGCTCTTCCCGGCACCCTGCCGGAGAGGGGAATCGCCACCGGAGGTTTTCTTCATCGCCATGCTTGCCTCCGGAGCGATGAGTGAGTAGTCTACCTTGGACTATGGGTCCATAGCAGTAGCTAGATGGTTGTCCTCTCCACCATGTGCTTCATGTTTAGATCTCATGAGCTGCCCTACATGATTGAGATCACCGTTATGTAATTCTATATGTTTGGTTTGTTGGGATCCGATGAATATTGGTGTTATGATTGAGTTGCTATACTGAAATATATCTTATGTTATCTCTATGTTGTTTATGATCTTGCATGCTATCCGTTGTTAGTAGCTATCTTGGCCGAGTAGTTGCTAGTAACTCCAAGAGGGGGTATTTATGCTCGATAGTGGGTTCATGCCTCTATTTAATCTGGGGGAGTGACAGAAACCTCTAAGGTTGTAGATGTGCTGTTGCTACTAGGGAGAAAACAACATTCATATGCTCGAGGGCATATGTTTTGTTTACATTACACACTTTGCTTAATGCAATTATCTGTTGTTCGCAACTTAATACTCATGGGGTGTTCGGATGATATCCCCGTGAGTGGATTATTAGTCATAGATGCAGTTGGATGGCGGTCTATGTATGTTGTTGTAATGCCCAGAGTAAATCGCATAGTGATCTTCTTGACATAACACGTTATCTTTATTCTATCAATTGCCCAACTGTAATTTGTTTACCCAGCATGTGTTATTTATCTTATGGAGAGACACCATTAGTGAACTGTGGACCCCGGTCCTATTTCCATCACATTGCTATCACCTGTTTACTTTACTCGCATACTTCTGCTATTTTCCACTCGATATGCTCATACCCTTTGTTTCAAGCAAACCGGTGAGATTGACAACCTCATCGCAAGTTGGGAACAAAGTACTTGGTTGTGTTGTGTGCAGGTTCCACGTTGCTACTGGCTTATTAACCAGTCGTAAACGGCGCCCTTGTTGGAGTGTTATTAACCAGTCAGCATCACCTTCAGTCGTATTGGCTTTTTCTTCTTCGTATCGACAAACCTTGGTTTCTAACTGAGGGAAAAGCTTGGTGCTGTGCTCATCACACTTTCCGCTTGGGGTTCCCCAACTGCCTGGCGATAATCATCATCATCAACTACACGCCAGCCATCAGGGGCAATGAGAGCTCAAAGCCGGTAAGTACCATAATTTTTGAAGGTTTATAAAACTTGCAATCACTGCTTCCCCCCGCGAAGGGCCTTTCTTTTACTTTTATGTTGAGTCTCCACCTTCTATCTTTATGCACCGTCTAAGAGAGTGTAGTTGTCATTCTGAGTATAATGTGCATTGTCCCAAAGTTTTCATTGATTGATTCATGATGTTGGTTTCACTTGTTCTTAAATTACTTGTATCTAGTCGCCCTCTTAAACTTGAAGGTGTCCTATGCATTTATGTTTTGCTCTCTCATGAAGGACAAGATGAAAACCATTTGTATGTTTTTCCATATGATTTGAACACACGTTTGACTTTCATTATTTCATTTTCATGATCATTTGTTTGTGTTCTTTTTTATGTTATAACATGGTTGCTAAGTTTCTTCTATCAAGATTATATCTTTCATGCCCATGTTTTAAGTTCTTTTGATCCCAGCGCACAACGCTTACATATATGATCAAGACTGTGTAGGTGCATGTCACTGATGGTTGGCGTGTAGTTGATGATGATGATTATCGCCAGGCAGTTGGGGAACCCCAAGCGGAAGGTATGATGAGCACAACAGCAAGCTTTTCCCTCAGTTAGAAACCAAGGTTTGTCGATACGAAGAAGAAAAAGCCAATACGACTGAAGGTGATGCCCACTAGCTGCGTGATGCTCTAACAAGGGCGCCGTTAATGATAACTTGTTAGCGCGTCTTCAACTAGTAGCAACGTGGAACCTGCACACAACACAACTAAATACTTTGTTCCCAACTTGCGATGAGGTTGTCAATCTCACCGGTTTGCTTGAAACAAAGGGTATGAGCGTATCAAGTGGAAAACAGTAGAAGTGTGCGAGTAAAGTAAACAGGTGATAGCAATATGATGGAAATAGGACCGAGGTCCACAGTTCACTAGTGGTGTCTCTCCATAAGATAAATAACACATGCTGGGTGACGAGGGTTAACTCGACAAATGTCCTAGATGAAGGACATAGGATCGGGGAGATAGGGCGTCGGATGAACTCGAAGGTAAAGTTAGTCAAAATAAGTGTATATCGAAAGTAAACTTGGGTGTTGAACCTGGCTTGCTTTCAATCTAGCCTACACCGTCCCCTCCTGGCCCCTATGTATAGGTGGCCAGGTCTCGAGGATCGGGTAGGGTCCGATACAGATTACAATATCGACATACGGTAAGGACTCATATCTCGACTATCATTACAATTGGGCCTAGCTTAACGGGCCTCAGGGGTACTCAACTAATGGGCTCTATTAGCTATACCCTTGTCAGTAGCCCCTGAGATTCTACCAGAATTGCAGATTCGGGTTGAATCTCTAATCTTTAAATCTTTGACTTGATCAACTCTTCGACTTTTTCATATCTTCAAATCTTTGACTTGGTCTTTCGACTTATTTTTATGATAATATTTCGCAAGGGGTTTTGATGATCAAGCCTGACAACTCTGATGGATCAAGAGGTCAGTTAACTGCCAGAACAGATACTTGCCACCTACTTCAAATTCAATCCCCTTGGATTTGAATTCGGGATACCGGTCAAAACCACTCTTTTGCCGCATTTAGGACTTACAAAGAATGAAGGCGAGGCTGTTTAATACCTTCTATGATACATTCTTTTCCTTTTAGTTATTATCGTCTGCTATGTGCAGAATTTAACTCCTTTGTAAATATGTTTATGGGCCTTGCTATTACGGAGGCCTGTTAATATGTGCTTATAAATAAAGCACCTTTGGTGAGGGTAAAAACCCTAAACAGATTCCTCCTCCGCCGCATCGTCTTCTTTTCCATCTAGGGTTTCTTTTCTTCCCACCTTTCCACATGGCTGGTGCAGATGGGTCCTGTCTTGACCTTGGTTCTTCGACGGTGCCGCGGGGTCGCGACCGCCCCCGTGGTAGCAAAAACAAGACAACTCCAGCCGATGTAGGATCATCGTCGTCCGCTCCGGCGAAGCGTCATCCCGGCCGCCCGGCCGGTAGTAAGAATAAACCGAAGGTGACTAGCACCGCCCCAGGTCCAAGCACTTCTCCCCCTGGTGCTTCTTCTACTTTGCCCAGAATATTCTCTTTCTTTTGCATTGCCAATGCGCAGTGCCGCGAGATTCAGCGCTTGCCGCTGAATTTCACCAAGTTTATGGATGGGCGGGAACTGCGAGAAGCGGTTCTTCATGAACAATCTGGTGGAGGAACTCCATACGAAGTGGAGGTTTGGTACGACGGCGCCGGCGAGCAATACTTCAAGGGCGGCTGGTCGTAGTTTGCAGAAGATCATGACCTCCATCAAGGCTTCTTCATGACTTTCGACTTCCATATCGGCACGTCAAAGTTCGACGTGAAAATCTACGATGGCACCCAGTGCCAGAAGGAGTACGAAGCTGAAGTGCACTTCCATTAGAATCTTCTTTATGTAATCTCTTTTCCTAGTTGCCTTTCTGTCGTGCTATTTGTAATGAACACTCGTATTTTGCTTTGATGTTCTTAATAGACCATGGGAACAAATCTTTGTTCCGAGGCATGCTATATATTTATCGGGTACTTGTGAACCAATTATATTACTTTGACGAATATCGGGTTGTCTGCACAACCTAGTAGTGTAAAAGATCTCCACATCGTGATAAAAAACTTTCTTTCGTATGACCCGAGGGTTGAAGCCCCCGAGCGGAAAAAGTAAAATATTTGTATAATTTGTCGAGTTCAACCCAAGGAACCCGACCTATGGCCTCGTGTTCTGGGTTCAGAGGGTTAACTCGAGTTTGCTGATACCACTAGATTTCTTTTATGCGTAAAAATGTCGTAGCTGCTCCGCATTCCATGGGTTGCTCTGATCTTTTCCTGTCTTCTTGTCTTGTAGTCGATAAGCTCCTCCTGGAATCACTTCTGTGACGATGTAAGGTCCCACCCAAGGGGACTCTAATTTTCCGTGGCTGTCCTGCCTGAGTCGTAAGACTAAATCTCCCACCACAAAGGACCGTGGACGAACTCGACTACTATGGTAGTTCCACAGGCTCTGTTGATATTGCGTAGCTCTTTCTAATGCTTTATCTCTTGCTTCATCTAGTGCATCGACGTCGTCCTGTAACGCTTCTGTTGATGTTACTTCGTCGTATGCCGCCACTCTCGGAGCTTCGTGTGTAACTTTAACTGGAAGCACGGCTTCTGCGCCATGGACCAGGAAGTAAGGAGTTTCTTGAGTAGCTGCATTAGGCGTGGTTCTTAAACTCCAAAGAACGGAGGGCAATTCATCTACCCAAGCGCTCTTGGCTTTCTCAAGAGGTGCTAAGAGCCTCTTTTTTATCCCATTGCATATTAGGCCATTGGCTTTTTCAACTTGCCCATTCATTTTGGGTGTGCTACGGATGCGAATTTGAGCTTGATTCTCAATCCTTCGCAGTAACTCTTAAATTCCTTTGAAGTGAAATTTGTCCCGTTGTCCGTGATGATACTATATGGTACACCGAAGCGGGACACTATTGACTTGATGAAATTGATTGCTGCTGTTGAATCTTGAGTTGTTACCGGGGCTGCTTCCACCCATTTGGTAAATTTGTCGACTGCCACTAGCATATAAACGTGCCCTCCTGGCCAGGATTTGTACAGCTTCCCTACCATATCGAGGCCCCATTGTGCAAAGGGCCAGGATAATTGTATTGGTTGTAACTCTGCTGCTGGCGCGTGCGGTCGAGATGCGAATCTTTGACATGCTTCACACTTCCGAACTATATCTTTCGCGTCTTCAATGGCTGTTAGCCAATAGAATCCTGCTCGAAATGCTTTTGCCGCTATGGCCCTGCTGCTAGCATGATGGCCACATACTCCGGCGTGTATATCTTTTAATATTACTTGTCCTTCTTGAGGTGTTACGCAACGCTGCAAAACGCCAGTTATGCTCTTTTTGTATAATTTCCCCTGCAACACGACAAATGCCTTCGATCATCGAGTTATTCTCTTGGCTTCCACTGCATCTTCTGGTAACTGTTTATTTATCATGTACGCGAGATATGGCTGCATCCAAGTTTCTTCTATCATCATGACTTCTTCGGGTTCTGGCGCAGCCCCCGAGCCTGCTGCAGTAGTCAAACTCTTGACGCTTTTTATCGACCTTTCCACTATTTCTTCCCAAAAGACTCCAGATGGCATGGGTAAACACTGTGACCCGATATTTGCTAAATTGTCGGCTTCCTCATTGCTGTTTCTGCTGATGTGAAAGACTTCGCATCCATCGAATGTTCCTTCTAGATAGTGATATAGGTTCTTGTAGGCCATCATATTATCATTGATTGTGTCGCACCTATTCATAACTTGTTGGATGACAAGGTTTGAATCTCCAAATATTTTTAGACGAGTTGCTCCACATGCTTTGGCCATCTTCATTCCATGCAACAAAGCCTCGTACTCTGCTTCATTATTGGAGGCCTGCGGAAAACTCATCCTTAAAACGTACTTCAATTTGTCGCCATGCGGCGATATCAATACTACTCCTGCGCCTGTGCCTTGGATCCTCTTAGAACTGTCGAAGTACATTGTCCAGACACTCGATAAATCTAGCGGTCCCGTGCTCTGCAGCTCCAGCCACTCTGCTGTGAAATCTGGCAAGATTTGTGACTTGATCGCCTTCCTTTTTTCGTATGTGATGTCCATGGGAGATAATTCGATTCCCCACAAAGAGACACGTCCTGTTGCTGAAGGATTGTTCAATATGTTCGATAATGGCGCTTCATTTACCACTATAATTGGATGCACCGCAAAGTACTATCGCAATTTTCGTGCTGTTGTAAAAACACTATATGCAAGCTTTTGATAATGCGGGTACCTCTATTTTGTCGGAGATAGTACTTCACTGATGAAATATACCGGCCTCTGGACGCCGTGGGCTTTTCCTTCTTCACTTCTTTCGACTACTAATACTGTACTCACCACCTGATGGGTTGCGGCGATGTAGAGTTGTAGTGGCTCTTGTTCTTTTGGTGCGACCAGCACTGGCGGCGTGGAGAGCACTTTTTTTAGGTGCGCAAAAGCTGCGTCTGCTTCTTCCGTCCATTCAAATTTATCCTCTGACTTCTTCATAAGTGCATAAAAAGGAAGCGCCTTTTCTCCCAATCGAGCAATGAAGCGACTTAGTGCTGCGATGTGTCCTGCAAGTTTCTGTACGTCGTGTAGTTTTGTGGGCTTCCCCATTGTTAAAATTGCTTGGATTTTCTCTGGGTCCACCTCTATTCCTCGTGCTGACACCAGGAACCCTAAAAGTTGTTCTGCCGATACACCGAAGGAACACTTTGTCGGGTTAAGCTTAAGCTTGTACCTGCTCAGGTTGTCAAAGGTTTCTGCCAAGTCGCTGATTAGGGATTCCTCCTCTCTTGTGGTGATGACTACATCGTCAATGTAGACTTGGATGTTGTGTCCTATTTGGCTCCCGAGGCAATTTTGCATCATCCGTTGATAAGTTGCTCCTGCATTTTTTAGGCCGAATGGCATTACTTGATAGCAAAACACCCCATATGGTGTGATGAAGGCTGTCTTTTCTTCGTCTTCTTTTTTCAACTTGATCTGGTTGTAACCAGAATATGCGTCCAAAAAGGAAAGCCTTGCGCATCCCGCCGTTGAGTCAATTATCTGATCGATGCGGGGTAGAGGGAAGGGATCCTTTGGACAATGCTTATTGAGAGATGTGTAATTGACACACACTCTTTGTACGTCTGTGTTTTTCTTGGGTACAATGACTGGATTGGATACCCAACTCGAGGTTTTTATTTCTCTGATAAATCCGGCGTTTTCTAGCCTGTGCAATTCTGATGCTACCGCCTTCCTTTTGGGTTCATCAAATCGTCGCAATGGTTGCTTGACTGGCTTTGCCTTAGGATCTACATTTAATGCGTGCTCGACGAGTTCCCTGGGAACCCCTGGCTAGGGATGGCAATGGGTACCCATCACCCGCGTACCCGCCGGGTAAATACCCATTAGACGTACGGGTATGGGACAAAAATATACCCATGGGTATACAAATGGGAAAAATCTATACCCATCGGGTAGAGCAGGTATGGGTATGGGATCCTAAAACCCATACCCATATACCCAGATACCCATCTAATAGTCTGACATGTGGGCCTTCGGAGTATCAGCATACTAAATTAATACGGTGCTATTATGCGCAAGTGTGGTTATTTATGAGAATGTGTTGCTGTTCACAAGTATGTGTTGTTGCTTATAATATGTTGTTATTAAATTATGGTTATATGTTGTTTATGACTATTTTTTGCTCAAATTGATGTGTTGTAAATGCGGGTATTTTTACCCGCGGGTACCCATTTACCCTGGCGGATGACGGGTATGGGAAAATTTTGTACCCGTTGACGGGTATGGGTACGGGTGATGGGTAAGATCAAGGGAGATGGGTACGGGTATGGGGTGGTTCCACCCGCACCCATACCCTGCGGGTGCCATCCCTACCCCTGGCATGTCTGAAGGACACCAGGCGAAGATTTCCCAGCGCTCACGGAGGAACTCGACGAGCGCGCTTTCCTATGCGGGATCTAGGTTTACCGCAATTGATGTTGTCTTGCTTGGGTCCGTAGGGTGGACCTGGATCTTCTTCGAGTCTTGAGTTGTATCGAAAGCCTGATCTGGCAGGGATCGTCCAACGTCGGGTAGCACATTATGATCGGTTTCCCCTTTCAGCCTCTCATATTCTGCTGTCATGCCGAAGGTTTGCGCCATTCTATTGAATTCTCTGTCGCAAGTGTTGGCTACTTCGAAGCTCCCTTGCACTGTAATTGTTCCTTTGGGTCCTGGAATTTTTAACGTTAAATACGCGTAGTGAGGTACTGCCATGAACTTTGCAAATGCTGGGCGCCCTAGAATTGCGTGGTACTGTGATGGCCAGTCCATGACTTTGAATTCCAACTTCTCCCTGCGATAGTTGCTGCTACTGCCGAAGCAGACGTCGAGTTCTATTTTCCCCAGGGGGTAATTTGCAGCTCCTGGTACTATTTTGTGGAAAGAACAATCTGTTGGCTTCAGACTTGTCAGTGATATACACATTGCCTTCAGGGTTCTAGCATATATTAGGTTTATGCCACTTCCTGCATCCATAAACACTCTCCCGATGTCGTATCCTCCTATTTGCGCCTTTAACACCATTGGCGAGTGGCCCGGCCTGGGAACTTTCCTTGGGTGGTCTGCTCTGCTGAACTTAACTGGTTGGTCTGACCACCGCAGGTACTCAGTGGTGGCTGGTGGTGATGATATTGCTAGGTTTACTTGCCTGGATATGCTCTTTCGCTCTTTCTTTGACTTAGGCACCGGTTGAATCATTGCCGATATGTAAACTTTCGACTCTAGGTGCCTCGCTAGCCTTTGTACCTGATATGCTTGACTTGTGTTTTCTCCTTGCCATCCCCCTTGGCTTGAGCCCATGGCGCTTTGTAGCCTCAGGAACGTTCTACAATCCTTCATCTGGTGATTTGAGACTCTTTTTCCATCAAGATATGCGTAGTGGATTCGACTAGGTCCGTAGAGCATGTCTTCGGCCGAAGGGCCGGAGTATCTTGGTTTTTCCGTTCCTTTTGCCTGAAACCTCCTATTTTCATATCTTTCCCCTTCCCTTGCTTCATAACCCGCGGCTACCTGATTTCGCTTTCCTTGATTATCCCTGCTGCGGTGTCGTCTCCTCTGTCTACTTGTTTTGTCGACTTCTGGTGAGCGTCCTCTTTTGTTATTATATGCGTCCTCTCCGTCCGCGAATTTGTTGGCTTCTTCCATTAGTTCAGCTACTGTCGTTGGTCTTGTTCTTCCTATCTCTTCCACGAGATCTGAGCGACGAAGGCCGGCCGAAAAAGCGTCTATTGCTCATTCGTCGGAGAAGTCCTCTGCCGAGTTTTTGATTACTCTCCATCGTTGTATATAAGAACGTAGAGTTTCGTCTTTCCTTTGCACACATGCTTTGACTTCCTCCAATGATGCTGGGCGCTTGTATGTTGAACGGAAATTTCTTGCGAATTGGCTTTCGAGTTCTCCCCAACTTCCAATGGATTCATTGGGTAGGGTATTCAACCAGGACCGTGCTGCGCCGGTGAGGTATAGTTGCAAACTTTGCATTGCAGTCGCTTTTGTTCCCCCTAATATCTATACTGCTTGCAGATAATCCGATAACCATAGGATAGGCTCTTGCGACCCATCATATTTTTGCTGGTCATGTGGTAACTTGAATCCTTTGGGTACCCGCATTTTGTGAACCCTGCGGGTAAAGCACAACACGCCCATCTCTTTTTTGTCGTCTTCATAATTTTCCTCCCTCCAGGCGTGGCGTGATTTATTTACTCGAGCATGCGCTATTATATTTCTTGCGTCCTCCCTCCTTTTTTGTCGCCTTTCTTCTTCTGATGACTCGCTAGACTCGTTTCGGGTGATATTGTGTTTGAACTTCTCCTTCCGCCTTCCCTTGTAGCTTGTCAACTTTGTCTCTGGGCCTTTTCCCCTGATTTTATCTTCCACTATCCCAAGGCTTCGTATTGCGGCTTGGTGCATGTCTTCCCGCGGATCTCCGGGTTTGGGCCGCGTGGTTAGTAAATATGCTTGTGCTGCTATCAGCGCTGCCTCCGGTGTTTCTTGCATGAAGTCTTCTTCCTCCTCCTCTGGCTATGGAGTAATACTCCTCGAGTACCTTTCCTCTCTACTTTGTGCTGCTGCCCCTCTGTTGTGCTTTGGGTCTCCGCGCCTTTCCCTGCTGTACTCTGAATCCTCACTATAATCATCCCAATACTCTTCCTTTGACATACTGTTATTATCTTGAAAGAACATGTCTCTTTCCTCTCTTAGTTTCTTCCTATGCTGGTATAATGCGTACTGATATGCCATTAGAACTTCTCTTCTTGATCTTTTGGGTACTTCTGTGCCATGATTTATAGCTGACATGATGATCCTCCACTCTCCTGCTGAGACGTGAACCTTCTCCTTCTCCTTTTTCTTGCACTCCTTTACCTTGTCAACTTGCTTGTCGACCCCTTCGTTGTTGTTTTCTTCCTCTGCTTCAGTGATAATGACGCATAACTGGTGTACTCTTTTGGAGACGCCGCTACTTCCAGCGGCGAAGTCCCTTGTACTGTTGTGCTTTTTACGCGTTGTCTCCTCCAAGTCGAGTTTTTCCTGAATATTGTCGCCTTCTATGATTTTTGCTTCTCCTAGGCTGACCGGCGAGTTTACCTCGCTGGAAGAGCCTTCCGATGATTCTAGCATTACTACTGTTTCGGGCTCACTTGCCAACGAATCTGGTTTCGTTGAATCCGAAAGGCGGGTCGAACCCAAATGTCCGATTAAGATGATAAAACTTCCGATCGTCAGCTCCGTCTCTTGATTTTCGTCGACTTCTGTGCTGCTGTTGGCTAAAAGCGAAAAAGCCGTCGAATTCATGATTCCAACGCCCAGAGTCCCCACGGTCGGCGCCAATTGACGAGGGTTAACTCGACAAATGTCCTAGATGAAGGACTTAGGATCGGGGAGATAGGGCGTCAGATGAACTCGAAGGTAAAGTTAGTCGAAATAAGTGTATATCGAAAGTAAACTTGGGTGTTGAACCTGGCTTGCTTTCAATCTGGCCTACACCATCCCCTCCTGGCCCCTATATATAGGTGGCCAGGTCTCGAGGATCGGGTAGGGTCCGATATAGATTACAATATCGACATACGGTAAGGACTCGTATCTCGACTATCATTACAATTGGGCCTAGCTTAACGGGCCTCAGGGGTACTCAACTAACGGGCTCTATTAGCTATACCCTTGTCACTGGGTAAACAAATTATAGTTGGGCAATTGATAGAATAAAGATAACGTGATATGTCAAGAAGATCACTATGCGATTTACTCTGGGCATTACAACAAAATACATAGACCGCCATCCAACTGCATCTATGACTAATAATCCACTCACGGGGATATCATCTGAACACCCCATGAGTATTAAGTTGCGAATAACATATAATTGCATTAAGCAAAGTGTGTAATGTAAACAAAGCATATACCCTCGAGCATATGAATGTTGTTTTCCCCCTAGTAGGAACAACACATCTACAACCTTAGAGGTTTCTGTCACTCCCCCAGATTAAATAGAGGCATGAACCCACTATCGAGCATAAATACCCCCTCTTAGAGTCACTAGCAACTACTCGGCAAAGATAGCTACTAACAACGGAGAGCATGCAAGATCATAAACAACATAGAGATAACATAACATATATTTCAGTATAGCAACTCAATCATAACACCAATATTCATCGGATCCCAACAAACCAAACATGTAGAATTACATAACGGTGATCTCAATCATGTAGAGCAGCTCATGAGATCTAAACATGAAGCACATGGTGGAGAGGACAACCATCTAGCTACTTCTTTGGACCCATAGTCCAAGGTAGACTACTCACTCATCACTCCGGAGGCAAGCATGGCGATGAAGAAGACCTCCGGTGGCGATTCCCCTCTCCGGCAGGGTGCCGGGAAGAGCTTCTGGACCCTCCCGATCTCGGGTCGACGACGGCGGCGGATCGCGATGTGTTTCTAGAAAATTGATTGGGTACTTAGGTTTTTCCCGTCGGGGGGTCTTTATAGGCGAAGGGGCATCACCGGAAGTGGACCGAGGTGGCCTCACACATAGGGGGCGCGGCCAGGGGCCAGGCCGCGCTGCCCTGGTGTGAGGGCCCCTCGTGGCCCCACTCAGTCTCCTCTTCGGTTCTCCGGAAGCTCCGTGAAATATCTGGACGACTGGCTTTGGTTTCGTCCAATTCTGAGAATATTTCCTGTGTAACTTTTCTGAAACACAAAAACAGTAGAAAATAGGGAACTGACACTGTGGCGACTTGTTAATAGGTTAGTTCCGGAAAATGCATAAAAGTGCCACGAAGTGTAACGAAACATTAGGCAAATGGTGTAAAAACAAGCATGGAGCATCAAAAATTATGGATACGTTAGAGACGTATCAACATCCCCAAGCTTAACTCCTGCTCGTCCTCGAGTAGGTAAGTGATAACAAAAGAAATAATTTTTGAGGTGACATGCACCTACACAATCTTGATCACATATGTAAGCATTGTGAGCTGGGATCAAATGAACTTAAAACATGGGCATGAAAGATATAATATTGACAATAACAACTTAGCAACCATGTTATAACATGAAAAAGAACACAAACAAAAGATCATGAAAATGAAACAATGAGAGTCAAACGTGTGTTCAAATCATAAGAAAAAACATACAAATGGTTTTCATCTGGTCCTTCATGGAGAGCAAAACATAAATGCATAGGACACCTTCAAGTTTAAGAGGGCGACTAGATACAAATAATTTAAGAACAAGTGAAACCAACAATATGAATCAATCAATGAAAACTTTGGGACAATGCACATTATACTAAGAATAACAACTATGCTCTCTTAATGGTGCATAAAGATAGAAGGTGGTGACTCAACATAAAAGTAAAAGAAAGGCCCTTCGCGGAGAGAAGCAGTGATTGCAAGTTTTATAACCTTCAAAAATTATGGTACTTACCGGCTTTGAGCTCTCATTGCCCCCATCATAAGCATCTTGAATGGTTAAAGTTAATGCGAGAACAATTATGATGCATATGCTTGACAAATCATAAGTTGAAAACCTCGTGTCCCGTGAATACGAGTACCCAAACCTCATGCTACTTTACTTAGAGTCCCAAGCAAGGCTCTTGTCATTGTAAGTATACACGTATCATCGAGAACCGCCAACGGGGTACCTCCGTGCCCGATGACATGGAACAAGCCCACATCAAAATGACAGGACAAGCAGACAATGAACACCTCGACATCTCTTTTATTTACCATTTGTTTAGCTTTTTATTTTGAGATGCGTCGTCGAATGTCCACTATGGGTATGCTGCAAATTTCCACCATGAATTATGCATGGCTTAGATTGGCGGCCCAGGCGTTTCCCTAACACATATACAAACTCCATGATCCCCGCAAGATTCCCAATTCATTTCACACCGTGGGCATCCATAAACAAAAGATCACGATATCAACTCAAATAAGAAGTGCAATGTTGAAAGCTTGCCCATGATGGCATGGCTGGGCTAGTCTCCAACTTACAACTTGCAAGCATAACAACTCAACATAAGAGACCACAATGTCAAATTTTTAAGAACAAGAAAAAGTAAAGTGTGCCTTCCGGTTCGTGAGAGCTTTACTGACCAATTTTCGCATAACACTGGTAAGAGTTTAATTGAAGAGAAAATAAAAGCAAGTCAAATTTACTTGGAATAGCAAATTGCTAATAGGTATGTATGGTGGACACTTTGGCAAACTTGGTTTTTAGGAGTTGGATGCATGAGTAGAGCTCATACTCAGTACAAGGCGAGGGCTAGCAAAAGACTGGAAGCGACCAACTAAGAGAGTAATAATGGCCATAATCATGCAAAGCGACAAAGCGACATTAAAAGAAGCATAAGATGGCATCAAAAGTCAAAAACTAAATGATCATAGAGGCTATTGGCGACTTTGTAAGAGTCTAATATGTGTGAGCATGCGCCAAGTCAACCCAAATAAAACATCAAGGAGAAAACCAAAATAATGCTTCCAAACAATTAAAACAACGCATGATTTTTTCAAAGGCTCATTAAGCAATCTCATTTGTTTGAGACAAGTCATGCTACAGCAAAACCACTAAGCATACTATCAAAAAGACATCAAGCATAACATGAAAAAGCCTAAGCCGCAGTCTACACAGGCTCCTTCTTGTACCACTTTTTTGCATAAAGCTTTTTCTCTTTTCCAACACCATTCAAACTTTTTTAATCCAACTCTTTTGAGGAAAACCAACATGGTCCAGAGGCAAAAATACACCTTGATAAATAAATATAAGAAGATCTGAATGCAAATCAAGGCGAAAACAAAAACCAAAAGCAGTAGCAGAAAAAGAAGAACACTCGGTTTTTGATAGGAATGAAAACTAGAGCATTCTTGGCAAATGAAAAGCAAGGCAACTTCTCCAAAAGAAATTTGTTGGGGTCCAACCATTTATTGCAGAAAACAAAACAAAACTAATAATGAAAGCTAAAACAACTGACGCTCCAAGAAAAACACATAGTGCATGAAGCAATAAAAATAGTGTCTTGAAAGGTGACCTGATTTTTGCCGATGAAGAAGGGGTGCCTCGGGGGCATCCCCAAGCTTTGACGCTTGTACTTCTTGGATATTTCTTGGGGTGATGCATGGGCATCCCCAAGCTTGAGCTTTTGTCCATTCTTCAACTCATCTCATCATTCTCCAATCCCTACACTTGAAAACTTCCTTCATACAAAACTAAACACAAATCTATTAGCAACATTAGTGTAAGCACAACATATAATCAACCTCTTTTGCTTCAGGTTTCAACCCAAAACCACCACATATAAAGTATATACTACTGTAGCAACTTCCCCAAAAGTTCCGTGATCAAAAGAACTCGAAAAGAAAGCGATAAAGCGGCAAACACAAATATTGGCAGAAATCTGTCAAAACAGAACAGCTGACAAAGGTCAAATTTTTAAGGGGTTTTCTGTTGGTCAAATGAAAAAGTGTTCATCTAATGAAAGTTTGGATATAACCTGGGGCATATGCACAAGAAATCGCAGGTCCAAAAGATATACAGAGAATTTTTACAAATTTTAACCGTGCAGCACCGAAAACAGTTTTAGGACAGCAACATCCCCAAATCTTTACCTCACTCAAATTAGAGGCTTCTCTTGGCACAACAATGAAATAAAAATGATAAGGAGAGGTCATTACAGTAGTAATGACTTCCAAGACTCAAATAAAAGAAAAAGTACTGAAAATAAAACATTGGGTTATCTCCCAAGAGTGTTTTTCTTTAACGCCTTTGAGCTAGGCGCAGAAAATTGCGAATCAAGTAATATCAAGTGATGCATTAAGATCAACTGCAGAGGTCTTGTCAATAAGGCATTGTATTTCATCCACATAAGTTTTTGAAGACCCTTTGTGATCACGCTTTGGTTCACTCAAATCACTAAAAATATTTTTGGGACAGATCCAGTCAAAATTATTTTCGAAAGCTTCATACAATCCCAAGAGCTTGCTAGGTATAGGTATTTCGGTTCCTTCATCGTTTGTACTAATAACCTTTATAGGTGAACCGAGTTTATTAAAACGCTTAAGAACTTTCCTAGCTTCAATAGCAACATCTTTAAATTCTAAGCGGAAAGTTTCCAAGATAAAGGCTTTCTTTTCAGGATCTTCAATTTCATGAAGCTTAAAGAACATGTTTTGAATAAAAGGATTAAGGCTAGCAAACCTAGCTTCCAACATGTGAATTAAATAAGCAGAAGCAACTTCAATACTAGGAGCTAGCTCGACCAAAGACTTTTCCTCAACTTCTTTATGCATACTAATGTGATTAAAGAACTCCTCAATGTTATCTTTCCCAATAATTGAACCACTACCCACTGAGAGGTCCTCCAAAACATACTTAGGGAACAACATGATGAACTAAAAGCAAGTAGATAAAAGCAACTATAAAGTAAACTATTTTGTGTGTGTTTTTGATATAAAATAATGCAAGTAAAAAGAAAGTAAAGTAAAGCAAAACAATAAAACAAAGTAAAGGATGTGCGTGCGAAAAACTCCCCTTGCAGAGGTCTTCTTTTTCTTTCCCGGCAACGGCGCCAGAAAAGGGCTTGATGGCTGGCGTGTAGTTGATGATGATGATTATCGCCAGGCAGCTGGGGAACCCCAAGCGGAAGGTATGTTGAGCACATCAGCGAGCTTTTCCCTCAGTTAGAAACCAAGGTTTGTCGATACGAAGAAGAAAAAGCCAATACGACTGAAGGTGATGCCCACTAGCTGCGTGATGCTCTAACAAGGGCGCCGTTAATGATAACTTGTTAGCGCATCTTCAACTAGTAGCAACGTGGAACCTGCACACAACACAACCAAATACTTTGTTTCCAACTTGCGATGAGGTTGTCAATCTCACCGGTTTGCTTGAAACAAAGGGTATGAGCGTATCGAGTGGAAAACAATAGAAGTGTGCGAGTAAAGTAAACAATGCGAGTAAAGTAAACAGGTGATAGCAATATGATGGAAATAGGACCGGGGTCCACAGTTCACTAGCGGTGTCTCTCCATAAGATAAATAACACATGCTGGGTGACAAGGGTATTTACGAAGGAATGACAAACGGGCCCCCGATATTCGCCTACCTGGTTTTCGGTCCGGGAAGGGTGTCTCACGAAAGGCTTTCGAGGCCTATCAAGGCAGTGGCCTGGCACGGCCCAGGAGCAATACTTGGTGCACAAGCAAGATTTCGAGGAGTCCAAGTTAGACTAGTCCTTGGTTGATCCGATCTGTACTTGGCTTGAGAGACACTCCTGAGACCTAGCCTTGACTTATAAAAGGCTGGGAGGGAGGTCTCGAAACCCTAGACGCTTTTCCACCCACCTCACGCCAGAGCGCTCGACAACTTAGAGCTCTCTGTTTTTGGCTAGATCCAATCTACGCCGCCATTGTAACACCATCATCGCAACCACACCATCAATACAAAGTCAGACAAGCAGGACGTAGGCCTTTTACCTTTCGAGGGGGCTAAACCTGGGTAATCCTCGTGTCCCTCTACTTTCATCTGATCGCCGTCGAGTTCGCCAGGTCCCCAACACGCTTCCTAGATCGAAAGCCCTTCGACATGGGCATTGCCGGGGATAAACCTCGTCAATTGGTGCCGACCGTGGGGACGACGGGATCTGGATCTACGGATTCGCCGGCTCCATCACCAACCACCACCAAGATCGGCATCGACACCACCGTCGACATCGCTGCGCCGACCAACGTCAACACCACCACCAAGATCGGCATCGACACCACCGTCGGCATCGCTGCGCCGACCAACGTCGACACCACCGCCAAGATCGACACCGACATCATCGTCAACATCACTGCGCCGGATGTCATCAACGCCAACCCGACGGAATCAGGCGTCGATGCCGCTGGTTCGATCACCATCAACAATGTTTCGCCAAGTGCTGCGAAGCCCACTCCAGCGGCGAGCGTCATCGACCCCGCCCCAAGCACGGCAGGAGTAGCGCCCGAAGGCTATGACATGGCTTTCGGACTGTTCAACTTCCATGTGGACAGCAATGGAGCGATGGAACTGCTCTCCATCGGCGAATCGGCTCCGCTCGTGGCCGAAGCGACGACACCACCAGCCGTCGGGGGCAAACCCTCGGCAAGCGCGCTACTAGCGCCGTCGGAGGAGGAATCGAGGCTGAAGATTTCGACCCCATCAGTAGGGTCGAACGATTTCGAAGATCCGCCTCCATCCCCGACCACCGCATACTGCGTCGACTGCGACGCATACCACTACGTGGGCGCCGGAGATTTCTCATTCCATGAGATCGCCGGCTGTGAAGATCCGCGAGGAGGCACAACAGCCATCTACCCAACGATATCTGAGTGTGATCGGGCTCTCAACGCCCTCACGCTTCGCACCGCACCATATGACCCTGACTACGT
Organism: Dactylis glomerata; assembly: GCA_007115705.1. Classification (NCBI taxonomy): domain Eukaryota; kingdom Viridiplantae; phylum Streptophyta; class Magnoliopsida; order Poales; family Poaceae; genus Dactylis; species Dactylis glomerata. The sequence continues at coordinate 357,044 of QXEO01000536.1, forward strand.
CGAGGGATTATACTCGGACTACACGTGCTCCGATGACGACGACGACGTCTACCCCGAAGCTAAGGGGAAAATCGGCAATTCAGCAAGCTCCGCCTCACACTGCGAATCTGCCGCATCTAGCGATGGCTATGTGGCCGATTACGATTCTGACCTCATGGTCGAAGTCGGGCCCTACGTCGAAGGCGACGACGTCTACCCTCCAGCGATGATTCGACCCCATGGACTGGAGGCCACTGCATGATGGCATCACACGGCGATGGAAACGAAAATAGAGACAACGACGGCCAAAACTGGGCAGACAGCGGCCGCCAGGTGGTCACGCATGACCAGATCCGGTTCGCAAGAAGGGTATACGCGGGCGAGGTAAACTTCGGTCCCAACCCAAGCCCAAGCGATCTGGCTGCACTCCGTTTCGTCGTCCAGGAGCAGAAGGACCAGATCAGTGCTGACAGGCGAGTACTGGAACGGCGAAGAGAGGAGGCCGATGCGTCCAGCAGAAGACGAGCCGAAAGGTCATCTCATTATTCATCGGGCGTTCAACGAAGATCGAGATCGCGCACTCAGCCTGGGGCCGATATGCACAATATCACCCGAAACCTGGAGGCAGAGTTCAATGAAGCCGAATTGATGCCCAAAACCAAGGAAGCAGCGATCATGGCCGCGGCAGCATACATTGCCGCGAACACATCTAACGGTGATGAACATATGCAACACCTGCGAAATTTAGCACTCGAAGGAGTAAGGGTGCTGCAAGGCACGCCTGGCTTAGTACAGGGCGCGACAACAACAAGAATCGCTCCACCGCCGGAGCAAGCCAGGCACCCAGCACCGGCGCCAGCTGTAGCGCCTCGGACGCAAGTGGTCGAACCTCTCAACGGAGAGCTTCGGCACGGTCTGGCCCAGCATAGAGTCGACCAGGGGCGAGCACGGCACGAGGCTGAAACATTCGGCGGCCCCAGCGATGGACTCTGTGGGGCAGAATGCTTTAGCCTCCTGATTCGTTCCGCACCGTTGCCGAAAGGAATCAAACTCAGCGACGGCATAGTCAAATTCAACGGGCAGCAGGATCCCCGAATTTGGCTAGATGACTTCATAACCGCTGTCAAAATCAGCGGCGGATCTAGGGACAACGCCCTTCAGTTGTTATCGCTGCACCTAAAGGATAACGCAAGGGCATGGTTGAACAATCTCGCCCCAGATAGCATCCGCTCCTGGGAAGAGTTTCGGCAAGCGTTTATCGCAAATTTCCGAGGCACTTCACGACGACCCACGTCATTCGAAGAACTCCGCCTATGCGTGCAGAGAACTGGAGAGAACCTGAGATCATACATCTCACGGTGGATCAGCCTCCGGAACACGACGGAAAACATCTCGCCCGAAAGGGCCATCGACGCCTTTCGAGATGGTCTCTTTCGGCGCGACTTCAAGGAAGAGCTGGGACGCTGCAAGCCTAGGACCATCGACCACCTCATGAGCCTGGCAAACGAATGGGCTGACGGTGAAGACTCCATCTCGGCTCCCAGAAGCCGCCGTCGGTCAGCAGAACGCGACGTCGACGCGAAGGACCAGTTCCATCCGGGATCCCGAAAGAAAGGTCGCCGAAGTCGCTACGACAATGCGGAGAACACAGACATGGTAGCAGCAGGCTACGTGCACGAGGACCGCGACGACAATCGCGACTTACCGCGCCGAGGAAACAATTACTATGGTAGTAGCAGTCGTGATTCGAAACCCAGCAAGGAGTGGCGTCGACGACAGCCACAGCTGTCGGCTGAGGAGATGCTTGATAGCGGATGCCCGAGGCATACGTACCTCGATAAGGACGGGGTACGAAAACCTGCACACCTCCTCATCGAGTGCAGGGAATTCCTTCGTCTCAACCGGGCACTTCAGGAGAGGATGAACACCGAGCAACCAGTGGCAGGGGCGATAGCCTACAATGCTCCACCGCCACCGCCGAACCCACCAGCAAACGTCGTACAGCAAAGCCACCAGGCCGCTACGATCCAGCAAGTCGAGCAGCGACAGCCAGCCAACGAGGAAGAAGAGTTCCCGCCGCCAAGAGGTTTCGTGCCCATGATCCAGAGGGGGCGCTCGGCGAATAAAGTGCAGCGAAAACGCGCAAGGGAAGTGTTCCACGCCGAACACGCACCACCGGCCACTCCCGAATACCTGAATTGGTCCGAACATCCGATCGTTTCGACCGGTCAGATCATCCACCGAAGATCCCACGCCCAGGACACCATGCTTTGGTTCTTGAGGCGCAAATAGGGGGTTTCACCCCGAAAAAGGTGTTCATGGACGGTGGCAGCAGCTTGAACCTAATCTACGCAGACACACTGCGAAAGATCAAGATCCCGCTAAATAATCTCCTGCCAACGGAGACTTCCTTCCACGAAATCGTCCCAGGGAAGCCGACGTATCCACTGGGAGCGATACATCTCGATGTCATCTTCGGCACTCCAGCAAACTTCAGAAAGGAGAAGATCGAATTCGAGGTGGTCGACTGGCCCTCGCAGTACCATGCCATCCTCGGGCGACCAGCGTTTGCCCAATTCATGGCGGTACCCCACTACGCCTACCTCAAGCTGCGGATGCCCGCAAACAGAGGACCACTGACGATCAGCGGCAGTTTCGCACGTTCAGAAAACTGCGACAAGGACTTCAACAGCATGTCCCAGACCTTCGGGGTGCATGAAGAACTGCACCACATTCGGGAGGCCACCGTCATGGACATCGATCCACCGGCGCAGCAGAATGCCCCAGAGCTGTCTTTCGATGCCACAAAAGACACCCGAGAGCACCAGATCCACCCGACTGACCCAACTAAGACGGCGCGGGTGTCAAACTCTCTCTCTCCCGCATAGGAAAGCGCGCTCGTCGAGTTCCTCCGTGAGCACTGGAGGATGTTCGCCTGGTGCCCAGCTGACATGCCAGGCATCCCCAGGGAACTCGCCGAGCACGAGCTTAAGATATTTCCAAACGCGAAACCGGTCAAGCAGTCTATGCGACGGTACAATCCAGAGAAGGCCAAGTCGATGGGCGAAGAAATCAACCGCCTCCTCGAAGCCAAGTTCATCAGAGAGATCAAGGAAGCCACGTGGCTCTCGCCACCGGTCATGGTGGAGAAGAAGGACACGAAGATCTACAGGATGTGCATCGATTTCACAGCCTTAAACAAACACTGCCCGAAGGATTACTTCCCCCTGCCCCGAATCGACCAGATCATCGATTCCACGGCAGGATGCGAACGCCTCTCGTTCCTCGACGCGTACTCCGGGTATAATCAGATATGGGTGAAAGTGGAAGACGAAGACAAGACGGCGTTCATCACCCCGCACGGGGTATACTGCTACATGACGATGCCCTTCGGGCTCAAGAACGCCGGAGCCACCTATAACCGGTGTATGCAGGCGTGCCTGAAGGAACAAATCGGCCGCAACATCGAAGTTTATGTCGACGACATTGTCATCAAGACCGCGAAAGCAGACAGCTTGCTCGACGATCTTCGAGAAACCTTCGCTAACCTCGACAGATATAGCATCAAGCTTAACCCGAAGAAGTGCTCTTTCGGGGTACCCACTGGCCGACTGCTGTGCTATCTAATCTCTGAGAGAGGGATCGAAGGCAACCCAGAGAAGATACAGGCCATCATCAACATGCAGCCTCCGAAGACGCTTCGACACGTCCAGCAGCTGACAGGTCGACTCGCAGCGCTTAGCCGCTTCATCAGCAAGCTTGGCGAAAAAGCGCTCCCTTTTTATCGGCTGCTCCGGAAAACAGACAACTTCACGTGGACCGAAGAGGCGCAAGCCGCATTCGAAGATCTCAAGCGCCGTCTATCGACCTCCCCAGTTCTCGTCACACCTCGAAAAAAAGAGCCCATGTTGCTATACATTGCGGCTACAAATCAAGTCGTCAGTTCAGTGCTTGTGGTCGAACGCGCAGAAGAGGGCAAAGAGCACGGCGTACAGAGACCCGTGTACTACCTGAGTGAAGTTTTATCGCCGACCAAGCAAAGATATCCCCATTATCAGAAGTTGGCATACGCCATATACATGACGGGAAAGAAACTGCCACACTATTTCGAGTGTCACTCCATCATAGTAGTGGCCTCGAATCCAGTCTCCAGCATCCTCAATAACCCAGACGCCACAGGGCGTGTGTCGCTATGGGGAATCACACTAGGACCCTGGGAAATCACATACCAGCGCCAATCCGCGATCAAGTCATAGGTCCTACCGGATTTCATAGCCGAGTGGACAGAAGCTCAGATGCCCGAGCTCCCAGACCTGTCGAACAGCTGGACCATCTTCGTCGACGGATCCAAACGGGTTTCGGGGGCAGGGGCAGGAGTAGTCCTGGTGTCACCGCAAGGGGACAGGATGCGCTACGTCCTCCGCATGCGCTTCCCGAATCCCTCCAACAACGAGGCGGAATACGAAGCTGTCCTTCACGGTATGCGCATGGCGAAGGCCTGCGGGGCCACCCGCATCAAGATTCATGGGGACTCGAACCTCATCGCCCAGCAAGTCATGAAGGAGTGCGACACAACCTGCGCGAACATGATCGCATATCGCGCCATGTACGACAAGCTCGAAGGCGAATTCGAGGGCTGCGAAGTAACGCACATCGGCAGGGAAAGCAACGAGGAGGCAGACAACCTGGCCAACGTCGGCTCAAGGTGCCTCCCAATACCGCCCGGAGTCTTCTTCGAAGAGATATTCGAACGCTCCGTCAAGATCAAGCCAGCAACTGACCCAGCGTTAGCAACACATCCGGGGGCTCGGCCGGTCAATACCGCTCCGGCAGCAGGAGCAGCAGACCTCCCGAAGGATGCAGCCGCGGTCATGCTCGTCGAAGCAACATGGACAAGACCATACTTGGCATACTTAACGCGGGGCGAGCTCCTAGAAGATCCCATCCATCGCCGACAAGTCATGCGGCGCTCCAAGGCCTTCACGATAATCAACGGGGAACTCTACAAGCGCAGCACCACAGGAGTGCTCCAACGGTGCATAGCGCAGGAAGATGGGATTGCTCTCCTTCGGGAAATCCACGAAGGAACCTGTGGACACCACGCTTGCAGTCGAACCCTCGTGGCCAAGGCTTTTCGATCCGGATTCTACTGGCTATCCGCCCTCTACGATGCCAGGAACATCGTCCAGCACTGCGAAGCATGCCAGTTATTCGCCACCAAGCCGCACGCGCCGGCGTCCGAACTGCACACCATCCCTGTGGCCTGGCCCTTCGCACAATGGGGGCTCGATCAAGTGGGGCCTCTCCCCAAGTCATCCAGAGGAGGTCATACCTACCTTCTAGTCGCAGTGGACAAGTTTTCCAAGTGGATAGAGGCTGTTCCGGTCACCAATCAAGAGGCGACCACGGCAGTCAAATTCTTCGAGTCCATCGTCTACCGATACGGCGTCCCGAACAGCATCATCACCGACAACGGCACCAACTTCACTTCGGGTGAATTCCAGGACTTCGCCAAAAACCTCGGCATCAAGCTCAAGTACGCTTCGGTGGCGCACCCCAAGTCTAATGGACAAGTCGAAAAAGCCAACGGACTTGTATGCGGAGGCCTGAAGAAGCGACTGCTTCGACCCCTCAAGCGCGCAGCAGGCGCCTGGGTCGAGGAACTGCCGTCGGTGCTATGGAGCCTGCGAACAACGCCCAACTCCTCGACAGGCTACACACCCTTCTTCTTGCTTTTTGGAGTAGAAGCAGTGCTACCCACGGACGTACGCTACAGCGCGCCCCGCGTCGCTGCCTACGTCGAGGAAGATGCGGACAAGGCGTTAGCAGACGCCCAAGACCTGCTGGACGAAGCTCGAGACGTCGCCCTCGTTCGATCGGCGGTCTACCAGCAGAGCCTCCGCAACTACCACAGCAGACGGGTACGCGGACGCTCTTTCGAGCTGGGCGACCTTGTGCTCCGACTCAAGCAGACAAGCACATCGAAGCTGGAGCCACCATGGGAAGGCCCGTATCTCGTCCACGAGGTCATCCCGGGAGGAGCATATCGTCTACGCAACCCGAAGACGGGGAAAGACGTAGAGAACCCATGGAACGCCGCGCAATTGCGCCGCTTCTATCCTTAGCTAGCAAAGCTGTCTCCTCTACCCCCTCTAATGTGTAATCAAGTGTCGGCAGCAGTCCGCACCCAACATTGTGCCTTCGGCACCAAGCAATAAAGTTCAAGTTCCTCACTTCACGAGTTAACATATCTGCATACTCACGCTCGGGAGCTTCGGCCCACGCTCGGGGGCTTCGACCCACGCTCGGGGGCTCAGCCTTTCGACCCACGCTCGGGTGCTTCGACCCACGCTCGGGGGCTCAGCCTTTCGACCCACGCTCGGGGGCTTCGACCCACGCTCGGGGGCTTCGACCCATGCTCGGGGGCTCAGCCTTTCGACCCACGCTCGGGGGCTCAGTCTTTTGACCCACTATCGGGGACTTCGCCCATGCTCGGGGGCTGCGCTCTCTCGACCTATGCTCGAGGGCTGCGTTCTCTCGACCTATGTGTGGGGATTTCTCGCCCTCCTAACCTACGCTCGAGATTTTCGCCTTTTCGCCACAGAAGAATACGGCGCGTATACACAATACATACACAGAGTAAAGATACAAGCACAGTCACAGGGCTAATTCATGGTGCCGCGGCACCCCGGCTCGCTCTCTGTCGATCACTCTCAACGACAATTTGACGAGTGATACAATCACATGTGCCTCTACAAGCAGCATAGTGGTGCTCCATATTATAGCGACCACTGGGCGACGGAGGAAGTGTCTTCAGAAGCTCTAGGTCGATCTCAGGGTAGTGAGCACGCACGAAAGCAAGTGCAACCACAGCCCCGTAGCGCAGGTGCTCCCGGACAAAGGAATACACAGCATTCCCATTCTCGAATCGATCGAGCAATGCCGGCAGGCCTTCGGGCTGATTGTTCAATGGGAACATCGCCTGATGCACCAGCGCGAGTGCGCTCCGGCTCGTCTCAGACAACGCACCAGCTTGAGCAATCCTATCCTGAAGGAGTGTCAGTTTCATTGCTTTTGACCGATCAGCCCAGAAGTTGTCAGCAACAGAATTGGCATGTGTCTGAGCAGCAACAAGATGCAAATTCACGCGCCGGGCTTCGGCAGCACTGTCGAGGCACACATCTGCGAAAAGAGGACGAAGATCAAATCCTGCACACTCAAGTCACAACACACAGCGAAAGAGGTCTAGAGACTCACACTTCAGAGATTTTCCAAGATTCTCGATCTCGTCGAGAAGAAATTTCTCGCAGTCCGCAGCATGCGACGCCTTCGACAGAGCAACGTCGACCTTGGCAGTAACCACCTTCAGTTGACGCTGAGTATTTTGGAGTTGGTCACGCAACGATCGAATCAGCGACAATTCGCCTGAGGAAGGAGTTCTTCGCTGAACGGCACCAGAAGTACTGCTAACCGTTTCGTACGAAATAGGCCAAGCACCAGAAATCAGCGAAGGATCCTGCACGAGGAGTCGAGCATCACATACAAGCATTCGGCAGCCAAATGACAAGCAGATAAACATAACAAAGGAGCAATTTTTACACCAGAAAGAAGTCCTAGTCAGGATCATTGCCCTCGGCATTAGACCACGAAAGCTAATTACAAGTGGGCGAGAAGCATTGCTCGCACTACGCTGAACTACCAGCCTTGCTAGACGGTGCGCTGGATGCGCCACGCCTCCGAGCCCTCCCCGCTGCACGCTTCTCGTTCCTCTCGGCCAGAAAACTCGTCATTCGGGCAGCCAGTTCACGAGCATGGGCAACATAAGTCTTGGCGGACTTATCGCGTCCGTCCTTGTCTTTCGGGTACGTGCTCTTGACCTTGTCAGCATCGAACTCCACGTCGTGCATCATCATCATGGAGAAGACAGACTCGGAGCCAATAGTTACCTGTCGGCGTACCGCGGCAAGTAAAGGGTCTTCGCCGTCCGCCTTCACTGCCAGAGCTTCGAGGATCCCCGCCATAGTGTTGCTGGTCGAGTCGGGTACAGACGTATCCCGAACGCGAACAAGTGTCGACCGCACCCGCACTAGGAGGTTAGCAACCTCTCGACTCAGGCGTTCGACGACGCCGACACTGGATTCGATTCCAACGGGCTCCTTCATAGCTCCGACATCCAATTCGGCAGCAGCTACAAGTGAGAGCAGACCACCAGGTCAACAATGGGACTGTTCGGCATGAAAAGTAATCCAGACAAAGCTCGAGAACTCACCACGCAAGGCACCAAGCGAAGTTTGCAGGCGCTGGTGTAGCTCTCCTTCTCTCGTTTCGGCGTCCAGGCGGCTTTTCTTCGCGCGCTCTTGAGCTTCAGACGATTCGACCTTCAGTCGGGCGATTTCGTCGTTCAGCTCAGTGACTTTAGCCTTCAAACCCGAATTTTCAGTGGCAAGGTTGTCCAGCTGAGATTTCAGGGAAGTCTTGTCAGCAGCAGCCTGAGCTCCGATCCCTAAACATTAAAAGGGTGTCGTCAGAAAAAGAAGCGTCATATCATACACAAAGCAAAATTTTACAAGTAAGGTGGCAGTACTCGCGACGAGTTTCGTCGAGCTGCTCGGACAGCTTTCGGTTCTCTTCCTCTAAGGTGAAGAAGCTCCTACAAACCTTCGACAGGTCCCTAACAATAGGCTAAAGAAGGCAAGGCAAAAGATTAACCTTTGAGTCATGGTTTGGAGGGCAAGCCTAAGTGTAAACACTTAGACTCACCCTCGGGGGCTACTAATGGTCAAACACGCGAAGCGCAAGCGGAAAGTCTTCGAACTTACATGGTTGCTAGGACCGGAAGGCCCGTCAGACGAGGAGACAAGCACGAACTCATGTTCCATCGCCTTCTTCTTGGAAGAGGTCGAAGGCTTCGTCAGAGCGGCTTCGGGGGCGGCAACGTCGGCAGCCTTCTCCTGTGAGTCTACAGTTTGTTTGAGGGCGTCGTCGTGGGTCGGACCTGGTATCGGTCTTGATCCCCCGGACAGGTTGAAGTTTCCTCGGTAGAAGATCTGAAACAAGCATCAATGTCAGAATCGGACAATCAAGTTGAAACGAGACCACAAGATGCGCGAAGGAAAACTTACGATGCGTCGATCCCGAACTTCGGAAGGGCTTTCCTCTCTGTTCGAGAAGGAGGACGGTGGCTCAAAGGCGAAGCGGGGATCGCACTGTTGCCGTCATCACCCCAAGTAAAACGGGTGTCATCAGGGTCTTCCGAATCTTCGACAACGTCCGCAATTCGTTGTCTCTTCGGGGCCCTCGGTGGCGACGGAGCAGCAGAGGTCGATTCCTCCAGCACTTCGGTAAAATCGTGCCCCGGATATTCGCCCATCTCGGGCTGGGGCGGATAGCATCGAGCTATGTCGATCACCTGCGCGGAGATGTACACTGCATTCGATACTAGCCGATTCGGCTGTGAAACAAGAAAGGGATCCGATTAAGGTCAAAGTCGTACCTCGGTGCGGGGAAAGGCCTTGCCGAAAGCCACTGCGCCAAAGATTTTTGGCACGGGATCTTTCTTCTTGATGTTCATAACGGCGCGTACGCACTCGTCGATCTCAGCCTCATGCAGCTCGTCCTGGGAGACGCGGGTTGAATCCCGACGATCGCTGTAGTCCCACATGCAGTGGGCTCGAGCAGCGAGCGGCTGGATTCGACGCTCGATGAAGGTCCGGATGAGCTGGATCCCCGAAAGCTCCTTCTTCGGAGTAGCCCGAAGCTGTTGGATCTTCTCCATCAGCGGCTCCGTAGTCTTCAGCTCCTCGTCCGAAAGGTCGTGTCTCCAGGAGACACGAGGTCGAAGAACGCCGGTGGGATGGAATTCCTCGAGTCCGAAGTTTTCGCCGTCGGAGGATTTGTCCTTGGCGTAGTACCACTTCGTCCTCCACCCGGGATTGTTTTCGGGCGTTTGGAGGTTGAAATACTCGACGTCTGGGCGCACTTGGATGCCGAAGCCGCCGGTTTGATATGGCAGAGGGTGCCGAATAACGAAGATTCGGCACCACAGTGCCCAGTGGGGCTCGATCCCCAGGAAGCACTCATAGAGCGTGATAAAGCACGCAATGTGAAGGATGGAATTGGGATTCAGGTTGTGGAGCTAAATCCCATAAGCAAAGAGAAGACCGCGGAGGAAAGGATGCGGGGGAAGAGACAAACCCCGCAGCAGGAAAGCGAAAAAGATTACCCGGAATCCGAGAGGTGGCCGGGGAACGATCTCCGGGCCGGCGGCGAGCGACTCCGCCGGCGCGTTCTTCAGCAGGCCCATCTTCTCGGCCTGGGACAACTCCTTGTTCCCGACCTTGGTCTGGACCCAACGGCCAACGGCGGAGCCTTCGGCGTCGGCCATCTTGGCCTTCTTGGCGGCAACAACGGCGCCGGCGGCGGTGGAGCTCCTCTTACCCATAGCCTCAGGGCGCAGCGAGGGTTGCGGAAATGGAGGTGAGAAAGCAGAGCTACAGGAGCAATGCGCAAGGAAGAAGACGGTGGCGGCGGAGTAGGACGGACTGTTTATCCTGCTGCCGTTATTTATTCCACCTCTGGGAATCTGCGTCAAATCTCAGCCGTCCACGGCGAAGTGGAAACGACTGAGCTGATCCACCCATCCACGTGTCAGCACGAGGGCACCACAGCGTCCACTACGCGCGGTACTCAAGGAAACCGCGCCGGTTATTTTTCACCCACGCGTGGGATGTGCGGTCAAATTCTGTCAACGGCCGAGACGCGCGGCCGGGGGGCCCACCCTACGTCTAGTCCTGGCAGCGTCAGGTCATTCCTGCAGAAGATGATATGACAACGCGATGAGGCGTATCGTCAGCGATGATGCGTTTCTTTGGGTAGGTTGATTCTTTCCGACTCAAAGGACAAAGATTGGCGAAAGTTCTTTCGAGTCTCGAAGGTACGTACCTCTTGCACTCAGACGGCCTTTCGACTGGGTTTTCTTCGAGGTCCTTTTTGCTCCTCTCTTCTGTGCCATCCGAATATACACAAAGTTTTTCGACGACTCTGTCTTTTGCCCCTTCGAGGGAATTTTTTGGGTCGAAATCGTATTCGAATCGTCTTTTCGGGCCGGCAGCGCCTTCGAGACATTCGAGGCGGGACTTCGGTCCCTCGAATCGTCTTCTCGGGCCAACAGCGCCTTCAAGATATTCGAGGAAGGACTTCGGTCCCTTGAATTGCTCCTTTCGGGCCAGCAGCGCCTTCAAGATATTCGGGGCGGGGCTTCGGCCCCTCGAGTTACCTCTTTTGGGCTAGCAGCGCCTTCTAGATATTCGCGGCAGGGCTTCGGTCCCTCGGATTATCTCTTTCGGGCCAGCAGCGCCTTCGAGATATTCGAAGCCAGGCTTCGGTCCTTCGAATCGCCTTTTTGGCCCAGTGGTGACTTCAAAGAATTCGAGCTCAAGTTATAGACCATCGAATCATCCTCTTTTGAACCTTTCTTTCGAGCTATCAACGCTCCTCAATCAACATGCCCGAATCTTGGTGGCAATATACCAGTTCGGATGCCGTATGTCAAATACGAAGGTAAGTCCACGGTTTGCAACACCGGATGGCCCGGTATTCGTATCAAACGCGCTCTGCCGGAAATTTTCCATACCTACGGTATGAAGCTTGCACCGATGGACGCATCGGGTGCCTCACAAATGAACTGGGCTCTGACTTGGTAAGTCCAACGCGGCTCAGGTCGGGGTAGCACCAGCCCACGCAGGTTCGAGTCGAGGGACTCGAATCTGAGTAAGCTAACCGAATGTCTTTGCAGCAATGCAATTAACTGAGACCCGGCGTGAGTCTCAGGCCGGTTATGCGCATCCCTCTGCAAACCCAACTTAGAACTTTCGAGGCTCTAAATGAGAGTGGCTCGAAAATCTCGTACCAAAACAAGCATACTACTTAAATGACCTCTGTACATTTGCAGCTTTACAGGCCAAGTGCTCATATCGGGGGCGGCTGGGAAGACTTTCGGGAGGAGTCCCTGCCATAGTCTTCGGCTATCCCAGGCACTCGGGGGCTACTGACGAAGGAATGAAAAATGGGCCCCCGATATTCGCCTACCTGGTTTTCGGTCCGGGAAGGGTGTCTCACGAAAGGCTTTCGAGGCCTATCAAGGCAGTGGACTGGCACGGCCCAGGAGCAATACTTGGTGCACAAGCAAGATTTCGAGGAGTCCAAGTTAGACTAGTCCTCGGTTGATCCGATCTGTACTTGGCTTGAGAGACACTCCTGAGACCTAGCCTTGACTTATAAAAGGCTGGGAGGGAGGTCTCGAAACCCTAGACGCTTTTCCACCCACCTCACGCCAGAGCGCTCGACAACTTAGAGCTCTTTGTTTTCGGCTAGATCCAATCTACGCCGCCATTGTAACACCATCATCGCAACCACACCATCAATACAAAGTCAGACAAGCATGACGTAGGCCTTTTACCTTTCGAGGGGGCTGAACCTGGGTAATCCTCGTGTCCCTCTGCTTTCGTCTGATCGCCGTCGAGTTCGCCAGGTCCCCAACACGCTTCCTAGATCGAAAGCCCTTCGACATGGGCATTGCCGGGGATAAACCTCGTCAGGTATAGTTAATAGAGCCCGTTAGTTGAGTACCCCTGAGGCCCGTTAAGCTAGGCCCAATTGTAATGATAGTTGAATACGAGTCTTTACCGTATGTCGATATTGTAATCTGTATCGGACCCTACCCGATCCTCGAGACCTGGCCACCTATATATAGGGGCCAGGAGGGGACGGTGTAGGGCAGATTGAAAGCAGGCCAGGTTGAACACCCAAGTTTACTTTCGACACACACCTATTTCGACTAACTTTACCTTCGAGTTCATCTGACGCCCTGTCTCCCCGATCCTAAGTTCTTCATCTAGGACATTTGTCGAGTTAACCCCTCGTCAATTGGCGCCGACCGTGGGGACCTTGGTCGTTGGAATCATGAATTCGACGGCTTTTTCGCTTTTAGCCAATAGTAGTACAGAAGTCGACAAAAATCAAGAGATGGAGTTGACAATCGGAAGCTTAAACATCCTCATCGAACCGTCGGGTTCATCTCGCCTTTCAGATCCGACGAAACAAGATCCGTCGGCAAGGGAGCCCGAAACAATAGCAATGATGGAATATTCTGAAGGCTCTTCCAGCGAGGTAAACTCGCCGGTCAGCCCAGAGGAAGTGCAAAAAGAAAAGATCGCAGAAGACAACGAAGAAAAGGAAAATTTTGACGTGGAAGTCCAACTCGAAGATCTCACGATCTGCCTCGATGATACGGCAGACAAGTCAACAGATACATGGAAGACAGGATTAGAGCTTTCTGAGGATAGTAACTCGATCTTCTCAAGCTTTAAGGGTAACATCGGCAAACAATGCCAGGTGCTCGCCATTATAGGAGATAATTCAGAAGAATTCGACGAAAACGACAATCCAGTATTAAACCCAGCAAATATCGACAGAGTAGCAAATCACCTAGCAGAAGGGCAAACACCAGAATCCCTCGCAAGCAGGGAAAAAATTCGACTATCAGTCGACGAATGGAGGATAATAAGAGAAGCCGTAGAACACGGCACGCCAATACCATCAAATTCTAGCAAAGACATGCTTTTGGGGTATCACTACGCCCTAAGGCAGCAGGCCAAGCAATTAGCAAAGGAGAAAACAGAGATACAAAGAAGAAAAGATTCAGCCATTGCAGCTAGCGAGGCTGCTCGAAAAGCACGGAGCGACGCATCATACAGCAACGCAAGGAAAAATCGTCGACACGGTTTAAGGTACGATAACCTCGAGTATTCTGACAGGCAAAGTATTTCCAAAAACCTCGACTCGCCCTTCCTATCGGTCGACGAGCAGGGAAACATCCTACCAAAAACTCCTGAAGCAGCACTAGTGGCAGCACAAGCATATCTACTTACAACTCGACCAAATCCAGGAGATCCTAGAGAACATATGCATAGAGCAGCACTGAACGGACTCAACATGGTGGGCCACAAGTTATCAGCAAAAGGAGAAGAAGCATATCACCACAAGGAAGTGCACAAAGCAAGGTCACCTCGCCGTCACAATAGTCCTCGGCGCAGAAGCAGCAAACACCGATCTCGATCGCCATCACCAAAGCAGCACGGTGGAACCCGAAGATCACGATCCCCAAATGAAAAACGCGACTATGAAGACGACGAAAAAGAGATGGGGGCATCATGCTTTACCCGCAGGGTTCGCACCACTCCAGTTCCCAAGGGATTCAAGCTACCTCATGATCAGCAAAAATACGATGGATCACAGGAACCACAATCATGGCTTGCAGATTACTTGCAAGCAGTTCAAATATTAGGAGGAACCAAGGAAACAGCAATGCAAAGTTTGCAACTACACCTCACCGGTGCAGCAAGGTCATGGTTGAGCAAACTAGAGAAAGAATCTGTTGGAAGCTGGGAAGACCTCACAAAGCAATTTACAAGCAACTTCAGGTCGACATACAAACGACCAGCATCAATAGAAGAAGTCAAAGCGTGTGTACAGCAACGCGACGAAACACTACGGGCATACATCCAAAGATGGAGCCTCATCAAAAACTCAGCAGTCAAAGTTTCAGACGAAAGAGCAATAGACGCGTTCATCATCGGATTAAGGCGAAGAGACCTAGTCGAAGAGATGGGCAGAATCAAGCCGAAAACAGTGTCAGACCTCATGGACACAGCAAACAGGTTCACAGACGGAGAAGATGCGTGCAACAACAAGCGGACGCGATCTCCAGAGGACGACAGAAGAAACAAATATGGAAGTCAAAGGAGACGATCCCGAAACTACGACACCTACGGCTCGCATAGCCAAGTCGCCGCAGGATATAAAGACAACAGCTATCAAGGAAATGATCGCAGAAGTTCGGGATATAGAAGCTATGGAAAGGAGGACTATAAGAAGTTCCCTATAAGGGAATCCAGAGAGTACAACCCATCACCAGAAGATATGCTCAACGGGCCTTGTCATATACAATCAGCGTTCGTCGATGGGAAACGAGTATCAAGGCACGCAATGAAAGACTGCACAACATTCTTAAAACTGCAAGAAGCAGTAATAAATAAGCAAACCGAAGCAAGGCGACAAGGATTCGAAGGAAGTAACAATCCTCTGACAAAGCAGCAAGGAAACAATGGAGCGCCTCAAGGACAAGACCAGCAAAACCAGGGATAGGACGACGACGAAGGGTATGTACCATCAAAAGGACACATCATATCAATGATACAACCTGTACCCAAGTCGAACAAAGAAGAGAAGAGCATAACTCGACAAGTCAACTTAGCAGTCATATCACCTCCAGCTGCAACGGAGTATCTGCACTGGTCAGAGCAACCAATAGAGTTCAACAGAGAAGATCACCCTATAACAGTACCTCGGCCAGGAAACGCGCCTTTGGTACTCAAAGCTCAAATCGGCGCGTATGATGTCGACAGAATATTCATGGATGCAGGGAGTGGAATTAACTTGATATACGCGAAAACACTCCGAGCAATGCATATATCACTAGAGTTCCTGAAGCCAACAGATTGTTCCTTTCATGGAATCGTACCAGGAAGTGCCAATTACCCGCTGGGTCGAATAGCACTCAATGTTTGCTTCGGCAACCGACAAAACTATAGAAGAGAAAAGCTAGACTTCGAAGTCATGGACTGGCCATCGCAATATCACGCGATCCTCGGACGACCCGCGTTTTCGCGATTCATGGCAGTGCCTCACTACACATATTTGGTACTTAAAATGCCAGGACCAAGAGGAATAATTACAGTGAAAGGAAGTTTTGAAGTTTTAGATCTCTGCGACAGGGAATTCCACAAGA
Organism: Dactylis glomerata; assembly: GCA_007115705.1. Taxonomy (NCBI): domain Eukaryota; kingdom Viridiplantae; phylum Streptophyta; class Magnoliopsida; order Poales; family Poaceae; genus Dactylis; species Dactylis glomerata. The sequence goes on from QXEO01000536.1 coordinate 372,870, forward strand.
TGGCGCAAAATTTTGGCGTAATAGCCAACCATGCAGAAAAGGCAAAAAGCGCGACTACAGAAGGCGTCAAGCTACTCAAAGGATGCGTCGCGAAGCCCGAAACGAAGAAACCACGAGTAGGAGCATCAGGAGAAGACACAGGCGCAGAGGAAAAAGGGAAAGCCACGACGACATAAGCATCATAAGACAATAGAGTAGAACAATAAAGGCTGTAAAAGCCACGCGTTATACCAGGGGCAATGCCCTCTAGATCCAGAACACAGGTCACAGGCCGGATCTCTTGGGTCACCCCATGTATCTTACATTACAAGTATAAATAAAGACAAAGTGTTCCTCATATTCGAGTTTACGAGTCTTTCAAAGAGAAGATGCGGCAAACGCACGAACCATACAAATACGCCTTGAGAATAAATTTCAGACATATAGTCGCGAAATAAATAAACTCTCGCGTTCCACATACACCTTACAACATCGGGTTGTCAGAATCATCTACGCCTAAAGGATCCAGATAATGATACTCGCGGAAAAACGCAGCATCCGCCTCTAGAAGCCTAGCTACGAGTCTTCGAGCAGGTTGCAGCGTGTTCTCCATATGAACCCGAAGGCTAGCTCCACCGGGAGCTAAACTCAGGGACATCGTGCTATAATTCAATCTGGGGTGCCACTTGCGTATCCACCCGAGAGCAAAATTGGCACCAGCCACTAAGTTCAGTCCTATCAACCTATGAATACGATGGCTGGATCTGAAAGTATCAAGAAGAAGTGGGAAAGTTGTAGGCAAAGGATTACGGGGAAGCATAATGGAGTGCATAGTTGTGAGAGCTCGCCGGCAACCATCAACTGATTCGCCAATATGCTGGGCACGGTCTTGAAGCAATACAATGGCGCTTCGGCGTCGAGGATCAGACCACAAAGTCTCACAGCCAGTCGACATTTTCTCCAAAGCCGCATTTTGCTCAGCAACTCGACGTTCTTCAGCAGCAAAATCTAAACAAGTACCTACAAATGGCAAAAGATGTCACAAAAACAGCAGTGCACAAGCAAGGAAAGGAAGAGTTGAAAGAAAACTCACATCGCAACATCTCACAGGCAGACTCGACAATGCCAAGGATGAAAGATTCGCATTCTTCATTATGAATAACCTTCGCCATCAGACTGGAGACCTTTTCATCAAGGGAAGAGATTTTCTTCATATAGCTACCAGCTTGGCTAGCCTTTTTAATAGCCATCTGTGCCTGACATTTGGCCAAAGTTAGGCGAGCCTCAAGGTCAGATATCCTGAAAAAGTACTCTGCGCATTGATAGCATCGACTAGGAGTCGACGAAATCTGAGGATCGAATCCACGGGCAGAGGAAGGAGCAGTAGCATGAGCCAAAGGATCATTGACGCGCGTCGACTGCAAGCCAAAAGTAAAAGAAAGGAGAAACAATTTCAGAGAGGCGGCATAAAACTTCATACGAAGAGGATATATTTACATAAGAGCACAACCCTATGGCTAAGGTTCTCGGGTTGCACTTAATTGAAGTCTTTACATTCAAAAGGAGAAAACTAAAAAAGCTACAAAGAAGCTGAATCTACGCCACCTCAGCATTGTGCTCCGTGGAAGAAGGGGGCGCGGCCAGTTCCTCGCTAGAAGTCGACGGTGGCACTGGATCTTTCGCCGCTGGAGGTGGCGCAGCAGGCACAGCAGAGGCTGCCGAAGGTGAAATCGTTGTCAACAATGCAGGTGCCAACTTCTTCGCCCTCTCGAAAAACACCTTCATCTCGTCACGGGTGTGACCATGGGGGGAGCTAACCCTCTCCCAGTCGAAGTCTGTACCATGCGCAAGAGAAAGTGCAATAGCACCCTCGGCGCCGCGCTTAATGGACAGCCCTTTCAGCTGGAGAGTGGGGTCTTCAGTGGTATCGAAGGACTTGGCAAGTTCAGTCAGGTTGTCCTTCGGGATTGCCGCCCTTTTCTTCGGCCACAACCCGACAAATAGCCGTGATAGAACGCGGCTAACCAACTCAAAAGTCTCCTGGATAGATATCCAGTTTTCTTCGAGTAGGTTAACTGCATCCATAAGACGATCATCGTCCGTTTGCAAGGACGACGGAGATACCCCGGTGAATTCTAAGCAATAGAAAAGAAAAGAAGAGACAAGTGTCAACAAATACACCAGTGCAACAGAAGACGAAAACAGAAGACAAGGCGAAGCACTTACTTTCAGCGGCAGTAGACATGGTGTGAAGACGCTCCGCCACGGCTTGCTCTCATTGAGCATGCTCCTTGTTGGCTTCAGCTAAAGCTTTTTCAGCTTTCTTCGCCTTGCCAAGCGCAGCCTTCTGCGACTTCTCAGCATCCGCTTTAGCAGCGGCCACCACATCATAAGCTTTTCGTGAAGCATTGAGCTCCGCTTCCAGCGACGCGATTCGAGCATTGGCTGTTGCTAAGGCAGCTACAAAAGAAGACGAAAGGGAGTTAGATAAGTGGGAAAAGAAAAAGCACGGAAGAAAAGTAATGACTGGACATCAAGATTGTACCTTCGGAAGCTTTCGCAACCTTTAGGTACCCTGCACACTCCGTGCCCAAGGCAATAAATCTCTTCAGTAAAGCCTGAGAAAAGAAGTGTGTAAGAGTAGAAGTGCATGAAAGGAAAGAAAGTAAAGAAGAATTGCTCACATCATCAGAGGAAACCGTAGGTGCATGGGCTTCCAGAGAAACTTCGACTTCTTTGGCCCTCTTTGAGCGTTTAGGCTATCGGGCTTGAGGAACCTTCTTCACATCGGACCTGGTAGCCCTCGGTGCAACATCTGGTTCGATAGGCTCATCAACCGCCACAGGAGAAGGTGGTGGAGCAGCTGTCGCATATGTTGGTTGTTCTTCATCATCACTGCATGAAAAATATAAGTTATGACAACAAGGCAAGAACAATGCAATTGAAGAACTCGACTACAATACTTACGATGCAAGCATGTCGAAGTACTCCATATCTTCTGCAAGAACGGTGGCTTTACCAGCCGCTGCAGAACTCAATGAAGCAATTTCATCGACACGCTTCCTTTTCTTGTCGACACCAACATCTTCAGCTAGTACAGGAGGAGGCGATGTCGACGAGCTAGTTTCCTCTTCTGATTCTTCGACATCATCTCCATCCTGACTTTCGTCAGCCTCGGGGGCTTCAGATGCAGTAGAGGCAAGATCAGCTGGTAGGGGCCCTGCCTCTGGAAGAGGAGGACGAGAGACAAGGAATTGATGACCCTGCATATGAATAAATTAGCAGAGTGCAATGGCACAGAGTAAACACAAATCGAACCAAGCAAAGTTCGACAATAAGTAAACGCGAAGATACATACCTCAGGCAGAGGGTGCACGGAGTCGAAAAAGTCAGCGGTTAAATCCTCAACTGTGTGTTCCTTGGTGAGTTTGGTAAGATTCCTGACTCGCTTGTCGACCTCTTCTTTCGATATCAGATCTTCAGATATGCGAGTAGGATCTTCCAAACCGGAGTAATTCTAAAGTCTGGTAAGGCGGTGTTGTAGGGGTTGAACTCGACGTTGAATGAAAAACGCCATGAGTTACATACCCGACAGAGCACCTCCTTGACCTCCTTTCAAAGCCTTGATGCGGGAAAGAAGAGGAAGAATTTCTTGTGCTTCTGCATCTGAGGGGAGTGTATCCCATGATGCCAATTTCTTAACCTCCTGGGAAGCATCAAAAGGAGGCAGGCCGAATTCATCTTCAGGAGAGGATTTGCGGTCCTTGATATAGAACCACTTTGTCCTCCATCCCTGGACAGACGCGGCCATGGAAAATTCAAAGTATTGCGCCTCAGGGCGCACAGAAACGACGGCTCCGCCCAGTTTGGGTTTCCTAGCCAAAGAAACGTTGGGGCGGAGTCGAAAGATTGACCTCCACAGAAGGAAGTGGGGTTCAATACCCAAGAATGACTCGCAGAGAGTCACGAAGCAAGCAATGTGAAGAAGGGAATTTGGTGTGAGCTGATGGAGCTGCACACCGTAGACAAATAACAGCCCATGGAGAAACTCATGGGCAGGAAGGGACAAGCCGCGGAGGAGGAAAGCAAGGAACATTACCCGGTAACCGCTCAGGGGCTTCGGGATCCGCTCAGTACTGGGAAATTGGATGGAATCCTGGGCGGTGATGAGGCCGTCCGCCGTGGCCTTCTCCACCTCCTTCTTGGTGATAGTGGAGCGCACCCAGTTGGTGGCAGAAGTTTTGGCCATGGTGCTCTTAGTGGCCAGATGTTTCACGCGCATCCAGCACAAAGCACGCTAGGGGGCTCCGCAAGAGAGGAAGAGACAGAAGAGATTAGCAATGGAGGCGGCGGATGGAACGAGCTGGTAAATAGTATGATTCCCCACTATGCCATTTATATATCTTCTGGGAGAAGGATCGCGGGCTAGGACGTGGTGCAAAGATCGGAAACGGCAGCCCACCAACAGTCAAAAATCGTGCAGCCCACTAAACGGTCAAAAAATTGTGAAAGTTACAGTGTTACCCATAAAACGGTTCGCACTGATGAAGAGCTACGTCTTCATTGACGTCATAAAGGAAACAGGATGGCGCCGACAAATGCAGAATTGATAAAAAGGGTCATATGTGAAGAATTTTTTGATTATAGCCTTGGGGGCTGTTATTTTCGAAGTTAAAGAATCTTGAGTTGAAGAACCTCGAAGTTGAAGTGTTTCGAGTTGAAGTATGAAGAGCTACATTATCTCTTGAGCCTATACTCGAAAAACTCTTTTTTCGACTATAGCCTCGGGGGCTACTCCCATCGGGAGCGCTGAGCGCGCACCCGACGATATTTATTGGTAAAGCATTAGAGATTGGAGAAGTGTAGGAGTGTTACTCCCATCGGGAGCGAGTTTTATGGTTGTAGAAACCCGAATATTTTCAGTCAAATTTTGACTGCGACATAAGATTCTCGAGTTGTGTTATCGCAACACGACTCGAATGCCGTGACTAGTCACGAAGGTAAGACCCCGGGATCCGTCCTGTGTGGCCTGGTATACGCACATGGATGCGCTCTGCTGGTATGAATCCGTGTCTACGACGCGAAGAAAATCCTGGTGGACGCACTGGGTACCCTGAGAACCACTGGGATTCATTCTTTATAAGTCCTAAATGCGGCAAAAGAATGGATTTGACCGGTATCCCGAATTCAAGTCCAAGGGGATTGAATTTGAAGTAGGTGAGAAGTATCTGTTCCGGCAGTTAACTGACCTCTTGATCCGTCAGAGTTGTCAGGCTTGTTTATCAAAACCCCTTGCGAAAGAATATCATGAAAATAAGTCGAAAAGACTAAGTCGAAGATTTGAAGATAAGAAGAAGTCGAAGAATTGATCAAGTCGAAGATTTGAAGATTAGAGATTCAACCTGAATCTACAATTCTGGTAGAATCTCAGGGGCTACTGATAAGGGTATAGTTAATAGAGCCCGTTAGTTGAGTACCCCTGAGGCCCGTTAAGCTAGGCCCAATTGTAATGATAGTCGAATACGAGTCTTTACCGTATGTCGATATTGTAATCTGTATCGGACCCTACCCGATCCTCGAGACCTGGCCACCTATATATAGGGGCCAGGAGGGGACGGTGTAGGGTAGATTGAAAGCAGGCCAGGTTGAACACCCAAGTTTACTTTCGACACACACCTATTTCGACTAACTTTACCTTCGAGTTCATCCGACGCCCTGTCTCCCCGATCCTAAGTCGTTCATCTAGGATATTTGTCGAGTTAACCCCTCGTCACTGGGTAAACAAATTACAGTTGGGCAATTGATAGAATAAAGATAACGTGATATGTCAAGAAGATCACTATGCGATGTACTCTAGGCATTACAACAAAATACATAGACCGCCATCCAACTGCATCTATGACTAATAATCCACTCACAGGGATATCATCCGAACACCCCATGAGTATTAAGTTGCGAACAACAGATAATTGCATTAAGCAAAGTGTGTAATGTAAACAAATCATATACCCTCGAGCATATGAATGTTGTTTTCCCCCTAGTAGCAACAGCACATCTACAACCTTAGAGGTTTTGGTCACTCCCCCTGATTAAATAGAGGCATGAACCCACTATCGAGCATAAATACCCCCTCTTGGAGTCACTAGCAACTACTCGGCCAAGATAGCTACTAACAACGGAGAGCATGCAAGATCATAAACAACATAGAGATAACATAAGATATATTTCAGTATAGCAACTCAATCATAACACCAATATTCATTGGATCATAACAAACCAAACATGTAGAATTACATAACGGTGATCTCGATCATGTAGAGCAGCTCATGAGATCTAAACATGAAGCACATGGTGGAGAGGACAACCATCTAGCTACTGCTATGGACCCATAGTCCATGGTAGACTACTCACTCATCGCTCCGGAGGCAAGCATGGCGATGAAGAAGACCTCCCGTGGCGATTCCCCTCTCCGGCAGGGTGTCGGGAAGAGCTTCTGGACCCTCCCGATCTCGGGTCGACGATGGCAGCGGATCGTGATGTGTTTCTAGAAAATTGATCGGGTACTTAGGTTTTTCCCGTCGGGGGGTCTTTATAGGCGAAGGGGCATCGTCAGAAGTGGACCGAGGTGGCCTCACACATAGGGGGCGCGGCTAGGGGCCAGGCTGCGCAGCCCTGGTGTGAGGGCCCCTCGTGGCCCCACTTCGTCTCCTCTTCGGTTCTCTGGAAGCTCCGTGAAATATCTGGACGACTGGCTTTGGTTTCGTCCAATTCCGAGAATATTTCCTGTGTAACTTTTCTAAAACACAAAAACAGCAGAAAATAGGGAACTGGCACTGTGGCGACTTGTTAATAGGTTAGTTCCGGAAAATGCATAAAAGTGCCACGAAGTGTAACGAAACATTAGGCAAATGGTGTAAAAACAAGCATGGAGCATCAAAAATTATGGATACGTTAGAGACGTATCAGTCACCTCAAAAATTATTTCTTTTGTTATCACTTACCTACGCGAGGACGAGCAGGAGTTAAGCTTGGGGATGCTGATACGTCTCCAACGTATCCATAATTTTTGATGCTCCATGCTTGTTTTTACACCATTTGCTTAGTGTTTCGTTACACTTTGTGGCATTTTTATGCATTTTCCAGAACTAAACTATTAATGAGATGCCACAGTGCTAGTTCCCTATTTTCTGCTATTTTTGTGTTTCAGAAATGTTACACGGGAAATATTCTCAGAATTGGACGAAACAAAAGCCAGACGTCCAGATATTTACCGGAGCTTCCAGAAGACCGAAGAGGAGACGGAGCCGAGCCAGAGGGCGGCCACACCACCAGGGGGCGCAGCCTGGCCCCGGCCCGCGCCGGCCTATGGTGTGGGCCCCCTGGTCCACTTCTGATGCCACCCCTTCGCCTATAAAGATCCCCCGACGGGAAAAACCTAAACGCTCGATCACTTTTCCAGAAACACATCGCGATCTGCCGCCGTCATCGACCCAAGATCGGGAGGGTCCAGAAGCTTTTCCCGACACCCTACCGGAGAGGGGAATCGCCACCGGGGGTCTTCTTCATCGCCATGCTTACCTCCGGCGCGACGAATGAGTAGTCTACCTTGGACTATGGGTCCATAGCAGTAGCTAGATGGTTGTCTTCTCCACCATGTGCTTCATGTTTAGATCTCATGAGCTGCTTTACATGATCGAGATCACCGTTATGTAATTCTACATGTTGTGTTTGTTGGGATCCGATGAATATTGGTGTTATGATTGAGTTGATGTACTGAATTTTATTTTAAGTTATCTCTATGTTGTTTATAATCTTGCATGCTCTCCGTTGTTAGTAGCTATCTTGGTCGAGTAGTTGCTAGTGACTCCAAGAGGGGGTATTTATGCTCGATAGTGGGTTCATGCCTCTATTTAATCTGGGGGAGTGACAGAAACCTCTAAGGTTGTAGATGTGCTGTTGCTACTAGGGGGAAAACAACATTCATATGCTCGAGGGCATATGCTTTGTTTACATTACACACTTTGCTTAATGCAGTTATCTGTTGTTCGCAACTTAATACTTGTGGAGTTCTCGGATTGATTCACCACAAGTGGATTATTAGTCATAGATGCAGTTGGATGACGGTCTATGTATCTTGTTGTAATGCCCAGAGTAAATCTCATAGTGATCCTCTTGACATATCACGTTGTCTTTATTCTATCAATTGCCCAACTGTAATTTGTTTACCCAGCATGTGTTATTTTATCTTATGGAGAGACACCACTAGTGAACTGTGGACCCCGGTCCTATTTCCTTTATATTGCTATCACCTGTTTACTTTACTCGCACTGTTTACTTTACTCGCATACTATTACTGCTTTCCACTCGATACGCTCATTCCTTTGTTTACAGCAAACCGGTGAGATTGACAACCTCATCGTAAGTTGGGAGCAAAGTATTTGGTTGTGTTGTGTGCAGGTTCCACATTGCAGCTGGCAAAGCAAAGCACTGGACGAGGCGCCTTATAAATTGTCCGGAGTTGTCGGAAGCTAGCAAGCATCACCTTCATTAGTTTGGCTTCTTCCCCTTCGGATCGATAAACCTTGGTTTCTTACTGAGGGAAAAACTTGCTGATGTGCTCATCATACCTTCCTCTTGGGGTTCCCAACTGGATGGTGCTTTACATCATCAACACCGTGCCGCATCACACCTCAGTCAATCCACCAAGTAGATTTTGAAAACTGTGAATACAGGGATTCATTTACAAAAGAAACTGTATCTATACCTTTCTTTGCCATTATGGACTTGAGCCATTCTGGATAGTCTTTCTTGAAGTGCCCAGTCTTTTTGCAGTGGAGACACTGATCTTTATCCACTGGGAGAGTGGGCTGATGATAATGTTGGGGACCCTTGCCATATGGCTTGGAGGGAGAACCTTGATTGCTGTTCTGGTAGTTCCTTTTCCTATTGTCCTTGACATAGTTTATTGAACCACCATTTGAGGCTTTAAGCCTATCCTCCTCTTGCACACACATGGCAATCATTTTTTCTAAGTCCCATTTATCGGGAGACATGTTGTACTCCCTCCGATCGGAAATAACTGTCAGGGATGTAGTACAAACTTTGTACTAAGCTAGTACAAAATTGCCGATACTTATTTCCGATCGGAGGGAGTAGTTGATAACAAAGTTATCAAACTCTTTAGGCAATGAAGCCATGACAAGGTGAACAAGTAGAGCAGGCTTTAGCTCCAGATCAGCATCCATGGGCTTCAGTTTAGAAGCCATGTTGCTCATCCTTAGGATGTGCTCCCTGATGCCATGTGCACCTCCTGTGTACTTTTCTGTGACCAGCTGTTTGAGCAGCTGGATAGCATACACCTTTGAAGAGCGAGTGAACTGGCTCTTTATCTTTTCCAGAAACTCCCTAACGGAAGTGCACTCTTCAATTGAGCCTGCAATGGCATTCTCAATCGTGTTCTTTATAAAGGCCATGCACTTTTTATTTGCATTGACCCACTTTTGGTTCTCTAGCACATATGCCAGCTCCACTTGAGCATAGTCCTTTTTATTTTTCTCCCATACAACATCATCATCCTTTGCATCTCCGACTGGCTCTATAGGCTTGACTGGCTGTGAAGTGTCCACAACCCAGTCGACTTCAGCGCAGACAAAAGCCAGATCAACTTTCTTCCTCCACTCAGTGTAGTTGTCTCCCGTGAGCATGGGAACATCTTTGAGGCAACTCATCAAACTGTAACCTCCTAAAATTCACAAAGATATGAGAGAATAAAAATAATTGCATGCATTAATCCAAAGTTGGTATAAATCAACACATACAACTGTTTGTGCAATTAAAACTATATCACCGTTGGGCAAAAATAGAGATAAATGCACCTTTTAACATATAACAAATAAATTATGATCATGCTATTAACAATGTTGGTCATATAATAAAAGAGTCATAATCACTTTTAGAATTAGTTTATCACATCTTTCAAAATTTAGTTACCACTTTATTGCATTTAAGCAATTTCTTTTAAATATTTGCAGCAGAAACATGAATAAAATTCATAAATTTTAAACTTTGCAGAAAAATTTCTATCACTTTTCTTATTTTCTAAGCAAATTTTTTGTTGGAATAATTTGAATAGAAGAACCTTGTTGAAATTTGCCCAAAATTTGGGCAAAAAACAATTAAAACTGTGTTCTGTAAAATTCCAGAGAAAAAAAATACTATTTTATGTCGTAGCTGACAGCCCACAGCCCGTCAGTGCGCTGTGCGGTGTTTACTGGCCGCCGCTCTGTTGCGGCCCAGCCCGAGGCGGCCCAACGGCCAGCTTCACGCGTGCCGCCAGCTGCTGGCCATCGGATGAAATCCGACGGTCTAGCGGGAGCCTCGCTGGGTCAAAACCAGCGGTACCGGTCGGGACGGAAAAACACTAGCCCCATTTCCACTCGCCCCCTCTGTCTGTGCTCGCTCCCGATGGCGGCTGGAGGAGCTGCCCGCCACCGGCGACGGCCGACGCGTAGCGCCGCCGCCACGGCCCTCCTCTCCCTTTTCCTCACCTTCTCCTTTCTCTCCCTCTCCTACCCACGACCACCGAGCGGGAGTGAAACCCTAGGTATCCTCTGCTCCCAGTGCTCCGGCGTGTGCAAGGAATGAAGGACGGCGCCCCTGCTGGTCCCTTTGCAAGCGTGCGCGAGCACCCCGAGGGTGAACGTGCCGTCGTCAAACGGTCATGTGGTGGTGCCCTTTTCCCCGAAAGGGGTGGTTCTTCTTCCAGATGCCTCGGCTTGCCGATGCACGTTGGGATCGAGAGGAACAGGCGCGGCCTTGCGGCGGCGCAACTTTGCCGGCGAGCCCGAAGGCCTTGCGGTGAGTTCTCTGTTCTTTTCCCCTTTCTTTGCCCTCTGTGATCTAGGGTTAGGATTCCAGCGGGTGGGGATGCTTTTGATGGGGATGCTTTTTCGATTTTCCTTTTCTACTGAAAGATCTAGCAGCTAGAACATGCTCTGATACCATTGTTAATGTGCTAGACTAGATCAAATCGATATGCTACTGTCTATTCACCAAATGAATCGTGATCTGAGAGATAGAGGGAGGGAAAGCAGAGAGAGAGATACCTGCGCCTGAGCTCGAAGAGCTCGAACCAGAGGCCATCGCGATGGGTGTGTGTGTGGGGTGGCGATGGTGGCAGTGGTGCTTCCCGTCGCCCACGCTAACCCTAGATTGGTAGGGGATGTCGGTGGGGGGCAGCTACGCACAATCAACCTTGTGAGGCATGCAGGCCGGCCCCCCACCCTTTATATAGCGCAGCGACAGGGGCCCACCGTTCACGAATGAACGGACACCCCCGATCAGGGCGCGATAGAAGGGGTCGGACGAGCCTTTGGGCTCGTACCGTTAGAGATCAATCTAACAATATGGTCTCAAATTACAACGCCCAAACCCATAAGCCGAGACTGATTAAACACCACAACATCAGCATTAACCATAACTATACCTGTCGGCAGCGGAGACCATTTGAGAGATGAAGTAGTAGTCTCACGACTGTGACCAGGTGCAGGTTAATTTGTACAGATGTGTGCCAATCAACCGAACATATGCCAAAATTTGAGTTGTTAGCATAGAACTATGACATTTGAGATGAAATTCCAGAAAACCACGACTTTACGTTTGAATCGCAAAAAACCACGTCTCTTTTTAAAATTGCTAGCAATGTGCGCTGATTCGCATTTTGCGACCGATTGACAGCGTATCTGACATGCGGAGTCCACCCATAAGGCTGATGTGGCAAAGAAACTTGCATTGTTGCTGAGGTGGACAAAGGGCCCACTTGTCAGCCCCACTGAGCTCAGGTCCCTCTTTTTTACACCAAGGACCTTGAACATAAAATAGAAATAGCAATCCAGTCCTTCCCGGTAGTTCTTGCCTAGGAAGCACTCCGGCGAGTCTGGCACGGCAGCGGCGGCCTCCCAGCGCAGCCGCGGTGGCCTCCTAGTGCGCAGCCATGGCGGACTCCCATCGTGCAGCTGTGGCGGCCTCCCAGCGAAATGGCAGCAGGGGCGGGCGGGCGACAAGTCATGGTACTGCGGGGCGGCGTGCTTGACCTTGGGGCGCCAGCCGACCAAGGCCAAGGCCAGTCAAATCGAAGCGGCAGTAGGGGGCTCTGGTAGTGGTGGTCGCTGACGAGGTTGGCGGAGGCAGATGGGTGTCCGATGGCAGAGGAATTTCTCACCGGAGTAGGGCATGGGGTGGAGCCGTCCGGCTTGATTCCGGCCAAGATGGCGTGAACCGAGCATGAGAAGGTTCTTGTGGGGGTGGTGGAGCTCGGGGCGACGCGCCAGATGCCCGCCGGTGACCGGAGATGGCCGGGGCGGCGGCGGCCTACTCGCCGGCAACGAGGGCATGACCGGCGGTGGTGGGTGGGTGGGAAAAAATATTTTTTTTTAGATATTTAGGAATTTTAATTGGGCTGACAAGTGGGCCCTCTGTCCACCTCAGCGACAATGCAAATTTCTTTGCCACATCAGCCTTATGGGTGGGCTCCGCATGTCAGATACGCTGTCAATCGGCCACAAAATACGAATCAGTGCACATTGCTAGCAATTTCAAAAAAAGTCGTGGTTTTTTGCGATTCAAACGTAAAGTCGTGGTTTTCCGGAATTTCATCTCAAATGTCCTAGTTCTATGCTAACAACTCCCAAAATTTTGTCAGCGATCGGTCTTGGATGCAGACTTTCTTCACGAATCTTGTTGCGTGCTTCCCAAATGTGCCATATCGAAACAACATGCCACTGTAGCTTGCATCCTAGAGCACCTTCCAAGAGATCAAGAGTCCAAACCCGTGATGATGTGAACTGTTGGCGATTTAGAGAGATATGGTGTTCCTCTCGAACTGCATCCCAAACCTTCCTTGCAAAAGGGCATGACAGCAAAGAGTGATGAAGTTAGTGTTGAAGTTACATCATGAAACACTTCCAAAGTAATGTTCAGATTACACCATGGAGACTTGCAATCTACTATTGTGCATTCCTTGTATTTTAGGCTGAGCAAAAATAACAAATTTGTGGATTCGGGTGCGTGAACAATGAACATTTTCAAAACTAGAAATTTTGTTTGATTTGTCATTTCTATTTATCCTACAATACAAACAATTTTGAATTAATATTTTGCAAGGTGGTAATATTCAAAATTATCTACACTTACAAATTTATTCTGTTTTTTATGAGACATACAAATGTTGATTTCGACTTTTTTAGAAAAAAAAAGGCCACCATGGACCTCGGACCCATTTGTGATATCAGGTTTAAAATGTTACTAGTTTGTGAAATGAAGTGACCACGACTCCACTTTGAAACTTAAACCACCTGCCCTCGTGTTGAGCTTCAAAGAATGACATGGTAAGCTTGTCTGTTCTTTCCCTCTTTTTTGTGCGACTTTCCCCATTCATTTTCCTGCTCCATTCTCCATTCTAAACGATATTTTAAAGTTTCAAAAAATTCTGAAACAAATTCCGGATGTAGCCATTGATATGATCTACATACGTGAAAAATTTAAACTCGAGATTCCTAATATTTTTGGCTGTACAAAAATGATAAACTCTGACAGATTGTGAGAATTTGAAAATCTGCACTCTTCACTATTATAGATGTCATATTTTGTCATTTTTGTAAAACTTAAAATATAAGATATTTCAACTTGAAAATTTGCAGGATTGTAGATCACAACATTGTCTACATATAGATTTAATTTAAGTTTTTTTAAAACTTCAAAATGGTATTTTTGATTTTTATAAAAAACAAGCTACATTTAGCTCGAGCTACGTTTGTGGTTTCTTGAGTGGATAAGAAGCCTTCAAGAAAGATCTGACTTGTGTCGGAGGAGAAAATGTTACAAATTAATAACAGTGTGAAATTTGTGGGCTGACTCGAGATGTTTGATGCCTTAAAGAGTCTTTAGTATAACTGGCAAAACAATTCTCTACCATTTCACAATAACCTTAGATGTGTATAAATAAGCATATCAAGTCGAATGATGAAACATGTAAGTATGGAAACATATAATGATGTGTAGAAGTTTGAACACACATATAATGATGCATAAAAGTTTTTAAAAATAGTAAGTATGGTACGAAAACATATAACGATGCGTAAAAGTTCAGTGAGCATAGTAAAACTATATCTTGATGTGTAAAAGTTCAAAAAACCCCACAATTGCTTGAATTTGTTAGCTACACTTAGTTATTTTTACAGTTCTGACACATAGACTTGTAAAAGCGCGAATACCATTCTTTGTCCATGAACAAAAGAACAAACCTTTATAAAAGAAATGCTTACTTAGCGAATATACTTTTAATCCCCCGTTTATTTTTTTGGCACCTAGCCAGCGGGGAGGTTGTGGTTTTCTTAACCTGGCACAAGGGATATTACTTTTGTGCTCTTGGATGCATATGCAACCTTTATTTAAAATGTATTTTTGACATATTTGAAATATATTTTAGACATATTTGAAACTATCAAAATATTCCTGACATGGGCATTGGTACCCCTGGTTTATATTTGGGTTGAGGCCCATAAAGATTATGGTTCAAGATAGGAGCCGAAGGATTATGGAGTCGAATATGAAAACTACAATATAAACCGACATATCCAATGAGTTTGTATCGCACCCGACTGGAACTCTGAGACCTGGCCACCTATATAAGGGGCCAGGAGGAGCCAACGGGAGAACACGTTGAGATCAAGCTTGTAAACCCTAAGTTTTGTCTCATCAATACAATTATATTCCCCTTATTGTATGTCTTTACCTTCGAGTTTATCCTATGCCCTCTTCTTCCGATCCAAAGTCCTGCATCCGATGACATTGCCGAGGACCACCCCCATCAATTTCCAAACAAAAAATTATGTGTACATCTCCATCTTCTACGTGCTCGTTTCAAGAAACTGACCTTTTGTATGGTCTGTTTGAAAATGACAAAATTTGGTACTAAAATAAGCCTTTCCGTGGCACCTTTTTTGTCTTTTTTTCACGGGCTATAAAAATATTCATTTTTCACGAAACTTTGCATGGGCATGTTGAATGTGAAGATATACATCATATATGTTTGTGTGTACTTATCATCCATACATACATACATATATATTTTATTTTTTAAACATTTTTAAATTTAGTATTCCAAATAAAGGGAGCATATGCACATGAAATAAAAAAGTGCATTTTTGTAAGTTAAGTTGTTTTTGTTGTGAGATGTTTATCTCTGTGTTCTAAAATTGTTACTAGCATAGAACCCTATGAAATCTGTTGGCAGTAATCATCCATAACCTAGAAAACAGGGAGACCTGCAATTTTATAGTAAACCCCTCTAGTTTCTGCCCAAAAGTCAATATACCCAGACGCAAACCCGAACTGACGAGCATGATGAAACATGTAACTATGGTAACATATAATGATGTGTAAAAGTTCGATATCCATATAATGATGCGTAAAAGTCTAGAAACATAGAAAGTATGTAAACATATTAATGATGTGTAAAAGTTTGGTGAGCATAGTAAGTATGAAATCATATGCCATAATGATGTGTAAAAGTTCAAAAAAGCCCGCAAGATGTGTATGAATTTTGTAGTCTTATATAGACCTATAAAAGTGTGAATACCATTCTTGTCCATGAACAAACAAACCTTTACAAAGTCTGAGGATTATACCAAGAAATCCTTACTTAGCGAATATACTTTGCATCCTCGGCTTATTTCTTTTGGCTTAACTACCGAAAACTTGCAACCCCAGTTTATAACCCTCTCACGGAACAATAAGATGGCTTTGTCATAAAATCTATATATGGAACTTATGTGTTGACTATTTGCACATTTTGAAAGAAAAGCTAGGCCATTTGACTGATTTGATAAGTTGTTTTCTTGCGAGACGTTTATCTCCCGTGTTCCAAAATTGTTTTTTAAGGGGCCGTGTTCCAAAATTGTTACTCCAGTTGGCAGCAATCATCCATCCATAACCTAGAAAACGGGGAGACCTGCAATTTTATAGTAAACCCCTCCAGTTTCTACCCAAAGTCAAATATGCCCAGACGCAAACCCCAACTGACGAGCAAGAAACCAGAGCGGCGTTCCCCACGGAAGCACCTCGCTAAATCCACCGTCGCCATGCCCGATTCCACCGATCTCATCCCCTCCCCCGCCGCCGCCAAGCCCGATCCGGAGATGCCGCCTCGGAAATCCCTCGTCGGCGGCGGCAAGCTCCGGAAGCCCCTCACCGGCAAGCTCCGCGCCGCCGCGGAGGAGCGCCTCGGGCAGCTCCGCGTCAGGTTCCGGCTGCACCCGCTGGACGCCCCTCCGCCGTCCCTCTCCGACGCCTCGTCGCCCCACGAGGCCGCCCTCCGCTCCCTCGGCCTCCTCGATTTCGCGCGGCTCGGCCTCCAGTCCGAGCCCCCGCGCCCCGACCTCGTCGCCCAGCTCATCGCCTACTACGACCCGGCGCAGCACCGCAGCTTCGTCTGGAACAACCGCCTGGCCGTCTCCCGCACGGACCTCGCCCGCGCGCTCTCCCTCCCGCCCAGGCCCGCCCCCACGGCTTCCCCGCCTGCTGACGTGGACCCCGCGGCGCTGGTCGCCGCCGTCCAAGAGTTCATGCGCGTCTACGTCCTCGCCCCGTTCGACGGCGACGAGACGTGCATACTGCCTCCGGAGGTGGCCGCCGCGCACCAGGCGGTGACGGATGAGTCGGCGCATAGGGTTGACTGGGCCGGGCTGATCTGGGGTCTCGTCGAGAAGGAGATTCTCGAGTTGCCCAAGAGGGGTGATGGGGTGTGCTACTTCGGACAGTATCTTCAGAGGCTCATCTGGACGCAGAAGCCGGATCTGTTTGACCTGCAGGAGGAAGAAGAGAAAGGGAAGGTTGCCCTGGTGGTGTCGTTAGATACGGACATTGACGAGGATGATGGAGATGCGGATGTCGGGGGTCAGAGCTTGGATCAAGTGGAGGAGCCGAGGGATTCAAATGCTGATGTGAGAAGGAATCTCGTGGAGGCATCAGAGATAGAGGGTTCCCCTTTGAGGAACAATAACTTGGATGAGCCGGAGTTGGATGATGCGGATGCTGATACGAGGAGCAAGATCTCTGAGGAACCGGAGTTAAAGGGTGCATCTTTGAGGAACAATGACTTGGATGTGTTGGAGCCGGGGGATGCAGATGGTGATACAAAGAGCAAGCTCTTGGAGGAATCAAAGATTGAGGATGATCTGGAGTCAGGGGATGCAGTTGATGATAAGATAGAGGATGAGCTGGAGTCGGGGGATGCAGTTGCTGATATGAGTACCAAGGTAATCTCGGAGGAATCAAAGATAGATGATGCACCTTTGAGGAGCACTAACTTGGACGAGTTGGAGTCTGGGGATGTGGATCTGAGGAGCATGGGCATGGGTGATTCGGAGTTGGGGGACGTGGATGCTAATGCAAGGAGCATGATATCAGAGGCATCCATGGTGGCGGATGAGGATGCAAAGGGAATGGACCTGGATGAACCAAAGGTGGGGGATGAATTGGGTCTGGGTTTTGTTGCACCAGAACCACTAGAAGTTATTCATGAAGCGAGGACTTCGAATGATGAGGTTCCAGGAGAGATGTTATGTGGGGGAGATGAAGGTGTGTCAGTGAGTCCAGCACAGGAGGATGGAAGTCAGTCGGCGGAGATGGTATTGACGACACAGGAGGAAGTGTTACCAGTGTCGCAGGAGGATGGGGAGGAAGAATGTGAAGAAGAGAACGGCACAGCAGGGTGGGCCGTGGGAATGAGCTCTGCTAATGACGATGACAGTATGGATGCTGAAGAGAATGCATCTGTGCCTTCTGTGGAAAATGTGGATGTGTCTGATAGCGATAATGAGGAGGGTGAGGAGTCAGAGCAGAATGGATTCGAGGAGTATAGGGGTGGGGTGGAGATGGGTCTTGGTTGGAGGATGGAGGATGAGAATGGGGGTGAGGGGGCAACAAATTGCTTTCCCGGGATGCGGTTCGAGAATTTAAATAAAGGGGATGTCTTGAGCTTCGATGATGGATTCTCTGATAAATTGGGATCCTTGCATGGGATGGAATCAACGAACCTCCTTCAGGCAATGAACTCGATTCCCGCGGCATACAATGGTACGGAGAATGCACATGACTTGCCCTCTGGAGAATTCTTGGCTATTGGAGCTGATGCACATAAGAATGGAGTGGACCTGGGGACCGGGAGTTCATTTTTCTACGGAAATAATGGGAAGAGGCACATTGGGGATATTGTTGGGTACAATGACCAGATGGAACCACAACAGCAGTTTCTGCAGGGCAATCAACAAAAACGGGCTCGGAACTGCAACGATAGTGTATCATCTGGATCAGCATTCTTTAAAGCAAATATTTCAGATCCCATACATAACTTGTTGTTGAAGGCCAGCATCTCCTATGAACAGAAAGAGAGAGAGGCTGAAGAAGAGCGGTCACAGAAACAATATATGTCCAACTTGCTGCAGGAGAAGGATGCAATTATCCAATCACTGAACTCAGCCAGGTTTGAGCAAGAGAATAAGTATCAAGCAAAACTTAGGTGCTTTGAGCATGATCTGAATGTGATGGGCCAGTTGGTCGGTGGCTATAAGAAGGCTTTGAAACAGAGTCAGGCCTCTTTCAGTGAGTACAGAAAGAAGTTCCCTTCGAACAAGTTCCGTTATCATGATGTTCCTAGTAGTGGAGGCCTTGTTGTTAGCGTCAATGAGTTGGAGAGGAGACGGCAGGAGGAAGAGCAGCAGAAACTTGCTGCAGCAACTGTGATGATTCAAGATTTCGAGCGTGAATGGCTTTCAAAGTTTGAAGGTTGGACAGAGTGTATCGCCTTTTGGTGCAGCAAAACAGAAGGGCTGGCTAGGGAGATTGATCTCCTAAAGGAAAAAAGGGTAGCGAAGGTTGCAACATTGGCTGTGGAAGAATGAGTTCTCTGATAGTTAGAGGTACATGGATTGGCTTATAACCTAATTTCTTACGTTCATGTACCATGGATGAATTCAGTGGTTAGGACATAAACTAGTTTCTTGTATTATGGAGGAACCCAAGTGGTGATTAGGAAACCGTCCTGTCTTCGACATGGTTGAGAAATTCAACTTGGAATCATCAGGTTTTCTTATGATTGCTCATTAGACATTGCGTAGTGTTTAAACCCTGTCCGTCATCTTGAACACTTTCATAGAGTTACGGAAGGGTTCAGTGGTTGTGAGTTTATAATCATACAATTATGGTATCACATTTCTAGCATGAGGTCATGTACCAATCTTCTCCTGTCGAAGTAGTATTGAAAATGACCTTGGTGGCTTTCATTTATTCCAACACTTGCCACACTCTTCTCCTAATTATTTTATATTTTAGAACAGGAGAAGTCATTAGTGGAAAACTGGAATTGTCCAATTTACTGGAGCTCGCCTTTAGCTAAGTTGGGTGGTTATTATCAAAGTAACTGGCCAAATATGTCCAGCAATTCAGAATTCTAACATTGGCCATAATATCCAGAATATTTGTTTTTGTCATTCTTAGTCAATTTTACAAGAGATTTGACTTCGGTCCCATACTCTATTGCTGCTAGACATTGGGATTGTCTATAGGCCCACATTGCCAGATAACTTTTGATGGTTTTGGACTTCAATTTTTTATCTTGCCACGTTGGAACTCAAATCTTGTAGTAAGTAGTAAGCACAACTAAGCTGGCACTTATGAAGTGACCTTGTGGGGCTAGTCTGAGATCATTCAGATTGTGAATATCCATGTTGATTTGATTATGCAGGGTATGGTTTGGCTTGTTATCAGAGCATGTCACTGTAAGTCCGGAAACTAAAAATTGGGATCTTTGTCACAGGTTGTAATGTGAAGATGGACTCTTAGATGCGCGCTCCACTTTATTGGATGTCTTATGTCAACCAGCGCTGGCGCATCAGCAATTGTGGCTACCTCGTTGTGCATTTGTAGGCTGTAGCAATTGTGCCACCTGGAACTTAAATGTATCGCCCTCAAAGGACGTTTTATTGACTAGTACTAGTGCTTTATTTAGAGGGCCTTTTGGTTCAGTTAATTGGTTCATTCCTTCATATGGAGTGAGGTTCTAGCTGGTGCTAGGTGGGCATGTGTGTTGACAAAGAGTAGAACAGTTCAGAGTTTCTTGCTTTTGCATCTATCTTTCTATATTCATCAAGTGATCATTGATTTATGCAAATAGTTGGTAAAAAACGGCTGATGTGGCAAACACTACAACAATCTTCGTTTCAGATTACCCTTGAGGCGAAGCAAAGCACTGGAAGCTGATGACAACTTCACGTCATAAAATATTCTCTTCATGTGAGGAAGGCGAAGCGGAGATACAGTCCAGATGATTGCCTAATTAAGATGTGATGGTCAAATTGAGATGTGATGTAAATTGATGAACAAACCAACCAGACTCATTGCAGGTAATACAGGTAGCTATGCTCACATCGAGGAACTTCAGAGATAACTTCTGAACATGGCCTTTGGTTCTGTTAGGCGTTTATATGTGTTTCAAAAAATGCAGGAAATATAACTATGCCGCTTTGAAGAAGTAAAAGAATCCTTCGCCCTATTCTGATATTCCTGTTATATCCACACGTTCTGTCCTCTTCTGTTTCCTGCATGGCTGTATGTGTCTCAGCACGAAAATTACTGACCCACAATTGACGTACAAGGTTTACCTTATCGTTGTTAATTCCAATCCACATCACTCTCGCCGCTGTTTTATTTGAGCTAACATGACCTAGAGCTTTGCATAGTAAGATCCAGATGCGTAAATTAGAATCAATGTGTATGGCATCACACGTACACATTATTGACATCGATACTAGTACTCCCTCCGACCCATAATACTCTTTGCTAATACAGATATATCTAGACATATATTAGTAACATATATATCCGTATTTGCGAAGAGTAATATAGGTCGGAGGGAGTATTTATTTTCTCTCGCAAACATTCATGGCTATAAAATTCTAAGTCAGTCTGCTTACCACGTTCAATCTACTGGTGGATTACCGTACTCGTTATTCTACTCCGTGGCTTCTTTTCCCCATTTATCTGGGTACTTAGGATGTGTTCGGTTCCAGAACGAGGGGGAATGGAATGGAATGGTTCGTTCCGAGGTCACAGGATGGTTCCGATCCCGTGTTCGATTCGGAAAAGAACGAGGAACGGAACGGTTCCATCCTTGTGTTCGGTTTTGGAATGGGATGAGAATGGAATGGAATGGAATGAGAATGGAATTATTCTAAACTCGATTATTTATTTCCTAAATTGGATTAATTATTACTAAACTTAATTAATTATTGCTAAACTTGATTAATTATTCCTAATCTTGATTAATTATTTCTAATCTTAATTAATTATTGCTAAACATGATTAATTATAGCCTAATCTTGATTAATTATTGCTAAACTTGATTAATTATAGCTAAACTTGATTAGCATAATCTCCATTCCACCTCGTCCGGCCGATTTGGACGGACGTGTGCATTCCGCATCTCTGGCGAATATTCCCTTTCGTGGAACGAGGCCATTCCATTCTATTTCGGAACCGAATACGAGAACGGCTCCTAGGAACGGAACCGTCCCATTCCATTCCCTCACATTCCAGAACCGAACACACCCTTAGTCACACAGCTCTACAAAACTTGAAGAATGCAATATTGCTTCCAGTTGGTTTTTGCTTCTCTCGCGGGAAATTGAAGCTTGTTCTTGTGACTGTTAGGCTACAGGCTAGTGTGAACACTGCAATGACCTGCAAACCGAACATATGTTAGAGCATGACTAAGTCATTGTAAACATGCGACCTGTATATCGCGATATATAGGTTCGTCGGCACTGGCGGAGATCGGCACCCGCAAATGCGAACCTAAAACAAAAAAAATCGAAATTTACCGGGAAGATTGGTTCGCGCGAGAATGGAAAGTAGCATACTAGATTTTATACAACAAAATTATAGCTAAAAAACGAAAATTAATTAGTGGCGAGCTCGCCGGAGGACGCCGCGTCCTCACAGATGGCCAAAATAGCGAGCTCGTAGTCGCCGTCGTCCTCGCTGTCGACGAGGAGCTAGTCTGAGTCGACGATGATCACCTCGGCCTCCGCATCGCCCTCGCCGGTGGCCACCTCGCCGTCTCCCTTCGCCCAGGCGCGTGCCTCCAGCTCATCCTGCTGCTTGAAGAGCTCGACGGCGGCGACGGTTGCGGCGGTCTCCTCCTCCTCCCGCCGCTTCTTAGCCGCGACCGTCGCCGCGGACTCCGCTAAGGCCGCAGCGAGCTCGGCCTCTTCCTCTAGGTCGCCGCGGCGCCGACCAACGATGGGATGGGCCGCCGAAGCCGACGAGGAGGCCTCCCCGACGTCCCATGTCGCTGGTGGAGGAGAAAGGCGGAGCGCCGGTGCCGTGCGCGCGCCGACGGCGTAGGGGGCGAGCGACGGTGGGGGGGTCCTCCCCCAGTTGGTCCACCGCTGGCTCGCCCGCTTCTTGGCGGCGGAACGGATGCGGCGCCGCTCCTCCTCGTCATCGCCGCCGGGTGCTCGCCGGCCACCCCCGCCCTCCTCCTCCCCCACCGGCACAGCCGCCGCCTAGGCCCGAGCCGCCGCTCCTCGTCGCCATCGATCTGTCGCCGGAAGGTGGTTTAATTCCTCACCGGAGCTAAGCTAGGGGTGGCGGCGGCGGCTAGGGTTCGCGGCGGAGGGAGTACGGGTTCGACCCGTCTCCGCCGCTCGAGCCGGCACTTGTACCATTCTGAACGGGCCGAGTACGGGTGCCCGTGAAATTTTTTTACGGGCCAGGCCGTTCACGGGCTCCGCTAGCTCGCATGCGCGGCCCATAACCCGTGAAATGGCCGATATTATACGGGTGCCGGAGCTTTACGGGCTCCGTTAGACATGCTCTTAGGCACGCCCAAGAAAGATGGTGGAGGCGTAAGGGCATGTATAATGCATAGCCTCAGGGATGCTGCCTCACAGCTTTAGCTAGGTTCGGGTGGTCTAATTTAGGTTTGGATGATATACTTTTGGAGAGGCGGTCTCTTCTGCAGGAGGCTGCCTCTTCAACACAAAAAGTAAAGAGGGAGGAAAAAATGTGAGAGGTAAAGAGAGAAACTAAATCAGCTTTTAAGGGAGAGAGAAAGTGTTATGAGTTGGATCAATATTCTTCACACCTATTGCTCCATTTACTTTTTAGATTCGTGCTTACATGGAGCAGTAGCATACTACTGCCCCCATTGCTCATGCCCTAATATTTAGTGCACAAACAGAGAACCTCTGCGAAAAAGAAACCGCACGAGAGCAGTTCCAGGCAGCGCCTCTCTCGGCGATTCAGGCGCGCTCCCCTTTCCCTCCGATCGCCGTTCAGGCATTGTGAGGGGAAGGGGAGGTCAGGTTCTCTTCTCCATGTGTTGTAGTCCTAGGTTGTCTAGGTTTTGTGGTTCCTCTGTCAGCATCATGGTGGGGCAGATGTTGATGGTGCTTCTAGGAATAATGGTCTCCCAGTCCATGTCCTTGCTCGTTGGAGGTGTTGCTGACGCCGACGAGAGGCTTGTGGAGTCCAAGCTGTTGGAGTGGTTTCGATCTGGCGCTGTGCCTTGGTGTAGCGACAGAGACCGGCTACTCTTGGTGTGCGGCGGTTTTGACTGTTGCGTGTTTGCGGAAGACGGTGGGAGATCCGGCTGCCTTAAGGGCGGGATGGCGCTGGCCCTGGATCTGGTGTTGAAGAGGCTTGGAGGGCTCCTCCGGCCGATGTTTCTTATTGGGCTAGATCCAGTCTCACGGGGCTGGTGGCTATCGCGGCTAATCAACGCCTCATGGCTAGGGGCTTCTTCAGCACCAAACAGTGGACCAACTTCTGGTGCTCTTCTTCTCCGTCAACGGCGAAGGATATGTGTGCTTGATAGTTGCGGTGACGGTACTCTGCAGCAGTACGACCGTCTGTATCCTTTTTATATTTTATTGCTTGTATGTGTATCAAATCTGTACTGTTATGCTTATAAATACAAGTAATGTATGTCTACGGGCGTACATCGTAAAAATAATAATATTCAGAGCACTATCTCCAGCGGTATGGAGTACCTGTGGTTGTAGCTGATAACAGTGACTTTTCAAATGATTGAACCTGTTAGGGAAGCAACAGTCCCGTAAAGATTGCCCCGACTGCACTCGCAGAAAACTACTCCCTCCGATCAGAAAAGAGTATTGGATGATTTAGCAGGTTGTATACTAAATCATCCGACACTGGCAGGTAACACAGTTATGCTTTCATCGAGAAACTTCAGAGCTAACTTCTGACCATGACCTTGGATCCTGTTGGTATACCTGGCTAGAGGTGAAATATTCGGGGCACCGTATTAGCCGTCTGGCCACCGATTAACCACCGGCAGTGGTGCTTGCCGTCGTTGCTGTCGCCGGTCAGCCGCCCCACGCCCTCCCCCTATCCGTTCGCCTGCTTCCTACTCCTCTCCTCCTCCACCCATGGAAGGTATATTTTTCTAAAATAAAAATGTGCAGGCCATATTATGAGTTTCTGCTGACATATTTGGTTTACCTCTTTTCACGCGCATATTTTCATCGTTCATTCCCACAGGCACAAGGGGCTGCACACTTGCTCAACAGCGGAGCCCTCACTGTACGTGTAATAACATGGTTCTCTGAAGAACTCGTAGTACCCTGCCTCGATGCCCTCGCCGTGGACGTACCAGCCGCCCATGTCGTTCCCCAACGCTACCGGCGGCACCTCCTCCCAGTACTCTACCGGCATGGCGGCCAGCAGCGGTGCCGCCGTCTCCAGGCTGCCGTCGAAGTCCGACAGCATGTCCTCCAGGCCCCCGTCGTCGCTCGTCGGTATGTCCGCCGTGCTCGCGCCGTCTTCTGCCGCGGTCGGCACCGGCGCCGACCAGCCACCGATCTCGGCCTCGAGGGACCGCATGACGCGGCTCAGGCGGTCGTCCACGACCTCCAGCGGCTGGTCGGCAGGCGCCGGCGTGTCCTCCAGCAGCTCCATCAGGAACGCCCCGCCGGCGACCTCGGGCTCTCCAGCGGCGACGTAGCAAAAGTCCTGCACAGCACCGGCGCCACCGTCCCTCGTGCTCTGGCGATCCATCACGCTCGTTTGTATAGAAATAATTGAATTGCTCATCTTTGTGGTGGCTAATGGCGGGAAGGACGTGGAGTTATATATAGCAGTGGAAGCGGCGAAGAAGAGCCTTGAGCCTTGAGCCTTGAGGGAAGGGCTTTGTACATGTAGCGTGTATTATTGTTGCACACTGGTTCCCCGTGTGCAACTGGATTCAGACTCCACCCACTCAAAACGTCGCATTTCTTGGTTGCTTTCTAGCTTTACGAAGAGAATTTTATTCTGTGGTACCTCTCACTATTTTACAAGTCAGCCGTACAATGCAAATCGTAGCGTTGCTGGACGTTTTGCTAATCATAGATTCTTTTTTAAAAAGATACACCCTGGAAGGTGCATTAAGTTTCATAAAAGTTTTCTTAAAAAAAAAGTTTCACAAAAGAAAGGTCAAGATGGCATACAACGCTAAGAAGGCTAATCCGATACAAACACTATGCCACATAGCTTACAACGGAACCCACAATAGCCAAACAACGGAGACTCTCCTTGCATCGTCTCCTGAGATAGTTGATGTTTACCGTTGTTCTTCTTGGAAGTGACTAAAGGATACAGAAAAGGATGAACTAGTAAATCATAGCGTATACAAAAATGAGAATTTTGTTTTGTGGTACCTCTCACTACTTTACAAGTCAGCCGTACAATGCAAAATGTAGCATATACAAGGGCATATATCGCTTTGGGGCGTGATTGCTAGCCCGCATGACTTTGAAATAGGTCATCGAGATGCAAATTTAGGCCGATTGGATGCCTGACCGCCTTCCATGGTGTGGCCCGCACAGTCTTCAAAGCATCTCTGGGCCAACCCTAAGGGGAACGCCTGAATCGACCGTTTCCAGGGAGCCACCATCGCTGCGTACATTTTAGACAACGGCGCATACGAGATGCAAGCAACGGAGATGGTGCGAGCTCTTGCCGTGCATCAAAAATGCGGCCAGAGAATTTTGATCACTGCCCATAAAATCGCCCCCTGTTTAGCTCCAGTCTTATGCCGAATTTCAAATCCATCATTTCCCTCAATTCGAGTTCTTCACTCTATCGAGATCCATGCATGACAATGGCGGGGGATTCTTCACCGGCTTGGAGCCTTCCCTCTTACGAGATCCATGGCAATGGTTGCCTTCTCCATCTTTCCCAAGCCATATAAGATATCTCTAACCCTCGATCTCGTATATTGACCTATGAGCTTGCTATAAGTGTGTAGATTAGATCTTCCTCCACTGTAGATGTTGGTAGATCTATACTGTCATGGTCAACGTAGGGTTTTATTTACATGGTTAAGGTGTTAAAATCTGTTGTAGGTCATCATGCATTCTTCTCCGTCGAGCACAACAACAGTTGTCATGTCCTCTACTTCGTCGGGCACAACAACAGTCCTACCCTCTTCTCCATCGGGGACACCGACATCCATGCTTACTCCCACTCCTTTGGCTGTAAGAATCTCCTTCCCTTCATTTGTTGATGATATGCTATCATGTGCTTGCATCTTTGGTAGGCCTGAATGTAGGACATGTGCAACCGATTGTCATCCTCACCCTAGTAGTTCAGTGCTTAATGAGTAGCTCTTGTGTAGGTCGTCATGCCTTCTTCTCCTGACCTGATGTGCAAGCATGATTTGTCCCGGATGCTGTCTCAGAATGCAATTTCGGATCCAACTATGTATCGACCCAAACATATGGTGTGGGATGAACAGGTTTTTGAGCAAGTCAAGAGCGGGGTAGACTATTCCTGAGGCTTCAGAGAACACACGACATACAGAGTGTCCACAATGATGTTCTTGAATTCACTGACCTGAAAGTCACCCCTAGTCAGGAGAACAACCATCTGAGGACGTGTAGATAGAGGTGGGCGTTGATGTACAAGGTTAGGAATGTTGAAGGGGTGAAATTTTGCAAGGAGAGTTCGGTCCTTATGATGGTCGAGGACAAATTGAGGGCACACCTAATGGTTAGTTTGCAGATCACTATTTTATTGTTATCCTTGTTCATTCCTTCTTACTGAGCTGAACTAGCTTCTTCTGAATCATAGCGCTCCCCAAAGCACAATGATTTCAAGAACAAGCCCATAAATAACTACACATAGATTAGGACAATCTTCAAGCCTACGTATGTGCGCAATGACGCTCTCTTCACTCTGTACAAACTTGTGGCTGCTATCAACTACCATGCGGACAACAAGGCCCATGGTGGCAGCTATGCTACGATGACAAGATCAGAGAGGAAGATCTGGCTTAGGATGTGGTTACACAAGCACCATTGTTAGTGCCACTGCTTTGTTGCTTTGTCTGCTACTGTTCGTGATCTGTTGAGGTCATGTATATTTTGGGACTTGTTCTAATATCCATTTTCGCTAGCTAAAAATGATCTAATGCTTGGACTCTAATATTTTGCGATGTGGTAGGTATTAACCCCTCTGATGATGAACTTGTGATGCATCACGAGGTGTATTTTTTATTAGCTCGTGGTGCATCGGTAACTATGGTAACTGCTAGTAGCCTAGTACACACCACCACCACCTAATGATGAACTGTTGAGTGTTGTGTGCTAGGAAACCTCACCACTCTGGAAGTGGTTACCACATTATTGGTTTGAGTTGCAACCAAACAACAAAGAGTGGTTTTTTCTTTGAGTAAATAATGTACCGCAGCCAACCAAACACTATTGATACCATTCCTCGACTCATGCAAGAGAATGCTATATGGGCAACCAAACAAAGTCCACAATATTGCCTAGAGGGCGTTTTTCCCGGCCATGCATGCTCCACAGAGAAAGGCCCCCACGAGCACCAAAACCGGCCTAGGCAACTAATCAAGCCCTTGCTACTTATAGATTCTTATGGCATACCAAGATAGTTGATGTTAACCGTTGTCGAGTGTCCAAAGGATACAAAAAGGATAAACTATTAATCAAAATTTATATTGTGCAAACGTTAGGATTTTAGTCTCTCGAAGCGAATCCACTCCCACCAGATTTTGTAGTGTACAGAGGATGTCAACTTTATTCAACCATGTGTGCAAGTTTCCATGGGCCCATTGCTGAGCTACTTCTTACTACTGTGCGCATGTTCACGCTGGATTAGCACAAAAAATGTTTTTGGCACATGAGCTCCACCTGCTTTTTGTTGTGAAAAACATATTTCTAGTATTATAAAAAAATACACATATAGATATGAACATTTTAAAGGTAAGGAAAAATTTCGCATGAAAATATTTTGTATTTTTAGCTATACAAAAAAGATAAAATTCTGACAAAAGTCTATCCATATGCACAACCATAAATTTGCTAATTTTCTGTAGCTCAAAATACAACGCAATTTCTGCCAAAACTTTTCATGATTATTCAGAAAATGTGTATATATTCATGAAATAAACTTTAATATTTTCTAAAACACAGAAGTACAATTTTAAATATTTTAAAAACCAGGAGCATTGTTGCTCTAGAGCACTAAATATGCTCTCAGATTAGCATCCCTATTAAATTAAGATAGAAGTTTATTCTAGCGGCTTGTTGAAATATATACATTATCAGCCATTCTTCAACATTTTGATATTTGGGTGAAGCTAGCACTAGTGGAAAAAAGCCCATTGATCCCGGTTTGTAAAGCCAATTGGTCCCGGTTGTAGCAACCGGGATTAATAAAGCGGGACTAAAGCCTCTAGCCTTTAGTCCCAGTTGTTTATGAACCGGGACTAAAGGGCCTCCACGTGGCCCGGGTCATGTGATGCGGCTGGAGGACCCTTCAGTCCCGGTTCGTAACACAAACCGGGACTAAAGGTCCGTTCGGAAAAAAATTGAATTTGTTTTTTCAGAATTTCTCTATTTTCAAAATTTCTCTATTTTATTTATTTCTCTAATATCTCTAATCACCTCTATTCTCATGTCAAATTACATACTCGTGGTCCTCACTCTATTCTCAAGTCAAATTACATACTTGTGGTCCTTACTTCCCGGTCAATCACCCATTTTCACACTGCTACACTCTTAGCACGCTTAACTTCTCCATTCCTTCGATAGTAGCTTCCAAGATCGTGCTCACGACTTCTTGATAATATTATGCTACCAATTCTATTAATCTATACACTTTGGTAACATATAATATTACTTTTTTAAATTCCAAATAAATTCACAAAATAAGCAACAATGATTAAGTAATAATAAGTATCAATGAATTCCAAATAATCTTTATGCATAATTTAATTATTAACTTTTAATTATTAAAATATTCAAAAAAATCCAAAAAACTTGAAAAATCCAAAATTTGAAAATTAATAGACTTGTTAACCGAAACAGAGGGAGTACATTTTTCCAAACATTATACTCATCCAATATAATAACAATAAGAGACACGAGAAATCTTGAAGACTCACACAACCACACATCTAGGATCATCCACCTAAATGTTGAGACGATCAACATGGCTATTATAGCCTTGTAGCTTCCAGTAGCTCCTAGCAATCTCGAAGCCCAGGCGAGTTCAGGGTTCAGGGTTTTAGGATTTAGGGTTTAGGGTTTAGGGTCTAGAGCGTCTAGAGCGGCATACAACACTTGCTCGAAGCTCAATGGAACTTTGGCCCAACCAAATATTAGTTCTTCTTCTTCTTCCTCATCGTCCTTCTTCTTGTCCATGTTTTTGTCCTTCTTGATCCTCTTCTTCTTCTCAAGATTTGTCCCAATAGTAGCATTGGCTAGAGCATAGAGACTCGAATTAGATTCTTGGTGGGGTTCGGGACAATCTTTTGGAGATCATACACAGACGGAATTTCAATTCCGTATGAACTCAGCATGCGCACATCATTGGTGATAGCCGCACCGCAGAATCTGATGGTGGTGTCCTTCAAGAATTCCTTGAGCAGCTGCGGCATGCGATTGGCCCAACATATCTGGAAGACCAAAACCTCGGATGCCACCGAGAGTTGAAGGACGGCGGCACGCTGATTGCGCCTATCCTCATGATGGCTGGTGAACTCACAATCCAAGCCCACACACTTGATCGGTGCGGCGTCGAGGAACCGTTGCTTGACGGTGCGGATCCACTTCTCCACCCTTGATGCAAGGAGAGTTTTCGTGACGGTGAAGTTCAT
This sequence comes from Dactylis glomerata, assembly GCA_007115705.1. Lineage (NCBI taxonomy): Eukaryota > Viridiplantae > Streptophyta > Magnoliopsida > Poales > Poaceae > Dactylis > Dactylis glomerata. Next base: position 403,093 of record QXEO01000536.1, read on the forward strand.
CTCTTCGATGATGATATAGTACCGCCGGGATCGAGGTAGCGTCAGCTCCATTGGAGAGAGAGAGAGCGAGCTGCTAGGCCAACGCTGCGATGTGAAGATGTGCTATGGAGATGTATATGTGTTTTGGGGAGAATTAGAGGATGAAGAAGATGCTTAAGATGAGTGCATCTTATATAGTAGAGAGAAGGAGATGAAGAGCAAGCCGCCGGCGATGTGATTAAGGCCGGCCGCGGCGTTCCGATGCGTCACGTCGATTACCGAAGCGATCGCTCTAATGACAGCAAATTTCGAAGCGACGATCGTGTCGTAACTGGCACGGGAAGTGGACGGTTCATTTGAATGGGCCTTTAGTCCCGGTTGGTGACACGAACCGGGACTAAAGGATGCCATTTAATCCTGGTGTACACCACCAACCGGGACTAAAGGCCCCTAGCCATTAGTCCGAGTTGGTGGCTCAAACCGAGACGAAAGGGCATATTTGAATCAGAACTAATGATCTCTGGCCCTCATTTTTGATTGAACCGGGACTAATGCGACCATTAGCCGCTGGTAGAATTGTTTGGGGACTAAAGGTTCGTATGGAAGGCCTTTTTTCTACTAGTGTAGGTTGATATTGCATGTCTTGTACTTTTTTTCTTCAGAAAACATGTCTCAGCATTGAGAGGCATGTAACAAATGTGAAAGCTAAGTTAGATCCTCTACTAGCTAGGGAGAATTTTTGACAGAAGAGACCACCTGCACCAATGAAATGGCAAAAGAGACCACCTCTGAAAATATTTGCCAAAAAAGACCCCTACTGAGTGGCGGCACCCCTGGCCAGGCGACACGTGGCACGTGCCGCCTGGGCCAATGCCGGCAAGGGCCTGCCGCCGTTCCCAGTTCCGGCATGTTGCCGTTGCAACGTCACCGGTCAGCCGCTGTGGGGCCTGCCGCCAATGGAGAAGTCGGCATGTCCACGTGGCAAGGGGGTGCCGGCTACGGGGGTGGCGGCATGCCTGCCACGTCACCCTGCCGGAATTGGGGCAGGCGGCAGGGCCCACCTGGCCAAACGCCACGGCCACGTGCCGGGTTTGGCAACGGCGGCAAGGTGGTGCCGGCATTGGCCCAGGCGGCACGTGCCACGTGTCGCCTGGCCAGGGGTGCCGCCACTCACAGGAGGTCCTTTTTGACAAAAAATTTCGCAGGTGGTCTTTTCTAGCATTTCACTCACACAGGTGGTCTAATCCGTCAAAAATTCAGCTAGGGACGTACTCCCTCCGTTTTATAATTTTTAACTTAACTTTGTCTAGATATCAAGCGCTAAAATACACGTACGAATCTAGAGAAATTAAAGTTGAGTAATAAATTATTAAACGAGAGAGAGTATTCAAAATTTTGATCACACGTGTGGAATCCCTGAGTCGTTGTTGTGGGGATGCCGACGCCTAATGCAAATGAATGGCCAGTGGATGTCCATCCGTGTCAATCTTTTGGAGCTTTCCGAGCATATTTCCCTTTCCCGTACTGTTGCTGAAAGCCAATAATAGAGGTCAATTTTCTTGCTTGGTTTTTGTTCTTCCATTATTTGATGCCGTAGTCCGTCCGTCCGCAGAATAGACAGGAGAGGTGGAGCTAAAGATTTGAATGCCGGGCCGTGCGAATATAGATGTTGTGATTGTGATCTTCCTCAAAATTAATTTTTTTTCAGGTTGCTTGCAAGTTGCAAGATTCTGCGAATGTGATGTATATGATCTGGCCCGAGACAAACGAGCTTTTTTGTTGGGAGGAAATGACAGAGGGGCAGAGGGCTGGTATATTTATTGATTTCTGATGATAAATTAATTGTACAGAAGATCAGTTCGATCACAAAGTGCAGTAGACAAGTGTATCCATCTGCCTTGCCCCTGGGCAGTCAATGGAATAGGTATCTGATCTGTCTCCAAGCCCAAGTTCCTGATGCACAAGGAGTCAAAACATGAGTGCAGCAGTTCCTTGATTAGTGATCTGTGGGCTCAGCTCAGCCGTATGTTACGTATTACTCGGTTTTCGTGCGTGTACGTAAGCGTACCTAATGAACATATCAGCACTGCCGCAACCATTCACGCCAGCATCCAACGGCCCCCTTAATTTGAAGATATGTTAGGTCAATATCTATTATCTATCTACTATCTACTAAAAGCACAATACGGGGGTTTAAAATAGAGACACTAGGTTAATCCATATCATCTAAATTATTTAGACGGTTAGATCTGTAATTAATGATTGAGATTTAAAGATAAAAGTGTTACGTACAACTTATTCGTGTACAAACGACCAAAGCTCACACGTAATAGCTGTCCCGGGCCGTGTACGTGATATACATCCGGCCACCGTACTTGCAAAAAAAAACTTAGTCAGACCCGGCTACCATACGTGCAAAAAAAATCTTAGTCAGCTATCCTTTGTGCTTTGAATCTGTGTGTAATAGCATGTTCTAATACTTATGGCTATCATATATATGTACATAAATAATTCTACTATTGTGTATAAATATTATTGGGCAAACATTAACACAAGTAGAGAAGGTGAAAACCAGATTTATACAAATCATTGAAATAGAAACAATTCCAGAAATGTTGTTTACAAAAATTAAAACTGAAAAATAATAAAAATTGACAATCTGATTTTAATTTAGTAAAAACTAACGACAATGCAAAACCATATGAAAATGAGAAAAATAAAAAAATATGATTTAGATGAAATGAGCAATCTGTTTCCATTCGTTAAATTAATATAATTACAAAATGCATATTGATTGATAAAAATATAGGTCAATGGAACAAAATGAGATAGAGAAAAAAAAAACCTATGACAAGAATAAATCTAAAATATACTTTAATGAATATGCGGGGTCTAACAGAGGGCTCCAGGTTGAGCCATATATATCATCTAAAATAATTCAACTCGCATAGCCTCATACGAGGAGATATAAGGATGAAAGAAAACTTTGGTATACTGGACTCTCAAGTAAAGACATAAACACATATAGCAGCACGTGGACTCAACTATTCAAAACAATATCGCGTGCACATAAAAGTTATATCACATGACCCTGGGTATATGCACGTATGGCAATTTAAGAATCCATGTGTTGTTACACCATGCATGCTGATATCTTAAATCAGCTGATCGAGTCCTCTCTCATATATTCTCATATACACAAGTGTTATTTTTTAAAAAGAATTATGAAATCATTTTGTAAGTACCTTGGAGGTACATCACATGCCGTAAGAGTCTTATTTTGCAAATTTTTCTTGCAGACATAATCATAATTCATTATAAATTGTATCTATGGAAAAATAAATATATATTTAAGATATTATTCAGATGTTTCGCTCGCAAATGCGAGGGCCACCGTGTTAGTTCCGAAACAAGCGCATGGAGATGGAGCTATCTGTCTATCCATGCTGAGCGTCCAGCTCAATACTATTGCCCTAACCAGACGCAACTGGTTATAAACAGGGTATCGTGTCAACTTCTTACTGCATGCTTACTGCTCTAGCTAGCTCCTAGCCCTAGCCCATAGTTAGCCTCTTCTTTTGCTGGCGAGGAGCCAGCCAATAGCTAGTTGACGATATGCAAAGCGTTGTTGGTGTCACACCTTGCCCTGAGCTACTTTTCTAGATAGAGCACTCAAAGCTAGCTAGTTGATCCACACGTACGTACGTTGAGATCATACTGATGACCATGACTCGGCGAATTCTGATTTTTTTTCTTGGAGGCAAACATTGTATCAGATTTGTGAAGGACTGCCTTTCTCTCTCCCAAACTCCATTTAGACCATCGACTATGTGATGCAAAAGCGAATTATAGAGCCATACGAATGCGGTTCTATACATAGTAGAACATTGCATCTAACCATGTGACAAAAAAGCGAGCCGTTTATTTGGTTCGACTCATCTCGCTAAACAATGGTTTTTGCAGCCACCACTGATGCGGTTCCGTACATAGTAAGCAATCTTCCATCGACTCAACTCTGATAACATTTTCTATTGAACCGGCGTAACATAGTGTATGGCCTTAGAGCATATTATCTTTCGCCGGTGTAACCAAACTCCAGATATATTTCAAGAAGACACCTGAAAGGTACAAAGAAAGGTCATATTTCATAGAAGAAAGGTTAAGAGATGGCTGATACCAGTGGCGAAGGACGAAAATAATTTGAGGTAGGGCAAACTCTAGAAAATGATATCAAGACCAAAATAGTTCCCCAGACGCTAACGTTATATATGACTCTAACACAATCACTTAGTATAAGAGAAACATAAACATATTTGAATGTAAGTAGCATACCCATAATAACCCCTAATAACATAGTATATAAGTCCTAGGCAACGCCAAAGCTCAACCTTTTTTTTTTGAAAATCTTCATTTATCGTTGAAGACTTTTGAATATAAACCATTCGATATAGCACATCATCAAGTCATCAAGAAGCCATCCAAAGGCGGAGCTATGTTAGAGCAAATCCAAGCCATAACCATTTTATAATTAATACTACATAGAGCCTTATATATGTATGTGCATTAGCCTATAAATAATCTTCGGTGCAGCTAATGGTCTACATAAGAATTGTGTTGAAATTTATGCAGCCATTATGTAAATCTTGTTGTGCAACTCGATCTTGATGATCTTTGTTGCTAAGAAAGCCCCTTCAACTATTGTCATCGCTATCGGTAAAAGCAATGTTAGCTCAATGAAGTGATAAACTGCAGGAAACACGATGTGAGCCTCTCAAATATCAGGACAATCTATTAAGTCTTTAATATCTTGAATATCTATCTTCAATTATATGTTCATTACTAGAATAGACATAGTCTTTGTTTTTGGTTCAAAATCGGTTTACGCGGTGTTGTTCACTAAAACAAGAATAACTTTCTCATACAAAGTCCGTTTTTAACGTATGTCCACTAAAATTGTTCAGAACAAATATACGCATGTAACGTGTTTACTCAAAAATCTTTACTCAAAAATCAAGGCAGGGCGGCTGCCCTACCTTGCCCTACTAGGAGCTTCGCCCCTGGCCAATACAACACCAAGAAGGCAACCACAATACAAACACGACATCACATAGTTAAAACGTCACCCACAACAATCAAGCATCGAGTACTCTCCTTGACCCATCTCCTACCACGAATTGTGGAGATGCAATACACTGAGTGACGAGGGGTTAACTCGACAAATGTCCTAGATGAAGGACTTAGGATCGGGGAGATAGGGCATCGGATGAACTCGAAGATAAAGTTAGTCGAAATAGGTGTGTGTCGAAAGTAAACTTGGGTGTTCAACCTGGCTTGCTTTCAATCTGCCCTACACCGTCCCCTCCTGGCCCCTATATATAGGTGGCCAGGTCTCGAGGATCGGGTAGGGTCCGATACAGATTACAATATCGACATACGGTAAGAACTCGTATTCGACTGTCATTACAATTGGGCCTAGCTATACGGGCCTTAGGGGTACTCAACTAACGGGCTCTATTAACTATACCCTTGTCAGTAGCCCCTGAGATTCTACCAGAATTGTAGATTCGGGTTGAATCTCTAATCTTTAAATCTTCGACTTTGATCAATTCTTCGATTTCTTCTTATCTTCAAATCTTCGACTCGGTCTTTCGACTTATTTTCATGATATTTTTTCGCAAGGGGTTTTGATGAACAAGCCTGACAACTCTGACGGATCAAGAGGTCAGTTAACTGCCGGAACAGATACTTGCCACCTACTTCAAATTCAATCCCCTTGGATTTGAATTCGGGATACCGGTCAAACCCATTCTTTTGCCGCATTTAGGACTTACAAAGAATGAATCCCAGTGATTCTCAGGGTACCCAGTGCGTCCACCAGGATTTTCTTCGCGTCGTAGACAAGGATACATACCAGCAGAGCGCATCCATGTGCGTATACCAGGCCACACAGGACGGATCCCGGGGTCTTACCTTCGTGATAAATCACGGCATTCGAGTTTCGTTGCGATAACGCAACTCGAGAATCTTATGTCGCAGCCAAGTTTTGACTGATAAAATCAAAGAATTTCGAACTTTAAATTAACTCCTTCCAATTCCCTCCCGATGGGAGTAGTCTCTCTATATTTGGTCAACTATGTAGTCGAAGTTCGTATGATAATCTTTCTTCATCTCCACCACTGATTATCTTATCCTCTATCGGGTGCGCGCTCAGCGCTTCCGATGGGAGTAGCCCCCGAGGCTATGTTTGAATACTTATAGTCGAGCATAGGCTCAAAATTCAATTCATCTTCTTTCTCGTAATATCTCCTGTTTACAAGCCCCCGAGCGCAAGGCGAGGTCTTGTACATCGTGCAACCATACTCTCCCCTTCTTATTTTTCTTCTTTGGTACTTATCGTCTGCTACGTGCAAAATTTAACTCTTTTGTAGAATACGCTTATGGGCTTTGCTTATCACGAAGGCCCAGTAATACGTACTTATAAATTAAGCACCTTCTGGCAAGGGTAAAAAACCCTAATCAGATTCCTCCTCCGCCGCATCATCTTCTCTCGTCATCTAGGGTTTCCAGCCTTCTTTCTTGTCCACATGGCTGACGCAGATGGTTCTCGTTTGAACCTTGGCTCTCCGGTGGCGCCGCGAGGCCGGGGCCGCCCTCGTGGAAGCAAAAACAAAATAACTCCGGCCGTCGCAGGATCATCATCGGCCACTCCGGTTAAACGCCGCCCCGGCCGTCCACCTGGTAGCAAGAACAAGCCCAAGGTGATTAGCGCTGCCCCAGGTTCAAGCGCTCCTCCTCCTGCTGCTCTCGCTGCTCATACCGCTCCTCCCAGAATCTTTTCCTTTTTCTGCATTGCCATGGCGCAGTGCCGCGAGATTCAGCGCCTGCCGCTGAATTTCACCAAGTTCATGGATGGGCGAGAACTGCGACAAGCGGTTCTCCGCGAACAATCTGGCAGTGGGACTCCATACGAGGTGGAGGTTTGGTATGATGGCGACGGCGAGCAGTACTTGAAGGGTGGCTGGTCGCAGTTTGCAGAAGACCACGACATCCACCAAGGCTTCTTCATGGCCTTCGACTTCCATATCGGCACGTCGAAGTTTGACGTGAAGATCTATGACGGCACCCAGTGCCAGAAGAAGTATGAAGCTGAAGTCCACTTCCATTAGGACCTATTTTTTATGTAATTTCGTTTGATAATGTCTTTGCTACCATGTTATCTGTAATGAATATTCGTACTCTGTTTTGATGTTTTTACTAGTACCATGAGAACAAGTCATTGTTCTGAGGTATGCTTTCCATATATCGGGTTCTTTGCGAACCAATTGATATGAAGAATATCGGGTTCTTTTGTGAACCAAGTTGTTTGAATATTTATCGGGTTGTCTGCACAACCTTATAGTGAAAAAAGATCTCCAAGTCGCGATAAAAATTCCTTTCGTACGACCCGAGGGTTGAAGCCCCCGAGCGGAGAAGTAAAAATATTTGTACAATTTTGTCGAGTTCAACCCAAAGAGCCCGACCTGTGGCCTCATGTTCTGGGTTCAGAAGGTTAACTCGAGTTTATTGATACCACTAGATTTACTCTATGCGTAAAAACGCCGTAGCTGCTCTGCATTTCATGGGTTGCTCTCATCTTTCCCTGTCTTCTTATCTTGTAGTCGATATGCTCCTCCTTGAAAGGGCATGTGCCCCCATGTGTGGTTTTGGTAATTAATGACAATCCCTATGGACTAATGTTTGCATTGAGTTATATTTGTAGGACTTGTCCGTAGACAACGCTTGATCCATATGTTGGGTTCAAGATTGTAAGAAGTTGAATATAAAGAAGATTATGTGATGATCAAGGTGTTATTCAAGGAGTGATCCGAAGATTGGTCATAAAGGAGTTGAGCCTATATAAAGTGTGTCTTAAGGAATAAGATAGAGTGAGCTCTCAGGTGCATTCTCAAGACATCATCAATGTTGATCAAGTCGAAGCGCAAGTTCAAGATAGGCTTCCAGAAGATATCATTTGCTTGAAGCTCGGTGTCCATTTGGTGGTAATGGATATGTGAAGATATTTCTCTAGTGTCTCTCCCATAGTGAAGTATGGGGGAGCAATCTGCAAGACTTCACCGAGCAAGCGCAATCAAGAAAGGTTGTCCAACTTGAGAAGATCAAGATCGTCACCATCTAGCTCAAGTGGAATGAGCAAGGCAAAGGTATGTTCTTGATAGGGTTTCTTTCTTACCGGTCTCATAGTGTGAGAGACCCGGTTTAGGATCGATAGTCATACTATCAATAGAGGCTCTCAAGTGAGTAACTTATTCGTATCGTCCGGAGAGAGCTCAAACCTTTGCATACTTGGCATTATCTTTCTTGGTTCTTATTTGGATTTTATCCATGTGAGGTTCTAGAGCTTGTGGTTATTTCCATGACAAGCTCTAGCTCATCAAAAACGGATTTCGTATAGAACTCTTATTACGTTTTTGGTGTTTGGAGGTTTTACTGGTTCTTCTTTATAGCTAAGTCAAACCTTTTATCATTTGGTTTCATCCTCCTTTGTTGGACTATGATATTTCTTTGGATGAAGGTGTAGAGCTCGTTGTGGTGATTCCAACAAGCCCAAGCTCATCGAAAATGGAGTCCGGATGCAAAAGTTATGGCCGTTTTCGTGTTGATGTTTTTTCTTGGCGGGAAGTTCGGCGCCAGGTCTGGCCGGGCCGGACTCTAGGCCGGGAAATCCGGCCCAAGACCGGAAAAATCCGGCAGCCCACCGAACCGCACTACTGGGGGGCTTTTTGGCGGCCGCCGGACTGTTCGCCGGACCGTCCGGCGAAAAGTCCGGCGGCGCCGGACTTTCCGCCGAACTTTGGCGGGATTTGCTTCCAACGGCCAGTTTTTCCCCACCTATAAATACCCTTCTTCTTCCTTGAACCAATCATGTTTTTGGGCTTCTCTCTCCTCCATTGTTGACCTTCAAAGCTTGCCCTCCCTCCTCACTTCCCTCCATGTTTCTTGCATCTTTTTAAGGGAAAAGAGAGAGGAGATCTAGATCTACATTTCCACCAATCACTTTCTCCTCTAAGTGAGGGGAACTTATTGGATCTAGATCTTGGAGTTCTTTGTGGATTTCCTCCTTGTTCTTCCTCTCATATCCTTCATAGCATTTGTTGCTTTGGTAGGATTTGGGAGAGAAGGATTTGAGCACTTCGTGTGTTCTTGCCATTGCATTTGGTGCATCGGTTTGAGTTCTCCTCGGAGATTCGGTGGTGAAAGCAAGAAGCTTATTTCCTCTTGGGTTCTTAGAGCCCTAGACGGCTCAGTGGATTTCTTGGGGACCTCCAATTAAGTTGTGGAGATCTTCCCAAGCTTTGTGGTGCCTCCGTGGCGATTATTGGGAGCCTCCAATTGAGTTGTGGAGTGTGCCCCAATCTTAGTGGCTTTGTGGATTTGGGAGCCTCCAATTAAGTTGTGGAGTAGCCCCAAGCTTTGTGCGGGATCGGTGACCGCCCTCAAGGGTCCCATAGTGGATCGGGTCTTCCATCTTGGTGGGAGGGCACGAGGAGATTACGGTGAGCCTCCGTGGCGTTTGGGGAGCCTTTGTGCCTCTACACCGCTCCAACGGAGATTAGCACCCGCAAGGGTGTGAACTTCGGGATACATCGTTGTCTCCGCGTGCCTCAGTTATTTCTATACCCGAGCTCCTTTACTTATGCAATTTACTTTGTGATAGCCTTCGTGCTTGAAGTTATATATATCTTGCTATCACATAGTTGCTCATCTTGTTTAGCATAAGTTGTTGGTGCACATAGGTGAACCTAGTTTATTTAGGTTTTGTATGCTTGGCAAATTAAATGTTAGTTTTATTCCACATTTGTCAAGCCGCTCGTAAAAGTTTTAAATCGCCTATTCACCCCCCCCCTCTAGGCGACATCCGTGTCCTTTCATTTGGTATCAGAGCGAGGTCTCTCATTTTAGGCTTCACCGCCTTGAGAGCAAAGATGTCGGCTAGGGGATTAGTGCACAATAACACTTTTATATTTGATGGCACTAATTATGATATATGGAAAATCTGCATGCTTAATCATTTTCGTGATATGGACCCAAATATAGAGAGAATTTTAGATATGGGTTTCTCTCCTCCTAAGGATTCCCAAAGTCTATCTTTAGAGGAGAAGATAAACTCTTATCTTAATTCTCAAGCTTCTAATGTGCTTGTTGATTTTGTGAGCGATGCAGTTATTCTTGCAATCATGCCTTTCTGTAACGCTCATGAGTTTTGGACAAAGATTCAAGAAAAATATGATGTGTCCAACACTTTTGAGGATGATTGTATTTCCTCCACTTCCGGCCGTGATGAACTCTCATCCACTTCACCAATGTGTGGTAAGACACAAGGTAACGTTATGGTGAGTGGTGATGAATATTGCAATGTTGATATTAAGCTTACTTGTGATGACCATTTATATATATCTCATTGCAATGCCTCATCTTTGGACTTAAACACCTCCAGCACCATAAATGCTTTACATGCTTGTGTTGATAGTCCTTGCATATCATGTGCAAGTTGCATGAATAAATCTCATGATGATATGCTTGATTTGTCTTGTTTCCATGATACAAATATATCTACTTCCTCTAGTTGTTGTGTCTCTAATAATGTAGAGGAAAACAAATATTCCATGGGCCAAGACAAGATTCTAATTAGAGCTTCAAGTGATTCTTCTTCATCATCTCTTGGCTCCCACATGTGCCTTATGGCTAGGTCTTCAAAGGTAACTCCTTCTTTGGAACCCAATATATCTAGTGATGATGATGAGGATAATGAATAAGAGGATGATGACTTTGCCTCTTTAATTGAGAAGAGTGAAATGTTTTTTCATGCTATTCGTAAGAATAAAATTGCTTGCTCTTACTTCTATAAGATTTTGGCTATTGCCACCGAGAGCAATAAAATAATTGAGGAGCATGAGAATACCATCTTTAAAATGCAAGGTCATGCCCGTGATTACGCGGATGAGATGGCGGATCTAAAAGAAGCTCTAGAAGAAGAACAAACCACCAAAGAATCTCTTGAGGAGACTTTTACTCTAGAATTGTCTAAAGTAAAGAAATCCCATGAAGGAGCATTTGAGGTGGCAAATGTTTTAGAAATAAAATATAATGAGCTTGAAGTTACTCACGCTAAACTCCTTGACAATTTTGAGCTTCTTAAAAATGACTCTAGGGTCATTTCGTGTGAGCCCATCATTCTCACCGAGTCGCATGAGCAACTTAAAGCTTCAAATTCAAATGAGCTTACTAAATTGCCTTCTCCGCTTTCCGTTAGTGATGATGCTTGTGCTACTAACTCTACTTCTTGTGAAGCATCCATCTTGAAGGAAAATGTTGAGCTAAGGGCTCAACTTGATTTGCTAACTAGCAATTATGGGAAATTGAAAGAAAATCATGGAAAGCTCTCTAGCTCCCATGAGGATCTTCTAGCTTCCCATGATAGGCTAAAATTAGCTCATGAGGCTATTATGTCAAAGGTAACATCTAGTGAGCCTCATGTGGACATTTGCACTACTTCTCAAAATGCCATATTGCCGTGTGCTAGTCCTAGTAATTCATCCACTCATAACATTGCTACATCTTGTGATGAATTACTTTCCTTTCCTTGTTGCTCTAACAATGAAGCTTCTACTTCCTCTAGTACTTGTGTTGTTACTAACCATGTAGAGGAAATCGAAGAGCTCAAGGCCCAAGTCACTTCTTTGAAGAAAGACTTGGTAAAGTGTCATGAAGGGAAATCCAAACTCGACAATATATTGAGTATGCAAAAATCCCCCAATGATAAGAGTGGACTTGGGTTCATCTCCAACATCAAGAACAAGTCCAAGATTAACAATAAGAAGGGCCAAGGACAAGTCAAAGATCCGGCCAAGATTGTTTGCTTCAAGTGCAAAATTGAAGGGCACCATGTTAGATCTTGCCCTTTGAAGAAAAAGGCACTAGTTGAGAAGCAACAAGGGAAGCGACCTCAAGTTCAAGGCCATGCTCAACCTCGAGTTGAATAAAGGTCTCTTCCCAAGAAGAATCAAGCTAATGCTCCCATTGTGGAGAAATCAAGTAAGAAGAAGGAGAAGAAAAGAACATGCTACACTTGCCGTGAGAAGGGCCACCTTTCTTCTTCATGCACTATGGGTAACTCATCCAACCCTATCATAATTGATGATGCTTATTCCCTTTGCAAGGATAAGGTTGGCAATGTGTTTGCCAAATTTGTTAGCACTCAATGTGGTGTCAAGAAAAGAACCATTTGGGTGGCCAAGCCTATTGTGACTAACCTCCTAGGACCCAACTTGGTTGGGGACCATCACACCAAAACTTGATCAATAGGTGTTTGTTGGAGGGCATTGAAGACTTGTCTATATCATGAAGAATTGAGGGATCTTCATCAATATATTGTCTCAAGTCAAGTCAATTGGATTATCTTTTCATATCATATATCTAATGTTCCTCTTTGCGGTAACATGTACTCAACTTATCTACATTGAAAGTTACTCACCCCTTTGCATGTGTTGGTTTTTGTTCCATTACATGTGGTGGTATATGTTGTGCTACCTACTTATTTTATTTTGATTAATCAAGTATGTGCTTGTTGGTTGCACACCATGTACGGGTGTTCTTGTTGAGCCTTTTTGCATATTGTTTGTATCTTGTTGGCTCTTGTGAGAGATTAATGGATCATCCCATCTTGGGGGAGTTATATGCTTTGGCATTTCACAACCCTATAAATGTGTGTACATGAGGAATACCACTTAGTGTTTATATTTTTAAATTATCTAGTCTCTATGTGGTATGTCATGCTCATGAGAAATTCAAATTCTATAATATCCATTAATCATCTCATGTTGGATTTTATTTGCCTCTTGCGGAATTAATTGCTTTATCACATTATGGGGGAGTGATATGCTTTGTGCATACTACAAACCAATAAAATATGTATATTTGAGGTTGTGTCACATAGTGTTGATATTGCAAATTATCTTGTTTCTATGTGACATATTTGCTCAAACAAGTTTCAATTTTCCAAATTGTTTTATTTCTCTTGCTTTGGATCTTGTTTGTGAGATAGTTTCTTGGTAAGGTTTTCCTAAAATATGGAATTCTACATCAATGTTAGAAAACCATTTGCTTCAAGTTATCATAATCATTGCTTTGCGTGATTGTTTAACTAATTGAGTCTATCAAGAATATCTTCTTTAGCTTGGTGTTTAATTCTTATCCTTGTCATATGCTTCTTTGTTGTGAAGATGATCTTGGATTTATATGTAAAATACCATTGAGAAATTATTAACTCCAAATACCTCTTGTCCTTGGACAATTGGTACTTTATCATGTGGTATATATATATTGATCATCTTTTTTATTGGCTATTGTTTTAATTAGCTTATCTCTTGCCAAGGATTGTATTTGTTTTAAATTCCCATTGTCTTCCTTGACTTTTGTGTTTCCATTTGATTTTGTTGCACTTGTTTTGTGTTATTAATGTAGGTAGAGATGATGATCCCATTTTGTGTGCATTTTGTATTCAAATGCAAAATCATAAATAATGCACTAATCTTGGGGGAGCTCTCCTATATTTGCTATAACATACTCTTATGGCTTATTTTAATTGGTTTTGGTTATTGTTGGAAGATAAATCTTTTCATTTTGGTACTTAGTGTGCCATCATAAAAAGAGTGGAGAGTTTGGTTTGTTTGTTTGAACCTTGCTCTCTTTGGGAGAATGGCTATCTCTTTTCTTGTTTTTGCTTTATATTCTTAAAATGAGATAAGTCTTTGGGCTTGTGTGTTTTAGTGATCCTTTATGCTCATTGGCGTTTGCTTTGTTCACTTGGTGGACCTTGGAGTCAATCTTATGTTGAGTTGATTCTTTGATATAATTTGGACAACCTTTAGTTCTTCACACCTTTGTGTGACTTCTTGGTCTTCTTGGTGTTTTGTCCAAATTGTATCTCTTTTGGCTCTTGAAAGTCTTGTGCATGTATATTTACTAAATGTATACTCTATGGCATGCTTTGCTTTCTTTGATCCAGTATATAGGGTAAACTCCAATAAATCCTAAATCGGCTAAGATGTGCATGAAATTCAAGTTCATAACTATATGCACATATTTATGTGGAGCTTGTCCTATATATTGTAGTGTCTCTAACTACTTTGGACCCAATGAGTTTGGGGACCATATTGTACTTGAATATGTTTAGGTACATGGGAGATATGTTGGTGCTTGTCTCAATAATAAGGATGAAGCGGTGACTAGTTGATATTTTGTGGCAAGCTAGGATTATTGAAGAACTCCTATCTACTACATCCTTCCAATGATATCTTGGTAACAAGTATCTTATTCATGCATACTTTTATAGCATCTAACCTTGTGTGGGTCATTTCATGGCATGAAAATCGTTATTTGCAAGGATCTTAATGGAACCTCTCTATTGTAAATGTGTGTAATTTGAGATGAGTGCGTATTTTTGGGGAATATATAAAATCATGCTCATGATTCACCTTTCCCAAATATGTCTATCTAGCAATTTTATTGCATATCAATTCCTCAAGTTCCTCACATGTGCAATATTGATGAAAGTGCAAATTTAGTTCTTTCTTTTGGTATACTTATTTGTGATACTTGTTGCTTTTCTCAAAACATCCCAACTATCTTCTTTCCCTTGTTGATATTTGTGATGTCTTTGACTTGTTTGTGGTTGAAGTTCTTCAATATGCAATAAGATAAATTGAGCCTTTGGCCATACTTTAAAAGATAAAAATCTCATTGGTATATTGCATGAACTTGTTTGGATATCATGTTCTATTCTTTGTATCTATTTTATGTGTACATATTTCTTTGTGATAATTATCTTTGTGATGTTGTCTACTTAGAAACTTATACACATGAGAGATGATATCTCCTTATTTGATATCTTTTCAAACCTTGTGTGTTCGGATGGAATGCTAAGAAATATCATTCATTGAGGACTATGTGGATGCTCTATGTACATCTTTGTACTAGTCTTATAATATGCTTTGTCATTCCTATCACACATTCCTTTGGTTGAGCCGTTTAATATGTTGGTTCCTTATTTGTTGCTCAACTATTTCCGTGATGCAAGTGTTAAGCTTGATTTCTTTTCTATGGTCTCTTGCTAATGGTTCCTTTTAAATGGTTTTGAGGGAGTGAGGATTCCATGTTGTGCAAATTGTATTCAAATGCAAATGTTCTATCTTGTGCACGTACCTTGGGGAGCTTCCTCATTTCATTTTAAAGCACCGTTTTGCGGTTATCATAGCATTTGATGTCACTTGGTATCATTTTGTTTTGAATAATATCGAGGGAGTGATGATTCCATGTTTGTGCACCTTATACTTCAATTCAAATGGAATATATTGTGCACAAACCTTGGGGAGCTTCTTCATGTTATTTAGAGCATTGTTTTGGTCTTATCATAATATCTTTATTTGATTCGCTTTTGGATCTTTTGATTGCTACCTTCATTTGTTGGAAGTTTTACCATCATGTCATCTTTTTGTTTGCAATCTTTGATCCTTAATATAGGTTGATTTCCTCCAAGCTTTTGTCCTTGGATTTGTGCATGTGTTTTCACTCTTTTGGGACCATGCACACCTTGAGGAGGAACTCTCACTATATTGGCCTTCTAAACCTTTCTGCCCATTTTGGCAATGGATGCCAATGGGGGAGAAGTTTCGAGGGTTTAAAGGGAATTGGGCTTCATGCTTTGGTTTTGTTCTTAAGAATTTGCCTTCCATGCTTTGCATGGGTGAGTATATATAGTGGAAACTCCACCAACAATATTGGTTGGCAATCTATGCAATGAAATTCAAGTTCTTTCACATGTGCATAGATTGTGGGGGAGTTTGCTCTATATATGATGGTTCTACTAGCATCACTTACTTTTGTAGTAATTGATGTTAATGTAACCATCTTAGTTCTTTAAATTCATTATATAAACCCTCTTAAAGAGATTGTCATCAATTACCAAAATGGGGGAAATTGAAAGGGCATGTGCCCCCATGTGTGGTTTTGGTAATTAATGACAATCCCTATGGACTAATGTTTGCATTGAGTTATATTTGTAGGACTTGTCCGTAGACAACGCTTGATCCATATGTTGGGTTCAAGGTTGTAAGGAGTTGAATATAAAGAAGATTATGTGATGATCAAGGTGTTATTCAAGGAGTGATCCGAAGATTGGTCATAAAGGAGTTGAGCCTATATAGAGTGTGTCTTGAGGAATAAGATAGAGTGAGCTCTCAGGTGCATTCTCAAGACATCATCAATGTTGATCAAGTCGAAGCGCAAGTTCAAGATAGGCTTCCAGAAGATATCATTTGCTTGAAGCTCGGTGTCCATTTGCTGGTAATGGACATGTGAAGATATTTCTCTAGTGTCTCTCCCATAGTGAAGTATGGGGGAGCAATCTGCAAGACTTCATCGAGCAAGCGCAATCAAGAAAGGTTGTCCAACTTGAGAAGATCAAGATCGTCACCATCTAGCTCAAGTGGAATGCGCAAGGCAAAGGTATGTTCTTGATAGGGTTTGTTTCTTACCGGTCTCATAGTGTGAGAGACCGGGTTTAGGATCGATAGTCGTACTATCAAGAGAGGCTCTCGAGTGAGTAACTTATTCGTATCGTCCGGAGAGAGCTCAAACCTTTGCATACTTGGCATTATCTTTCTTGGTTCTTATTTGGATTTTATCCATGTGAGTTTCTAGAGATTGTGGTTATTTCCATGACAAGCTCTAGCTCATCAAAAACGGATTTCGTATAGAACTCTTATTGCGTTTTTGGTGTTTGGAGGTTTTACCGGTTCTTCTTTATAGCTAAGTCAAACCTTTTATCATTTGGTTTCATCCTCCTTTGTTGGACTATGATGTTTCTTTGGATGAAGGTGTAGAGCTCGTTGTGGTGATTCCAACGAGCCCAAGCTCATCAAAAACAGAGTCCGGATGCAAAAGTTATGGCCGTTTTCGTGTTGATGTTTTTTCTTGGCGGGAAGTTCGGCGCCAGGTCCGGCCGGGCCGGACTCTAGGCCGGGAAATCCGGCCCAAGACCGGAAAAATCCGGCAGCCCACCGAACCGCACTACTGGGGGGCTTTTTGGCGGCCGCCGGACCGTCCGGCGAAAAGTCCGGCGGCGCCGGACTTTCCGCCGAACTTTGGCGGGATTTGCTTCCAACGGCTAGTTTTTCCCCACCTATAAATACCCTTCTTCTTCCTTGAACCAATCATGTTTTTGGGCTTCTCTCTCCTCCATTGTTGACCTTCAAAGCTTGCCCTCCCTCCTCACTTCCCTCCATGTTTCTTGCATCTTTTTAAGGGAAAAGAGAGAGGAGATCTAGATCTACATTTCCACCAATCACTTTCTCCTCTAAGTGAGGGGAACCTATTGGATCTAGATCTTGGAGTTCTTTGTGGATTTCCTCCTTGTTCTTCCTCTCATATCCTCCATAGCATTTGTTGCTTTGGTAGGATTTGGGAGAGAAGGATTTGAGCACTTCGTGTGTTCTTGCCATTGCATTTGGTACATCGTTTTGAGTTCTCCTCGGAGATGCGGTGGTGAAAGCAAGAAGCTTATTTCCTCTTGGGTTCTTGGAGCCCTAGACAGCTCAGTGGATTTCTTGGGGACCTCCAATTAAGTTGTGGAGATCTTCCCAAGCTTTGTGGTGCCTCCGTGGCGATTATTGGGAGCCTCCAATTGAGTTGTGGAGTGTGCCCCAATCTTAGTGGCTTTGTGGATTTGGGAGCCTCCAATTAAGTTGTGGAGTAGCCCCAAGCTTTGTGCGGGATCGGTGACCACCCTCAAGGGTCCCATAGTGGATCGGGTCTTCCATCTTGGTGGGAGGGCTCGAGGAGATTACGGTGAGCCTCCGTGGCGTTTGGGGAGCCTTTGTGCCTCCACACCGCTCCAACGGAGATTAGCACCCGCAATGGTGTGAACTTCGGGATACATCGTTGTCTCCGCGTGCCTCAGTTATTTCTATACCCGAGCTCCTTTACTTATGCAATTTACTTTGTGATAGCCTTCGTGCTTGAAGTTATATATATCTTGCTATCACATAGTTGCTCATCTTATTTAGCATAAGTTGTTGGTGCACATAGGTGAACCTAGTTTATTTAGGTTTTGTATGCTTGGCAAATTAAATGTTAGTTTTATTCCGCATTTGTCAAGCCGCTCGTAAAAGTTTTAAATCGCCTATTCACCCCCCTTCTAGGCGACATCCGTGTCCTTTCACTCCTGGTATTACTTCTGTGATGATGTAAGGTCCTACCCAAGGGGACTCCAATTTGCCGTGGCTGTCTTGCCTGAGTCGCAAAACTAGGTCTCCCACCACAAAGGATCGCAGACGAACTCGACTGCTGTGGTAGTTTTGTAGACTCTGTTGATACTGCGTCACTCTTTCTAAGGCCTTATCTCTTGCTTCATCAAGCGCATCGACATCATTTTGCAATGCTTCTGTTGATGTTGTCTTGTCGTATGCCGTCACTCTTGGGGCCTCGTGTGTAACTTTGACTGGAAGCACAGCTTCTGCGCCATGGACTAGGAAGAAAGGAGTTTCTTGAGTTGCTGCGTTAGGCGTAGTTCTTAGGCTCCAAAGAACGGAGGGCAATTCTTCTACCCAAGCGCTCTTGGCTTTCTCGAGAGGTGCTAAGAGCCTCTTTTTTATCCCACTACATATTAGGCCGTTGGCTTTTTCGACTTGCCCATTTGTCTTCGGGTGTGCCACAGATGCGAATTTGAGCTTGATCCCTAATCCTTCGCAATAATTCTTGAATTCCTTTGAAGTGAAGTTTGTCCTGTTGTCTGTGATGATGCTATATGGTACACCAAAACGGAATACTATCGACTTGATGAAGCTGATTGCTGCTGTCGAATCTTGAGTTGTTACCGGGGCCGCTTCCACCCACTTGGTAAATTTATCGACTGCCACTAGCATGTAAACATGTCCTCCTGGCCAGGATTTGTGCAACTTTCCCACCATATCGAGGCCCCATTGCGCAAAGGGCCAGGACAATGGTATTGTTTGTAGTTCTGCTGCTGGTGCATGCGGTCTAGATGCAAATCTTTGATATGCTTCACACTTTCGAACTATATCTTTCGCGTCTTCGATGGCTGTTAGCCAATAAAATCCTGCTCGGAAAGCCTTTGCCGCTATTGCTCTGCTGCTAGCATGATGGCCGCACACTCCACCGTGTATGTCCTTTAGTATTGTTTGTCCTTCCTCGGGCGTTACACAACGCTGCAAAACTCCGGTAATACTCTTCTTGTATAATTTCCCCTGCAACACGACTGTCGTGGGAATTTAGAGACAGTAGCCATGGGGAGGCTTATCGGAGGGGCTCGACGTTGGTGACGATGGGTCCGGCTCGGGATTGTGCCAACAGAGACACCTCGATTTACCCAGGTTTAGGGCCCTCCCGGTTGGAGGTAAACCCCTACTTCCTGCCTACTTCGTATTGATTGGATAGTAATGATTACAGTGCTCCTCGAGCTGTTCGGCTAGAGGAGGAAGAAGAAGATCGGATCCCCCCTATGCTAAGGGTCCAGGCCCCCTTATATAGACGGGGGCCTGGTTACAGGTTTTGGTAGCGATTCGGCCGGCTGCCGGCTCCTCGGCGGCGGTGTCCTTGGCGTCATCCTCTGACCCTGCTCTGGCAAAGACACTTTATAAAGTGTCTTTTCCCTGGACCGGCATCTGGAGGGCATATCCCCTCTCCTCTGCCTCGGATCCCGTCGTGGGGAAGGGTCTTCGATATCTCATTGGTTGGACGTGGTCGTGGCGCTCGTCACTCCTGTCCTGCGCCCCTGCCGATCTTGTCGGGGCCGTTCCGCTTTTGGCCAGACTACCGTTGAGAGGCCTTGTCTTCATCGCCCGGCTCTAGTTCTCCTCGGTGGAGTCGCCAGCCGGCTGCTGGCGCAGCCGGCCCTTCGGGCGGAGCCGGTCTTCTCGTGCTCCCCCGAAACTGGCGAAGTCTCATGGGCTAGCATGGGGCTTCGGCGGGTTCTTCTTCTCGCCGAAGGCTTGCTCGCTTTCGTCGAAGTCCCAGGATTTCTGGTCCGGCTTGGTCGCTCTAGTCCTCGAGGACAAGTCTCGCGGAGTTCTCCCGGCCGTCTCAAGACGAACCGGCTCCGGTGGCGGCCCAGCCGGCGGTCGCGAGCCGGCATGCCGCTTCCTGGGAACTTGTTCCCTCGGGGGCTGGACCGAGGCACCACTTGTCCGCACGTCATCGTGTCACGTCCAATCGGCCCCGGCCCACGATCTTTTGCGGCAACCACGGCGGTTGCCCGATCTTTACGCGATCGTGGCTCGTGACGAAAGGGGTCAGTTGCCGACCCGTCGTGGCTGAAATAAGCAACTGACCCGCCCCTTCACTTTTAAACCAGGGACCGTTCCGGAAACAGAGCATCGGTTGCCTGTTTCTCTTCTTCCTTTTGCATTCGCTCCACTTAGAATCCCCTGCTCCCGAGCTTCGCCTTCAAGGGATTAGGGTTCCTCGCTCGCTCCGCCGCCATTCCGCTCATCCAGATCCGCAGCCGGATGGCTCCCAAAGCGTCCCGACCCAAAGGGAAGGGAACGGCGGCGGGTAAGGACGCTGCTCCGCCCGCTTTGCCGAAGGGATCCTGGGAAGGCTCTTGGGTGAAGGAGAAGCAGATCGAGCTGCTGCGCCGAGGTCGAGTGCTTCCGCCCGCGGACCTCGTGAGCTGCCGTCTTGCCGGCGGCGAACTGGTCCCCGCTCCTGCGCCTGGGGAGACGGTGGTCTTCTATGACCATTTCCCCCGGGGCTTCGCGCTGCCCGCCAGCAGCTTCATGCGCCAATTCCTGGACCATTTTCACTTGCAACCGCATCACATTGGGGCGAACGCGATGATGGTATTGTCTGCGTTCGCAACCCTTTGTGAGGCGTATTTGGGCATCTGGCCCAACGTCGAGCTGTTCCGCCGGCTGATCTTCTTCAAGACCCAGACGGTGGACACCGTTCCGGTGATATGCGGCACCGCCTCCTTCTACGCCCGCAAGTCCGCTGACTTCCCCGGCATAAAAGGGAAGGAGTCTTGCAAGAAGTGGCAGCACTCCTTCTTCTACATGAAGAACCTAAGGAAGGACGAAGACCATATCAACCTGCCGCCCTTTGAGGCGGGCGGGCCCGAGCGGGAGAACTGGAGTACCGCTCCTCCTCGTCCATCGCCGGACATGGAGAAGATTCTTCAGCAGGTCACCACGCTGCAGATGGAGGGTGGCCTGGAGCCGACCGACCTTCTCCTCGCCTTCCTGGTCGCCCGCGTGTCTCCGCTCCAGCGCCGCTCGCACAAGATGTGCTTCCTGGGATCTGCCAGGGATCCTACTCGTCACTCCTCCAAGGCGCTGTCAGCATTGGAGGTGGCTCGGAAGGCGAACCGCATCGCCGATGTCAAGCTTCAGGCCTCGTGGACGTGGGGACTGGAACCTCACGACCGGGATAATCCAATTGCTGAGGTGAGCTCGTCGGTCCTGGCTTCAAGCCTTTTTCTCCCTTGCAACTCTGGTCTACTGACCTCTGTTCACTCGGTGCGGGCAGAACTTGTTCGCTCTGCAAGCGGCGGAGAATTCGACTCAGCGTCAGGCTGGCTTTGCCGCTGATAGAGCCGAATCGGATGATAAAGTTGTCTGGGATGAAGCCGAGGAGGTGGAGGACGCTAGTTCTCAGGCCGCCGCCGAGAGCTCAAGCGCCACTCAAGGCGATGAAGGAAACGATGAGCTCGAAGACTCGGGCGAACCCCTCGACCACTCCAGTAAGTTCCCCAGTCCTTCTCTCCTAAGAGATTGGTCCAAAGATGATGATGGCGACGCAGGATCGGCCGCCACCCTCGGGGGCGTGGCTCTCCACGTGGCCGCCGCTGCCGCCGCTGGAGCTCAGGCTCCCCCGACCGTGGATCTGCCAAAGTCTCCAGAGCGATGCTCTGCCGCCTCGGAGCCGGCAGACCCAGAAGAGGCTGGACACGATCTGGCCGGCACCAAGAGAAAGGCCCAGCCGGCCTCCTCCGAGCCGGCTGACAAGCGCAAGAAACCGGAGCCGGCAGCGCGGGACCTGCGCCGTCCCAAGGTGAAGAAGCTGGCCAAACGGCGGGCTATCGCCGTAGCCGGGTGAGCTTCCCGCTTCATTGCTTCTCGTCCTCATTTTACTGTTGCGGTCCCGATTGACTCGGTCGTGGGATGCCCTCTTTGCAGGTCGCCTCTTTCTATCGATCCGGCTGCCCAGCCTCCTCCCGCCGTCGCTTCCGAGGAACTCGTGACCCCGGCTCCCGAGCCCTCCTGCCACAAGAGGGCGCGCGGGGAAGAAGTGGGTGGCGACTCGGGTCGCGTTGAGGACGTTCGCCACTCCCCACGGTTAAAGCTTGTGGTGGGCGACACTGGGGCAGAGGATCCTGCGCGTCTGGAGGTGCCCGCGGGTGCTGTTCCCCACCCAGTCACCTCACCTGAGGCTGGCTCCACGCCCGTCGAGGAAACTGCGCCAGTCGGGGCTGACCTGTCCCCACCTCCTGCTACCGACGATGCCACGGCGGGGAACGACGCGGCCATCTGCGCCTCCCCCGACTCGCCCAGTCAAGAAAGCGCGCGCGAGACCGCGGCGGGGGAAACGGAAAAGGCCCCGGTGCCGGCTGTCGAGGCTCTTTCCAATCTTGAGCTCGTGCTGAGCGTGCAAGCTACGGTGCCTGCGGCTGGGTCGAGGGCTGGCGCGATTGCTGATTCCCTGCTCCTTGGGCTGGTCTCCAGCTCTGGCGAAGCTTTGCAAGGGCTCCTTGCCACTCGAGTGGCGAGGAGTGAACGTGGTGATGGCTCGCCAGCCCCTGAGGTAGTGACCAAAGGCGCCTCTAGTGGGAAGGCTCTTGTCGCCGCGGCTGAGTCCAACATTGGAAGTTTGAGCTCCGCCAGCCGGCTTCAGCAGGAATGGGCAGACACCGCCTCGAGTGCTGATGTCGGAGAGAAGCTCAAGGTGCAGGGCAGCAAGCCAACTCTGGCGGAGTTGGACAAACAGTTTACTGCTGCCAAGGGGTCGCTTCAAAACGCCGGCTTCCAACTCCTTGACGCTATACAGACGACCAATGTGAGTACTGCGCCTTTAGCCTCTGGTTTCTTCTACTAACTGGGAGACATGATCTGCGGTTTCGCGGTCCATTTTTCCATACATCCTAGCCCCCGAGTTTCGAGGTAGCTGTAGAGACAGCTGGCTCGAAAATGAATTTCGCTAAGAATCGTTGCCTTTCCGTTTTTCGCAGGAACTGAAAGCGCTTCGAGCCAATGTCTTTCAGAAGCTACTGGCGAAGTACCGTGCCGACAAGATTCAGTACCAGGACTTGAAGAAAAAACTGGAGAAACTGTCAGGTAAGCTTGAGGCCCCTTGCTTCGCAGACTTTGCTGTCGTCCTTTCTGCTCTTATACCTCCGCTTTCAGACTCTGCCTCGCTCATAGCTTCGCTTGAGTCCCAGTTGGCCGACTCGGTGTCGGCCGACGCTGTTGAATCGCTCAAGCGAAAGCACGTAGAGGAGCTTCAGGGCCTGCGAGCCCAGGCCATCCGGACTCAAGAGTTGGAGACTGAGCTGGCGAAGGCTCGAGAGGCGGAGTCGTCGCTGCGGCTGGAGTTTGATCGCCGGCTGGCTGAAGAGAGGAAACTCCTCTCTGCGGAGTACGACGGCAAGGTGGACGAGCTTCGCGCGACCTTGGGGAGCGAGGTTGAGAGCCGCGGCGCCCAAATTGACGAGCTACAGACTCTTTGGGGGCTCGACAGCGAGCGTTATGACAAGGAGATCGGCGTTTGGCGCGCCCGTGACCGCAAGGTTCAATCTGGCCTGCTGGGGCTGGAGGAAGCTCTTCGCGGTATACTTCTTTTCCTGTTTCTCGGCTCTTGCCCTTTCATGCCGTCCCCTCACTCTCTGATTGCCCTTGCAGGAGCCTTCCCTGACTCCGACAAGACTGCCGCGGCGGCGCTGAAGGAATACAGGGCGGAACAGAAGATCGTCCCCAGCAGTGATCCCAAGGCCGAGCTTTCCTCAGGGGAGTTGGTAGCGTTGGCCAAAGGCCGACTCCATCCGGTTGCCAAGCTGGGCAAGGATCTCCACGAAGCCCTTGTTTCCATCTTTGAAACCTTGTGGCCGGGAAGGGCGGTGCCTGGCGAGATCCAGGCGCTCCTCCAGTGGGTCCTTCTCGCGCCCAACCGGCTCGACATCTGGAAGGAGTCTGCGGCTCGGGCCGGTGCTCAACAGGCTCTGGAGTTCGTGCTCTCCTGGTATCCAGGCGTCAACCTGGACCAGCTGGAGAATCTTCGTGAAGGTGGATTAGCAGGCCTCGACAAAGCCAAGCTCCGCCAGCGCGCCTGTGCCATTGCTGAGTGCGCCGAGACCGACGCGCTTTTCGATGCTGGGGATAGTGACGAATCTTTGGATGGCATGGACTTCGAAGAGCCCGACTATGCGGAAGAACTTCAGAAAGCCCCCGAGGATCTCGCTGGTCACTCCATTCCACCATCCCCCAGCGGCAATGACTTCGTCTTGGCGTCTCGAGCTGGCGACACTACTTCACTGGAGCCGGCTGGCTCGCCAAGCGCCCCCTGAACGTGTCAGGGTTTTCTTATTCGTTTTTATGCACGCTGAACTCATGTCGTGCCCGACAACATTTCGTTCGTTTGTACTAATGACGCTTCACCCCGAATTCCCTACGTATTGATTTCTAGCTGTTTATGGACCGGATTTGACCTGACCCCTTTTAGCTTTTTCCTTTATCTCCCCATCCTTCGGCCCTTCTACCCCCAGCCGGCAGCCTGGTGCCGGCTGGTCTCCCTTGGACCGACAGCCGAATGTCGGTCTAGGGCGGGAGCGTGCCGCGGGATGAGGAGTAGTACTTCGGCATATAAGAGATCTGGCTTGGTCCGGCCCACTCACAACTATTAACCAACGCGCGCGGTTTTTTGGGTGAGCGTTCGTTAACGGCTCCGCATTTTGTCCTCTTAGCGATTTTCCAGTGTGAGTGACCTGCCGGCTCCATCGCCTTCGACTTGGGTTGGAGGTTTGGCTCGGGGTCCGGTTCGCACATGGTACTCATTCGTCTGACAAGGGATTCGATTCGTCGGATCGCGGGTGTTTTCCTCTTAGCGACTTTCCTAGGTGGGTGACCTGCCGGCTCCATCCCACGCGATGTAGGGTAGAGATTGGGCTCGGGGTCCGGTCCGCACACAGTACTCGTTCGGCTGACGAGAGGATTGTTTCGTCGGGTTGGGGCTGCCGGCTCCCGTTCGGAGCCGGTTTCCAACCCCCGTGAATAACGCTTAGAAAGGTAAAAGGTACTCCAGAGCACTTTTCCAGGGATCAGCCGTATGCCGCCCAACTTTCTTTTATTCAACGACACTTGTTTGAGATACAAGGTTTTTGCCTTGGCTTAGCCGAAGGTCTTAAGCGATCTTGGACTTGTCTCGGGCGAAGCTGTGAAACGCTTCCCCCTACCTCGAGGAGGAGCCAGCCCCCGAGACAAGAGCTTTTAACTCCTTGCCCGCTTCGGGCGGGACTTCCTTGGACAGGCTTGCCGGCTTGAGGTGTGGAGCCGGCAGTCCCGACGCCAGGCAGCCCGGCTGGACTGCCGCCACCCTCCGTAGCAGTTGACGCTTCTCTTCAGCAATGACCAAGGCCTCCGCCAGTTTGGAGCTGGCTCTTGCGCACTCTATTGACTTCTTGTAGCATCCAGTGATAGTAATCACCCCGCGAGGGCCTGGGAGCTTCATCTTCAAGTAAGCGTAGTGCGGGACCGCCATGAACTTGGCCAAGGCTGGTCGGCCAAGCAGCGCGTGGTAGGGGCTGTTGAGGTCTACCACCTCGAACCAGATCGGCTCGCGACGATGATTGTCCTTCTCGCCAAACAGCACCTCCAACTCAATCCTTCCCATCGGCGTACAGGAGTGCCCAGGCACAATCCCATGGAAGGTGAGCTTGGTTGGCTTCAGTTGGATCTCTGGGATCCCGAGCTTCTCCATCGAAGTGCGGTAGAGCAGGTTGATGCTGCTGCCTCCATCAATGAGTACGCGCGAGAATCGGCAGGTATGCATCTCAGAGAACACGATTGGGTTCAAGACTAGCGCGTAGCCCCCGGGCCTTGGCATGAGCGGCGGGTGATCTTCGCGTCCCCAGGTAATCGACGCGTCAGACCAATGCATGTACTGAGGTCCAACTTGCACGATTGCATTCACCTCGACACCGAACCACGGTTCATCCTTTGGCTCATCCACCTGGGAAGTGAATACATGGTATTGTTCCACATTCTCTTCCTCGGGGTAGTCCCCCGCGGCCTTGGCCGGTTGCCGATTCTTGTTTCCATGCGCTTCAGCCGGCAGGCCCGGCGGTGGTCCAGGCAGTTGGTGATTTCCCTGCTCTAGATCCCTGGTGAAGCTGCACTGGCGAGTGGTATGCGCTGCCGGCTTGCCTGAAACGCTATGGAACTTGCAGGGTTGGTCTAGCATCACCTCGATGGTGTACTTGTCCTTACTGAATTTGTCCCCTTTGCGCTTCTGGCTTCCACCCGTAGCCCCCGGGCTTCCTTGAACGGCAGCCACTTGCTGAGAGCCATACTTGTTGTCACGACGCTCTTCTTTCCTCTTGCCGTGTCGGTCACGGTGGTGATGTCCTCCTTGGCCGGCTGCCGGCTGAGATTGGCCTCCGGCTGGCGCTGGCTCGACGCACTGCACCCTTGCAGCAGAGTCGGCAGAAGCGTACTTGTCCGCTATCGCCATGAAGTCTGCCATTGACTTCGGCTCGGCTCTGTGGAGCTTGTGCTTCAGTAGGGTTCCTTCCCTGCATCCGTCCGTGAAGTAGCCGATGGCTTGCTCCTCGCCCACTCCTTCGCATGAGTTGCGCAGCTCGGACCATCTCGTGAGGTAGTCCCGATCTGGCTCATCAGGGCCTTGCTTGCAGAGGGCCAGCTGTCGTGGGCCGGGCGGTCGTTTGTAGGTTCCCGTGAAGTTCTTGATGAATGCCTCTTGGAAATCATGCCAGGAATTGATCTGCAGAGCCGGCAGGCTGTTGAGCCACCTCCGGGCAGACCCCGTCAACATGAGTGGTGCGTAGCGCACCGCTGTCCTCTTGTTGCCGCCCGCGATGTCGACGGCTGTGACATAGTCCGACAGCCAGTCTTCCGGCTTCACCGCCCCAGTATATTTGGGCATGTCTCGTGGGAGCGCGAACTTGGCCGGGAAAGGCTCGTTGCGGATGCGAGGGCCGAAGCAGACCGGCCCTGCCGAGGATTTCTCCTCGTCGAACTTAGAGTCCGCCAGCAGGTTGAGCCGATGGCGTGCGTCATCCTTTGGCGGGTCGACGCGTTCCCCGATCCTCTGGCTCACGTGCGAGCGAGCTGGATGATGGCCTTGGGCGCCCTGGCCAGCTCCCTGAGCCGGCTGGGCTGGCGCCACAGACCTGCCGCGTGCCCATTCCACCACGTCCGCCCGAGGAGGGTGGCGCGGCTTGCTGGTAACCGCGGCGGGATCTCGAGGCTGCCGGTTGTGGTGGCCAGAGTGCTGGGTGCGGTGATTTCCACCGCTCTTGCCAGGAGCTCGGTTGCTCCGGCTGTGCTCCGCCGGGCCGTGGTTTGGCGACGAGGCTTCTCCATGCGACTTGTTCTGACCGGCCACGACGATATGGTTCTCGCCTCGAGTGCCGCTCGCCTCTCCGCGTGGCTCCATCGCCTGCTGTTGTAGATCGGCAGCGTCCAAGAGTTCCTGGATCCAGGCTTGCTTCTCTCGTAGGTCCTCGCCTTGCAGTCCATCCAGCTCGGAGGTGATGTAGCGCGTGGCGCGGAGATTCTTCGTAGGCGTGCTGTAGGTGGGCTTGTTGATGATCGGAGGTAGCTTCACCGAGGGCGCCGCCTGGTTCAGCTCCGCACCCAGCTCGCGGCCTCGCTGACGAACTTGTCCCGCCCGGCTAGGGCCGTCTCCAGCTGGGGTGAAGCCATGGGCGATGTTGTATTCGTTGATCGTGGAGAGGACGCGCCGGCGGGTGTCGTCGACGTCGACCGCTTCCTTGAGGAGGTTGAGGCGCGTCCGCTCCAGATCCTCGGAGGCCTTGACCGGATCCGCAGAGATGTCGAGCGGAGCGCGCAGGTCCGTGATGGCTGCGTCCAGCACGTCCCGCTCTGGAGGTGGAAGGTCTTGTTCCGGTGGAGGTGGGCGTTCGAGCGGCGGGCGCGCGGAGCGCGGTAGGCCGCCACCACCATCCTCCTCCAGGGCCCGCACCTCGACCATGTTGCAAAGGTCGCTGCTTTCGCCGTCGTCGGAGTTTGCGTCACAGAATGGGTCAGGCACATCGGTTACCTCTTCTGGGAAGGGCTTGGCGACATAGAAGCGGTGGCTGCCGACGTCGAGGAAGGAGCCGTTGTTGCCAAAGCCGTTCTCGAAATGGGCCAAGTTGTCGCTGACGCAGTCGAAGGTGCCGAACCTCCAGACGAGGCCAGAGGCGACCTTCTCGCCGGAGGGTCCCGGCCGGAACTTGACTCCGCTGGCCACCACGCTTTGCCCCACGGTGGGCGCCAACTGTCGTGGGAATTTAGAGACAGTATCCATGGGGAGGCTTATCGGAGGGGCTCGACGTTGGTGACGATGGGTCCGGCTCGGGATTGTGCCAACAGAGACACCTCGATTTACCCAGGTTCAGGGCCCTCCCGGTTGGAGGTAAACCCCTACTTCCTGCCTGCTTCGTATTGATTGGATAGTAACGATTACAGTGCTCCTCGAGCTGTTCGGCTAGAGGAGGAAGAAGAAGATCGGATCCCCCCTATGCTAAGGGTACAGGCCCCCTTATATAGACGGGAGCCTGGTTACAGGTTTTGGTAGCGATTCGGCCGGCTGCCGGCTCCTCGGCGGCGGCGTCCTTGGCATCATCCTCTGACCCTGCTCTGGCAAAGACACTTTATAAAGTGTCTTTTCCCTGGACCGGCATCTCGAGGGCATATCCCCTCTCCTCTGCCTCGGATCCCGTCGTGGGGAAGGGTCTTCGATCTCTCATTGGTTGGACGTGGTCGTGGCGCTCGTCACTCCTGTCCTGCGCCCCTGCCGATCTTGTCGGGGCCGTTCCGCTTTTGGCCAGACTACTGTTGAGAGGCCTTGTCTTCATCGCCCGGCTCTAGTTCTCCTCGGTGGAGTCGCCAGCCGGCTGCTGGCACAGCCGGCCCTTCGGGCGGAGCCGGTCTTCTCGTGCTGAAGCCGTGGGGACTCCTGGGACGTCAGCCGGCACATTGCCCGGCCCGTGGTACGCCCCCTAAGTCATCCCCACGACAACGACAAACGCTTTCGATCGTCGAGTTATCCTCTTGGCTTCAACTGCATCTTCTGGTAATTGTTTATTTATCATGTATGCAAGATATGGCTGCATCCAGGTTTCTTCTATCATCATGACATCCTCTGGCTCCGACATAGCCCCCGAGTCTATTGCAGTAGTCGAGCTTTTTCTACTTTTTATTGATCTTTCGACTATTTCTTCCCAAAATACTCCGGACGGCACGGGTAAGCACTGTGACCCGATATTTGCTAAATTGTCAGCTTCTTCATTACTATTCCTGCTTATGTGTGAGACTTCGCATCCATCAAATGTTCCTTCGAGATAATGATATAAATTCTTGTAGGCCATCATGTTGTCGTTGATTGTGTCACATCTGTTCATAACTTGCTGGACAACGAGGTTAGAATCTCCAAATATTTTTAGGCGAGTTACTCCACATGCTTTAGCCATCTTCATTCCGTGCAACAAAGCCTCGTATTCTGCTTCGTTATTAGAAGCCTGTGGAAAGCTCATCCTTAAGACATACTTCAATTTGTCGCCATGGGGCGATATCAAGACCACTCCTGCGCCTGCGCCTTGGAGTCTTTTAGAACCGTCGAAGTACATTGTCCAAACACTGGATAAGTCTAGTGGTCCCATGCTCTGCAGCTCCAGCCACTCTGCCGTAAAATCTGGCAAGACTTGCGACTTAATCGTCTTCCTTTTTTCGTACGTGATGTCCATGGGAGATAGCTCGATTCCCCACAAAGAGACACGTCCTGTTGCTAAAGGATTGTTCAATATATTCGATAGTGGCGCTTCATTAACCACTATAATTGGGTGCACCGCAAAGTACTGTCGCAGTTTTCGTGCAGTTGTGAAAACACTATACGCGAGATTCTGATAATGCGGGTACCTCTGTTTTGTCAGAGATAATACTTCACTGATGAAATATACCGGCCTCTGGACGTCGTGGGCTTTTCCTTCTTCACTTCTTTTGACTACTAATACTGTGCTTACCACCTGGTGGGTTGCGGCGATGTAGAGTAGTAGTGGTTCTTTTTCTTTTGGTGCGACCAGTACTGGCGGCGTGGAAAGCACTTTTTTCAACTGTGCAAAAGCTGCATCTGCTTCTTCTGTCCATTCAAATTTATCATCTGACTTCTTCATAAGTGCATAGAAAGGAAGTGCATTTTCTCCCAATCGAGGAACGAAGCGACTTAATGCCGCAACGCGTCCTGCGAGTTTCTGTACGTCGTGTAGCTTCGTGGGTTTCCCCATTGTTAAAATTGCTTGAATCTTCTCTGGGTTTGCCTCTGCTCAGGTTGTCAAAGGTTTCTGCCAAGTCGCTGATTAAAGATTTCTCCTTTCTTGTGGTGATGACTACATCATCAATGTAGACTTGGATGTTGCGTCCTATTTGGCTTCCGAGGCAATTTTGCATCATCCGTTGATAAGTTGCTCCTGCATTTTTTAGGCCGAACGGCATTACTTGGTAGCAAAACACTCCGTACGGTGTGATGAAGGCCGTTTTTTCTTCGTCTTCTTTCTTCAATTTGATCTGATTGTAACCAGAATATGCATCCAAAAAGGAAAGCCTCGCGCATCCCGCTGTTGAATCGATTATCTGATCGATGCGGGATAGAGGGAAGGGATCCTTTGGACAATGCTTATTGAGAGATGTGTAGTCGACACATACTCTTTGTACGTCTGTGTTCTTCTTGGGTACGATGACTGGGTTCGACACCCAACTCGAAGTTTTGATTTCTCTGATAAATCCGGCATTTTCTAGCCTGTGCAATTCTGATGCTATCGCTTTCCTTTTAGGTTCATCAAATCATCGCAATGGTTGCTTGACTGGCTTTGCCTTGGGATCTACATTTAATGCATGCTCAACGAGTTCCCTGGGAACCCCTGGCATGTCTGATGGACACCAGGCGAAGATTTCCCAGCGCTCACGGAGGAACTCGATGAGCGTGCTTTCCTATGCGGGATCCAAGTTCACCGCAATTGACGTCGTCTTGTTTGGATCTGTAGGGTGGACCTGGATCTTCTTCGAGTTCTGAGCTGTATCAAAAGCCTGATCTGGCAGGGATCGTCCAACGTCGGGTAGAACATTATGATCCGTTTCTCCTTTTAGCCTCTCATATTCCGCTGTCATGCCGAAGGTTTGCGCCATCCTATTGAATTCTCTGTCATATGTGTTGGCTACTTCAAAGCTCCCCTGCACCGTAATTGTTCCTTTGGGTCCTGAGATTTTTAACGTAAGATACGCGAAATGAGGTACTGCCATGAATTTTGCAAATGATGGGCGCCCCGGGATTGCGTGGTATTGTGACGGCTAGTCCATAACTTCGAATTCTAGCTTCTCTCTGCAGTAGTTGCTGCTACTGCCAAAGCAGACATCGAGTTCTATTCTTCCCAAAGGGTAGTTTGCGGCTCCTGGTACTATTCCATGGAAGGAGCAATCTGTTGGTTTTAGACTTGATAGCGAGATGCACATTGCCTTTAGGGTTCTAGCATATATTAAGTTTATGCCACTTCCTGCATCCATGAACACTCTTCTGATGTCGTACCCTCCTATTTGCGCCTTTAAAACCATAGGCGAGTGGCCTGGCCTGGGAACTTTCCTCGAGTGGTCTGCTCTACTAAACTTAACTGATTGATCTGACCACCGTAGGTACTCTGTGGTAGCTGGTGGTGACGATATTGCTAGGTTTACTTGCCTGGATATGCTCTTTCGCTCTTTCTTTGACTTGGGCACCGGTTGAATCATAGCTGATATGTAAACTTTTGACTCTAGGTGCCTTACTAGCCTTTGCATTTGATATCCTTGACTTCTATGTTTTTCTCCTTGCCACCCTCCTTGGCTTGAGCCCATGGCGCTTTGCAGCCTTAGAAATGTTCTACAATCCTTCATCTGGTGATTTGAGACTCTTTTCCCGTCAAGATATGCGTAGTGGATTCGACAAGGTCCGTATAGCATATCCTCGGGCGAAGGACCGGAGTATCTCAATTTTTCTACTCCTTTTGCCTGAAACCTCCTATTTTCATATCCTTCATCTTCTTCTGCTACGTAGCCCGCGGCTACCTGATTTCGCTTTCCTTGGTTATCCCGGCTGCGGTGTCGTCTCCTCTGTCTGCTTATTCTGTCGACTTCTGGTGAACGTCCTCTTTTGTTATTATATGCGTCCTCTCCATCAGCGAATTTGTTGGCTTGTTCCATTAGCTCAGCTACTGTCGTAGGTCTTGCTCTTCCGATTTCTTCCACGAGATCTGAGCGACGAAGTCCGGCCGTAAAGGCGTCTATTGCCCGCTCGTCGGAGACGTCCTCTGCTGAGTTTTTGATTACACTCCAGCGTTGTATGTAAGAACGTAGAGTTTCGCCTTTCCTTTGCACACACGCCTTGACTTCCTCTAGTGATGCTGGGCGCTTGTATGTTGAGCGAAAATTTCTTGCGAATTGACTTTCGAGTTCTCCCCAACTTCCAATGGATTCGTTGGGTAGGGTATTTAACCAGGACCGTGCTGCGCCGGTGAGGTGTAGCTACAAACTTTGCATTGCAGTCGCTTTTGTTCCCCCTAATATCTGTACTGCCTGCAAATAGTCCGATAACCATAGGGTAGGTTCTTGTGACCCGTCATACTTATGCTGGTCATGTGGTAATGTGAATCCTTTGGGTACCCGCGTTTTGCGAACCCTGCGGGTAAAGCATAACGCGCCCATCTCTTTATCGTCGTCTTCATAATTCTCTTCCCTCCAGGCGTGGCGTGATTTATTTACTCGAGCTTGCGCTATTATATTTCTTGCATCCTCCTTCCTCTTATGTCGCCTTTCCTCTTCTGATGACTCGCTATACTCGTTATCTGTGAAGTTGTATCTGAACTTCGCCTTTTGATTTTTTTTGTAACTTGTCGACTTCGTCTCTGGGCCTTTTTCCATGATCTTGCTTTCCACTATTCCGAGGCTTCGTATCACGGCTCGGTGCATATCTTCTCGCGGATCCCCGGGTTCTGGCCTTGTAGTTAGTAAATATGCTTGTGCTGCTACTAACGCTGCTTCTGGCGTTTCTTGTACAAAGTCATCTTCCTCCTCTTCTAGCTGTGGGGTAGGGCTTCTTGGGTACCTTTCTTCTCTGCTGCGTGCTGTCGCCCCCCTGTTGTGTTTTGGGTCTCCGCGCCTTTCTCTGCTGTACTCTGAATCTTCACTATAGTCTTCCCAGTATTTCTTCCTTGTTATACTGTTATTGTCTTGAAAAACCATGTCTCTTTCCTCCCTTAGTTTCTTCCAGTGTTGGTATAATGCATACTGATATCCCATTAGAACTTCTCTTCTCGATCCTTCGGGTACTTCTGTACCATGATTGATAGCTGATTTGATCATTTTCCATTCGCCAGCCGAGACATGTACTTTCTCCTTTTCCTTTTTGTTGTGTTCTTTTATTTTGTCGAGTTGCCTATCGACCTTTTTACTTCCTTCGCTGTTGTTTTCTTCTTCTGCTTCAGTGATAATGACGCATAACTGATGTACTTTGGAGACGCCGCTGCTTCCCGCGGCGAAGTCCTTTGCGTTGTTGTGCGTTTGACACGCTCTTTCTTCTAAGTCGAAATTTTCCTGAATTTTGTCGCCTTCTGCGATTGGTGCTTTTTCTAAACTGACTGGCGAGTTTACCTCGCTGGAAGAGCCTTCTGATGATTCCAACGTTTCCTCTGTTTCGGGCTTGCTCGCCGACGGACCGGGTTTTGTCGAATCCGAGAGGCGAGATGAACCCGACGGCCCGATGAGGATGCTCAAACTTCCAATTGTTAACTCCATCTCTTGATTTCCATCGAGTTCTGAACTGTCGTTGGCTAAAAGCAAAAAAGCTGTCGAATTCATGACTCCAACGCCCAAGCTCCCCACGGTCGGCGCTAATTGATGAGGGGTTAACTCGACAAATGTCCTAGATGAAGGACTTAGGATCGGGGAGATAGGGCGTCGGATGAACTCGAAGGTAAAGTTAGTCGAAATAGGTGTGTGTCGAAAGTAAACTTGGGTGTTCAACCTGGCTTGCTTTCAATCTGCCCTACACCGTCCCCTCCTGGCCCCTATATATAGGTGGCCAGGTCTTAAGGATCGGGTAGGGTCCGATACAGATTACAATATCGACATACGGTAAGAACTCGTATTCGACTGCCATTACAATTGGGCCTAGCTATACGGGCCTTAGGGGTACTCGACTAACGGGTCTTTCGGACCGCCTCACGACTGAAGGAGGAATCTTTGGAAGACCGACTCTGCCTCTAAGATGATACAACCAACGCACCGCGCGTTCTTATACGCCTAAGAATCAGCGAGTGAGCGACGCTGCGACAAGACCGAACCTAATAGGAGAAGACATCGACTGAAAAGGACGCCAACGAGATATACCTATGCAAACTAATTAGATATTATAAACTTGAGAGAATATTTGAGTGTTATATCACTGTTCTTTTATGAAAACGAATACAATTTCCATCAGTATCTCTATGATATTTGGTTCAAATTTAAAGATGATAAGACTGAACTTTATGAGCCTCCGCCAACCAGATACTATTGTAGTCCCTCCATTTCGCTATTGAGTTTCTTTTCCAAGAATATTTGATGATTATTGGTCTCAATGGATCAACACATTTTCCACTAATCTCAATTATTGCAATGAGAAACACATGGAATTGAGCATGAACTAGAATTATAGTTCTTAACCGATCCAAACGTCTCAATCCAGTAAGACCTCCACAAACTTCTCCTTAATTAATGAAAATGGCAAATCTTTTGCTTTGTTTAAGAAAGTCTCAATCCAGCAATTAAGAAAAATAGAATTATCCACCAAACTAGCTGAAAACCATGCAAAAACTATGTCAACATGTCCACTAGCCTGGTAAACATTTAAGACTCCAACCGATGTAGAGAGGAATGAGGGGTCTTGTGCAAGTTGTCATCGCCATAAGTTCTCCCATGATAAACTTCGAATCCACCGCAGACGACCAGCAACATAGCCCTCATCACAAGAGATATACATAAACACTGACAGATACTAGGTTACCGTCCTAACAAGTAACAACCACACCAACAAGTCATCACACCATAGCTCCATCCAGCTAGTCTGCTCCAAGACGATGCCTCCGGATGAAACGACGATAGGGGAGTCGACACAGTTGGTGTCTACCAAAACCAGCATACAACTCTCATATGGAATTCATCTTGAGATGTTCTACCCTGAATTGGTTACCCAGTCAACCAGACTTGGACATCGCCTTAGATGTGGGTTACTCAAGTAGGAGAAGTGAGTGCCACCTTAGGGAGACGCCTTTCCCTTTGGGCTAGGGGCAGAGAATGAGAAACTAGGACTACAATAAGAATCCACAAGGGTGTTCACCCTAGTTGGGTTAAATTTACTTGCAGTTAATATATATGGTGGATCAGTTTAGAAATATAATCGCCAAAATAGCTCCCAAGTCGCATCACCTTAATCTTAGGCTAGGTTATCATCTTTGCAGCCGCTACTAATGGTTTAGTTCAATAGTATTTTTTACAAAATTTTAAAAACTATTGGGATATTTTTTTGAAATCTGGAATGAAACAAAAAGGGTAAAAAAAGGATATGTAAAAAAGAAGAGAGAGAGAAAGGAGAAAACAAAAAAAATGGCCCATGTCAAATGGGCCAGCCCATGGAGTGCGAGAGTGAGGAGCGATTTTTTACTATTGCAATAAGGCCATGCTAGTCTCCACGATATAGAATATGTAACTTTTTTTTTTTACAAAACAGGGAGGTTCTCTCCGGTTCCATTGCTTTACAGGTAATGATACCTTGAAGATGACAAATCTTTCCTGGGGTTCCTTTTCTTTTTGGAATGCTTACCCGGATTTCTAAGAGAACAAAAAACACCCGAAGTTACGATGAGAACTTCCACACACACATACTCCCTCCGTCAGGAATTACCCTGCATTCTGTGTTTGGTCAAAGTCAAACTTTTCAAATTTTGACCAAACATATTGGTAAAACTATCAATAACTACGAAACCAAATACATGCAATATGAAAATATATTTTATGACAATTCTAATAATGGTTATTTCATATTATAAATATTAATATTTTTTCTTATACGCTTAGTCAAAGTTTATAAAATTTGACTTTGACTAAAATCAGAATGCAGGGTAATTCTTGACAGAGGGAGTATCTCAGCCACCCAGCTGGAATTCAATGTCTAATATCCATGTGCTTTGGACCTAAATTAAAATGCATCTAATTGGATTGGATTTCTTAGGCTTGGACCTCAACAGGACATTTAGGACGAATTGCAATGGATAATTTTGGACCTCGTATTTGGATAGTACGGTATCCACTGGACGTGTGCTCTTCCTATCTGAATCCATGTGAATCCACCGGCGCCGGCAGGTCCTTTAGCTGCCTCTTCTCTCCCACCCAGCTCATCCCCTCAAGTACGATCTCCCACATCAGATCAACGTCACTACCCTCTCTCTCTCCCTGCCGGCGACCCCAACTCCGCCACTCGTTGGCGTAGCTTTGCCGCCTCACTAGTAGAAATTGAGGCTTTTGCACCGGTTTGCAACTCCTATTTGCACCGGTTTTGCAACCGGTGCAAAGCATCCGGGACTAAAGGGTCACCCTTTAGCACCGATTGTGCTGCGAACCGGTGCTAAAGGGGTTCCACGTGGCATGTGCAGCTAGAGGACCCTTTAGCACTGGTTTGAGACACGAACCGGTGCTAAAGGTCTGGTAGAATTTCTGGTATGAATTTTGAGAAAAAATTGAAAAAAATTTGAATTTATTTTTCAAAATTTCTTAATATTCGGATATTTGAATTGTTTGACAGTTTCCACTCTAATCTCTAATCACCCTTATTCTCATGGCACCACTTCCCGGGAAGTCACCCATCCTCACACTACTCCACCCTTAGCACGCTTAACTTCTCCATTCCTTCCCTACTAGCTTCCAAGACTGCGCTCGTGACTTCTTGATGATACTATGCTATGAATTCTATTAACCCATACACTTTGATAACATATGATTTTACTTTTTTGAATTTAAAATAATTTTAAAAATGAGCAACAATGCTTAATTATTAATAAGCATCAATGATTTCCAAATAATCTTTATGTATAATTTAATTATTAATTTTAAAACTCAAAATATTCAAAAAAAATCAAAAACTTAAAAATTCCAAAATAATATAAAAACTTCAAAATAACTAAAATGTAGAAGAAATAATAAAAGGAATTCAAAAATTTCAAAAAATTAATTTTTAATTTTTTTTGAAAAAATCTAAAATATTCCTACTTTCATATTTCCCTTTGGAATTTTGAGAAGCAAGAATTTGTGCAAACGGCCTATGGCTGTTGAAATCGGATGTACTTTTTGTGTAGATAGTTTTTCATACATTATACGTTTTCTTTTCGAGTCCGTACGCAAAAGTTATAGGCGTTTTAATTTGAAATAACCTTTTTTTGCAAAAAATATCAAAATTCAAAATTTCAAATTTTCCATAAAAGTTGGTTGCGTGAGGTACATGCATGTCAAAGGATTTTGAAATTTGAAGTTTTTATCATTTTCATTTATTTTTTTAGACTTTTTCTGCGCGGTGGGGGGTAGGCATGAGAGGGAAAACTGGGTGTCAACCCTTTAGCACCGGTTCGTGGCTCAAACCGGTGCTAAAGGTACCCCTTTTGCACCGGTTCGTGCCACGAACCGGTGCTAAAAGGTAGTGACCTTTTAGCACCGGTTTGAGCCACGAACCGGTGCTAAAGGGGGGACCTTTAGCACCGGTTTGAGCCACAAACCGGTGCTAAAGGGTTAGCGCCTGCACGCAACCCCTTTAGCACCGGTTTGTAGCTCAAACCGGTGCTAAAGGTCCCTTACAAACCGGTGCTAATGCCCTAGCCTTATGAACCGGTGCTAATGCACCCTTTAGTCTGGGTTCGTAACACAACCGGTGCTAAAGATCTAGACAGCTCCATACGAAAGCCCTTTTTTCTACTAGTGCCTTCTCCCTTGTTGATGCCATCCGGTTCCCGGTCACCCTGACGTCTCACGTCAACCAATGCCAGCTCAAAGTGATCAGCTCCTTCCCCTACCTCTCTTGGAAAAGGTGCAGATACACAGTACTAAATTCATTGTTCTTTCGGTAACCAAGATGATTTGCTCTATATAGAAACCAATTGTTACTGTTCAGGGGGATTTTAGTTGTAGCTTCTTCTCAATCGTTCAACATAATCTTGTTGGAAGGTAGTCAAATGGCCATACGTGAGTGGATAATGCAGAGCGCACGATTAGTCATTTGCTGTGCCTTGAGATTATTCACATATGAAAACGTCCACTCATTGAGTCATTGGGTCGTTCTTAACCACCAAAGTAGCTAAGTACCTATTCAGAAAAGAAACAGTTTCCTTCTTGAACAGGGCTCACATCTTGTTTCTCAAGATTTGTACCAGAGGTATATCATGTCAACTTAAGAATCAATGGAAGAATATGTCAAGGCTATGCAACCATGCAGACAACCTAGCAGCTAACATGTTCTGCGAATTACAGATTCTTTAGTGTCACGGCCAGATTGGATCTGGCATGTTTTATGGAATATAGTATTCTCGAAAAAATGTTTTAGGGAATATACATAGAAGTCTACCATACAAGGATCATGTACTAATTAGGAGCTTGAAAGGGGGCCAAGCAACATAGCCAGTTAAATATACGAACAGGTGTTAATCAGTGCATTGCGCGTACAGCCGAGACTGCAAAGTTTGCCACCAAACTATAACTACTAGCTAAATACCCGTGCGTTGCTATGGAGTGATAAAAATATTTTGGTGAATGTTGGTGTATTGTTTCTATGCGATTTGGCTATTTTTCTTATCGGTGTCACCAGAAGTGTCAAGTCGCTTTTCTCCAACGCTCACTACTTTGTGGCATGACAGGCAAAGATGCTCTGTTTTTTCTCGCGATAATAAATGGACATGTCAATGGCAACACCAATAAATATTGATGTTCTAGTAATGCCATTAATTTCTTGCACTGCCCTTTCTCGCAAAGTTTATTTATCCCCTTGTTGACACATTTTTCTTCCCTTTTCTCTGCACTACTTGGTCTGCTGGTCATGTGCATGTCAATTGCAATCTCACGAAGAAATGCTTCAAAGTGTTGAGCCATTATACTATAGATATAGAAATAGCAAAATGGAACTGTTTCTACTTCTATCACTTTGCCCAATAAAGTGGTTGACTAATAGTATTAGTACACTGAGCTATACATGAGCTCCACACAATATCAAACCTGAATTATCGTTTTTACACAGTGAACAATCAATGAGATGTATTTCATTATTCATATGGACATACTAATGTGTACTTGTTCTAGTCTTCAACATAGTCACGTAAGGTAAACACGCTGATAAACAACTGAACTGAACTTGTTCTCATCTTTATCAAATTCTACGGAATTCAGTAAACCAACATGGAATATTTTTACTGAATGGTTCAGTAAAAGTTTACAAGGAACACGCTTATTACCAGAATAGGTGCACACAATCTTCAAAGACATTGTTGTGTGTTTTTGGGATCAGTAAAATTCAGAGCATCACCAGAATATTTGCACAAGAGCAGCAGTTGGAGACGGGAATATTGTCCAAATTTTGTGTCTTTGCGAATAGCCGCTCCAACAATTCCCTAGCTGGCTCAGTCGTTCCATTGTCACCATCAGTAATATCTGATCTAAAACATTTTATGACGGATCTGATCAAATTAGGAGCATACTTCAAATGTGGGGCCTGAAATGCCACCACGAACTTCAACTTCTGTCGGAACATAATCTGAAAGGGTTGCACAAGACAGTGCACGATAAGTAACAAATTCAATAAGGAGAATGGAATGGGGCACAAGCAGTTAAGGTATGTGAGGGATATCTTTTGCTAAAAACGATGCACATAAAACTTTCTTTTGTAAATCAACGGAACTGAACTCTGAATTAAGAACAAACAGGTACAGAGCACTCCATTACAGCTAAAACACCAACACAGCTCTGAAGGAAATGTTGATCCTGGCCTTCCGCGGACGCCATGGGCCATCTCCATGTCAGCTTCCTCAAGACGCTTGCTTTCAGGACAAGGAGGCCAAGAGCACCAGCCGGGCCTTCCGAGAGGAGGCCAAGAACACCAGCTGTGCCTCCCCCGAGGAGGATTCCAACAGCACTGCCGAGTGCTGACTGCTCCCACCCGGCGTGTCTTTCAGCGTAGAAGGCCTTCTAGTGCACGCCACACACAAATTTAACTTTCACATACAAGTGCGGCTGAGAGCTTATTGGTGGCCCGGAGCTTCATACGACTGATCTTGGACTGCTCATTGGCGGGGTCGGCAGCGCACGACCCACCACATGGTACACTTGTGGAACTGCAACGCATGAACAAACATAAATCTGGTGGTTGCCTGCGCCACCGTCGCCCTCCCGAGTCCCGCCGCTGTTCTGCTTAGGCCCGTCGATCTAGGGTTAACAGGGGGCTGTTGAAGAAGAGGGACCGCTAAGACTGGTGAAGGCCTCAGAGGAAGGCGGAGAACCATAGAGGAGGAGGGCGGGGAGTTGTCTACCTGCGCCGCCACCACTCCTCTCCGGCGTGGGAAGGGACCTGGACGGCGCTGGCCTCTTCTCCCCTCGGACTGGCTCGAGACGCCACCAGGGTTGAGGGTTATGTTTTACTTCGTCGTGGCAATGGTTATAATTTACTTGGTGTTACAGGGGTAAAATAGGGAAATTAAAAAGACGAACGCACCAACCAACGTACGATCGCATCGCCGGATTATTTGTAGAGATTGTAGAGATTTGTTTCTACATAGCAAATAGTAATTCATAAACTTTGGGGGACGCTGGTAGAGAAGCTCTATAGAGTCGAGTTATACAACAGTTTAACAATATTTCAAGTGGGTTCACAAAGTTCTCGCTGATCTCAAAACTCAGGTATGTTAAACTACTATCAAGAACATGTATGTACAATGTTCAGAAAAATCATTTCCATTAAGAAGAAGCTTCAGATTCAAATACAGAGCTGCGTTTCAAAGCTCTACACGATGAAATCTACTCCATCTAGGCATCTACACGCCGCCAACTCGTATCCCGGCAGCTCGGTCCGTCCGCCACCTTTGGTAACAGCCCCCCGTCAGGCTGTCACTGGCTCACTGCCGACGGCGACGCGGGTGAGGCTGGGTTTCGACTTTCGAGTGTTGGGGCATGAGAGCTCGCTGCCTAGCTCAGGCAGTACCTTGGATAACATAATTTTGACTGGTGGAAAATCTTGTCTGATGTTTACTGGTATAGACTATAGAGTTCAGCCTGGCGTTACAGATGGATTTCTCATTATCATCCGCTTGAACTTCAAATCTAATTGCCCCCTCAAACTGGATCTTGACACTTGCAGAGTGATTCGTTCCAGCCTTCTAGGTTCTACACCCAGATCACACATTCAGATGACACTACACAGCTCGCACATTAACAGCTAACAAATACAGATCTACCAAACGCGGCAGCAGACGCATCATCAAACTGAAACAAGAACAGCACACATGAACAGCTCAGATCTTGAATCATACAAGAGCACAATGATTATTTCTGCGCCATCAGAGCGGTCACATGTAGAACAAGAGGAAAGTCATGGAGGAACAGGTTGGTACAGCGACACCGCGACCGCCACCGGATCTCGCAACGTAATTAACTGCTTACCGTTACTAAACAAAGCACACGCCTTTCGAGTAGCAGATCGATTCAGTTGGCGGCGGCGGCGGCGGCGCCCTCCTCGTCGGCGGCCTTGGCCTCCCCCTCCGGCGCCGGCGCGGGCGGGGTGAGCTGGAAGGCGGTGACGGGGAAGGCACGGCCGAGCCCGGCGGGGGTGCGGAAGACGATCTTGCTGCCGGAGGGGCTGATGACGATCTCGGAGATGGTGACCCAGATGAGCAGCTCCTTGCTCTTGACCCCGGTCACGGAGTGCATCCGCCCGCGCTCCACGAGCGCCGTCACCTCGGCGGCGTACCACACCTGCTTGCCGATGGCGTCGAAGGTGTGGGTCAGGCCGCCGGACTGGCCCTGCCGGAGCCACACGAACCCGGTGGCGCGGTTGTAGCCCACCTCCACCAGGGACGGGAGCGGGAGCAGCCCGTCGGGGAGGCCGAGCTCCACCATGAACTCGCGGGCCCTGGCCTCGCAGTCCTCGGTGTGCACGTCCGCGCCCGCACGGTGCTCCTCGATCGACTGCGACGCCATCGCCGGATGTCTTGGGTTTCTTGTTTCTTTGCTTCTCTCTCTCGCCGGGCTGGTCTTTCTGGTCTCGCTTTTGCTTGTGACGACTTGTCTCTTCGAGAGGAGAT
Source organism: Dactylis glomerata (assembly GCA_007115705.1). Classification (NCBI taxonomy): domain Eukaryota; kingdom Viridiplantae; phylum Streptophyta; class Magnoliopsida; order Poales; family Poaceae; genus Dactylis; species Dactylis glomerata. The sequence continues at coordinate 445,763 of QXEO01000536.1, forward strand.
CAGCAGGTGCTTTTATGTGCGTTGGCCCGCTGCGATGATTGGGATTGATTCCCGTCCCGCATTGACGCTGGGAACTGTTTGGAGGAAACAGGTGGCGTGTGATGGAATATGTACTCTCTTATCATCACTACGCTCATTTTTCTCGAATCTCTATCGATGCATATTTTCTTTTCGCAAGAGTTGTCCATGTACATATTTAGATCTTACAAATTTGGAAGAGTTTTGTAGTTGATCCGATTGCATCCTGTAGCGAGTATATGGAGCATGGCTAGTTGTACAGGTGAAGGGGACAGAGGTAAATCAAACAACGCTTTACCGTGGTGATCATATCCACATCTCACAACTTTTTTTACTGGGTGGGTGACATAACAATCGATCGCGCTCACACGGTAAATCAAACAACTCTTTACCGTGTGACTGTATTAAAGCTCGCAGCAAGCTTTTATCATGTGACCATCTCTCAACGCGCTCACACGCGTTACCTGGGAGGGGCCTGCCTCCCCTTATTTCCTTTTCTTCCGCCTTCCTCTCCCTTATTTCTCCATCTCTCGTTCTTTTCCCAAAGAAAAACCAACCCCACGGAGAATTGGATCTCACCTCAACCCTCGGTCACCACCACCACCACACACCATCCTCGCCGGCAACGCTGCGGCGGAGAAGGCGTCGGGGAACCTAGAGCGAGGCGGCACCGAGCAATACACTTAGGGGTGGGGTGACGCATGGTGTAACCGGCACCAGAGACGAATATGTGGTGGAGGATCTTCGAGAAAAAGATGGGGGTGACGACAACAAGTGGAGGAGGAGCTTCAGGGAAGGGTGGGGGAAGCTACGAGTTGGACTGCCACTAGCCGCAGGGGTGGTGGCTGGAGAGGACCAGATCTAGATCTAGATCATCTCGGCGAGACAAGGTAAACCAAACAACTCTTTACAGGATTAAAATGTCCATGCGCTACATGATGCTCGTTTTTTTGTCAATGATGCATGCTTGATGTACATGTTTAGAGAGCACAAACTCGGAAGAGTTTTGTGGTCAATCCAAATTCATGTCAGAAGATGCATCTGTAGGGAATATGTAACCAACAAACAAATTATATGGAGCATGACTAGTTGTTAATGGTGAGTGGAGAAGGTAAATGGAACAACTATTTAACAAGTGACCGTGTCCATGCATGACAACTCTTTACCTAGTGACTATATCGACCGACGCGCCGACACAGGGTTACCTAGAAGGGGCCCACCGAAACATGATCTTCCCTTATTTCGTTTTCTTCCACCTTCCACTCCTTATTTCTCTATATCTTGTTATTTTCTTAAAATGAAGCCAACCCCATCGAGCGTTGGATCTCACATCTCCCCTCGGCCACCACCACCATCCTCGTCGGCAACTCTACAGTGGAGAAGGTATCGGGGGACCTAGAGTGAGGTGACACCAAGCAATACATTTTGGGTTGGGGTGGTGTGGGGTGCAGCTGGCACCGGGAGACGAATAAGTGACGGAAGGCCTTCGAGAAAAGGATGGGGGAGATGACGGATAGGTAGAGGAGGATATTTGAGGAGGAAGGTAAGCAGGCCTGGACTAACTTTGGCACGGGCAGCGGTGGCTAAGGTGGACTAGATCTAGATCTAGATCTGGATCTCGGCAGGAAAAGGTAAATCAAATAACTCATTTCCGGATGGCAGAGTCCATGCTCCATGCAGTTACCTGGATGGGGACCACCTAAAAGCTCTCTCCCCTTATTTCATTTACTTTATGTTTGACCAAGTTTGAATAAAATTGAAAGGATCGATACGGGCTACTAGAGGGGGGTGAATAGGCGCTAAGTCAATTTTTAATCTTTTTCGATTTTAGGCCTTGACACAAAGTAAATTCACTAGATGTGCTACTAGGTGAATTTCCTACAAGTGGCAAGCATGCAAGTGAACAAGTAACTAGCAAGATACAAGTAAGGGAAAGAGATAACCGACAAGTGGAGACCGGAGACACAAGGATGTATTCTCGTAGTTCCTTCCTTTTGAGGGGAAGTACGTCTACGTTGGAGAGGTGTGATGACACAGAGTCTACCAACGCCACAAAGGCTCACCTTGTTCTCCGGTGAGCAAGCCACGGAGGCTAGCTCGGTTTCACTAAGCGGTGGTAATGGGGAACCACAAATCCCTTACACGGAGCTTGGGGCACGCATCCGCAACTCAATTGGAGGCTCCCAAGAAAGCCACGGAGGCTAGAAACACCACAAAGATGAGTCAATCAAGCACTTACAATACCTAGGGTTCCAAGAATCCCTAGGCTCAAATCCTCCAAGCAAATGGAGGGGGAAATGAAATTCCTTCGGTGAAGATGATGGGCTAGGTCTCCTCCTTCGAATCCTCAAAGGGATTCAAGTTCTATTGGCTAGAGGTGGAGATCTAGGGCTTTGAAGCTTGGCAGCAATGGAGGTGAGAGAGTATGAGCCGCAGCCTTGACTTGAGGTTGAAGAAGCCTTTATATAGTCCTTGGGGAAGGACTAGCCGTTGCTGCACTTTTAGGCCAGAGTCTTCGGGGTCCAGAGACCGGAGTCTCCGGGCTAAGTGACCCAGGGACGGAGTCTCCGGCCAAGGAAACCTTCCGGCCAAAGATTCCGGGGTAAGTCTCCGCCCCCATTACTGGGAAGAGCAACACCCCTCGAAAAACTGGCCCGGGGGCTTGGGCCGGAGTCTCCGGTCCCAGACCCAAAGTCTCCGGTGAGTGAACACCGGAGTCTCCAGGCTGGAGACCCGGAGTATCCGGCGCAGACAGGCCAGCAACCAGAAGCTTCAGATTTTCACCTAAAAGAAAGATTAGACTGAGACAAAATGGTTAGATACCTAAGTATTGACAACAAACCCCCAAAAATAGATTTTGCAAGAAAATGCTCTTTCAATCTCCCCCTTTTTGGTGTTTGATGACAATACTAAGGTTAAAGGAAAAAGATCAATATGAATAGGATGAGCTCCCCCTAGATGTGTGCAACATACAACAAAAGCTTGATGCAAATGCACACATACTAGAAACAAAGCTCTCCCTATATATAATGAACCAAGGACATGTGCATAATAATTAGAGAACCATAAGGAGCAATATGACATGACCATTACAATAAATCAACCACAAGTATCACACCATACTAGGATAAAGTCTCACACCACAAATAACGAAGTTCAACTTAACGAACTAAGTACTAGAAAGGAGCACAAGCATAGGCAAATGAAAGCTCAACAAAAGGAATGCTTGTGCCCGACCCTTGCAAATCCCCGATAACATACTAATAGAACTCTTCTCCCCCTTTGGCATCGAGACACCAAAAAGGGAAAACGAGCGATGCTACACGTCCCAACAAGTCACTCATCGTCGTCCTCGTCGTTGCCCTCATGGGAAGGATCTTCATCATCACCCATAGGACCATTGCCGCGACTGGAGGAGGATGGATAGTTGGGCTTGGACACTTCATCGAAATCTCCCCACTGGAGTGAGCTGCCCATCTCTCTGTTCCAAGCACCATAGCTGAGAGTGTCTTCGGAGTCTGTAGGAGGATGCTCAGGAGGAGGAAGGTTGTGGAGCACGCAAAGATGGTCGACAATCAAGCCTTGGTTGTGAGTGATATTCTTGTTCTGAATATAGATATTGTGTTGCTCCTTGCGAATATCCACTCCCATGCAAAGCAAGGTCCTCTTGAACCATGAAAGTTTCTTGATCTCCTTGTTGACTTCTTCTTTGTTGCAGGATGGAAAAGGCACATTGCTTGCATTCTTGCTTCTCCTCTTAGGTGAAGAAGGAGGAGCAGCCCGGGTTTCTTCAATCTCTTCCTCACCATCCTCTCCTTCCTCATCAACATCATCCTCATCACCTTCCATATCTTCATCTCCTTCATCATCACTAGCGGTGGCAAAGGGTTCATTGGTCACACCCGGTGCCGGTTTCTTTTGAGGCTTCACCGATTTGTGCTCAACAAACTTGGAGATGTCAACGCAAAGTGAATAGTTGGGTGACTTCCTCTTGATAAGCCTCATCACATACGGAGCATAGACCGGGGCTTTCTTGGATAGGATGCACTCATACATTTCCCGGTGAATGAAATCCATGACATCAATGGGCTCAACTTGAGCTTCTTGGCCCTTGCAAAAGACTTCATGAGAATAGGCAAGTAGGTTGACCAAACCACCATGAAGAGCATCCAAATTCCCCGCACTCGGGGCAATATTCTCACGAAACAAACGGAGGAGAATGTTGTATCTTGTTCTCAGACCATACGAGTTGCCAACAACAATCTTTTTGCCTTGATTGATAACATCCTTGGTGAGCTTGCCATAGAGGGGAGCAAGCGCCTTCTTGTTATAGGCAACTTTGGAGAGGTGCATCCTTGTACCACATGGCTCATGGTTCCCTTTGAATGGGTACCCAAGCTCTTCGGCAAACTCAATGAAGTTGGAGTGAACAACTTGATCACCGGTCATCCAAGTTATAGGAAGCTCTTCTCCATCTCCAAACACAAGAGTGGCAAAGAATTGATGCACGAGGATAATGTTGTAGTCTTGCTTGAATTGCATGAGAGGGTGCAAGCCAAGCTTTCCGGTGATCCAAAGGGCTTCCTTGAAGTAGTCACTCTTCCGAAGATGGTCAAAATCAACAACCTTTTGAGGGCAAAGCTTGTGGGTGAGCTTGGCATAGAGCTCGGTGCAAATGAGTTGTTGCTCTCTTCGTTGAAAGCTGAGGTCATTGGTGTTCCTTGGCAGGTCATACATCTTCCTCTTCCTCATATTAGCAAATTCGGGAAGGGACAAATCCTCGAGAGAAGGCAAATGATCAAACTTGGCCTTTTTGGCCCTTTCTTCCTTAGCCAACTGAGCCAACCGAGCTTTCTCCCTCAGAGCATCCCTCTCAATCTCATCAGCACTTTGTCTCTCCACATAGCAGTCCTTGGCCGGGTTGTAGTCAAATGTATGCCTCCGAGGGAGACGTTTACGACGACCACCTGCACTACTACCTGTGAAAGTGAAGGACACGAAGTAGCAAGGGAAGAGTCAAAAACATGCCCAGAAGAAGGAAAATAGCATCTTGCGGAGCCAAAACGGAAATTGTCGATCTACACCAGAGTCTCCGGTCTCTAACCCCGGAGTCTCCGGCCTTGAAAGGGCGGAGACTCCAAAGTCTCCGGGGTGTCAGCACCGGAGACTCCGGGCTACCCGAGGTCAGACACAGGAGACAAGGTTTTGCTCGAAAATTTGCACCAATTTGGTTCCACAAGATGCTAGATACTCTAATTGCCGAAGATAGTCATCCCATGGACAAACAACTAGCAAAATCTTCCAATCCCTTGAATCTAGGAGAGACTAGATGGGAGGAGGAGGAAAATACCAGAGGGCTCCATGGAACGGCAAGCAATCCGGAGGAAAAGGTCTCTGGGAGCTTGTGGAGGAGGATGGTCGGCAGCAAGCGGCGGATCCGGGGCCGGGGAGGCTCCCGACGGCGAGCTTGAGGAGGCTGCGGCGCCCCTGGGGAGTAGAGGGAGGGGTGAATGACGGAACCGGTAGGGTTTCTCTCACCCCGACCCTTTTTGATCCAGGGCAAAACCACTAGGGCCAGAGTCTTCGGGGTTGGTCACCCGGAGTCTCCGGCCTCCAGACATCGGAGTCTCCGGGGTGCAAACCCGGGAGTCTCCGACCTGCCTCGACCAGATCACATAGCTGAGAAATTAAGCATGTTTCTTCGAAACATGAAGCAAGTTTTAGATGAAAGGGATAGGCTTGGGTCAGAAAGAGGTCACTGAGTGGTACTTAGTGTTCATGTTAGCAAAAATGCAAATAAAACTCAAATAAGGCCAAACATGAACACATTCCCATTAAAAAAGTAATAAAATGCAAATAAAGCTCAAATGGGAACAAACCTCCACTTAGAAGGTCGGTGGCCGAAGCCACCATGTTTGAGTATAAAGGTATGGCACTGCAAAGATATATCTTGGGCCCAAAACCAAAACTCATCAATTAAGCTAAAAAATGTCATAAAAGACAAAAAGGAACACATTGCTTAATATTGGCATTATGGGGGGAGGGATAGCCCAATTAATTAGGACCGCACTCCCCCTATCTCTATGCCCACACCTAGATAGGAACACACACTATCATATGGGAATGAGTGCACACGATCAAGCCACATTGCAAGAGTCTAGGATATTCAATTCATGCCTCAACTCTCGGAATCTTGCTTCGTCAAGTGGCTTCGTGAAAATGTCGGCGAGTTGGTCTTGTGTACCTACATAAGATAGGTTAATCTCACCTCGGTTGACATGGTCACGGATGAAGTGGTGGCGGATCTCGATGTGCTTGGTCTTGTTGTGTTGAACCGGATTATGAGCAATCTTGATGGCACTCTCATTGTCACATAAGAGTGGCACCTTGTCGAAGTGAATACCATAATCCTCCATCGTTTTCCTCATCCAAAGGAGTTGAGCACAACAACTTGCGACCGCCACATACTTGGCTTTGGCGGTGGAGAGAGACACACAATTTTACTTCTTAGAAGACCAACTAACCAAAGACCTACTGATGTGGCACGGTATTGATAGTTTTTCACCATCCAGTTGGGAACCCCAAGAGGAAGGTATGATGAGTACAGCAGCAAATTTTCCCTCAGTAAGAAACCAAGGTTTAATCGTATCCAGGAAAAAGCCAATACTCCAGAAGGTGATGCCCGCTAGCTTCGCGATGGCTCCAGACAATTTATAGGGCGCCTCATCCAAGCTTTGCTTTGCGAGCGGCAACGTGGAACCTGCACACAACACAACCAAATACTTTATTCCCAACTTACGATGAGGTTGTCAATCTCACCGGTTTGCTTGAAACAAAGGGTATGAGCGTATCGAGTGGAAAGTAATGGTAATATGCGAGTAAAGTAAACAGTGCGAGTAAAGTAAACAGGTGATAGCAATATAATGGAAATAGGACCAGGGTCCACAGTTCACTAGTGGTGTCTCTCCATAAGATAAAATAACACATGCTGGGTAAACAAATTACAGTTGGGCAATTGATAGAATAAAGACAACATGCATATGTCGAGAGGATCACTATGAGATTTACTCTGGGCATTACAACAAGATACATAGACCGTCATCCAACTGCATCTATGACTAATAATCCACTTGTGGCGAATCAATCCGAGAACTCCACAAGTATTAAGTTGCGAACAACAGATAACTGTATTAAGCAAAGTGTGTAATGTAAACAAAGCATATGCCCTTGAGCATATGAATGTTGTTTTCTCCCTAGTGGCAACAGCACATCTACAACCTTAGAGGTTTCTGTCACTCCCCCAGATTAAATAGAGGCATGAACCCACTATCGAGCATAAATAGCCCCTCTTGGAGTCAATAGCAACTACTCGGCCAAGATAGCTACTAACAACGGCGAGCATGCAAGATCATAAACAAAATAGAGATAATCATAAGATAATATTCAGCACACCAACTCAATCATAAAACCAATATTCATCGGATCCCAACAAACACAACATGTAGAATTACATAACGGTGATCTCGATCATGTAAGGCAGCTCAAGAGATCTAAACATGAAGCACATGGTGGAGAAGACAACCAACTATCTACTGCTATGGACCCATAGTCCAAGGTAGACTACTCACTCATCGCGCCGGAGGCAAGCATGGCGATGAAGAAGACCTCCGGTGGTGATTCCCCTCTCCGGCAGGGTGCCGGTAAGAGCTTCAGGACCCTCCTGATCTCGGGTCAACGGCGGCGGCGGATCGCGATGTATTCTGGAAAAGTGATCGGGTATTTAGGTTTTTCCTGTCGGGGGGTCATTATAGGCGAAGGCGCAGCGTCAGAAGTGGGCCAGGGTGGCCTCACCACCAGGGGGCGCAGGCCAGGGGCTAGTCGCGCCGCCCTATGGTGTGACCGCCCTATGGCCCCTCTTCGTCTCCTCTTCGGTTCTCTGGAAGGTTTGGTAAATTTCTGGATGTTTGGCTTTTGTTTTGTCCAATTCCGATAATATTTCCTGTGTAACTTTTTTGAAACACAAAAATAGCAGAAAACAGGAAACTGGCACTGTGGCATCTCGTTAATAGGTTAGTTCTGAAAAATGCATAAAAATGCCATGATGTGTAATGAAACACTAAGCAAATGGTGTAAAAACAAGCATGGAGCATCAAAAATTATAGATACGTTAGAGACATATCAGCATCGCCAAGCTTAACTCTTGCTCGTCCTCGAGTAGGTAAGTGATAACAAAAGAAATAATTTTTGAGGTGACATGCACCTACACAATCTTGATCATATATGTAAGCGTTGTGCGCTGGGATCAAAAGAACTTAAAACATGGGCATGAAAGATATAATCTTGATAGAAGAAACTTAGCAACCATGTTATAACATGAAAAAGAACACAAACAAAAGATCATGAAAATAAAACAATGAAAGTCAAACGTGTGTTCAAATCATATGGAAAAACATACAAATGGTTTTAAGCTTGTCCTTCATGAGAGAGCAAAACATAAATGCGTAGGACACCTTCAAGTTTAAGAGGGCGACTAGATACAAGTAATTTAAGAACAAGTGAAACCAACATCATGAATCAATCAATGAAAACTTTGGGACAATGCACATTATACTCAGAATGACAACTATGCTCTCTTAGACGGTGCATAAAGATAGAAGGTGGTGACTCAACATAAAAGTAAAAGAAAGGCCCTTCGCGGAGGGAAGCAGTGATTAAACATGTGCTAGAGATTTTCATTTGTAAAACAAAGATAAAAATTGGGTTTTGAGAGGTGGTTGTTTCATGTCAACGACTGGCAATGGGGTCTTACTATCTTCCATAATAAACAAGTGAGAGCGGTTCCGAGTTCTTTGAAAATTTGGCACATTGGTGCTCTTTTATAAAGCTTTGGCACTCCTCCCCACCTTTTTTTCCTTTCTCAAACCATGGCTAACCAATTCCATCGGGTGCCCACCAACATTCACATACCATAGAGGAGTTCCCCTTTTTTTCTTTTTTTTAGAATTAGATTGCAATGGTCTGACCAGCTCTCTTGCAAAATTAATGACGAGCAGATAAAGCTGCCTAGTCGAAGGGTACTTAATTTAATATGGAAGATAGAAATTCCGACCACTACATCCCCATGAGCTAAAAATAGTGGCACAAAATGAGAAGTAGTTGAAAGTTTTGAAAGGTAGCACATGAAAATTTACTTAGAATGGCTTACAAATACCATGCATAGGAATTTATAGTGGACACACTGGCAAACTTCGTTTTTAGGATTTGGATGCACGAGTAGAGCTCATACTCAGTACAAAATGAGGGCTAGCAAAAGACTGGGAGCGACCAACTAAGAGAGCAATAACGGCCATAATCATGCATAGGGATAAAGCGACATTAAAAGAAGCATAAGATGGCATCAAAAGTCAAAAACTGAATGATCATAGAGGCAATGACGACTTTGTATGAGTCTAACATGTGTGAGCATGTGCCAAGTCAACCCAAATAAAGCATCAAAGGAGAAAACAAAAATAATGCTTTCAAATAATTAAAACAATGCATGATTTTTTTCAAAGGCTCATTAAGCAATCTCAGTCATTTGAGACAAGTCATGCTACAAAAAAATCACTAGGCATACTATCAAAAAGACATCAAGCACGACATGCAAAAGCCTAGGCCGCAGTCTACACAAGCTCCTTTTTGTACCACTTTTTGCATAAAGTTTTTTCTCTTTTCTAACACCATTCGAACTTTTTATAAACAACTCTTTTGATGAAAACCAACATGGACCAGAGGTCAAAATACACCTTGATGTAAAGATATAACAAGATCTGAATACAAATCAAGGCAAAAAATGAAAGCTAAACGCAGTTCTAGAAAAAAAGAACACTCGTTGAAACGATAAGAGTGAAAAACGGAGTGTTCTTGGCAAATGAAAAGCAAGGCAACTTCTCCAAAAGGAATTTGTTGGGGTCCAACCATTTATTGCAGCAAACAAAACTAAACAAAACTGAAAACTAAAACAACTGACGCTCCAAGAAAAACGCAAAATGCATGAAGCAATAAAAATATGGGATTTCTATTTTCGTGCCCTCGGGTCCTTAGTTGTACTCAGTTTTCCCCAGCTCCTTAGTTTTTCCTCAGTTTTGTCCAAGCCCTTGTCTGAAACCCTCACAAGTGCTGGAACGGCCGGTTGCCCAAAGGGTCAACAACTTTGACCATTATCTGTTGACTAGTGGGGCCACGTAGAGCCCACAAAGACATGCCAGACCATCCATCTTTGTTTGACCGTAAGCATCGCCGTATCCCTGACCAAAACGCAGACGAGTGGGGCTTCGGTACATCGAATGACAAGTAGGGCCATGACGCTGATACAAGGGGCAATACACGGGTAGGATTAGATTTTTAAATGGAGCTCTACAGCGATGGCATGGAGGAGGTGGCCTGCGGGGTGTCGAGATGAGATCGACGTCCACAAAGAACTGCATGAGGCGAGACCAGACGCATTAGATAGATATGAACTAGATGCGTTTAACCATGCAAAGAAGAGAAGAAATGGTCGAGGACATCGACGACGACCTCAACACTTTGACTGACGGTGTCGGACACGAACGCGAGCAATGTAGAGAAAACTAGTGTCTCTCCTTTCTGGCATGTATAGATGGGTGCTAGGGGAGTGTGGTGGCGAAGGGAAAGACCTCGTGGTGGTCTGTGGCATCCAGCATAGCGGGGCAGCGTGGCCGTGCCCATAGCGGCGTGCATGTTCGGCATTGGCATCAGCATGTACATTCGTCATTGGCCTCGGTGGTATCTCTGGTGTGTCAGTGATCGAATGAGGGGACGAGATTGAGGGTGCATCCCGATGGTGACCTAGCAGTGGCGGCGAGTATGCATAGCCGTTCTGACCATGCCGATATTGGCATCGGCATCGTTTGGAGGCTGTGGTGCTCAAATCATGGTGGAAATTGTGATATTATTTTTACATGCATAATATATAGAAAATAGCTAGATCTCTAAATCGATGCATATGAAGCTACATATATATTCTTGGTCATAATCCCCTTATCTAAAGGGGATGGATGCATGGCTTCACATCGTCGTCGCTTTCATCGTCAGTACCTTCGTCGTTCATGTAGTAGTACTTTCTGCACATTGTTCCGTCGAACACCTTCACTGTGAGCACATCATCGCCTTCATATTTGAAGTGTAGGAAGCAGCCAAAATCCACACCGTGCACGATGGCGAAATTCTCCCAGCCCTTGTTGAGGTACATCCGGCCTTGTCCATAAAATAGGACCTCCACGGTCCAGAGACGAGGACCGTAGTCAGTTGCTCGCAGATACACCTTAGCGGGCTCCTGTCCGTCAAGATAGTCTGCAAACTTTTTTGGGAGTGCCTGCAAAGAGATCGAGCGCCGATCGTTTGAAATTAAAGGTTTTTTAGAACATGCACATAATTAATCACATGCATCATATATGTGGAAACGCGTACGTACCTTCTTGGCCAAAGGGTCTTCATAGATGACGATGAAGAACTCCTCTATGATCAATGGCAGTGTTGATGGTGGTGGTGGCAATGATGATGATCCACCACCCCGGCCACCCCTTCCCCTTCCCCTTCCCCTTCCCCTTCCCCTTCCCCTTTCGGTCGGCGTTCGAGACGTGGAAGCCATGGCAATGGATCAAGTGTATGTGAACGAAGAAGTGAGAGGCAGAACCTATTGACATGAGGGATGGCCGTTGTGGGGGTTTATAAGGGAGAGATGACCGTTGTGGGGTTTACACCAAAAATTAAGGTAGAGATGACCGTTGTGGGGTTTACACAATAAATTAAGGAGGAGATGACTGTTGTGGGGGTTTATATCTCAACAAAAAAGTAATGCCTAAAAGAAATAGAAATTCGTGATAGTTTATCATTTTACCGTGAAAAGTAATGCCTACAAGAAATAGAAATTCGTGATAGTTTATCATTTTACCGTGAAAAGTAATGCCTACAAGAAATGGAAATTCGTGATAGTTTATCATTTTACCATGAAAAGTAATACCTAAAAGAAATGGAAATTCATGATAGTTTATCATTTTACCGTGAAAAGTAATGCCTACAAGAAATGGAAATTAGTGATAATTTATCATTTTACCGTGAAAAGTAATGCCTAAAAGAAATGGAAATTCGTGATAGTTTATCATTTTACCGTGAAAAGTAATGCCTACAAGAAATTTGTGATTACCAAACTTGTTGAATCCGGTGGCAAACTCGTTATTTAGCATATATAGAGGGGTAGTAGTTTGCCACCGACAGATAGAGAGAGGGTGGCCATGATGAGAGAGAAAGAGGGGTTATCCTGCCCGTTAGATCATAGGATCGACGGTAGGTGGGCACAATCCGTGTGACAATAGCTCAACCAATCAGGCCAAGTTTGGGCTTCTGTGAGAAGGGGGAGGGTAAAACTGTGTAGTATCAAGGATCCAATGGGAAGTAAATAGTAAACGGGCTAAGGAATTCAAATAAGAGATTTAGAAAAAGAAAAACACATGTTTTGTACAATGAAACCCAGGTTGGCCTATCTCAAAGTATTAGCAATTCAAATATACATGTGTGTGAAAATTATGGCCTCATTCAGATAAACTATGTTTTGGGTATAGATGTTTTGAGAAGGGGTTTGAGTGGAAAGCCATGAACCTTCATAGCTACTAGTGATTTGAGAAGTAGCCATTTGTGTTAAAACTTGATTTATATATGATTGTTATGATTTCCTACATGGCAGGTCGCGTAACAAGACTCCATGAGTAGGAGGCACTATGATTTTATTTTTTTGAATTTTTTTGCACATGAAATGACTCAATTAGATAGCTTAATCCCATTTGTCGACTCTCTGTTGACCAGCCACTTGAGGGTAAAACTGAGTATATTGCACTAGCCAGTATTAGTACTCGAGGGGAAAACTGAGTACAGATATTTTTCCAGTGTAAGACTCGAGGGTAGAACTGAGTACACGTAACGGTGCAGACGTGCAGTACCACTGACGCGTGTTGAGACCAAACGTCTAGTTTTTTTTGAGAAACTGCTGAGACGAACCATCATTTTGCCTATACAGAGCCCCTCTCTCACTCCCTCTGCACACAGTCTCATTCTCACTCACGCACGCAACCACGCCTCTCACGTTCCATCACCTTCTCCAAATCGAAGGAAAAAAACCCCAACCGCCCTACGCGCGCTCCCCTACCGGCGATGGAGAAGAAGAATGCTCTGGCGGCCGTCGCCCCCGAGCCCGTTGCCTCCAAACCCGTCGCCTCCGAGCCCATCGCCTCTGAGCCCGTCGCATCTGAGCCCGTCGCCGCTGAGCCCGTCGCCGCTGAGCCCGTCACCTCCGAGGGCGGCGCATCCAAGCGCAGCGCCTCCGTGAACTGGGCCTCTCTCAGGGCTGATGGACCACTTCACAAGATCGGCGACTGCTTACTGGCGAACGAGGAGTACGTGGACACCTACTCTGCTTTGAGGCAAGTTTGTACAAATTGTCGCTCAGATTTACCTGAGCCTGACGTGCACCTGCACGAATGGATCATGATAGAACACGCCCTTCCACGCGCTGTTGAGTTCTCCTTCCTCCACCTCCGCACATCCCGCTACGTCACCATCGATCTAACAGAAGTTCATGCAAGGTTCAAATTCCTCCATATCTATAGAGTTAATCTATTTTTATTTTCAATCATAAACATCTTAGTGCTGAATGTTATCTTCATCAATATATTTTAGATACTACTTCGTCGGCTTTTGCCGTGGCGTCATCGTGCTTGCCCAGAAGAACCAGTCGCACAAGATACGGCTTCTGAACCCACTCACAAAGATATTGAATACTATGTTTGAGGCGCAGATGCCATCTGTTATTCTGGAGTCAGTCACTGTAATGAAGTCCCCGACTATGGTCTTCATTTCCACATATTACCCGGCGGAAATTGCTTGGGTCGATGAGAGCACTCCAACTAAGGGTATAGATGAAGATTGGGGAGAAGGAAGATTTTCGATCGAGCACCATTCTATGCGTTGCATTACCCTGTTCAATGGTTAATTGTATGCAACAGCTGTGAACAATATTGAGTTCGGAACATTAGTGTGCACCAACAATGTCCAGTTGGAGCAGCGCGCGAGCACTGTCAACATGGAGACACAATTTTCATTTCCAGAACTTGGAAATGACAAGTTCTACCTTGTGAAGTCGGATGGTGATCTGTTGCTTGTGTTGTTGGGCGGTCGTTTGGAGGAAGGTCAAACATTGGTGTACCGTGTGGACACTGAGAGCCGCTCTCTCCATGCCGTCCGTAACATTGGCAGTCGTGCCTTCTTCGTTCATCATATCCAGTGTATCTCCAACGACACTAGAGTGCACCCGACACTTCGACCTGGCTGCATCTACTACGTGGATTTGGGTTTAATAAGAGAGTACTTTGATGATATAAAGGCCTGGGATAAGTGGCCACTACGTGTGGATAGATTAGGAAAGTACGGTCTGAGAAATGAACAAAGGTCATACCGTTTGGAGGATGTATTAGCTGCACACTGCAGACGGAAGGAGTTCAATGAATATTTTTTTAGACTAGAGAATGGAGCGACAACGATATATATGATGAATGAAGAATAGATTCATTCATCCTAGGGTATCCTAATCTTCATGTTGGCCATACATTGCGTCTTGTATTATTTTCAGCTTAGTTTGTCGTGAACATTAACATCGTTATTGGCTGCTTTTGGCTGCTGTATGCAGTTTATGTATTATACTTAGTTTTCTAGATTTATTATGCTGCTGTGAATTTATCCTATACTAGCTTCTAGATTTGCTACTGGATTTGTTATCATATTGGGCAAAAAACGAGGGCCAAAAGGCAGCAATTATTAAAGAAAGACAGAAATAAAAGCTTTTCTAGATTTGATACTAATTTGGTGAAAAGAGAGAGAACTGTTACGGAGAGAGAGGGGAAAAAGGCGCTCTGAAAAGGCATTCTGAAAAATGCCAATTTGGGCCGAGAGAGACAGAACCGAGCTCTCACGTACAACCAAACGCGGTCTCGTCCTGTCCCACGTGGTCCCTTTCTACCAGCCCCACGCGACGCGGCCCCACACGTCAGCACGGAACGGTCAACTAAACGGGAATCCTCCCGTCCGAGCTCCTTCTGAGGGTTTTAGACAAGGGCTTGGGGAAAACTGAGGAAAAACTAAGGAGCTGGGGAAAACTGAGTACAACTAAGGACCTGAGGGCACGAAAATAGAAATCCCTAAAAATATAGTGTGTTGAAAGGTGACCTGATTTTTGCCGATGAAGAAGGGGTGCCTCGGGGGCATCCCCAAGCTTTGATGCTTGTACCTCTTGGATATTTCTTGGGGTGCGTGGGCATCCCCAAGCTTGAACTTTTGTCCATTCTTCAACTCATCTCATCATTCTCCAATCCCTATACTTGAAAACTTCCTTCATACAAAACTAAACACAAATCTATTAGCAACATTAGTGTAAGCATAACATTGAATCAACCCTTTTTACTTCAGGTTTCGACTCAAAATTACCACATATAAAGCATATACTACTGTAGCAACTTCCCCAAAAGTTCCGTGATCAAAAGAACCAAAAAAGAAAGTAATAAAGTGGCAAACACAGATATTGGAAGAAATCTGTCAAAACAGAACAGCTGATAAAGGTCGAATTTTTGGAGGGTTTTCTGTTGCTCAAATCAAAAAGTGTTCTACTAATGAAAGTTTGGATATAACCTGGGGCATATGCACAAGAAATCGCAGGTCCAAAAGATATACAGAGAATTTTCACGAATTTTTACGGTGCAGTACCAAAAACTGTTTCAGGACAGCAACAACCCCAAATCTTACCTCACTCAAATTAGAGGCTTCTCTTGGCACAAAAACGAAATAAAAAGGATAAGGAGAGGTCATTACAATAGTAATAACTTCCAAGACTCAAATAAAAGAAAAAACTGAAAGTAAAAACATTGGGTTATCTCCCAAGAGTGCTTTTCTTTAACGCCTTTGAGCTAGGCGCAGAAAATGCGAATCAAGTAATATCAAGAGAGGCATTAAGATCAATTGTTTCCTCAAGATCACCACTTACCACACTAGGCACTTTAAAGGTTCCTGAAGATGATTCAACCTGCAAGTCACTCTTAGTTGAACTAAAAGTCTTACCAATTTTAAAAACATGATGCGGTTTAGGCACAGACACCTTGGGAACATACATAAATTTTTGCTCTTTTCCAATAAAAGCTTTCTCCTTCTTAAACTTAAGAGAAGAGAAAATTGAACTTAAAGTTTCCATGGATTCCTCTAGTTTCCCAATCCTAAGGTTTTGACTATCAAGAGTAGTGCTAGCTTCTAAAACGGTGAATCTCTTACCGATACTTTCTATCGCTTCATTAACTCGGCTAGCATTATCAAGGATATTTGGCAAACTTTTTTTTAAAGAGCCTATTTTTTCTATAACTTCCTCCAAAGTGATCTCAGTTTTAACAACATGAATAGGTGGTACCCCCACTAAACTTTCTATTAAAGTGCATGCTTCAAGAGTGGGAGTACCCAAAAAATTACCTCCTGCAAGAGTATCAAGAACGTACCTATACCAACTAGTTATACCAACATAAAAATTTCTAAGGAGGATCATGGTAGAATGCTTTTTTGTACACCTATGATGAGAATTGCTAATACGATACCAAGAATCTTTCAAGATCTCTCCCCCTTGTTGCTTAAAAGTACGAACTTCAACTTCAGGATTACTCATATTAACAAAACTAAAAGCAGACAAGTAAAAACAACTATAAAGGATACTAATTTTTTTGTGTTTTTGATAAAATGATGCAAGTAAAAATAAAGTAAAGCAAAACTAAAACAAAGTAAAGGATGTGCGTGTGAAACTCCCCTTGCATAAGTCTTCTTTTTCCCCGGCAACGGCGCCAGAAAATTATGCTTGATGCGGCACGGTGTTGATAGTTTTTCACCGTCCAGTTAGGAACCCCAAGAGGAAGGTATGATGAGTACAGCAGCAAATTTTCCCTCAGTAAGAAACCAAGGTTTAATCGTATCCAGGAAAAAGCCAATACTCCAGAAGGTGATGCCCGCTAGCTTCGCGACAGCTCTGGACAATTTATAGGGCGCCTCGTCCAAGCTTTGCTTTGCAAGCAGCAACGTGAAACCTGCACACAACACAACCAAATACTTTGTTCCTAACTTACGATGAGGTTGTCAATCTCACCGGTTTGCTTGAAACAAAGGGTATGAGCGTATCGAGTGGAAAGTAATGGTAATATGCGAGTAAAGTAAACAGTGCGAGTAAAGTAAACAGGTGATAGCAATATAATGGAAATAGGACCAGGGTCCACAGTTCACTAGTGGTGTCTCTCCATAAGATAAAATAACACATGCTGGGTAAACAAATTACAGTTGGGCAATTGATAGAATAAAGACAACGTGCATATGTCGAGAGGATCACTATGAGATTTACTCTGGGCATTACAACAAGATACATAGACCGTCATCCAACTGCATCTATGACTAATAATCCACTTGTGGCGAATCAATCCGAGAACTCCACAAGTATTAAGTTGCGAACAACAGATAACTGCATTAAGCAAAGTGTGTAATGTAAACAAAGCATATGCCCTTGAGCATATGAATGTTGTTTTCTCCCTAGTGGCAACAGCACATCTACAACCTTAGAGGTTTCTGTCACTCCCCCAGATTAAATAGAGGCATGAACCCACTATCGAGCATAAATAGCCCCTCTTGGAGTCACTAGCAACTACTCGGCCAAGATAGCTACTAACAACGGCGAGCATGCAAGATCATAAACAAAATAGAGATAATCATAAGATAATATTCAGCACATCAACTCAATCATAAAACCAATATTCATCGGATCCCAACAAACACAACATGTAGAATTACATAACGGTGATCTCGATCATGTAAGGCAGCTCACGAGATCTAAACATGAAGCACATGGTGG
Organism: Dactylis glomerata; assembly: GCA_007115705.1. Lineage (NCBI taxonomy): Eukaryota > Viridiplantae > Streptophyta > Magnoliopsida > Poales > Poaceae > Dactylis > Dactylis glomerata. The sequence continues at coordinate 463,752 of QXEO01000536.1, forward strand.
AGAAGACAACCAACTAGCTACTGCTATGGACCCATAGTCCAAGGTTGACTACTCACTCATCACGCCGGAGGCAAGCATGGCGATGAAGAAGATCTCCGGTGGCGATTCCCCTCTCCGGCAGGGTGCCGGGAAGAGCTTCTGGACCCTCCCAATCTCGGGTCGACGGTGGCGGCGGATCGTAATGTATTATGGAAAAGTGATCGGGTATTTAGGTTTTTCCCGTCGGGGGTCTTTATAGGCAAAGGGTGATGCGTGGTGAATGACCAGCCCGTTGGGAACCCCAAGAGGAAGGTGTGATGAGTATAGCAGCTAGTTTTCCCTCAGTTAAGAAACCAAGGTTATGTCGATCAGAGAAGAGCGGGCAATACGACTGTAGGTGATGCTTGCTAGTTTGCGACAGCTTCAGACAATTTATATATGGCGCCTCGTCCAAGCTTTGCTTGCTAGCTGCAACGCGGAACTTGCACACAACACAACCAAATACTTTGTTCCCAACTTGCGATGAGGTTGTCAATCTCACCGGTTTGCTTGAAACAAAGGGTATGAGCGTATCGAGTGGAAAGCAGTAGAAGTATGCGAGTAAAGTAAACAGTGCGAGTAAAGTAAACAGGTGACAGCAATATGATGGAAATAGGACCGGGGTCCACAGTTCACTAGTGGTGTCTCTCCATAAGATAAATAACACATGCTGGGTAAACAAATTACAGTTGGGCAATTGATAGAATAAAGATAAACGTGATATGTCGAGAAGATCACTATGCGATTTACTCTGGGCATTACAACAAAATACATAGACCACCATCCAACTGCATCTATGACTAATAATCCACTTGTGGCGAATCAATTCGAGAACTCCACAAGTATTAAGTTGCGAACAACAAATAATTGCATTAAGCAAAGTGTGTAATGTAAACAAAGCATATGCCCTTGAGCATATGAATATTGTTTTCTCCCTAGTAGCAACAACACATCTACAACCTTAGAGGTTTCTATCACTCCCCGAGGTTAAATTGAGGCATGAACCCACTATCGAGCATAAATACCCCCTCTTGGAGTCACTAGCAACTACTCGGCCAAGATAGCTACTAACAACGGAGAGCATGCAAGATCATAAACAACATAGAGATAACAAAAGATATATTTCAGTATAGCAACTCAATCATAACACCAATATTCATCGGATCCCAACAAACCAAATATGTAGAATTACATAACGGTGATCTCAATCATGTAGGGCAGCTCATGAGATCTAAACATGAAGCACATGGTGGAGGAGACAACCATCTAGCTACTGCTATGGACCCATAGTCCAAGGTAGACTACTCACTCATCGCTCCGGAGGCAAGCATGGCGATGAAGAAGACCTCCGGTGGTGATTCCCCTCTCCGGCAGGGTGCCGGGAAGTGCTTCTGGACCCTCCCGATCTTCAGGTCGACGGCGGCGGCGGATCGCGATGTGTTCTGGAAAATTGATCGGGTACTTAGGTTTTTTTCGTCGGGGGATCTTTATAGGCGAAGGGGCATCGTCAGAGGTGGCCTGAGGGGCTCTTACACATAGGGGGCGCGGCCAGGCCCCTGGCCGCGCCGCCCTGGTGTGTGGGGGCCCTTGTGGCCCCCCTCCAACTCCTCTTTGGATCTCTGGAAGCTTCCGGGAAAAATAAGACTTTAGGACTTGTGTCGTCCAATTCTGAGAATATTTCCTGTGTATCACTTCTGAAACAAAAAAATAGCAGAAAACAGGGAACTGGCACTGTGGCGACTTGTTAATAGGTTAGTTCCGGAAAATGCACAAAAGTGCCACGAAGTGTAATGAAACAGTAGGCAAATGGTGTAAAAACAAGCATGGAGCATCAAAAATTATAGATACGTTGGAGACGTATCAAGCATCCCCAAGCTTAACTCCTGCTCGTCCTCGAGTAGGTAAGTGATAACAAAAGAATAATTTTTGAGGTGACATGCACCTACACAATCTTGATCATATATGTAAGCATTTGTGAGCTGGGATCATAAGAACTTAAAACATGGCCATGAAGATATAATCTTGACAATAAGAACTTAGCAACCATGTTGTAAACATGAAAATGAACACAAACAAAAGATCATGAAAATGAAACAATGAAAGTCAAACATGTGTTCAAATCGTAAGGAAAAACATACAAATGGTTTTTAGCTTGTCCTTCAAAGAGAGCAAAACATAAATGCATAGGACACCTTCAAGTTTAAGAGGGCGACTAGATACAAATAATTTGAGAACAAGTGAAACCAACAATATGAGTCAATCAATGAAAACTTTGGGACAATGCACATTATACTAAGAATGACAACTTTGCTCTCTTATGGTGTATAAAGAAAGAAGGTGGTGACTCAACATAAAAGTAAAAGAAAGGCCCTTCGCAGAGGGAAGCAGTGATTGCAAGTTTTATAGACCTTAAAAAATTATGTTACTTACCGGCTTTGAGCTCTCATTGCCCCCTTCATAAGCATCTTGAATGGTTAAAGTTAATGCGAGAACAATTATGATGCATATGCTTGACAAATCATAAGTCGAAAACCTCGTGTCCCGTGAATACGAGTACCCAAACCTCATGCTACTCAACTTAGAGTCCCAAGCAAGGCTCTTGTCATTGTAAGTATATGTGTATCATCGAGAACCGCCAACGGGGTACCTCCGTGCCCGATGACATGGAACAAGCCCACATCAAAATGACATGACAAGCAGACAATGAATACCTCGACATCTCTTTTATTTGCCATTTGTTTAGCTTTTTATTGTGAGATGCGTCGTCGAATGTCCACCATGGGTATGCTGCAAATTTCCACCATGAATTATGCATGGCTTAGATTGGCGGCCCAGGCGTTTCCCTAACACATATACAAACTCCATGATCCCCACAAGATTCCCAATTCATTTCACACCGCGGGCATCCATAAACAAAAGATCACGATATCAACTCAAATAAGGAGTGCAATGTTGAAAGCTTGCCCCATGACAGCATGGATGGGCTAGAATCCAACTTCCAACTTGCAAGCATAACAACTCAACATAAAAGACCACAATGTCAAATTTTTAAGAACAAGGAATAAGTAAAGTGTGCCTTCCGGTTCGTGAGAGCTTTACTGACCAATTATCGCATAACACTTGTAAGAGTTTAATTTGAAGAGAAAATAAAAGCAAGTCAAATTTACTTGGAATAGAAAATTGCTAGTAGGTATGTATGGTGGGCACTTTGGCAAACTTTGGCTTTTAGGAGTTGGATGCATGAGTAGAGCTCATACTCAGTACAAGGCGAGGGCTAGCAAATGACTGGGAGCGACGAACTAAGAGAGCAATAATGGCCATAATCATGCAAAGCGACAAAGCGACATTAGAAGAAGCATAAGATGACATCAAACGTCAAAAACTAAATGATCATAGCGGCTATTGGCGACTTTGTAAGAGTCTAACATGTGTGAGCATGCGCCAAGTCAACCCAAATAAAGCATCAAGGAGAAAACCAAAATAATACTTCCATACAATAAAAACAACGCATGATTTTTTCAAAGGCTCATTAAGCAATCTCAGTTATTTAAGACAAGTCATGCTATAGCAAAACCACTAAGCATACTATCAAAAAGACATCAAGCATGATATGAAAAAGCCTAAGCCGCAGTCTACACAAGCTCCTTCTTGTACCACTATTTTGCACAAAGCTTTTTCTCTTTTCCAACACCATTTGAAATTTTTATAGACACCTCTTTTGATGAAAACCAATAAATATCAGAGGCAAAAATACACCTTGATAAAAAGATATGACAAGGTCTGAACGCATATCAAGGCAAAAACGAAAACCAAAAGCAGTAGCGGAAAAAGAAGAACACTCGGTGAAATTATAAGAATGAAAACGGAGTGTTCTTGGCAAATGAAAACGAGTACAACTTCTCCAAAAGGAATTTGTTGGGGTCCAACCATTTATTACAGCAAACAAACTAAACTAACTAAGAAAACTAAAACAATTGATGCTCCAAGAAAAACACATAGTGCATGAAGCAATAAAAATATAGTGTTTTGAAAGGTGACCTGATTTTTGCCGATGAAGAAGGGGTGCCTCGGGGGCATCCCCAAGCTTTGACGCTTGTACTTCTTGGATATTTCTTGGGGTGATGCATGGGCATCCCCAAGCTTGAGCTTTTGTCCATTCTTCAACTCATCTCATCATTCTCCAATCCCTACACTTGAAAACTTCCTTCATACAAAACTAAACACAAATCTATTAGCAATATTAGTGCAGGCATAACATATAATCAGCCTATTTTTGCTTCAGGTTTCAACCCAAAATCACCACATATAAAGTATGTACTACTGTAGCAACTTCCCCAAAAGTTCCGTGATCAAAAGAACTCAAAAGAAAGCGATAAAGCGGCAAACACAAATATTGGCAGAAATCTGTCAAAACAGAACAGCTGAAAAAGGTCGAATTTTTGAGGGGTTTTATGTTGCGCAAATCAAAAAGTGTTCAACTAACGAAAGTTTGGATATAACCTGGGGCATATGCACAAGAAATCGCAGGTCCAAAAGATATACAGATAATTTATACGAATTTTTACGGTGCAGCACCGAAAACAGTTTCAGGACAGCAACATCCCCAAATCTTTACCTCACTCGAATTAGAGTCTTCTCTTGGCACAACAATAAAATAAAAAGGATAAGGAGCGGTCATTACAGTAGTAATGACTTCCAAGACTCAAATAAAAGAAAAAGTACTAAAAATAAAACATTGGGTTATCTCCCAAGAGTGCTTTTCTTTAACGCCTTTGAGCTAGGCACAGAAAATTGCAAATCAAGTAACATCAAGTGATGAAGCATCAAGCTCATAATTTGCTCTAAGAATAGAGTCAAAAAGAAATTTCTTTCTTTTCCTAGGGAAGTGTTCCATACCTTTCTTGAGTGGGAATTGATATTTTATGGTGCCTTCCCTCATATCAATGATGGCACCTACAGTTCGAAGAAAGGGTCTTTCCAAAATAATAGGACATGAAGCATGGCATTCAACGTCCATAACAAGAAAATCAACGGGAACAAGGTTATTGTTAACCACAATAAGAACATCATTAATCCTTCCCAAAGGTTTCTTCTTAGCAACATCAGCAATAGGAACATCATAATAACATTTTTCAAGAGGTGGTAAATCAAGCATGTCATAATTTTTTCTAGGCATGATAGAAATACTAGCACCTAGATCACATAAAGCATGGCAATCAAAACCATTAACATGCATATCAATGATGGGTTCCCAACCATCTTCTAACTTCTTGGGAACAGAGGCTTTTTGCTGCAACTTTTCATCCCTAATTTTTATGAGAGCATTGGTAATATGCTTAGTAAAAGCAATATTTAAAGAACTAGCATTGGGAGTCAAAGCAAGCTTTTGCAAGAACAAAATAACTTCAGATATATTGCAGCCATCAACATCAAAATCATTAAAAGAAGTAGAGCTATCATCTCCCACACTCCGAAAAATTTCAGCACTCTTTTGAGAAAAAGTTTTGGCAGTTTTAGGCTTTTTAACACAAGGAGTGGGAGTTTTCTCTACACCAATCAAAGTAAGAGGATTGCTAGCATTAGGAACTACATTATTAGAGGTAGTAATAGTACAAACTTTCAAATTCCTAGCAATCTCATCCTCTCTTTCCCATCTAGCATGCAATTCTGCTAACAATCTAAGATTTTAATCAATTCCAACTTGGATAGCATTAGCAGTAGCAAAAACATTGTTCTCTTTCACATCATTAGGCAACACTTTTAATTTCAGAAGTTCAACATCATGAGCAAGGCTATCAACTTTAGAAGCAAGAATATCAATTTTGCCTAACTTTTCCTCAATAGACTTGTTAAAAGCATTTTGCTTACCGATGAAGTCCTTGAGCATTACCTCAAGCTCGGAGGGCGCGGCCCTAGTGTTGTTGGAGGAATTACCATAAGAATTACCATAACCATTACCATTGGTAGAAGGATACGGCCTATAATTGTTACTAGCAAAATTGTTCCTATAAGCATTGTTGTTAAAATTATTGTTTCTAATGAAGTTCACATCAACATGATCTTCTTGAGCAACCAAAGAGGCTAAAGGGACATTATTAGGATCAGTATGAGTCCTATCATTAGCAAGCATAGCCATAATTGTATCAATCTTATCACTCAAGGAAGAGGTTTCCTCAACAGAATTTACCTTCTTACCTTGTGGAGCTCTCTCGGTGTGCTATTCGGAATAATTTACCATCATGTTGTCAAGTAGCTTTGTTGCGGCGCCCAAGGTAAGGGACATAAAAGTGCCTCCAGCAGCTGAATCAAGTAGGTTCCTCAAAGAAAAATTCAGTCCTGCATAAAAAGTTTGGACAATCATCCAAGTAGTCAGTCCATGAGTGGGACAATTCTTTATCATAGATTTCATTCTTTCCCAAGCTTGAGCAACATGTTCATTATCAAATTGAGTAAACTTCATAATATTGCGATGCAGAGATATAATTTTAGCAGGGGGATAGTATCTACCAATAAAAGCATCCTTACACTTGGCCCATGAATCAATACTATTCCTAGTCAAAGACAGCAACCAATCTTTAGCTTTTCCTCTCAAAGAAAAAGGAAACAACTTGAGCTTAATAATATCACTTTCTACATCCTTATATTTCTGCATCTCACATAGCTCAACAAAATTGTTGAGATGAGCTGCAGCATCTTCAGTACTAGCACCAGAAAATTGCTCTTTCATAACAAGGTTCAACAAAGCAGGCTCAATCCAATAAAAGTTTGCAGCAGGAGCAGGTGGTGCAATAGGAGTGCAGATAAAATCACTATTGTTCGTGCTAGTGAAGTCACACAACTTGGTGTTTTTAGGATTAGCCATTTCAGCAAAACGAAAGTAAACAAGTAAAAACAACTACCAAGGATTCTAATTTTTTTGGGTTTTTGATATAAAACAATGCAAGTAAAATAAAGTAAAGCAAAACTTAAAACAAAGTAAAGCATGTGTGTGCGAAAAACTCCCCTTGCAGAGGTCTTCCACTCTTCCCCGGCAACAGCGCCAGAAAACTGTGCTTGATGCGTGGTGAATGACCAGCCCGTTGGGAACCCCAAGAGGAAGGTGTGATGAGTATAGCAGCTAGTTTTCCCTCAGTTAAGAAACCAAGGTTATGTCGATCAGGAGATGAGCGGGCAATACGACTGTAGGTGATTGCTACGTGTGGTAGTGTATAGTTGACGTGGGAGCAGACTGTCCTTGTGCGTGGTGAATAACCAGCCCGTTGGGAACCCCAAGAGGAAGGTATGATGAGTGTAGCAGCAAGTTTTCCCTCAGTTTAAGAAACCAAGGTTTATCGAACAGGAGAAGAGAGACAATGACGACTGAAGGTGTCGCGGAACCTGCACACACACAAACAAATACTTTGTTCCCAACTTGCGATGAGGTTGTCAATCTCACCGGTTTGCTTGAAACAAAGGTTATGAGTGTATCGAGTGGAAAACAATATAGTATGCGAGTAAAGTAAACAGTACGAGTAAAGTAAACAGGTGATAGCAATATGATGGAAATAGGACCGGGATCCACAGTTCACTAGTGGTGTCTCTCCACAGATAAAATAACACATGCTGGGTAAACAAATTACAGTTGGGCAATTGATAGAATAAAGATAAACGTGATATGTCAAGAAGATCACTATGAGATTTACTCTGGGCATTACAACAAAATACATAGACCGCCATCCAACTGCATCTATGACTAATAATCCACCCCCGGGGATATCAATCTGAACACCCCAAAAGTATTAAGTTGCGAACAACAGATAATTGCATTAAGCAAAGTGTGTAATGTAAACAAAGCATACGCCCTTGAGCATATGAATGTTGTTTTCTCCCTAGTAGCAACAGCACATCTACCACCTTAGAGGTTTCTGTCACTCCCCCAGGTGAAATAGAGGCATGAACCCACTATCGAGCATAAATACCCCCTCTTGGAGTCACTAGCAACTACTCGGCCAAGATAGCTACTAACAACGGAGAGCATGCAAGATCATAAACAACATAGAGATAACAAAAGATATAATTCAGTACAGCAACTTAATCATAAACACCAATATTCATCGGATCCCAACAAACCAAACATGTAGAATTACATAACGGTGATCTCAATCATGTAAGGCAGCTCATGAGATCTAAACATGAAGCACATAGTGGAGAAGACAACCATCTAGCTACTGCTATGGACCCATAGTCCAAGGTAGACTACTCACTCATCGCTCCGAAGGCAAGCATGGCGATGAAGAAGACCTCCGGTGGCGATTCCCCTCTCCGGCAGGGTGCCGGGAAGAGCTTCTGGACCCTCCCGATCTTCGGGTCGACGGCGGCGGCGGATCGCGATGTGTTCTGGAAAACTGATCGGGTACTTAGGTTTTTCTCGTCGGGGGGTCTTTATAGGCGAAGGGACGTTGTCAGAGGAGGGGCCAGGCGCCCTCACACGGGGGTGGCGCGGGCCAGGGCCTGGCCGCGCCGCCCCTGTGTGTGGGGCCCTGGTGGCCCCCCTCCTACTTCTCTTCGGATCTCTGGAAGCTTCCGAGTAAAATAAGACTTCAGGAACTTGTTTCGTCCAATTCCGAGAATATTTCCTGTGTATCACTCTGAAACACAAAAACAGCAGAAAACAGGGAACTGACACTGTGGCACTTCGTTAATAGGTTAGTTCCGGAAAATGCATAAAAATGCCACTAAGTGTAACGAAACAATAGGAAAATGGTGTAAAAACAAGCATGGAGCATCAAAAATTATAGATACGTTTGAGACGTATCAAGCATCCCCAAGCTTAACTCCTGCTCGTCCTCGAGTAGGTAAGTGATAACAAAAGAATAATTTTTGAGGTGACATGCGCCTACACAATCTTGATCATATATGTAAGCATTGGTGAGCTGGGATCAATAGAACTTAAAACATGGGCATGAAGATATAATCATGACAATAAGAACTTAGCAACCATGTTGTAAACATGCAAATGAACACAAACAAAAGATCATGATAATGAAACAATGAAAGTCAAACGTGTGTTCAAATCATAGATAAAAACATACAAATGGCTTTCAGCTTGTCCTTCAAAGAGAGCAAAACATAAATGCATAGGACACCTTCAAGTTTAAGAGGGCGACTAGATACAAATAATTTAAGAACAAGTGAAACCAACAATATGAATCAATCAATGAACTTTGGGACAATGCATATCACACTAAGAATGACAACTATGCCCTCTTAATGGTGCATAAAGAAAGAAGGTGGTGACTCAACATAAAAGTAAAAGAAAGACCCTTCGCAGAGGGAAGCAGTGATTGCAAGTTTTATAACCTTCAAAAATTATGGTACTTACCAGCTTTGAGCTCTTATTGCCCCCATCATAAGCATCTTGAATGGTTCAAGTTAATGCGAGATCAATTATGATGCATATGCTTGACAAATCATAAGTTGAAAACCTCGTGCCCCGTGAATACGAGTACCCAAACCTCATGCTACTTTACTTAGAGTCCCAAGCAAGGCTCTTGTCATTGTAAGTATATGCATATCATTGAGAACCGCCAATGGGGTACCTCCGTGCCCGATGACATGGAACAAGCCCACACCAAAATGACAGGACAAGCAGACAATGAACACCTCGACATCTCTTTTATTTGCTATATTGTTTAGCTTTTTATTGTGAGATGCGTCGTCGAATGTTCACCATGGGTATGCTGCAAATTTCCACCATGAATTATGCATGGCTTAGATTGGCGGCCCGGCGTTTCCCTAACATATATACAAACTCCATGATCCCTACAAGATTCCCAATTCATTTCACACCGTGGGCATCCATAAACAAAAGATCACGGTATCAACTCAAATAAGAAGTGCAATGTTGAAAGCTTGCCCCATGACAGCATGGCTGGGCTAGAATCCAACTTACAACTTGCAAGCATAACAACTCAACATAGGAGACCACAATGTCAAATTTTTAAGAACAGGAAAACGTAAAGTGTGCCTTCCGGTTCGTGAGAGCTTTACTGACCGAATTTCGCATAACACTGATAAGAGTTTAATTTGAAGAGAAAATAAAAGCAAGTCAAATTTACTTGGAATAGCAAATTGCTAGTAGGTATGTATGGTGGACACTTTGGAAAACTTTGGCTTTTAGGAGTTGGATGCACGAGTAGAGCTCATACTCAGTACAAGGCGAGGGCTAGCAAAAGACTGGGAGCGACCAACTAAGAGAGCAATAATGGCCATAATCATGCAAAGCGACAAAGCGACATTAAAAGAAGCATAAGATGGCATCAAAAGTCAAAAACTAAATGATCATGAAGGCTATTGGCAACTTTGTAAGAGTCTAACATGTGTGAGCATGCGCCAAGTCAACCCAAATAAAGCATCAAGGAGAAAACCAAAATAATGCTTCCATACAATAAAAACAATGCATGATTTTTTCAAAGGCTCATAGCAATCTCAGTTATTTGAGACAAGTCATGCTACAGCAAAACCACTACTCATACTATCAAAAAGACATCAAGCATGACATGAAAAAGCCTAAGCCGCAGTCTACACAAGCTCCTTCTTGTACCACTATTTTGCACAAAGCTTTTTCTCTTTTCCAACACCATTTGAAATTTTTAAAGACACCTCTTTTGATGAAAACTAATAAAGATCAGAGGCAAAAATACACCTTGATGAAAAGATATGACAAGATCTGAATGCATATCAAGGCGAAAACGAAAACCAAAAGTAGTAGCAGAAAAAGAAGAACACATGATAACCGATAAGAGTGAAAACTGGGTGTTCTTGGCAAATGAAAACGAGTACATCTCCTCCAAAGAAAATTTGTTGGGGTCCAACCATTTATTGCAGCAAACAAACAAACTAAACCAACTAAGAAAACTAAAACAACTGACGCTCCAAGAAAAACACATAGTGCATGAAGCAATAAAAATATAGTGTTTTGAAAGGTGACCTGATTTTTGCCGATGAAGAAGGGGTGCCTCGGGGGCATCCCCAAGCTTTGACGCTTGTACTTCTTGGATATTTCTTGGGGTGATGCATGGGCATCCCCAAGCTTGAGCTTTTGTCCATTCTTCAACTCATCTCATCATTCTCCAATCCCTACACTTGAAAACTTCCTTCATACAAAACTAAACACAATTCTATTAGCAACATTAGTGCAAGCATAATATATAATCAATCCTCTATTTGCTTCAGGTTTCAACTCAAAACCACCACATATATAGCAAATATTACTGTAGCAATCTCCCCAAAAGTTCCATGATCAAAAGAACTCAAAAGAAAGCGATAAAGTGGCAAACACAAATATTGGCAGAAATCTGTCAAAACTGAACAGCTGACAAAGGTCGAATTTTTGAGGGATTTTCTGTTGCTCAAATCAAAAAGTGTTCAACTAAGAAAAGTTTGGATATAACCTGGGGCATATGCACAAGAAATCGCAGGTCCAAAAGATAAACAGAGAATTTTCACGAATTTTTACGGTGCAGCACCGAAAACAGTTTCAGGACAGCAACATCCCCAAATCTTTACCTCACTCAAATTAGAGGCTTCTCTTGGCACAAAAACGAAATAAACAAGATAAGGAGCGGTCATTACAGTAGTAATGACTTCCAAGACTCAAATAAAAGAAAAAGTACTGAAAAGAAAACATTGGGTTATCTCCCAAAAGTGCTTTTCTTTAACGCCTTTGAGCTAGGCGCAGAAAATTGCGAATCAAGTAATATCAAGAGATGAAGTGCTAGGATCAGCACGTGCCTTACGTCTCCCTTTCTTACCTTTGCTCTTGACTCTAGGAAAGACATGGTTATTGCAAGGTGGAGAGGTAAATGTTATATTGCCTTTTCCCACATCGATAACGGCGCCCAGGAGCTTCAGAATGGATCTTCCAAGTGTGATTTGTCCTTTTCCTACACATTCAATAACAAGATAATCAGTAGATATCATTCTTCCTAGGATTTTTGTAAAGACTCCTTCAGCTATTCCAAGGGGAAATATGGTGGCATTGTTAGTAAGAGAAATTCCTTCTCCTCCCTCAGAAAGCTTCCAAAGGCTCAAAGATTCATAAACATCCTTTGGCATGAGACAAAATTCAGACATAATATCACAACGAGCATGAAAAGTTTCACCACTAATGGTGATTTTTATTGTAGGATACCAACTCGAAGGTTCAGTATTTGTTGGCACATAATCAAAATGCTGGCGCAAAGTATTGTAGCAAGAATTCAAACTAGCAGTCTGAGTCTCAAGAGTATTAAGTCTATTAAAAATGCACACAAGAGAGGAATCAAAATAGGTTGGCATGCTATAAATTGTAATCAACTTTTTTATAATATTGAAGGCTTGATCTCCATCACAATGAAGGAAATCTCCTTCTGCAGTAGCATCCAAAGCATATCTATAACGAAGAGAAAGTCCAAAATAAAAGCTACTAAGAAGCAAACTCAAAGTCATTTTAGGTTCAGTTTTTCCATGCCAATCATAAATTCTAGACCAAGCTTCTTTAAAGCTTTCCTCATCTTTCTGCTTAAAAGTAAAGATCATGTCCTCGGGGGACATAGTAATAGCAACTGAACTAGACATAATAAATTAAAAGCAAAGAAATAACAACTACCAAGGATTCTAATTTTTTTGGGTTTTTGATAAAAAACAATGCAGGTAAAATAAAATAAAGTAAAGCAAAACAATAACAAAGTAAAGAATGTGTGTGCGAAGAACTCCCCTCGCAGAAGTCTTCTCTCTTCCCCGGCAACGGCGCCAGAAAAGTGGCTGCTACGTGTGGTAGTGTATAGTTGACGTGGGAGCAGACTGTCCTTGTGCGTGGTGAATAACCAGCCCGTTGGGAACCCCAAGAGGAAGGTATGATGAGTGTAGCAGCAAGTTTTCCCTCAGTTTAAGAAACCAACGTTTATCGAACATGAGAAGAGAGACAATGACGACTGAAGGTGTCGCGGAACCTGCACACACACAAACAAATACTTTGTTCCCAACTTGCGATGAGGTTGTCAATCTCACCGGTTTGCTTGAAACAAAGGTTATGAGTGTATCGAGTGGAAAACAATATAGTATGCGAGTAAAGTAAACAGTACGAGTAAAGTAAACAGGTGATAGCAATATGATGGAAATAGGACCGGGATCCACAGTTCACTAGTGGTGTCTCTCCATAGATAAAATAACACATGCTGGGTAAACAAATTACAGTTGGGCAATTGATAGAATAAAGATAAACGTGATATGTCAAGAAGATCACTATGAGATTTACTCTGGGCATTACAACAAAATACATAGACCGCCATCCAACTGCATCTATGACTAATAATCCACCCCCGGGGATATCAATCCGAACACCCCAAAAGTATTAAGTTGCGAACAACAGATAATTGCATTAAGCAAAGTGTGTAATGTAAACAAAGCATATGCCCTTGAGCATATGAATGTTGTTTTCTCCCTAGTAGCAACAACACATCTACCACCTTAGAGGTTTCTGTCACTCCCCCAGGTGAAATAGAGGCATGAACCCACTATCGAGCATAAATACCCCCTCTTGGAGTCACTAGCAACTACTCGACCAAGATAGCTACTAACAACGGAGAGCATGCAAGATCATAAACAACATAGAGATAACAAAAGATATAATTCAGTACAGCAACTTAATCATAAACACCAATATTCATCGGATCCCAACAAACCAAACATGTAGAATTACATAACGGTGATCTCAATCATGTAAGGCAGCTCATGAGATCTAAACATGAAGCACATAGTGGAGAAGACAACCATCTAGCTACTGCTATGGACCCATAGTCCAAGGTAGACTACTCACTCATCGCTCTGGAGGCAAGCATGGCGATGAAGAAGACCTCCGGTGGCGATTCCCCTCTCCGGCAGGGTGCCGGGAAGAGCTTCTGGACCCTCCTGATCTTCGGGTCGACGGCGGCGGCGGATCGCGATGTGTTCTGGAAAACTGATCGGGTACTTAGGTTTTTCTCGTCGGGGGGTCTTTATAGGCGAAGGGACATTGTCAGAGGAGGGGCCAGGCGCCCTCACACGGGGGTGGCGCGGGCCAGGGCCTGGCCGCACCGCCCCTGTGTGGGGGGCCCTGGTGGCCCCCCTCCTACTTCTCTTCGGATATCTGGAAGCTTCCGGGTAAAATAAGACTTCAGGAACTTGTTTTGTCCAATTCCGAGAATATTTCCTGTGTATCACTCTGAAACACAAAAACAGCAGAAAACAGGGAACTGGCACTGTGGCACTTCGTTAATAGGTTAGTTCCAGAAAATGCATAAAAATGCCACTAAGTGTAACGAAACAATTGGCAAATGGTGTAAAAACAAGCATGGAGCATCAAAAATTATAGATACGTTTGAGACGTATCAGTGATGCTTGCTAGTTTGCGACAGCTTCGGATAATTTATATATGGCGCCTCGTCCAAGCTTTGCTTGCTAGCTGCAACGCGACACCTGCACACAACACAACCAAATACTTTGTTCCCAACTTGCGATGAGGTTGTCAATCTCACCGGTTTGCTTGAAACAAAGGGTATGAGCGTATCGAGTGGAAAGCAGTAGAAGTATGCGAGTAAAGTAAACAGTGCGAGTAAAGTAAACATGTGATAGCAATATGATGGAAATAGGACCGGGGTCCATAGTTCACTAGTGGTGTCTCTCCATAAGATAAATAACACATGCTGGGTAAACAAATTACAGTTGGGCAATCGATAGAATAAAGATAAACGTGGTATGTCGAGAAGATCACTATGCGATTTACTCTGGGCATTACAACAAAATACATAGACCGCCATCCAACTGCATCTATGACTAATAATCCACTTGTGGCGAATCAATCCGAGAACTCCATAAGTATTAAGTTGCGAACAACAGATAATTGCATTAAGCAAAGTGTGTAATGTAAACAAAGCATATGCCCTTGAGCATATGAATGTTGTTTTCTCCCTAGTAGCAACAGCACATCTACAACCTTAGAGGTTTCTGTCACTCCCCCAGGTTAAATAGAGGCATGAACCCACTATTGAGCATAAATACCCCCTCTTGGAGTCACTAGCAACTACTCGGCCAAGATAGCTACTAACAACGGAGAGCATGCAAGATCATAAACAACATAGAGATAACAAAAGATATATTTCAGTATAGCAACTCAATCATAACACCAATATTCATCGGATCCCAACAAACCAAACATGTAGAATTACATAACGGTGATCTCAATCATGTAGGGCAGCTCATGAGATCTAAACATGAAGCACATGGTGGAGGAGACAACCATCTAGCTACTGCTATGGACCCATAGTCCAAGGTAGACTACTCACTCATCGCTCTGGAGGCAAGCATGGCGATGAAGAAGACATATGGTGGCGATTCCCCTCTCTGGCAGGGTGCCGGGAAGAGCTTCTTACCCTCCCGATCTTCGGGTCGACGGAGGCGGCGGATCGCGATGTGTTCTGGAAAATTGATCGGGTACTTAGGTTTTTTCCGTCGGGGGGTCTTTATAGGCGAAGGGGTATCGTCAGAGGTGGCCCGAGGGGCTCTCACACATAGGGGGCGTAGCCAGGCCCCTGGCCGCGCCATCCTAGTGTGTGGGGCCCTCGTGGCCCCCTCCAACTCCTCTTTGGATCTCTGGAAGCTTCCGGGAAAAATAAGACTTCAGGAACTTGTTTCGTCCAATTTCGAGAATATTTCCTGTGTATCACTTCTGAAACACAAAAACAGCAGAAAATAGGAAACTGGCACTGTGGCGACTTGTTAATAGGTTAGTTCCGGAAAATGCACAAAAGTGCCACGAAGTGTAATGAAATAGTAGGCAAATGGTGTAAAAACAAGCATGGAGCATCAAAAATTATAGATACGTTGGAGACGTATCAAAGGGGCAGCGTCAGAAGTGGGCCAGGGTGGCCTCACCACTAGGGGGCGTGGCCCAGGGGCTGGCTGCGCCGCCTTGTGGTGTGGCCGCCCTATGGCCCCTCTCCGTCTCCTCTTCGGTTCTCTGGAAGCTTCGGTAAATTTCTGGATGTTCAGCTTTTGTTTCGTCCAATTCCGAGAATATTTCCTGTGTAAGTTTTCTGAAACACAAAAACAGCAGAAAACAGGGAACTGGTACTGTGGCATCTCACTAATAGGTTAGTTCTAGAAAATGCATAAAAATGCCATGAAGTGTAACGAAACACTAAGCAAATGGTGTAAAACAAGCATGGAGCATCAAAAAATATAGATATGTTAGAGACGTATCACCTACCAAAAAATTGGCAAGCTCCGGAGGTTGACTTCCTATCCACTTTGTCTTCCGCCCAATCCGAGTCCGAGTACCCAACAAGCTCAAAGCTTGATCCCTTCGGGTACCAAAGGCCAAAAGTTGGGGTATCAATCAAATATCGAAAGACTCTTTTGACCGCCATTAAATGGCTTTCCTTAGGGGCAGCTTGATATCGTGCACACATTCCCACACTAAGCATGATATCTGGTCTAGATGCACAAAGGTAGAGCAAAGACCCAATCATAGAGCAGATCCACTTCTTTACCATTAGGATCGAGATCAAGAGTAACCTTTGTAGGCATGGGAGTCTTGGCTCCCTTCACTTCGGTGTCCATCTTGAACTTCTTGAGCATGTCTTGAGTGTACTTGGCTTGATTAATAAAAGTGCCACCCTTCAATTGCTTCACTTCAAAACCAAGAAAGAATTTCAACTCTCCCATCATAGACATCTCAAATTTGTCGGTCATTAGCCTTGCAAATTCATCATTGAAAGATTTGTTAGAAGAACAAAAAATGATGTCATCTACATAAAGTTGGCATATGAAAAGCTCCATGTTAACTTTCTTAGTAAAAAGAGTGGGATCAATGAGGCCTATCTCAAACCCACGGTCTAAAAGAAGCTCTCTAAGATGCTCATACCATGCACGTGGGGCTTGTTTAAGGCCATAGAGTGCCTTATCGAGCTTGTAGACATGGTTAGGAAAGTTAGGATCCTCAAAAGCCGGGGGTTGCTTTACATACACTAACTCATGCAAAGGACCATTTAAGAAAGCACTCTTCACATCCATTTGTTGCAACTTAAAATTATGATGTGAGGCATAAGTAAGAAGGATACAGATGGACTCAAGGCGAGCCATGGGTGCAAAGGTCTCTCCATAGTCAATGCCTTCAATTTGAGAGTACCCTTGAGCAACCAAACGAGCCTTGTTCCTTACAACAATCCCATTTGCATCTTGCTTGTTCTTGAAGATCCACTTGGTTCCAATGACATTGCGGCAATCCTTTGGCTTCTCCACTAATGACCATACTTTGTTGCGCTCGAAGTTCTACCCAATCCGGGTCTTCAAGCACTTCAAACACCTTTTGAGGTTCCACACAAGAGATATAGGCATGGTGGCTACTAAAGTTAGCCAATTGCCTCCTTGTGGACACCCATTTCCTTACACTTCCAATCACACTCTCCAAGATGTGGCTACCTTTCTGGAGAGTTGATGTTATCTTCATAGCACGGCGAGCTTGAGCTTCTTCAAGATATTCTTGAGAAGCCACTTGGTCATCACCACGATTTTGGTCCTCGCCTTGACCTTCATTATGAGCTCGCTCATCAACTTGAGCTTGCTCTCCATCTTGAGCTTGATCTTGATCACCACTTGGTGAAAAATCACCACCATGCTCATGGTCTTGATCTTGATCATTCTCACTTGGTTGAAGGTCTTGAGCTTGTCTTTGGCTAGCATCAAAGGGACCTTGTGGAGCTTGTTGTGTTTGAGAGGGTGAAGGCTCCACTTGAGTAGAGCATAGTCCTTCTCCTTTCACCAAAAGGTGTTCCTCAACGGGTATGAGATGTCCCACACCCATTCTTCTTATGGCAAGAGGAGGTATTTCGTCACCTACATAAAAAACACCACGTTGCTCCACACGGGAGCCGTCATTCTCGTCGAATCTCACGTT
Organism: Dactylis glomerata; assembly: GCA_007115705.1. Lineage (NCBI taxonomy): Eukaryota > Viridiplantae > Streptophyta > Magnoliopsida > Poales > Poaceae > Dactylis > Dactylis glomerata. The sequence goes on from QXEO01000536.1 coordinate 481,723, forward strand.
AGAAACTTCAACAACTCGAGCGGAGAGTTTGTCAAAGATTCTAAAGGCATGAGATTCGGCGGCATAGCCAACAAAGGTACCCTCAAGAGCTTTTGTATCAAATTTGGACAAATGGACACCTTTCTTAAGATAGAAGCACTTAAAACCGAATACCCGGAAGTACTTGATATTAGGCTTCTTTCCAATGAGGATCTCATAAGGAGTCTTGTTCAATCCCTTGCGGAGATATAACCGGTTTGATGCATGACATGCGATATTAATGGCTTCGGCCCAAAAGTTATATGGAGACTTGAATTCCGCTAACATGGTCCTAGCCATATCAATGAGAGTCCGGTTCTTCCGCTCGGCTACACCATTTTGTTGGGGAGTGTAGGGAGATGAGTATTGATGGCGAATCCCCTCATCACTGAGAAAATCATTCAAGGTGTAGTTCTTGAACTCGGTGCCATTGTCACTTCGGATCATCAATATGTCTTGACCATATTGGCGTTGCACTTCATTGGTGAAGTCTTTGACGGTTTGTTGAGTCTCACTCTTGTGTGCTAAGAAGAAGACCCAAGTGTATCTTGAATAGTCATCGACAATCACCAAGCAATACTTCTTTCCTCCAAGACTTGCATAAGTGGGAGGGCCAAAGAGATCAATGTGAAGGAGCTCTAGGACCCTCTTAGATGAAATGATGGTCTTGCTAGGATGAGGAAGTTCATGCATCTTTCCTTCAATGCAAGCTCTACACACACGATCTTTTGAAAAGGTTAGATCGGTTAGTCCTAGGATGTGGTTGCCTTTGTGGAGACTTTGCAAAGTTCTCATATTGACGTGGCCTAGCCGGCGATGCTAAAGCCAACCCACGTCAACTTTAGCCATGAGGCACATCGCGGCTTTAGTGGTCTCCTTCGATAAGTCGATCACATATAAGCCATTTTTGACATGCCCAACATGAGCTACATTAAGAGACTTGCTCCACAAAAGAACCACAATGTCAACATCAAAGAAGGTTGCAAAGCCCATATTAGCAAGTTGAGCAACAGAAAGAAGATTATATGAAAGGGACTCAACAAGCATGGCATCTTCCACGGTAATATTGTGAGAGACAACAACCTTGCCAAGACCCAATACCTTTGACCTTGAAGAATCCTCATAGGTGACGTAGCCCGCATGGGATGAACCGGTGTGGAGCTCCTTCACCATTTCTTTGCTCCCGGTCATATGATTGGTAGCACCACTATCAATTATCCATTGACCACCACCGGAAGCAAAGCCCTTTGTAGCGTGAGCCATGAGACAAGTCGCATTGTGGTTGGTGCGCTTTGATTCATTTGCGGAAGCGAATAGGGATGGTGAAGGGGTAGGTTGGGCAATGGCGATGGCGGCCCTTCCTACTTCCTCATTATCACTTGCATCATCCCCGGAGAGGTACTCTTCTTGAGTTGTCAAAGCGTGAATTGGGAGTTCTCTCTTCTTGTCGGAGTTCCTTGGATATGACTTGGACTTCATTTCCTTGCGGACAAGTCTTCCATTGTGATCTTCAACTCTTTCATAAGGACACTCCGCAATGAAATGGTTATGGTTACCACAATTGTAGCAAGTTCTCACTCTACTTGTAGCCTTAGGCTTGGAGGGGCTAGATGACTTCCACTTCTTCATGAATGCCCTTTGAGCAAGAGCCATGTGCTCGGCATGAGCATACTTCATGTCCTCGGGACTTCCACTCAATATCTCTTCCTCTTCCACCAAACTTGATTCTTCATGATATGTGACTTTGGCCTTCAAGGCAAGGTTATGAGCACGAACACCACAAGCTCGTGCAAGAGCATCATCCGCATTCTTCTCGGAGATCTTTCTTGCCATCATCTCTTGCAAGATATAATGTGCGGACATCTTCCGGAAGTTGGCATTTCTCTTGATAGAGTTCACGGTCTTCTTGTGGAAGGGCAAGAGAGCTTGAATGAACTTCCTCTTCACCCACTTCCAATCACATTGGGAGGAACCAAGATCCGTTAGCTTCACTTGAAGTGCCGAGAGACGCCTATGGAGTTCTTCGGGAGTTTCACATGGCAAAGTTGTCTGCTTCATTGGAGGCTTCATCAAACTTGGATTCTTGAATGCTCTCATTCCCAATGAAGAGGTTGGTGAGAGCATCCCAAGCTTCCTTGGCGGAGGTGATGTTGCAGACGAACGTCTTGTCCTTCTCGGTAAGAAACATGTGAATGAGATGCAAGGAGGAGGCATTGAGTTGCTTGTCGATTTGCTCCCAATGTAGCAAGTTGGTCAAGTCCTTGGAAGTTGGATGAAAACCCTGCTCAATGATTCTCCAAAGCTCAATAGACATAAAGTTTATGTGAGAGCGCATGTTATCTTGCCAATTGGCAAAGCTAGAAGCATCAAGTGGTGGCGATGGGCCGCATGAAGCAAGGTGTGGCATTTGAAGGTGTCTCCCAGAGACATAGCTTGTAGGATGTGGAATTTCCAGGCTATGTCCCCTAGAGGTGTCATCTACCTTGGGGGGTTCCTTGCCGCCCTCATCCCCATCCTCATCCGGATCATCCTTGTTTAAGGTGGGCTTACCCGAGGATTCAACCGGGGTCGGTGGAGTGGTACTAGACGTTCCACTAATGAGGGCATCAAGTTGAGATTTTTGACTTTCCATGGCACCCATCATGGCATCCATTCGCGCCATGAGGTGATTAAGATCCACCTTAGTGGCGGGCTCCTCGTCGCCCATAATCTCTTAGGCGGTAAAGCCCAATCAAAGAGCCCTTGCTCTAATACCAATTGAAAGGATCAATATAGGCGACTAGAGGGGGGTGAATAGGCGCTAAGTCAATTTTTAATCTTTTTCGATTTTAGGGCTTGACACAAAGTAAATTCACTAGATGTGCTACTAGGTGAATTTCCTACAAGTGGCAAGCATGAAAGTGAACAAGTAACTAGCAAGATACAAGTAAGGGAAAGAGATAACCGACAAGTGGAGACCGGAGACACAAGGATGTATTCCCGTAGTTCCTTCCTTTTGAGGGGAAGTACGTCTACGTTGGAGAGGTGTGGTGACACGGAGTCTACCAATGCCACAAAGGCTCACCTTGTTCTCCGGTGAGCAAGCCACGGAGGCTAGCTCGGTTCCACTAAGCGGTGGTAATGGGGGAACCACGAATCTCTTACACGGAGCTTGGGGCACGCATCCACAACTCAATTGGAGGCTCCCAAGAAAGCCACGGAGGCTAGAAACACCACAGAGATGAGTCAATCAAGCACTTACAATACCTAGGGTTCCAAGAATCCCTAGGCTCAAATCCTCCAAGCAAATGGAAGGGGAAATGAAATTCCTTCGGTGAAGATGATGGGCTAGGTCTCCTCCTTCGAATCCTCAAAGGGATTCAAGTTCTATTGGCTAGAGGTGGAGATCTAGGGCTTTGAAGCTTGGCATCAATGGAGGTGAGAGAGTATGAGCTGCAGCCTTGACTTGAGGTTGAAGAAGCCTTTATATAGTCCTTGGGGAAGGACTAGCCGTTGCTGCACTTTTAGGCCAGAGTCTCCGGGGTCCAGAGACCGGAGTCTCCGGGCTAAGTGACCCGGGGGCGGAGTCTCCGGCCAGGGAGGCCGGAGTCTCCGGCCAGGGAGACCTTCCGGCCAAAGATTCCGGGGTAAGTCTCCGCCCCCATTACTGGGAAGAGCGACACCCCTCGAAAAACTGGCCCGGAGGCTTGGGCCGGAGTCTCCGGTCCCAGACCCAAAGTCTCCGGTGTGTGAACACCGGAGTCTCCGGGCCGGAGACCCGGAGTCTCCGGCGCAGACAGGCCAGCAACCAGAAGCTTCAGATTTTCACCTAAAAGAAAGATTAGACTGAGACAAAATGGTTAGATACCTAAGTATTGACAACAAACCCCCAAAAATAGATTTTGCAAGAAAATGCTCTTTCAAAAATGTATCAACATCTAAAACATCAATGTAATTTTTGTTATATTAATCATACACTATTTTTTAGTATATAAATTTATCTTTGTGGATATTGACACAATTTTCTAACACTTTTGTCAAATTTAGAGAAGTTTGACTTATGATAAACCTAGAATTTTGTTTATTTTGTAAGATAGGAGTGACTTATTACATACAAGATTCGATAACTAGGGCACGTGTCATATAATACACTGCACTCAATAGAAAAAGTTGGGCCTATCTCCTTGGATGGAAAGGAACAACAGTCTTGAAGTGTATCAGAATGAACTTTTTTACATTTTGTATATGTGTTACCAAATACTAGGATCAATGGACCGGTTCCGTCGAGCAGTGCCGGTCCTCGACCCAAATAAATGGATTTACACTTATTTCTTTAAGTTATGTATTAATTAAATAAAATATGTAGTGTGATGATGCATTTATCACGCTGGCTAGTACCTTGTTTTCTTATGAAAGGATAGTTAAAAGTTGTAAATGGAGGGCAAAGATTAGATATGGAGAATTAATGTTGGGCCAAAGCAATCTTATCCATATATGTGGAGGTAATTTCTAATTGTAGCCGATCCTCCACTATAAATCCACCCCTCCTCCCTTGGATTTTAGCTAAAAACAAAAGGAAGTTTCCTTTGAATGAGGTCAGCAATGGCTCACAATAAAGTTACCATCACTAGATCTCCAATGTCAAGACTCGTCACGACACCTTAAAGATGTGTTGCCAAGGCTTGATAAAAAGGCAGGCAAGGTGGCCATGTGTGCGACGCCAAGGCCTACATCATCATCTACCCCAAGGTCGAGTCGGTGCCACAGGTGTTACCATCCCACAACAAGGCAATGACCATCCTAAAATAGTCCAGGATCATGAAATATATATCATGACTTATTCAACAAGAAGATGGACCAGGGGTCCTTTCTCGAGAAGCATAAGGATAAGCTCTAAGTGCTAGCATGCAAGTTGGGCGTGACTGCGAAGAGCGCAAGTATCATGTCACGCATGCACAATGATATGCTGGTGGGCCACATGGGGCTCTCGATGGAGGAGATTACCATTATCGACAACAAGGTGGATGTGCTCTTGAAGATGACACCGCATAGTAAGCTCGTCCTTGGAGAGTCTCCACGTGCCCCACCAGAATAGCTTTGTGCATGAGTGACTTGATCTTGTGCTATTTGTTGTCGTGCTCGGACTTGCGCATCCTCTCCTGGATCTTGCCCTTGCGCTTCTCGATGAAGCACACTTGGCCCATGTTCTTATTTAACAGGTACGGTTGTGACCTTTTATGCTCCTGAACCAGTTTAGGATGTACACCACCATGTAACGGGACAAGAACAGATGCGGCACCGACTACCCATCGGGATAGAGAGTTATGTAGGCATTGGCGTCACACATGATGGTGACCTTGCCCGCCTTCTTCATCATGCCCTGGGTACACTTCTTTATGGTGTGAAGACGATTCTTGTCAGTGGGGATGTACTGGAGGGTCACCAATTTCCAGCCTTTGCTGGCCTTGGGCAAAGGAAAATAATTGGTTTTGGTGAGATGAAATCCCAGAGAGGAGAGGTGATTATATAGTGCGCGATTGGCCACTCTGAAAAATTATCATTATAGATATATGTACATGGGATTGCTTAGCCCCGACTATAATTCTGCATATCTATTCTCTGAAATCCACATCTACACATTTAACTTTTCATTCATAAGGTAAGGAGGTGCTAGGCAGCGCGATAAATGCATCATTACACCACATATTTTGATTAATTAGTACAAAAATTAAAGAAACAAATGTATCTCCTTGTATCTAGGTCCAGGACCACCATAGATCCATGGATCAGGTGTATCGATACTAGTATTCAATAACATGTATCTAAAATTTTAGAAGTTTGGTCTCATACGCTCAAAGGTTGTCATTGCTTTCCATGCAAATAGATAGATCGACCAAACTTTCTCCAGTGCGTGTATTACATGGCAAACAACCTAGTTAACCAACCTAATATGTACTCACTAGGTGCATGATTGTTGATACGCCAGAATCAAACTACGAGTTACTATTTATGTATCACACATTATGGTCACCTCCCCCACCCTCACCCCTACTACACTTCTTTATGGTGTCGAGACGATTCTTGTCGTTCGGGGTGTACTAGAGGGTCACCTTCTTTCCAGCTTTTGCTAGCCTTGGGAAAATGAAAATTGTTGGTTTTCGTGAGATGAAATCCAAGAGGTGGATTTATAGTGGAGGATTGGCAACTATTAGAAATTATCGTTATAGATATGCATGGGATTGCTTAGCCCGACTATAATTGTGCACATCTAATCTCTGGCATTCACCTCTACATCTTTTAACTTTCCATTCATAATAGAACGAGGTGCTAGGCACCCCGATGAATGCATCATCATACCACATATTTTGATTAATTAGTACATACATTAAAGAAATAAATGTATCTCCATGTATTTGGGTCCAGGACCACCATAGCTCGATGGATCTGGTTGGTCGATACTAGTATTCCGTTACACGTATACAAAATTTTAAAAGTTCAGTCTTATACATTCAAAGGTTGTCGTTTCTTTCCATCCAAAGAGATAGATCGACAAAACATTCTCCATTACGTGTATTACATTACATATATTTACAAGGGAAATAGTCTAGTTAACCAATCTAATATGAAATGCGGATGCATGATTGTTGCCAAGTTTGTTGCTACGGCAGGATCAATCTGCGTGCTGAGTTACTTTTTATGTATCACACATATGATATGAATTGTAATTGAACAAGTATATGCGCGCGGTTGCGGGTGAGTTCCATGGGCCTCTGAAGTTCATTTGAAAAGAGCGGGCATCGTTTTTCTGTATTTACCTAGCCCGAAGACCTACAATGCAGACAATCAAACAGCGGGCATCATGTTTCTCTTCATACAAACCAAGACTATACGGGTAACCTAGGAAGAGTATGACTTCAAGCCTTAAATGTGACCGAGCATATATTGAGCGTGTGTGACACTATCTAGCTGGCCTGCCCACATCGAGTTGGTTGGCACTCTCTCGACAACTTATGCTCCTCTGCTGCTGCTGCTGCTGTCTTTAATGTTTTGCACTGTAGTGAAAATGGTACCACGACCGATCAGAACAACCACATGCAACTGTCCGACGTCACGACTTTGGTGATAAGTCGTCGTCTCACGGTTGAGAGTATTAGAGCATCTCTAATGGAAAACTGCCCCGTCCTTATAAGTTCGATCGGTTTGCAGTTTTGGCCTATTTTTCAATCTGAATAGAATTCTAAAACCGGCTCGCCCTAAAATATATCATCTACCCTAAATCGGCCAACCCCGCCGCTATATCAAGAGGCCAGAGGTTGATTCAGGTTATTAATCCGAGCCCCTCCGCTGCAATCCAACTATTCCGGCTAAAATCTCCCACATATCTGATGAGAAATCCCCGTCAATCCCCATGGCCTGTGGATCCGTGACAAGCCGTGGGGTTCCTCGGAATCTTCATTTCTAGGTTTTCTCATCACAAGTTGAATATACTTGATATTATTTTATACACTTTTGTGTTTTATAGTGAAAATTAAAATTACTCCCCAGGGCCACTAACTGTCCAGCAGCTAAGCTATTTGCCTATTAGTTATTTACATAGGCCCAACGTACTTGGAGACTTTTGGCTAGCTATTATAGATGTTTTGGGGAAAAAACTATTTATTGCTCTAATAGCTGCGTTTTATCTTACCTACTCTATCTCTGTCTGCATTTATGTGGCAAATTTTCCATACATATCCCACCTTTCACTTTTGATCTGAAGATCTATATACATACGCAAAAAGTAGTGTAAGAGAGCTCCAGGATGGAGATGAATACTATCTTGTTTTTATAGTGCTGTTAGTGATAATAGTGAAGTACAAACATATGGTCCACATATATATTATATATATATATATATATATATATATATTTGAAGCATGGTGCCCGGGCACCAAGGTGCCCCATATCAGCTTCCTATATATATATATATATATATATATATATATGACTCATGTTTTATACTCCCAGGTGTACATACTCCCACCCCTTATTGGGTTGAATATACCCTATAACTAACAAGATCTAGCCACCGTCATAAGAATTAATTAATTATTTAACAAATACTTTGCATGCATGCACCTAGTCAACTCCAAAAAAAAGGGATCAGATCAACCATGGTAGTTTCGGTTTTGAAAAGGAAACACGCATGCATAACTAGAGTATATATTCGTTAATAATAAAGTACGTACTCTGCTAAAATTTGGGTATATCTTAAAAAGGAGTATGTTTTCTCATGTCATTTGAAGGAGTATACATATACATACTCCAACGGAAATGGAGTATATATTTTGCCATCTCAAATATTTTGCCAACTCAAATATTTTGCCATCTCAAATCAGTAAATACTTTGTTGGATGATAGCAAGCAGTATATACTTCATTGGATTAAAATGCAGTATATACTTCATTGGACTGAAAAGCAATATATACTTCATCGGATTAAAATGCAGTATATACTTCATTGTATTGAAAAGCAGTATATACTCCATCGGATTAAAATGCAGTATATACTTCATCTACTATATACTAAAAGCATAAAACGGGAGTTTAAAATAGAGATACCACATTAATCCACATAGCCTAAAAAATATGATCCGTTGATCTTAATTTTAATGGTTAAGATTAAAACATAAAAGGTGTTACGTAAAACATTATCGTGTACACATAAAAATAGCTGGCACGTTGAATATCTCTTCAAAATAAAAACTGGCAAGTTAGAAGGCCCACCAACGGTGATTACATGACCTGTACTATTCTCGACCCTCACCAAAACGCGACCCTGCCCTAACCCTGCCCTTAGTCTTTTTTGGCGGCGCGCCTCCCTGATTATTCTGTAAATAGCTGCATGATCATCGGAAAAGTAACCCGGGACATCAAAGAATCTACGGACCATGAACTGTGAGACAAAATAAAATGATCTCTAGCCATCCGCAATACAAAGAACAGCCCAAGAACTGTTGGTCCTCATGTACGCATGCACACACGCTCTTCCATCAGAAAATTCAATTGCTAAAACTAAAATCCAAATTGTTGGTACAATCTTCTCCCATTTAGATCCTTCACGGTCGCCTGAAATAAACTCTAGCGTACTGACATAAGGTTGATTTAAGCCCGGGCAAGGCGCTGTCATCTTGCTAGATGGAACTGGTACAGACGTGTGGTAATTATATCTTTCATGTTTGCATTGATTTGTAGCAGTAGCTGAAAGGAACACATGCAAAGTAGGAGTGGTGATGAGAAAATTATTGGTCGCGGACTCACAACTAGCAGTTCACTACAGAAAAAATGTTATACGCCGACGGCCAGAACCTAAGCCGCCGTTGGCTTAGGCTCTAGCGCCGGACATGGCCGTAATCCAATGGTCGGTTTAGGTACATCGTCGGTGTAGATTTTTTTGGGGATCTAACCCGACGGCAAAGCTGCCGGCTTAGGTATTTACTTTTTTTTGGTATTTTATTTTTTTAGGGGACCTAACCCGATGGCAAAGCCGTCAGCTTAGGTATTTTCTTTTTTTAATCGTCTTTTCAGTTTTGTGAAAAATAAAAAAATGGTAAAAATTTTAAAAATAAAATCCTTTGAGATGTAGTTATGTGTATGAAGATGGCTCCATGTATCAACATATATGGTTTCCTAGGTGCATAAAAAAGGGATGATATATGGGTACTATTGACGAAGTTCAACACAGTACAATAGAGAAAAGTAAATGCATGCACAAATCTATTCTAAGACTTGCATAGTTCTAGATTGATGAGAGATGTCAATAAGTGGTTGATTAGGGAAAAATAAAATGTTATAAGGACTGAGTATATGGCACGTTATGATATACGCAAGAAAAAATTGGAGATATGCTAGCATGCTACATGTGTAAGAAAACTTCTAGCGTAGATAAATAAAAATGATGTTGTTGGTGCTAACGTAAGATGAACATGAAAAAATCTTGAAAACATATATGTCTCTTTATCCAAAATGTTTTGCTCAATATGTGCATATTGGTCACACCTAATAAATATTTCTTTATCAAATGTAGTATTAATAATATTATAGATGAATACAAATCATAAAAAGTTTGCATGTTGGTTAGGAGAAAATAAAAAGCTAAATTACATCTCCATATATGGAATCAAATCCTCACAGGTGGAATTTTTTCCTATATATATTGTAGGATCTTCATCTACAATTTTGTTTCTGAAAAATTACAAGGTGAGAAACTAATAAAAAAATTCATGGTGAAAATTTAATAACTTTTTCTATTTTGTATATGTGAACCTGAAAACATACTAATTACCAAAGATAAAATAAGCAAAAACCAAACATAAAATTATAATGCCTACAGACTCTAGCCATGGAAATGTAGGTTACCCAATTACGCTGTAATTAGTATTTAGACTATATCATATATATGTGCATAACTATATTTGTACATACACTACAACAAGCTACATACATAATGTCAACCCGATATCTAAACTACATATGAAACTTTGATCTTGTGTTAGTTTACAATGTCAATTATGTGTACTTTTTAAAATATGATTCCCGCATGTGTGATAATTTATTTAGCATTATATCATTAATGCCTTTGAAAAATATTACATTCAAGAAAGTATAAATTTATGTCTTAGTTATTTTCACCATATTGAAGAGGATGCCCTTGCATTTTCGAGGGCCACCTTGCTAGTTGTATTGAAAAGCAGTATATACTTCATCTGATTACAAATGCAGTATATACTTCATTGGATGAAGCAGGCATGCAATGAAACATTTCAACAGTACCTCCTTTTAGTACTATCTTTTCCTAAGGGGTGAATATACTGCGTTTTTACACATCTGATCAAACGTATACTGCACAAAACGAAGAAGAGTATACAACTCTACTTTCTAGACAAGGGCTATATACATTGATTTTTTCTTGGACCGTATACTTGAATTTCAGATGAAGTAGCACATAGGAGACAGATCCATAGGACAGAAGTATGTATATGCTCTCCAATCTCCATAAAGAAGTATATTTATAGATTCTGGCATGCATGATTTTTCAGCTAGGTAGCAATTAGCAAATCGATCGGGGCAGAACTATCAACTCGTTGGATTTGAAGCTAGCTCTGCATCGTGATCACGTCGCATCTTGCTTTGTCGTCGAGCCACGGCCGGCCGCGTCGCCTTCATCGTCGAGCAGCCGACAGTCACATGCATCTCAATTCCGTCGGCGTGCCACCTGGCCGTCGTATGCATCTCATGGTCGTCGTCATGCCGCTGCTGACCACCGTTTTGATCTGTCAATTTGGTCTCTGTCAACGAGCTGGCCAGCCGCCTATACAAAGAGAAACAACAAGAGATGAATGCAGAATTAAATAAGAACACTTCGTTAACCCAGGTTGTTAAATCCACGCAAGAAACTTTCACCAGCGCCATCTTCCGCATCCCTGCACGGCCGCATGCACCTCTTCTCAGTCGCCGAGCGGCCACCGGAGCATCCATCTCAGCATCTCTCATCTCGGCGCCGAGCAGCCTCGTTTTGGACGAGTCGCCGCTGGAAATTATACCCATCTGCATGGATTGATACCATGTGAGCTTCAGATATACCCGCCTCCTAGCAGAGAAAGAAAACTAGATTCATGCGTGAGTAAGACGTACATATACCTGTGGTGAGGTATAACTGAAGCAATTGGGAGTAGCCTGAGGTGATCGTCGTCCTGGTCTTGTCGCCTTCGTCGAGCCGCCGCCGTTCGCTTCTCCTCGCCATCGTCGAGAAGCCAACAACCGCTCTCGTCTCTGCCCGTCATCGTCGGCCATCTCAACAAGCAGGCAGCGCTGGACTGATATAAATACCGTGCCAATCCGATCCTGATATCACGGAACAAGCTTTTCAAACTAATCTGGATCCATGCAAACAGAAAAGATGGGATGTTAATTATTTAATTCAATTAAACAAAAAATCCATACGGGTCGCCCGTTAGCATAGCCGCATGATATCCCTACGCACTGGGAGAGAGGGAGTACGTACTCCTAGGGATACCATCTAGTATATACGCAAATAAAATGAGGTATATAGACTCAAATAAAAGCAGTATATACGCAAATAAAATGAGGTATATAGACTCAAATAATTTTTTTCATAAAACTCACTTTGAGGTATCTAGTATTAACTAATGAAGTATATTAAAAATTATAAATAGGTATAATTGAGTCATCTATGTGGTATATTGAACGTGAGAGTACATACACTACACCACAGCACAACATTCTCAACAGACAAGTTGGTCGGAAAAGCAGCTTTCCCCAACAGAAAGTCGGTCGGGAATACGTTTTCCCGACCAACCTTGTTGGTCACCGTAAGTCCAGTCGGCAAAGACCTTTCCCGACCAACTTTTCTTTGCCAACCGATAGTCTATCAGCATAGCTTAAGTTTTCCCGACCAACATACGTTTCCCGACCGACATTTCCTTTCCCGACCAACATATGTTTCCCAACCAACAGTCTGATGGTGTTTGTTTTGCCGACCAACAATTTGACATTGTTAATTTTCCCAACTAACTTTTCTTCAGCCTAGAAAAATCATTTTTCCCAGCATACAATCTAATAGTGCTAATGACCAATAAACACTTCATTACCACACCACAAGCAAATTCTGATACTTTTAAAATGGCCTTGCAAAGAAATATCAATCAGTTTACATATCTCACAAATGCAACATGCTTGTCCTTCAGTAATTAATCCTTACATACAGATATTTCATCTGTTCTCAAAATAGTTGCCAACCAATTATTTTCCAAAACTACAGGTAACTTAGTAGACAAAACCTTTTGGTTCCTATCCTAGACACAATACATCAGTTTTATAAAATGGTATCGAAAAGATGCATGCCCAGTGAGACCAATTTGCTTCATTACACAGCACAACGAGTTGACACAGTTCATCTCCTCTTGCATGTCCTCCCTACAAATGTAAACAAGTCACAATACTGAGATCAACATGCTAGAGTAATCTATATTCAAGGCTGTCTATACATGCAAACATAAAAATCACAACACCAATTTCAGCCATGTACATAAATACTAAAAGTTGCACAACAATGGAAGTCAAAAAATGATGAAAAAACGTGATCACAGAGTATGCAAGACTGTCCCAATGTTCCAGTTCCAAGGACAGTGCTCATGCAACACAAGGCACAAAATGACATCTAGGTTCGCAAAGAAACCTATATTTGGATAGCTAATTAGATGTCTATAGCACTGAGAATAATTCTGCTCTGTAGCGGTTGTCCTCTATAATGGCCATGAGTGAATGACCCATCCATGTCTAAGGAAAAATGATTAGACCACAACAAACATATTATTCTAGTACCAGCAGGCTGCACTCTCATAAAAAACCATACATTTCAAGTTTCTAGGAGAGTTGCAAGATGAAGTAATAGTATACCTAATATATCCGTCAAGATTTAAAGATAGGGAATGAAGACATTTTATTTTGTATGATAGTCGGGGAAATTTTCCAAATCCTTAACCTGAAGAAAGATGTGTAAGACAATAAGCAAAAATAAGATTATTATTTTACAACAAATCAATCAGTGAAGTCTAGAAAATGTACAGGTAAATACATGAACTAACGGGCTTCTTTGCATGTCTAAGATAGCAGCTCTAACAAGTTATGCATCAATTGTTTTCTTTTACTTAAGCTAGATGAATTTTGATGATCAAAGTTATGCACATTACAAAGCTAGAACCTGGAAGATACATTAATAAGCATATGGATTCCAGTTTAAAAAAGAAAAAATAGATAGAGAAAGCTACAGCGTGCCTCGCTAGGGCTCTGTCTAGGACAAGAGAAAAAAGGGCTCCATCGAAGACTTATCACCAGGAACCTAGAGGCACTACGTCCATGTAAATAATGGCTGCTAATCAATAATCAATAATGGTCTCTGTACCAAAATAAGTAAATCTAATTTTTCCAAATACATATCTACACACTAAAATATGTCTACCTATATTTGTATATAGACGAAATTGTGTTTCTTATTTCGGGACAAATAGAATAGTGGAGGAAAAGTATGAACTAATAACTATTGCTTCATACCATGGGACAATCTTGGTTAGCAATTAGGGTCCCTAGCAATTAATATTTCCCTGAAAAATGGCTACTCCTACTCCTATGCCCGGGTTTATACATCAGCACGAAATTATGACAGATAGATCCAAATACGAGTATATGCGCAATTAAGAGTATCACACGAATAAGTAGAATGGACTGGGTGCACCAGTAAAAAAATGAAATTAACAAGCTAAATAAAGTGTCATTAATTATTTCAAACGTCTATAACAATATGGACTTCGGAAAAAGGAGCGAACTGTGGTGAGGTCACGAGAGTGAGTAACTGTGTGATTTCTAAGGTGGACATGTGGGGAACACCTCGAGACATTATGTTGCATAAATAAATAATAAGTATTGCAATAGCAGCAACGGTAAGACAGGTGGAGAAACATGAACACGATATAGAATCAAGCCATACTTAGATTCAATTGTTGGTGCAAAGGTTACTAAAATATATTTATGGAAATATATCGATGATTATAAAGAGAAGTTTCCCTATATACAAAATATAATTTTTTGTTTAGTTATTTAAGAAAACATTTTTTTGGTTACATCGGTATGGTGTAAACATCATATGATCATTGTTCGAGGTAAGACAATCTAAGTATTAAACTTGCATACAGATTTAACATCAGATAATAATAACTACCAGATAATATACAATCTCATTTTAACTGTATATAGCAATTTAATATCATGCATAAGCGACATGTGTTGTTATTAATTTAGTGGTTTTAGAAATAGCCTAATAATCATTTACTTAGAAATAAAAGCGATCAAATATTTTTTTGCTACAGAGCTGATACTTATTTAGCTGAATGGAGATTAAACATGCATTGTTGTTTATCATAGAGCATCAATTTACAAGAATCTATAAATGTAATTCTCAGTCAATTTGGACACACTAAATAATATGCTCCTTTCTGAAAGGACATTTAAATTTGAATGGATCCAGTCTATTGGAAAGGATAATTCGGTAACTGCACAATCAGATCCTGTAATCACCACTCAAATATGCTATTGCCTAATGGAACATTAGTCAGACCGGCCATTGTTTCTAAAACGCCAATACCTAAACTAGCTGTTACGGTCTTTAGTATATATACAAGTTTATGATAAAAAGGGAACAAAACTGCAGGCAGAAAATGAGAACTCACTAGACAAAATCCTGATTAAAAGTAGCACGGTCTTCAGCGCATCATCTCATCCACGCCCCTATGCCTCTCACCGCTGCTACCGCCGGCATCTTCCATGTTTACCGCGGGCCATGCCTGAAAAGAAGGATCAAACCAACTTACATTTACCAAACAAAGAGCCAAAGTGTGCTTGGTCGCGGTGGCACAGAAGAAACTTGAATTTTGGTATGATTAAATCAATAGCTAGAAGAGCAAATTATAAGACATAAATTATATAATTAGTTAGGTGACAACTACAATCAGCCAATACGACCATATTAATGCAGAGTTGGAAAATGTCACCAATTTATAACAGAGAACCTTGAAATGAACAAATTCCCGATAGGTATTGCGTCCATCATTATTTTGTCTCCCTGTAGAAAAATGTATTGTACATCAACTGATCGCTGATTAAATTTTCGAAAAAGGGTAATTCCTCTACCGATGTATTCCCTTGCCCCCATCCTGGTATGGCCCACTATCATTTGACCGTCAGATGCTAAAAGAAGAAAGGCCCCGACCCAATTTGCTAAAGGAACGATTGAAAAGGCCCAAGTAATTTTTCACCTTTCTTCTTCAGCGAGATACAGAAGAACTTGCTGTGCACATGGTAATGGCGCCCTCCGGCGAGTTTTCTAGCTGCACATACATACCCTGGCTGGGGGGCCCTAGGTTTCGGGGGCCCGGGGCGGCCGCCCCTCCTCAGGGCCGGCCGTGTGGGGGCTTCACTTTCGCGCCGGTGGTCGGCCTGCTTGTTGGAGGAGCCGACGCTCCACTTGCCGGCGAGGCTCTCACAGAGCCATGGCGTCGGGATCCGGCGCCCTGCTCCCGGATCTGGTCGTCGGTGAGGGGCGGCGGCAGAGATGAGTGTGAGCACAGGACGGCCAGGAGGTGAGGGGCGGTGGTGGAGAGGGATATCTACGAGCGCACCGTCGCCGGATGCTATGTGCGGCCGACGGCCGGGAAGAATGCGCCTGAGCGCAGGAAGAGCGGGGCTGTGTTTTCTTTTTCATTTTTAATGAGAGTGAGGGGAGGGGATAAGGAGTGCGCGGCTGCGGACGAAAAAATTAGATGGACCGCGGGCTAGGATAAAATTTTGGCGCATAGATTTTCAATAGCGCGCGCACGCGAACCTGTCCAAGCTAGCCACCCCCAATCGGTCGGCATTGTTTGCCGACCAACAGTTTGACAGCCATAGTGCCATTTCCGACCGATAGTTGGACATAAAAGTTTATGATATTCCTGACCAAAATTCAGTCGTTGCATATAGGTATTACCGACCAACAGTTCGCTAGTATTTTTCCCGACCAACAGTTCGACACGTATAGTGACTTTTCCCAACTGATGTTGGTTGGGAATATAGTGCTGTGGTGTAGTGATACACCCAGAGATACCATCTCATTTTCCTATATATATATATATATATATATATATATATATATATATATTCATCGGATATCAGAAATGAATGGTGTATGTACCGGCGCTACTTTGAGTTGCATACAAGTGTGTGCATGTTACAGTAACAATGAACTTATAATGCCACTTGGATATGCAAAATGCTTTTTTACATGCACCCGAACCTCAAATTAAGTTTAGGCTTGACGCAAAATCGTAAGGATACAGATAGAGCTGAACATACCTCACACTTGTGTGCAGATATAACACCATACACTTTATCGAGCAAACCAATATATAGACAATATACACAATGCATAGAAGAGTGGACCCAAAATGGTAATATATTTCAAAATTTGTTGGGCAGAGACATGCCTCTAAATTGTAAGCATTTTGTAGCTGTTTACACCGAATAAATTCATTGACATGTGATCTTGGTGCTAAAACCTTGGATGTTGATAGGTCAAGACTAGAGCTTTGTTCCTCTTACCGTGTTGGGCTAATACATTTCAAGGCAGGGGCGAATTCATGGGATAATAGGTTGAAGCCTACCCTCCATTTTACAGATTTGTTTTAATAGTATATATGCTTTTGTACGTATACATTCATGAAAGGTGCAAGAAATCAGTTTTTTTTTTGCCTTAAACAACGTCATATGGTGGGCTCCAGCGAGGAATAGTATGTTGACCAGGTTTCCGAGATTTTTGAAATTTCCCGAAAACCAGCTTTACTGGTTACCACTGGTAAATTTTAATACCAAATGAAATTTTATGGTATTGACATGATTTGCCTAAATTTGTTTATTTGGAAAATTTGGACTAATATATAAATTCATTTAATAAATCTCGAACAGTATTTTGATCGGTATTTTTGACAAGCAGATTTACCGGTGCCTACCGGGTTTTTTTTCCTATAGAGAAAAATCTTTCTTATTTTTTGAGAAATAAAAAATATTTATAAAATTCATTTAACAAATCTTGGACGGTATTTCGACTGGTTTTTCTGGAAACCGGATTTACCTGTGCCCATGGGGTTTTTTTTTCACTACCGAGAAAAAAAATATTGCTTATTTTTTAGAGAAAAAAAAACTTATGACCCAGCTTGCTAGCCTTGTGATCATGGCCCATGAGGGAATCGGAAGAGCTCAGCTAGCAAATTCGAATAAAAAAACTAGCGAAGAGGCACACGAATTGCAGGCACGTCGGGCCTTTCCTGTCGCTGCGCCAGTGTCCGGGTCCGGTTACAACACCGATTGAGTACAAAATAAATACCTAGCTATCGATCGTACACGAAAAAAATTCCCAACTAGCGACGATCGATTCCATCCATCCATGGAAGCTGCAGCGCCGCTCGACGTCGACGACATCATCCGGCGCCTCCTCGCCGCCGGCGCCGAGGACACGTCCACCTCGTCGTCAGCACCACCCCCTCCTCTTCCTCTGACTCACACGGAGATCAGGCATCTCTGCACCGCCGCCAGGGAGCTCCTCCTATCCCAGCCCACCCTTCTCACCGTCCCGGCCCCGGTCAAGATCTTCGGCGACATCCACGGCCAGTACGAGGACCTTCTCCGCCTCTTCCACGCCACCGGCGGCGTCCCGTCCTCTGACAACAGCCGCTACCTCTTCCTAGGGGACTACGTGGACAGGGGGAAGCGCAGCGTGGAGACCATCTGCCTCCTGCTCGCGTACAAGCTCAGGTACCCGGACACATTCTTCCTCCTCCGCGGCAACCACGAGTTTCAGGCCGTCAACGTGGTCTACGGCTTCTCCGACGAGTGCAGGAGCCGCCGCCTCGTCCCGTCGCTCTGGAAGGCTTTCAACGCCGTCTTCGCATGCCTCCCGCTCGCTGCCCTTGTTGTCGACGGATGCACCACCAAGAGGAGGATTTTGTGCGTCCACGGCGGGCTGTCGCCGGAGCTGCATAGCCTCGACCAGATCCGCGACATCGAGCGCCCGCTGCCCGTGGTCCTCGAGCCCGGGCTCGTGTGCGACCTGCTCTGGTCGGACCCCGCAGACGACGACGCTCAGGAAGGGTGGGGGAAGTCGAGGAGGAGCGAGTCCTTCACCTTCGGCGCCGACGTCGTGGAGGAGTTCTGCGAGCGGCACGGGCTGCACATGGTGTGCAGGGCGCACGAGATGAAGATGGGCGGATACGACGACCAGTTCGCCAACGGGAAGCTTGTCACTGTCTTCTCCGCGCCCAACTACTGTGGCAGGTGCGGCAACGACGGCGCCGTCATGGCCGTCAGCGAGGACCTCGCCTGCTCCTTCCACGTCATCGAGCCCACGCCCACTGAGACTGCTCCTCCTTCTGTCGTCATGTATTAAAACTCCGGCTTGAAGCCATGTTTTGAATTGATTGGCATGTCTTCTTGCCTTCATCCCATAGTTTAGCAAATGGAGTTCAGTATACAATATTTCTTTGCAGCCTTTGAAGTAGGCACTTATTGGCCTCTTTTTTTCTCGAGAAATTCGTGGGGTATTTCATTTTCTTTCCAGAACCAAAGTATGTTTCATACCATACGGACCGAAACAAATACACCACATGTGGGAAACATATTGCGCACTACACTTAAACATAACTACTCCCCGAACGGAAAAGATTGTTGAATGATTTAGTACAACTGACAAAGTTTGTACTATCGCAATGACAACCTTTTCCGATGAGAGGGAGTTCTAATTCTTTTGGTACAGATTATATACTAGTATAAACTAGGGAGATGCCAAATAGTGGCACCCACCTCGTTTGACACAACTCGACCATTACATCACACCCTCGTATCTGTCGCAAGAACAGTGTAGCACGTGCACCTCGTCTTCTTGATTTCATCTGATCTTCACTCGATTCTGCACAAATGCAAGGAAAAAAGAAGGTTAACTCTTTCCTCTTCACTCCTTGCCAAGCATTCCGGAAAGGTTTTTGAGTTCATCATCAGCTTCTTTCTTGTGTTGATTTCTTCTTTACGGTACTTGGCAGACCAAATTCAACTCGGAAATGATGAACTACTATATTGTTTTGTATTGCAATCTCTGTATTTGTACTGGATGAAAAATATAGCAGAAAGCTGTACTTGGTATCTCACATAATCGAAAAATATAGCACTTGTCTCAAATGATCAGTCGCCGGTACTCACTGGGAGCAGTCGACGTCGGCGGAGATGGTGAACGGCAGCGAGATGCCGCAGTCGGCCGGCAAGTCCCGCGCGGCCGTGGACTCGGCGCTGCCCTCTGCCGCGGCCGCCTTGAGGCACTCGCACGCCTCCTGCCGGTCGGCCGCGGTGGCCGCCACAAGGCCGGACGCACCGTTGCAGCAGTCGGTGGAGGGGTAGTCCTCCTCCCCCTGTAGGAAGCCGAGGCACTGCGACACGCCGGAGAGCGCACCGGAGCACGACATCGACATGTCTGCCTCGAGCTGCCGGAGCGCGAGTGCCAGCAGGAGGAGGACGGCGAGGCTGCTGCCCATCGCAAAGCTCGACCTCCTGCTCATGGTTGCCCTGGACTTGACTCACAGAAGATGATATTGATTGTAGTAGCTGACCTTGGTGTTCTTGTATCGCTGGTTTTCGTACTGTGCGTGCGTGGGTATTTATTTATAGGTAGATAAATATGAGTATTTAACTGGGTACTTTAGGTGAGTAAATCGAATGTAATTCAGTACGGGAGAAAACAGAGAACACACGTCTTGGGAAGACCCAACGTCAAGGAGATTTTGAGGAGTTTGCTTAAAAAACAAGGCAAAAGATTTTTCAGTTGAGACGAATTATACCGTTATTTTCCAGTTTAGTCACAACTTTCCGCGTACAGATTAACAACGCTAGCAGAGGAACGCGTACATTTCACACACTTCCACATCTAGTTCAACAACTTGTAGTTGTAAGCTTTTGCAGCTTCTAGACAACTATAACGTATAACCCTTCTTTTGATCTAACCAGTGCTCCCTGATGGTGCGATCCCTGATGTTGAATGTTAACTAGTAGGAGTACAAACTTAGCCCGTCATAGTAGCACTGAGAAAATGAAATGTTTAACTAACATGAGCGAGAAACATTTGTCTTCTATTTATTTCGGTTAAACCGAGAGGATCCCAATCTAGGAAATGATTTATGTTTATGTGAGTTAAATAAACTTCTCCGTAATTTGTCTTGTTTGAAGTTGAGAACAGAGAACACTTGTTTTTTGTGAAGATAAATGGATATATGGTGGCTAACTATTTGAGCGGTATCCTAGACTTTTGTTATATCATCCAGAACAAACATGCTATTGTTGCATCGGTGTTAGGAACAACGGTGTATAATGTTAACTCCCCAAGGCCGGCTCTACCTTTTACTGAATCCCTAGTTCTCTTTAGTTCAAATAATTTGAAAACACGGAAAACAAAACATATGGTAATTCGACGTCATGACAAATGAGATATGTAGTAATTGAAAACACAAATCAAAAAATATTATTTGGTTATGACTGGAAAAAGTTCTAAGGAATATAACTTCCCAAACTTCCTATAAAACTCCTTCAAACCAAATATATCCTCAATTATACACACATTATTAGTTAAAAACGGCACACACGATGTATACTTTCATTCATATTGACAACGATAATAAATTGGTAAGGGAGACCATATTTTAGTTCTTAAGTAAATATCAAAACACCACAAAAGTTGGGAGAAGGTTTGAGAATCCACAACTCCTTGGATTTTTTTTACTTAACTATAGTTTCCGAAGCAACCTACCACGATATTTAGGGTTATTGACGGTGTTTTAACATGCAAGGTCCACGTGCTAATCCAATGAGGAAAAAAGACCTAGTGGGAGCTGCCTTTTTTTAGGCAACTCATGTTTAGTCTTTCGACTCAACATATTTTAATCGTCGGCCCCGTATGTCAAAAATGTTATCAACAACCCCCATACTCCAGATGTCGTGAACTATTCAAATACCATGTGTAACTATTTTTTTTCTTGAAGTTATGGTGCAGGAAACCGATGTCCCAATTGTGGTGGTTTTTGACACATTAAAATTATGGCTAGGAAACATGGATGTATTGGCCGAAACCATACTTCCACTAGGGCATGTAGGGTGCACTAAGCACATTAAGTTTACTAATGTACCAAATGACTCATCATCCGTATTTACTACGATAATGAAAAGAAAAGAATGGAAAATACTGAAATAACATACATCTATCATGTCTGAAAATCTTAAAACAAAATCAACAAATCCGACTGTGAATAGACCAGCATATGGCATTATCCACTGTGGATTTGATTTTGACACAGTTGATAGTTTTACTTGACCCTTTTTTCCTTAAGCTTAAATGTGTAATTCAGTATGTTGTTATTGTGAGAAGAATTTTTCAGTAATGCATCAGCCCACGCCACAGCGAATTTCTTCGTGGGATCACCGAGTGTAGTCACAGCCTCACAAGTCACGGCCACCACCCATCACCTGTTCGAACAAAAACCTCCTCTTCGATGCCGCCGCCGCCGCGCGCGGCGCTTCGCCGTCTCATCCCCACCACCACCGGCCTCCACCCTCTCCGGCGCCGCGCCCCGCCGCCTCCACCGGTGGATGAGAGCCCCCTACCCGACCCCTACGCTCTCCTCGTCCACGACCCCATCGACCTCCTCTCAACGCTATGGCGCCGCGCCTTCGCGCACCCGCTCCCCGCCCCATTCCCCAACCTCTCCGGCTACGCCTCCCGCCTCGACCTCTGGCTGCTCTCCTACCAGCGCGCCTGCGCCCACGCCACCGGATCCTTCCCGCCGCGCCAGGCCGTCCCGCTCCCCACCCTCCACTCCCTCCTCCGCCTCCGCGCCGCCGCGCTCCGCCGCCACCCCGCCTTCCCCTGGGGCGCCTCTACCCACCTCCTCCTCCGCTCCCCCGCCGACACCCCCTCCACCGTCCCCGTCGCCCGCCACAAGCTCGCCGCCCGCCTCGCCAACGCCCCGCCCCCGTTCCAGGACCACGTCATCCAAGAACTCCTCCTCCTGCTCCTCGAACCGGTCTTCGAGCCTCGGTTCTCCCCAAAGTCCCACGCCTTCCGCCCAGGTCGCGGGCCCCACACCGCCATCCGCTCTGTTCGCTCCGGCTTCGCCGCCTACCTCTGGTTCATCACCGCCGACCTCACAACCGTGGTCGACGCCCTCTCATCAGACACAATCCTGTCCTGCGTGGAGAAGTCCGTCTCTGACCGCAAGGTGCTATCTTTGCTCAAGTCGGCGCTCAATGCCCCAGTCAGGCCCGGGTCTGTGCCACCAAGGGAGCAGGATCTCGATGGGCTAACCAAGAAGAGGCTGAAAAGGAAGGTGCTCAGGAAGAGCAGGAAGAAGAAGGTGCTTAATGAGGATGAGCCAAAGCCTGATCCATATTGGCTGAGGCTGTTCTTTGGGTTTGCCCCTGAACAGGCTTGTCACGTGCCAGATTATGGGCATTGTGGCATACTTAGTCCTCTGCTCGCCAATGTGTGTCTTAACGAGTTGGATTGGTGGATGGAGGAGAGGATTAGCGAGTACTTCCGGCCATCAAGGCATGATTCAATTTGGAAGGAGGCGGGTGACGAGGGATGCCATAATCCTTCTTGGCCTGAGTTTGTTCCGTCAAGCGGGAAGGAGAAGACCAGGAAAATGGATTTCCTCAGATTTGGCTCTCATGTCTTGATTGGGGTCAGGGGACCGAGGGAGGACGCTGTTGAGATAAGGAAGCAACTGATGGAGTTTGTTGAGAGAACATATGGCTTGAGGCCAGAGAATTCGTCGGTGGAGATTGAGCACATCACAAGGGGGATTGAGTTTCTGGATCATGTCATCGCCCGCCGGGTCATCTACCCGACCTTGCGATATACCGCTAGTGGAGGGAACATTGTAAGCGAGAAGGGTATTGGGACATTGTTATCTGTCACAGCAAGCTTGCAGAGGTGCATAAGGCATTTCAGGAAGCTTGAGCTTGTGAAGGGGGATAGGGATCCTGAGCCATTACCGTGCTCACCAATGTTGTACTCTGGGCAGGCGCACACTAATTCTCAGATGAACAAGTTTCTTGAGACCATGGCTGATTGGTATAAGTATGCAGACAACCGGAAGAAGATTGTAGGGTTCTGCGCGTATGTTGTACGGAGCTCTTTGGCAAAGCTTTACGCGGCAAGGTATAGACTCAAATCTCGCGCTAAGGTTTACAAGATTGCCTCCCGTGATCTCAGCCGTCCGTTGAGGGAGAGCACAAATAATAATGCACCAGAATACTCTGATCTCTTGAGGATGGGAGTTGTTGATTTTATTGAGGGCGTACAATTTGCACGCATGTCATCAATTCCGTCATGTGACTATACAACTTTCCCAAGAAATTGGGTACCTCACCACGAACTTGTATTACACGAGTATATCAAATTGCAGGATCCTAAGTTCTTTTGCGGACTTCACAAGGAAATTAAACGACGGGAGATAAGTTCACCTCAAGATGACGTATCGAGGATGGTGTGGCATTATAAGGTTCATGGTGTTTATGATAATAGCAGATCCTCAAAGAAACTAAATGAATGGAGGAGTAATGATGGTGCTGTTAGTGGGGACACACAACTTCTGTTGGATGAGTAGTCACATCTTCTATATCATTTGCGGAAATATTGATCAGTCATATATCGATTACACATCAGCAGATCTCCTGTTATGAAGAAAAAACGTTTTGCAGAAATAGTCATGGACTGCTAATTGTTTGTGGAGTATACTGATTGGTGATGTATCAGCTACTTACCAGCTAAAGCCCAAGAAATGTATCATCCACAAAATATATGAAAATGCAAGAGTACATGTTTGAACATGAACTGAAATACTACACCTGTTCTTGAGGTAAACTCGTGTGTATTTAATTTTGTGTACTTATCCTGACATCATTATGAAACATATTCTGCCATTCTTTATTCTGGTTAAAGTGCTTGCAGACTTAATGTTTGTACAGTAGTGGAAGAATGTCTTATTTGTAGCTATCCTAGAACTGACAGAACTAGGAATACAATCAAAATTTAATTTTATTGTTAAGTAGTCAATTTGTTAACAACTTGAGTGCACTTGTTCGAGAAAATTGCACAGTTAGACGAGCGTGCTAGTTTACTCAATATATTAACCATATAAAATAATAACCTGTGTTTTTCTTATGCTATCATGAGTAGGCGTAAAATGAAAAAATGTCAGTGTTTTGGTGTTTGGAAATTGATGACGAGTTAGACATTTTTCAAGGATATATATCATGTGGAGTTTCCTATGTGTGATGTTGTTTGTAAAATTTTGGTTTGTTCATAGTAGGACTTCAGAGGAAACGACATAGGTATAGCCTCATGGAGAGTTCTGATTCGTTTTGTTTAAAGGTTGCACAATACTTGCTGCTTCTTCTGTTGAAGGATTCCTTTGTATGTGATATTCAAATTGTCCTTTTCTTTGTTTTTATTATTTTATCTGTGGTCGTTACAGAAAGTACAAGTTACTTTTAATCGACTTCAAATATAAATGAGCATATAATTATGAATAGCCATATAATTCATCAAATTCTGATAAATTGGCCACATAAATACTGATTGCATGATGACTCCCTTGCGTCGAACATACACTTTTCTCTAAACACTGCCTTTGGGGCCTCTTTGGATGGTCGGATTTTCATAAGAGTTTTGGATGATTCTCGTACTTGGGATTTTCCCCCTACAACTACAAGAGCCCCTTGGAAGAAATGAAAGACATTGCAGGAATCCTATAAGATTCCTATGAATCCAAGCCTCTTTGATGTCAGAAGGGTTTTTGTAGGAATTTGGGAGGGCCATACTCCTTATGAATGTTTCCTATGTTGGTGGTTTGTAGGGTTGCATTTCATAGTATTGTTTTCTGTCAGGTCGTTTGTACTCTATTTCAAAGGAAACACAATTAACTTGTGCCTCTTGAAAAAATTGCTATGGTTTCCTATGGTGCGATCATGGCAGACAACTCTGCAATATTGCGATTTTTTACGTACCAATGTTTTCTGGAGACCCTCGAATCAAAGAGGCCTGGAATGACTGAGTCGTTTTGAATTTATGGAGCAATCCTGACATGAAGGTTAGATCTCATGGAAAGTGTCCTTTTGGGTCTTGCATGGACCTTCCATCCTTCCTTCTTTTCAGATTCCTGCTAAATTTCTGCGAAGTACCGAAACAACTGTTTATGCAAATTACTGTTATAGTTTTGCATAGGAGTCGACAAGCCATCTCAATCGTATGTTTTTCCTACTTCAGACAAACAATACGAGCTCAAGGCAATGCGATTTTAAGAAAATCCATGTCAAACATATGAGCAAACAACAACTATAGATTTTGCATTTATTATAAATGTGTGTATGTGTTGTTTCATATAACCTGGCCACACTGGATTAACCTGAGTATCGTTGCAGAAATTTTAGTTTGCAAATGTTATTTAAAAAAAATTATAACTTCGTAAGGTCTGTACAAAGTCTAAAGATTCAGTGGTACATAGTTCCTGAACAATGAGACATTCTTTCAAGCTTGTACACTATACAACTAGACGAATTATTCTTATTGAGCAAAGACTCATGCGATAATG
Source organism: Dactylis glomerata (assembly GCA_007115705.1). Lineage (NCBI taxonomy): Eukaryota > Viridiplantae > Streptophyta > Magnoliopsida > Poales > Poaceae > Dactylis > Dactylis glomerata. The sequence continues at coordinate 507,992 of QXEO01000536.1, forward strand.
CTTTTATAAGTAATAGTAAGTGAACTAAGTTATTATCATCAAACCTTAATCCACTGCTTCATGTACTTGTTACAGACTTACAGTTCGCAAACTCAATTTTGACATGAAATGTCTAATCACCCCCCATTCCAGTCACAAAATTCTGAATTTTCAACACGAAGGCCTGTGTGCAGGTAGTATGGGTTTATTTGGCTTTTGAATTGGCTTTAGTTATCTTTGTTCTATTAACTTTAGTTAACTCATTAGTATTCCCATGTGTAGATTAGCCAAAACTTAATATGGACAAGATTACAATAACCATAGGAAAACGTTGTGGAGTACTAATTTAATGGTATAAATTGTGCGTACATAACCCACACTGCTGGACTCATTCCTGGTCAAAGTTCAAATTAGGAAGGTCAAACCACACCTTACAAATATCAGCATAGGGAGTCTGTGTTCTGGCTCTGTATCCTGGTGATTTTGAATATTATTTATATGTGCACCGTTCCTGCAATTTATGGCCCATCAAGTGAATTTTATGTCTAAGTACACACATTCTATCACCTGTTGCTGTTGGAGAGTGAGAACATTTAAGGCTAGAAACTTTCAGTATACCATGGGGTGTCCCTATTAATCTAGAGATTTTGATTCTGGCAACCTCCTGTTTTAGCATCTGAACTGATTATATGGTTTTAGATTCATGTTGAATGTATTGCTGTAAAAACAAGCATGTGCGGTGTCCAATTCATCAATTGTTTATTTATTGTGCTTACGGTAATCAAAATAACAACTGCGAATACAAGTATGACAAGTAGGGCTTCGTTGTTGGGATAGTCCTAGTAATTCAAGCTATTTTAAGTAATCTCTTCCTTGAGCCATTTGATAGTGCAGTTAACCAAATCTACATGGATAATTTGAATAGTTTTTAAATTTTGAAAATTAATACTGTTATAGTACCATTCTGATATATTCCATGATGTACAATATCCAAAATACAAGAAATAAATTACAGTCATCTTGTTTTCCGTTTGATCCCCGGTTGACAGTGCATTGCTGCTCTTACTATTACATACATTTTTATAGTTTGTTTTGTGAATGGAAAGCATGCTAGTCCATGTTTTACGCCCCGTGACCCGCACTTGAAAATTCAATCCTCTTTATGCGAAAATGTATAACCTAAATTTTATTTTCACACATTCCAGAGGCACCAAACGGGCCACTATCTTCCTGGTCTGGTACAAGCTTCGCTGGAGTTATTGCTCCTACCTTCCGAGTCAATACTATATAGCATCCTTTTCCAGTTTCAGTATGGAGGGTTTTAGTTGATTTCTGCGCATGTTTCAAAGAACATATGTGCCGCTTATGACCTACAGTTTGGTAGGTCATTGTGGAAACTACTCACATCAGGGACTCAGAATGGTCATTCTGAACCCGAGCTCATATGCTCCTTGTAAAATAATTTTTTTGCAAAAAACAGTACTCCTTTGTACTAGATCTGAATCTAATTTTTTTTTACAATGAACATGAGGATGTGTTTTAACTTCAGAAAACATTTTGGTGAGGAAAATGACATGTTCTTGGTCTATGCAAAAATAACAAAAATTGGTGCTGTTTAGAGCATATAGATTTGTTGTTTACGACACTGAGATTTGTCTTTTTCGCAGAGACCCATTACATGTGTCTTTTCTCAGAGATTTTTGGCCTGCTATTAGAACACCTGTAGTTAACTTAAGACTGAAGCTACTAGCATGTGTATAAATAACTAGCTTGTTTAATTCTATACATGCTTAACTCCATGTGTATAGAATAGGATTTTATATCGTAGATGGATTAGACAGCATGTATGTAGAATTATTAGCATGTGAAAGGAGCCTTCAGAAATGGATTGTCTGTTGGTGAATTAATTTGTGCAACTAGATGATAACCTGCGGTGTTGCTGCGGTAACTCGATGCACATAATATAAATCATTTCAAATTGAATACAATAGTCATTGGACAATGTCCAGTACAATTGTGTCTGGATATATGTTTTCAGCATCTGATATTGTGTAAACCAGTTATTTATCTATACCTCTTGAAAGCACTGATCCAAAGCACCACATCCTTATCAGCCTAGGCTTTAAAGAAGTGGCTATATATCTCCTACGATCAGTTAATGCTCACATATGTTCACGCGTTGGGCCAGACAGTAGCAGTCAAGAAGCTTGCAAAAGGAGGTGCATGAAAGGATAAATAGAGTCATGCATGTCATCTCTTTCAGCGATGAATGCAAAGTGGGCACTGTATATAGAGAAAGAGGGCCCATGTCATGCCCTTCTACCCGGACGACCTAGCCGATCTGCCCAACTGGATTGAGTGCCTGCTCTTGGAGAAATGTTTCCTTCTGGTTTTATGTTAGGAAAGGTAGAAATTTAGCCAAAACAATATGCTCACACATCCCTATTTCACACACTGAGTTGTACTGTTTTGTCATGATCTCTTCAGGTTCCCTATGCATATTTTCCTTGCAAGGACAAAGCATTGCAAGTTGTGGTGGTGGTTTGTCTTCTTAACTAAGTATACATTAGATTGGTTCCTCTATATGTTAGCATGAGCATGGTGTGCATTAAATATAATTAGAGGGTCAAGTACTGCCATGACTTACATCCCATTTTAAGTTTCATCAGTCCCCAGTTCTCACTGTTATTGTGATCTCTTTTTGGTTTAGTTAAAAATGAGTTATATCATGGTTGATTTGCTTCTCATGAATATTTGCTGCCGCATAAGTGAAATTTCTTTCCTCTTACTAAGTGCTAGCCTGCAGCTATACAAGTTCTTGCTCTATTCCTTTTTTGGTTGTTTCATGGCTGCTGCTGATTTACAGATTGTTGTGTTGATGTCTGCAGACTACAATTTTGTGTCCTTTCATGGCGTGTTTGTTGCTGCTCCATCATTGGATCTATAGGTATACCTCTTTCTTTTCTCTTCGTTGATTTGTGATTATTGTGGTTCTCATGAATATTTTTGCATGGATAGTTAATGTATAATTATGTTTTTTCGCATGTATCCCTACTGCTATATGATGTTATCAATTAGATGCAGTCTGATGCTGAATCCTTACATATGATGGTTGAGCTGATTCATAAGTTAATAGAGATTTTTTGTTGTTGCGAAGTTGTTGAGCTGCGTAATAAATTGAATGGTGTAAACCGTGTAATGTTTAATCTGTGGTTTACTGAATTTATTATAATGCTGGAATTGTGTACTTAATATCTACTGCCTTCATTTGCACTTGCAGGCAGTATGAAAATATTGCCTTTAATTTAATTTGCAGGAATTACTTAAGTACTGCCTTTAACTTAATTTTCAGGCATTTAAGAAAAAGTCCCTCAAAATTAAAATAGTGGCAGTCTTGAAAAGTGCCACAGACTTAAAATCGAAGGCATATCAGAAAATGCCTCAAAATAAAATTAGCAGCACTTTTTGAAGTGCCAGCAATGAATTTACAGGAAATTTTAAAAGTGCCGGCAAAGATAATACTGGCAGTTATAAAAGTGCCCCTAAACAAAAGTACCGGCAGTTTTCGACAAGTGCCAGCAAATTCCTTTTCCCGACCCAACTACATGCAATATATTTTTCTGCCTCCAAAACTAATGACCGGCACTTTTTGTAGATTTAGCGGCAGTTTTTAGTGCCGGTAATGTGGGGACCTGACGCAGTGACATGCAGCAGCTGCATCGTCTCCCCGAGCTGGAACTTGCCGCGGCATACGGAGCACGTGGTTGCCTCCCCGTCGGCCCCTCCCCTCCGGGCAACTTGTGCAGCACGGACCGGCTGTACACGAACGCCGGGCGACCGGCCGTCGGGCTGGCCTGGCGAAGCGGCCGCTCTTCGACGTGCTAGCTGCCATGCTCCGACGACGTGCTCCGGGCGTCTGCTGCGGCGGCCGTGGCACGAGTGCGACGGTGACGGCACCTCCCTACAGACTCAGTGCCCACACGGTGATGAGTACGAAGAAGCACGTAACGAAGGCGATTATGATGCCGACGACAATCTTGCCTAGAGAAGCCGATATGATCTAAGATTGTACTACGGTGGTGGCCGCGGTAGAGGGAATATAACCAGCTCGGTGGAGGAGGAGGAGCAACGTGAACCTCCTAAACCGCCACTGAACAAATTTAGAATGTGAACAAAAATTCAAAGTGTGAACATATTTCTAATGTGAACGAATTTCAAATTTGAACAAATTTAAATCTAAATAAAAATTGGAAAACAGCTCACCCGCATGAATCTCCAACAAAATCGGACAGCTATGTTAAGTGACTGATCTCTAGTTAGAGACTAGTAGTTCCATTGCTAAAAGGCACAATAAAGAGGAGGTGCCTGAAGGGGAAGATGACGGGATATTTTTAGATAAAGGGAATATATTAATATAGCAAAGATACATCCAACTTCTACACCAATAAATGTTAAAAGACATCAAGGATACAAACAACCAAAAAGTGAAAGAACAAGGAAAAAAGACCGCGGTGGTCCAACACTACTCACACTACAAAAGAGATTCTCCAATAAGCGGCATCTCTAGGAACGCAAAAATGCACAAGCGGTATCATTGACCGATCAAAGATCTTCTATTTTTACCCTGGAGAAAGTCCGGATTTGCAAAAACAATGCCTTCAACAAGGATATTGTCATATACAACTAATGAGGCCTATAAGTTGGGTTGTCACCCTAAAAGTCGAGACTCGGTACTCAAGGAGCGCCACCAAAATTTGTGTCCTTAGTGCTGCCTTCGTCAAGCAAAGTCCTCCTAACAACCTTAAACTCCCCTCCACTATAACTTCAGGCCATACAATCGCAGCTGCCATGACTTTCTCCGGCTCTGTCAATACCATGAGAGCCAGGATTTTACATGTCTCATAGCATCTATAAGAAGGAGAAACTTCGCGCCACACCCACTTGTAGCCACATTTTTTTTGATAAAAGGAGATTACTCCCTGCTTCATTAACAAAGCACAAGTGGCTAAAAGCCAGGTTCTACAAGCACTGTTCATGAACGCCCGCACTGTTTGCTTCAAAAAACGAATGTTCTATTTATTACAGGCCAAAAAAAATAGGACACAAACACGATTGAATTTAAACATCACTCCAGATTCACTTATAGCCACTGGCCTGAGGATGTGGTTGCACGTGACCGAGTCTCATCCGATCCAGATATCCGGGAGCACAATACGCAATCCTCAAAGATCTCTGTCACAGAAGGCCGGAACTTGTCTGCAATGAGATTGAGGAGGACGGACATCAAATAGAACGACAACTTGGCGCACAGAGACTAGGGCCAATCCGCCATTATTCAGGCCAAGCTAGTAGGTCCCCACATCGTTGACTGGCTCCCAGCGGGACTGGCCACCGATCGCCACCGGTAGCGGCGCGGCATGCCGAGGAAGATGACCTGGGCCATCAACACCACGAGCACGCCGAGATCGGAGCGAAGACACCACGATGGATATCACATGGCGGGAAGACACGCTGGCCGACTCGCACCGTCGTGCATCTCCGCCAGCTACTCGCGTCGTTGCGCTGCCCGTGCCCGCCACCGCGTACAGCGCCTTGGAAACCCATCGCCGACCACCACCTACGGCCGCCGACCAACGGCGCATCACACTCCAGACGGCCACGACGACCACCTCATCCATGATGGCGCGGCACTCGGGCTTGGGGGAGACCGGAGGGTGCATGCCATGCTCCAAGGTTGCCGCCGTAAACCGCTGCATGCCGAGTCCTGGAGCAGAGTGCTCCACCCCGAACGAGTGCTCGATCACCTCGCCCTGCACCGTCACACGGAGCGACGCGTGGCGTGGACCGTCTCCGGCGGCTGCGACAGTATGGCGAGGTGGATCGGCCCTCCGCCCCTGCCGACCGTGCCGCCTCTACCGTGGAACATGGTCACCTTCACCCCGCGTAGTTCTTCGCCACACCTCCACGGCTCCACGAGCTGCTTCCTGCGCCTTGTACAGCTGCCACGCCGCGGACAGCCTCCCGACATCCTTGCCGGAGTCGGAGTACCCGATCATGACCTCCTGCTTGCCGCCGATCCTGTCCATGTACCAGTCGATCGAGAACAGCCACGCGACGGCGGCCAGGGCCGCTCCAGGTCGGCGAGCTTCTCAAATAGCGGGACCACCCTCAGTGGGTGCTCCAAGTGGCACTCTCGCTGCGGGAGCTCGACGGCGAGCACGTCGGACGGCGCCGTCGCCATGGAGATGACGTAGGCGCCGAAGCAGTCGGGCGGGAGTTCGGCGAGGACGCGGAGCGTGCCGAGGACGTCGGCCAGCTCCTCGTACATGGGGAGGTCATCGCCGAATAGGGGACACGCTTCACGCTTGCCGCGGAGCTCGGACAGCAGCCACGAGCGGTACGTGCCGATGCCGAGGTGCACAGTGATCGCGTCCAGGGCGTCGGTATGCTCCTGCCGGATGTCGAGCTTGACGAGGGAGTGCCCGAAGGTGGATACCTGGCGCAGGAAATCGAGGAGGCTCCCGTGCCGACGGTCTTGTCGCCGCTATCACACACCGATCGGTAGCACAGCTCAAGCGGCTCGAGAAACTCCACGCGCGCGACGCAAGAACAGTGAGAGAAAAACATAAAAAAATGGTTATGGGAATATTAGTTTAGGCACAGGACCTAGTACAATCTCTCCTATAAAGGCCGCTAGGCTACCCGGCCAGCCAAGGCATCCTCAGGGGCACATTCATCTCGTCCGTGGAATTTAGCTGTTACAGTGATTTTTTACCACCGCTTTTGCCTGCAGCCGTTCGATGCGGTTCTTTCTTTCTTCCCCTGTTGATTCTCGGTATGATCCATGACAGAAGGGCCCAAGAGCGTGTGGGGTCAGTAGTGGGAGGCAGCGATGGCTGCTCATTTGCGTCGCCTTTTATCATCGTCATTTTCCTATGCGCGTGGGGAGCAAATGAAAACCTAGATCGGTGAAATATCTCCATTCCCCAATCGGCTGCCTCCACTCCTCTCCCAATCCCCGCCTCCTCTCCTTTTCTCCAATCCGCCGCTCCTCTCGTTTGCCCTCGACGGGCTGGAATATCTCCCCTGCTCCAGCGCCACATGAGGGGGTGCAGAGGAGGTGGGTGGAGGCATCAAGACGCCGACTCCGAAAGACGGGCGGAGGACATGGGGAACGGAGGCGGGTGGAGGCGGCGGCCGAGGGTAGGAGATCGGCGACCAGCTTTCCAGACGCTCGGACCACCTCCATGCCTCTCCTCGTCGGTCGTTGCTCAAGGTTGTGAAGATCTGCGCCATCTTCAGGTTCGAGCTCTCTGCAGCTCTTGCTCGTCATCGGCAGCGTCAACAGCGCTGGTCCGCGAAGAGCTGAGGTGAGGCCAGGGAGGCGCGGCCGGCTCGTCATGGGTGGCAGCCTGGTGGGAAGGTGGAGGAGCGGGGCAGGACGGTGCTGCTTTTCCTGATGCGTCCTTGCTGCCTCTTCTTCCGAGCCTGATCTGTCAGATGCGCACAAGAATGACATTCAGAGCTCGCGAGGCCATGGACCAAGATGGGCACTCAATGCAGTCAGCGGATTTGATGGAAAATGAGGTCGGAAGTCGCCAAGCAACGTGGATCTTGGATGCTACAATAGGTACTCTGGTGGTCTTCTATTCTTGTTCTTCCTGAATACGTGCTTGTCTTTCATCTTTTATTAGCCAAAATTTCAGCTATAAAGATAACGATGAGCTTCCACATAAAGCAAAATATAGAGTGTTGCTTCGTTATGATTGCGAGCCTATGACTGCTTAGTTTCTTCTTCCTTTTTAGCATTATTTTTTTCATATTTGGATTACAGATTATGGCTGATGGCTACTAATTTATCACAAGTTGATTGTTTCCTCGCAGATAGACGATCTCTTCTCAATGCTTGGATTAGTGACTATGGCTGATGGCTGCTAATTTATCACATGTTGATTGTTTTCTTGCAGATAGACAATCTCCTTTCAAATCAACCATGGCTCTTGGTGGTGCATAGATGATTGCAGCTGTTTTTGGTTTCGCATTGTCAGGACGGCGCACCATGGATTCTTTGCCTGCAGCCTCATGCTCTGCTCGTCTCTCATGTCCCTGGGTGAGTACACTAGGTGATCATGCAACTGGTGTTCGTGCTGGCGCGGCCAGTAACGCCATGGATGCCTGCAGATTCCTGCCCTGCTCGTCTCCCATGTCCTTGGGTGAGTAAAGTAGATGACCAGTGCTCATCCCTGCTTTCTTCTTCTATTTGATTCTTTCAGCTTGGGAATATACATGCATATTGCTCTCTCACATATGTAATTTTGCGTTCTGAACTAGGTCAATGTCCAGGAAATTTTGTGATCATCTCACCTTATTTTCTTCTTCTTTATCTTGTTCGTCCATACATGGTATTTCCATCTCTCTTTCTTGTTTTGTCATGCAATTAGTTGAGCTTAAATTCTTTTGGACTGTCTGCAATCGACCTTATTCTATTCTCGGTTTGACCAAGCTTGCACCCTGGTTAAGATAAAGGTTTTTTTGTTGTTTCAGATGGTACTTCCTTGAATAATGTTTATCTAATTATTTACCTCCTGAATGATAAATCACCATTTGGTAGCATTAGCCTTTTATTTTCTGTTTGTTTGAGAAGCTTTCTCAGATCGCTTTGTCCTTGACAAATACAGTCTACCACCATGACAAAAAACCCGAATTTCTCATTACGCGTGTAGTTTATTTAGTCGGACTGGGACATAATAACAATGGATGTAACTAGCTATTGAGAAATCTGGTTTGAGAGTAATTTATGTATGTGCTATTTGCTATTTGAAGCTTGTCTCTATTGATTCAAGAGGTAATAATTTAAGCTGGGTGGTGGATTACAGTTCCCCTCTACTGAAAAAAATGTGTTCAGATTTCAGGCTAGCTGGTTAGGAAATAAATAAATAGTATGGTGTTTCTTTCCGCTAATACATTTTTAGATAATAATAACTAGACACCGTTTTGGTTTATACAAATGAATGATCAATCATGTACATACTTAATGCCTTAGGTCTAGCTTGATAGCAGAGAAAGAATAGTGTTGATTTCAGCATGACCATGATTATGATGTCAAACAGTTGACTATGCTTGCCTTTTAGATTTCCTTCCATTTACATGAGCTGTATTTTCTAATGGAATATATGTTAATAGTAAACTTCTGTCTGATTGTTTTTCCTGTGGGTTAAAGTATATAATATTTTTAGGGTAAGCAAATATACAGTTGTTTGGAGATGTAATGTTAGTCTGCGGCTATGTCAGTTCACTGTTAGTACCATGCCTCTCTTATACATGGCACCTGCACATCATCAGATTTTATGCCTATTAGGTAGCACAAATCCCATATTGTTATCTTAGGCCTGATAATTGGACAGATTGTGGCTTTTGATGTCTTATTTGCTAATTCTTCATTTGTATTGTTCGAGGGAGATGTCGGTTATAGCGTTTGCTCTTCTTATCATAATATTGTAGATTTTCTATATTTGTCATTTGATGAATTCAGGTGTGTGATATTCCTTTTGCCATACTTGATTCTAGGAGTATAACGAACTGCTTGATGGAATTTTTCACAGATGAGATTCGTATGACAGCAAGAATCGAGTGAAGATTTTATCATAGGTTTTTGGTCCACACTCACATGTTTCAGTTGTGAGTGCCTTGGTTGCTCTGTCTTTGGGTGGCCTGTTCTTGCTTGATATCATTCCAAAATAGAATTAAGAGGTACCCCTCTTTTCTTTTTAATTGCGGTACTACTACCTATTCTTTGAGGCCCCATTTCAGCAAGTATGGCACATGCGTCAGAACAGGAGCGTGTTGCCGGCGGCTCAAGTGATGCCGGCTAATAGTGTGCGTGGCTCCTGGCACACCTGTCGGTACAGGCTACCTCAGCGACAGCTATGACCATGGCGCAAATATGCTTATTTCCTCCTTAATTTGATGGTGCTCCTTGGTGCTCTATTGGTGGTAGGAAGCTCTAGCTTACTCGATTCCTAAAATGGAGGTTATTAATATTACTCTTATGGGCATTAATTACCAACTGCAACGATGCTTATTTCCTTCTTAATTTGATGGTGCTCCTTGGTGCTCTGTTGGTGGTAGTAAGCTCTAGCTTACTCGATGCCTGAAATGAAGGTTATTAGTAGTATTACTCTTATGGGTATTAATTACCAACTGCAACATGTTCTACCTTTTTTTGTGAGCCAGTCATATTGCAATGCAACTGGTGTTATCATTCAAGGGCAGCATGCTCTGGGGATAATTTTTTTGTGTAGTGTTCGTTGTTGTTTAACCAGCGGCTCTTTTTGTCTTTCAGGTGAACTAGCGCATGAGATTCAGTATGGAGGAGACATTTCGTTGGCCTCTCCAAGATCGTAGTATGCAAGCCAGAGCACTCAAGCCACCATGCACGTACCCAACATAAGCAACCAGCGACCATCTCCGAGCATATTTGCAGTAGGAAACCAAGGGTTAACTCATTCCAAGAACTCGGTGGTCTTTTCAAATGCATTATCCAGCCCCGTTAGCTCGAGGCTTGCAACAATACCATCTGGGTCATGGCAGTTTGCTCCATAGAGCAGGAAGAACAGCACATCCAGTGAAATGTAGTGTAAGAGGAAACTGGAAAAAAGAATAGCAAATGTAGTGAAAGAGGAAATTAGCTGCCAGATGCTTGTTGTCACCTCTCAGGTAGGATTATTCGATTTAACCATGTCTACACAACCTGTTATGCTAAGCGTGTCTTATGTCTGTCACTTGTTTACTGTCTATTACTTTGTAAAGACACTGACCATCATCATCTGTGTTCTGGGTAAAACTGCACTAGAACATTGATTTATCTATGCATAGTGCTATCGGTATGTGGTGAAGTGTATTATGCTGGCAAAAGAAAACTTATTAACGGCCTCTTGTTCGTGAAGTACGCCTTCTCCTGTTGCTATGGTCTTGCAATCCTATGTTGCTTTGTCAAGTTGTTGTAGCCTGACCGTATGGGATAAAGGGAAGCTAGGGATAACAAGGCGGTTGTTTTTGCGATATGGCCCTTCACAGTAGCGGTCAGCAAAATAAGATAGATAAAAAAACAGAATTTACAGTAGCGGTCAGCAAAATGTTCTGTTTCCGGCAGTTGCGCCGATGGCGCGGTACCATGAGATCTTCAACAAGGTACTGATGGAGAAGGGAATTTTTTTTGGAAAATTACGTGAGAAATTGGCTTGCTGCCAGAATAATGGTTAAATTTTATCGCAAGACTAACTTTCTTGTAGGTCATAACCGTTCTCTCGGTGAGGCACCTGAATTTTTTTAAAATTTACAGTAGTGATCAGCTAAAGGTTTCGATTTCGCCGGTTGCGCCAGTGGCGCAACGGGTCATCTAGTGTGTAAAAATATTGAACATTTCTAAGAAGCGCCCGTGCCACATTTGCTTGGATTTCACATGGCCGTGTAGTGTGTCATAGGTCTGATTTAAACATACTTAGTATGTGAAGTGACTGATTTGGTCCTTGTTGATGAGAGAAATAAATAAGGAAATATATCGTTACAATTTCCAAAGTGTTTTGCACACAAACTGTTGGAATTATGCCCTAGAGGCAATAATAAAGATGTTATTATTATAATTCTTGTTCATGATAATGTTTATATTCCATGTTACAATTATATTAAGCGGAAACTTTAATACTTGTGTGGTTTATGAATAACACCGTGTCCCTAGTACGTCTCTATGGACTAGCTCATTGATTAATGATGGTTAAGGTTTCCCAACCATAGACATGAGTTATCAATTAATAATGAGATCATGTCATTAGGAGAATGATATGATGGACAGATCCAAATAAAGTACAACAATTAGATCGTGTCATTGTGTTCATCTTTGTGAAACTTTTTCCTATGTCAAGTATTGTATTCCTTAGACCATAAAATAATGCAACTCCCTAGTGTCGGAAGAGAGCTTTGAGGTCATCAAATGTCATCCTATGAAAGGGTGATCATAAAGATGTCTCTCAGGTGATCGGAAAGTACTTGTTTGGTTGTATGTATCGAGATGGAATTTGTCCCTCCTGAGTCGGAGAGATATACTTCGGGCCCACTCGGTAATCGATATCAACACCGCTTGCAAGCATGTGGTTAAGGAGTTAATCACAAAGTGATATTGGATTACGGAACGAGTAAAGTACTTGCTGTGAACGAGATTGAACTAGGTATGCAAATACCGACGATCGAATCTCGGGCAAGTAAAATATCGCGTGACGAAGGGAATACATATACGGGATTAATTGAATCCTGGCATCGTGGTTCATCCGATATGATCATCGATGAATATGTGGGAGTCAATATAGGTTTCCAGATCCCGCTATTGATTATTGATAGAAGATCATGTCTGCATATTCTCGAACCCGTAGGGTCACACACTTAACGTGCATCGATGCTAGGATAGAATGGATAATTGGTTATTGAGTTTTTGTTCGGAGTCTCGGATGAGATCCCGGACATCACGAGAGGTTTCGGAATGGTCCGGAGAATAAGATTCATATATAGAAAAGCAGTTTTTGGATTCCGGAAAAGTTTCGAAGTTTATCTGTATTGTACCAGAATGTTCTAGAAGGTTCTAGAGTGGGGCCATTGTGGGCCCACTTGACGGAGGCCTGCGTGGGCCTAAAGGGGAGTGTCCTGGCCACTTGGGCCAGGCGCACCAACCCCCTAAGGCCCAGCCGGCCAGCCCAAGGGGAAACCCTAAGGGAATGTTCTAGAGGGAAGGGGGAAAACTTGCCCCCCACTCCTCCCCTTGGCCACCGGCCCTAGGGCTTGGAGGAGGGGCCAAGCTGGCCGCCTAGCCTCCTATATAAGGGAGGGCTGGGGCGCAGCCTTCCCCTCTCCCAACCCTAGCCGCCGGCCCAACTGCTGCCCTCCACTTCTCTCTCTCGCGACTGCGCGTAGGCGAAGCCCTGTCGCAGAAATTCTCCACCATAAGCACCACGCCGGCGTGCTGTTGATCCAATCTATCTCTCCACCATACTTGCTGGACCAAGGAAGGAGGAGACATTGCTGCACTGTACGTGTGCATCTCTCGGAGGCATCGCCACTTGCGGCGTTGGATCGGATCGGATCGCGAGGAGGAGAAGGCTAGTACGACTACATCATCCACGTTTTGTTGAATGTTTCCGCTATGCGATTTCTTCAAGGGTATGAAGATCTCATCTATCTCTCTCATTGATTACATCTCCTAAATTAGATCTTGGATTTCTTGTTTGCATCCGTAGGAATTTTTTTGATTTACTATGCTGTGAAACCCTTCAGTGGTATTAGAGCTAGATCTATGCGTAGATGTGTTTCACGAGTAGAACGCAACATGCTTGTTGTGGGCGTTGATGTTTTCTGTTTCAAACCTCTTTGTTGTGTATTTCTTATGGCGTGGCATAGTGAGATCAAAGCGGTCTAGGCCAACTTTACGCGACCTCGTTCGCGAGACCGGCTCTGCACTTGACTTGTGGCTTGTTCCACACATGCGGCTGGTGGATGCCAGTTTCTCTCACTATAGTAGTCATGAGATTTACAACGGATGTTAGCAACCATAATATCACCGTTGTGGCTTTTCGTAGGTAAGAATCATTCTTAACTTGTTACTCCCATAAGCCACGTAAAATATGCAACAACAAAGTAGAGGCGTCTAACTTGTTTTTGCAGGGAGTGTTTTGTCATATGGTATGGCCACAAGATATGATGTGATATATGTGATGTATGCGATGATCATGTTTTGTAATATTTTATGACTTGCATGTCGATGAGTTCACAACCGGCAGAAGCCATATGGTTGTCTTTATAATTGTGTATGACATGCGTGTCAACTTCTTATACGCCATGTAATAGCTTTACTTTATCGCTAAGTAGTTAGCAATAGTTGTAGTTGCTATTCGTGGTGGAGGCAATCATGGTGGAGTGATGGAGATCATGCCGGCGCGCACAAGATGGAGATCATTGCGCGGAGATTGTCTATACCATGTCACATAAAATTATATACATAAGATATTTATTTTTATGTATCTTATTTTGCTTTGATCGCGACGGTAGCATTATAAGATGATTCCTCACTTAAAGATCAAGATAAAATTGTGTTCTCCCCATGTATGCACCGTTGTGAAAGTTCGTCGTTTTGAAGCATCTCGTGATGATCGGGTGCTATAAACTCTACGTTCACATACAACGGGTGCAAGCCAGTTTTTGCACATGCGGAAATACTTGGGTTTGACTTGACGAGCCTAGCATGTACAGACATGGCCTCAGAACACACGAACCGAAAGGTTAAACATGAGTCATATGAATGATATGATCGACACTTCGTTGTCCACCATTGAAACCACATATCTTCTCGTGAAGATCGGATTAGGTGTGGTGAATTTGGATCGTGTTCACTAAACAACTTGAGGGATGTTAAATTTAGTAGGAGTTCATCTAGTAATTTGATTAAATTGAACTAGTTATCATGAACATAGTCTAAATTGTACTTGCAAATTTTGTAGATCAAATGGCTAAGTCCAACTTCAACTTCAACGTTTTTGCTGAGAAAGAAAAGCTTAAAAATAATGGGTCTAACTTCACCAACTCGTTCTGCAATCTGAGAATCGTTCTCGCTGGCGGACAAAAAGGCTATGTACTTGAGCAAGCGCTAGGTGACCCCCTGCTAAGGAAGCGCCGACTGATGAAAAAGCTATTTATCAGTCGCGCAAAGAGGATTATGGTGTGATTAAGAGTACCATGTTGTTTGCTATGGAACCGGAACTTCAAATCATTTTGAGGAGTTCAAAGGGCCTTTTGAGATACTTGTGAACTGAAAACCATGTTTCAGACTCAGGCCCGTTTTGAGAGATATGCGATCTCTCAGAAGTTCTTTAACTGCAAAATGGAGGAAGGGAGTTCCGTTAGTGAGCACGCCATTAAGATGTCAGGCTACACTCAACGCCTTGAGCCGCTAGACTGCAAGATTCCAGAAGAGCTCAAGATTGACAGAGTTCTGCAATCACTCCCTCCTAGCTACAAAGGCTTTGTAGTTACTCACAATCAAATTGGTACCACTGATATGATCACTGAGCTCTTCGCAAAGCTGAAAGCTGCGGAGGTGGATATCAAGAAAGATAATCATGTGTTGATGGTCAACAAGACCACTAGCTTCAAGAAAGCTAAGGGTGCAAAGGGATCCTTCAAGAAAGGCAGCGGCAAGCCCATTGCCCCTACTGAGAAGAAGCTCAAGTCTGGACCTAAGCCAGACACTGAGTGCTTCTATTGCAAGGACAAGGGTCACTAGAAATACAACTGTCCGAAGTACTTAGCGGACAAGAAGGCTGGAACCATCAAAAGTATATTTGATATACATGTTGATGTCTACCTTACTAGCGCTTGTTGTAGTGTCTGGGTATATGATATTGGTTCAGTTGCTAATATTTGTAACTCGAAACAGGAGCTACGGAATAGACGGCGGCTAGCAAGGGATGAGGTGACGATGCGCGTCGGCAATGGATCAAAAGTTGACGTGATGGCCGTCGGCACGCTCTCCTTAGTTTTACCTTCGGGATTAGTATTAAACCTTAATAAGTGTTATTATGTGCCTGCGTTGAGCATGAACATTATATCTGGATCGTGTTTATTGCAAGACGGTTATTCATTTAAATCTGAGAATAATGGTTGTTCTATTTATATAAATAACATCTTTTATGGTCATGCACCCGTCGTGAATGGTTTATTTCTTCTGAATCTCGAAAGCAATGAAACACACATCCATAACATTGAGGCTAAAATATGCAAAGTAGATAGTGATAATCCAACTTATTTGTGGCACTGCCGTCTAGGTCATATTGGCGTAAAATGCATGAAGAAACTCCATTCTGATGGACTTTTGGAGTCTCTTGATTTTGAATCATTTGACACATGCGAGTCATGCCTCATGGGCAAGATGATCAAAACCCCGTTCTCCAGAATAATGGAATGAGCAACAGACTTATTGGAAATCATACATACCGATGTGTGCGGACCAATGGGTATTTCGACGCGCGGTGGATATCGCTATTTTCTCACTTTTACTGATGACTTAAGTAGATATGGGTATGTCTATTTAATGAAACATAAATCTGAAATATTTGAAAAGTTCAAAGAATTTCAGAACGAAATGGAAAAACATCATAACAGGAAAATTAAATTTCTGCGATCCAATCGTGGAGGTGAATATTGGAGTTATAATTTTCTCACACATCTTAAAGCAAGCGGAATCATTTCGCAACTCACGCCACCTGGAACACCACAGCGCAATGGTGTGTCTGAACGCCGGAATCGAACTCTATTAGATATGGTGCGATCAATGATGTCTCTTATAGATTTGCCGTTATCATTTTGGGGT
The DNA here is from genome assembly GCA_007115705.1 of Dactylis glomerata. Taxonomy (NCBI): domain Eukaryota; kingdom Viridiplantae; phylum Streptophyta; class Magnoliopsida; order Poales; family Poaceae; genus Dactylis; species Dactylis glomerata. Next base: position 524,379 of record QXEO01000536.1, read on the forward strand.
TATGCATTAGAAACCGTTGCATTCACTTTAAATAGGGCACCATCTAAATCCGTTGAGACGACACCGTATGAACTATGGTTTGGTGCTAAACCTAAGCTATCGTTTCTTAAAGTTTGGGGATGCGAAGCTTACGTTAAGAGGTTGATGCCGGACAAGCTTGAACCCAAAGCGGAGAAATGCGTCTTCATAGGATACCCTAAGGAAAAGATTGGGTATACCTTCTACCACAGATCCGAAGGCAAAGTCTTTGTTGCTAAGAACGGATCCTTTCTTGAGAAGGAGTTTCTCCCGAAAGAAGTGAGTGGGAGGAAGGTAGAGCTAGACGAGGTTATTGAACCTTCTCTCGAATTGGAGAGTAGCGCAGCACCCAAAGTTGTTTCGGCGCCGCCTGCACCAATAGGACAGGAAGCTAATGATGAGGATCATGAAACTTTGAACGATGCTACTACTGAACTTCGCAGGTCGACAAGGTCGCGTGCCACTCCTGATTGGTACGGCAACCCTGTCTTAACCGTCATGTTGTTAGACAACAATGAACCTGCGAACTATGAGGAAGCGATGATGAGCCCTGATACGTCTCAAACGTATCTATAATTTTTGATGCTTTATGCTTGTTTCACACCATTTACTTCATGTTTTGTTTACACTTCGTGGCTTTTTTTGCGATTTTCGGAACTAACCTATTGACAAGATGCCACAGTGCCAGTTCCCTATTTTCTGCTGTTTTTGTGTTTCAGAAAAGCTACACAGGAAATATTCTCGGAATTGGACGAAACAAAGGCCGAAACTCGTATTTTGCCCGGAGGAAGGACAAGGACCGAACGGGAGCCAGAGGGGGGCCAGAGGGCACCCTCACCATGGGATGGCGTGCCACCCTGGCCCACGTGGCCCTATGGTGAGGTGGCCCTGGCCCACCTCTGACACTGCCTTTTTGCCTATATAAAGCCTCTGGACAGAAAACCCTAAATCGATCGGTGTTTTTTGAGAAAGAGTTCTGCAGCTCCGCTGCCACCACCGACGAATTTTGGGGGACAGAAGTCTATGTTCCGGCACCCTGCCGGGACGGGGAAGTGCCCCCGGAGCCATCTCCATCGACGCTGTCGCCTCCTCCGCCGTCTCCATCGACTTCACCGCCATCTCCACCAACCTTGCTGTCTCCTATGATGAGGAGGGAGTAGTTCTCCTCCGGGGCTGAGGGCTCTACCGGTAGCTATGTGTTTCAGCACTCTCTCCCATGATGTGATCTTTATGTGATCGTGAGCTTTGTATCTAGTTGAATTTGTAGATGCTATTATTCAGATATTATGCTACTCTCGTGCTTTATTATTGTAATCTCCGGAGATACATGTATCATGATGTGAAGGTGACAGTGTGCGCATCATGTGTGTCTCTTTTGGCTAGTGTCTCTATGAATTGTTGGTGTTTGTTGGAATCATCTAGTGTGTTCATGGTGATAGTGTGGGACAATCTAGTTTGGGAAAATGCAAACTTTGAGGAGTGCTTCGTAGCCCTACGCATGATTAGTGTTCGTTATCCATTGAAGAATAGTTTAGAGTGGCATATTGACGTTAGTATCTATTAGTTCAATTATGTTATTTTGTTGAGAGTGACCACTAGTGAAAGTATGATCCCTAGGCCTTGTTTCCAAGAATTGAACTCCGTTTACATTCAATTTTGTTACATGTTTGCTCGCAGCGATATTTATTTCAGATTACATTTACTACTTATAATCATCACTACTACTTGTATTTCACTATCTCTTTGCCGTACTAGTGCACCTATACATCTGACAAGTGTATTGGGTGTGTTGGGGACACAAGAGACTTTCTGTATCGTAATTGTAGGGTTGCTTGAGAGGGATAGCTTTGACCTCCTCCTCCCTGAGTTCGATAAACCTTGGGTGATCCACTTAAGGGAAACTTGTTGATGTTTTACAAACCTCTGCACTAGGAGGCCCAACACTGTCTACAAGAACAGACGCGTGCATAGACATCAAGCCCAGACTCTGGGAAATGACTAGAGGCCATGAAATCCGAATTGGGATCCATGAGCGAAAACCAAGTATGGACTTTGGTGGACCCTCCTAGCGACCGTAAGGCCATTGAGTGCAAATGGATTTTCAAGAAGAACACGAACGCGGATGGTAATGTTACTGTCTATAAGGCTTGGCTTGTCGCAAAAGGTTTTCGGCAAGTTTAAGGTGTTGACTATGATGAGACTTTCTCTCCCATAGCGATGTTTAAGTCTATTCAGATTTTATTAGCAATTGCTGCGTTTCATGATTATGAAATTTGGCAGATGGATGTCAAGACTGTGTTACTCAATGGCAACATTGATGAAGAGTTGTATATGATGCAGCCTGAAGGTTTTGTCAATCCTAAGGATGCTGATAAAGTGTGCAAACTTCAACGTTCCATTTATGGGCTGAAGCAAGCATCCTGGAGTTGGAACCTTCATTTTTATCAAGTGATCAAGAGTTTTGGATTTGTTCCAAATTGCTACGAAGCTTGTATCTACAAGAAAGTGAGTGGGAGCTCAGTGACATTTTTAGTACTATATGTGGATGACATATTGATTATTGGAAATGACATCAATATGCTTAACGATGTGAAGAGTTATTTGAATAAATGTTTTTCAATGAAAGACCTAGGAGAAGCTGCTTATATATTAGGCATTAAGATCTATAGAGATAGACAAAGACGCCTAATAGGTTTAAGCCAAAGTACATACCTGGAGAAAGTTCTGAAAAGGTTCAGAATGGATAAAGCAAAGAAAGGTTCATTGCCAATGTTGTCAGGTAAGATATTGAGCAAGGCTCAGTGTCCAACTATGGCAAAAGATAGAGAAACTATGAGCGAAGTGCCATATGCCTCGGCCATAGGTTCTATCATGTATGCCATGTTGTGTACTAGACTGGATGTCCAATGCTCTTAGTTTGACGAGCAAATACCAAAGTGATACATGAGTGGAACACTGGACATCTGTAAAGAACACCCTAAAGTATTTAAATAGGAGTAAAGAAATGTTCTTGGTCTATGGAGGTGATGAGCAGCTCATCATAAAAGGTTATGTCGACGCTAGCTTCGACACCGACCCAGATGATTCTAAATCTTAGACAGGATACATTTATATTTTGAATGGTGGAGCTGTGAGCTGGAGAAGCTGCAAGCAAAGCGTGATCACAGGATCTAGAACCGAAGCAGAATACATGGCTGCTTCGGAAGCGTCAAGTGAAGGAGTTTGGATAAGGAAATTCATCACTGAGCTTGATGTGGTTTCAAGTGCCTTGGACCCACTGGAGATATTGTGCGACAACACTGGCACCATAGCACTGGCTAAGGAACCAAGATATCATCCAAAGACCAAGCACACCAACCACCGTTTCCATATAATTCGAGATTATATATCAAATGGAGATCTGAAGATTAGCAAAGTATATACGGATCTGAATGTCGCAGATCCGTTGACTAAACCTCATCCATGAGCAAAACATAATGAACACCTTAATGCCATGGCTGTTAGACTGTTACCAGATGTAAACTAGATTATTGACTCTAGTGCAAGTGGGAGACTGTTGGAATTATACCCTAGAGGCAATAATAAAGATGATATTATTATATTTCTTGTTCATGATAATGTTTATATTCCATGCTAGAATTGTATTAAGCGGAAACTTTAATACTTGTGTGGTTTATGAATAACACCATGTCCCTAGTACGCCTCTATGGACTAGCTCATTGATTAATGATGGTTAAGGTTTCCTAACCATAGACATGAGTTTTCAATTAATAATGAGATCATGTCATTAGGAGAATGATGTGATGAACATACCCAAATAAAGCATAGCAATTAGATCGTGTCATTGTGTTCATCTTTGCGAAGCTTTTTCCTATGTCAAGTATTGTATTCCTTAGACCATGAGATAATGCAACTCCCTGATACGTCTCCAACGTATCTATAATTTTTGATGCTCCATGCTTGTTTTTACACCATTTGCCTATTGTTTCGTTACACTTAGTGGCACTTTTATGCATTTTCTGGAACTAACCTATTAACAAGTTGCCACAGTGCCAGTTTCCTGTTTTCTGCTGTTTTTTGTGTTTCAGAAGTGATACACAGGAAATATTCTCGGAATTGGACGAAACAAGTTCCTCAAGTCTTATTTTACCCGGAAGCTTCCAGAGATCCGAAGGAGAGTAGGAGGGGGGCCACCAGGGCCCCACACGCAGGGGTGGCACGGCCAGGCCCCTGGCCGCGCGGGCCCCGCGTGAGGGCGCCTGGCTCCTCCTCTGACGATGCCCCTTCGCCTATAAAGACCCCCCGACGGAAAAAACCTAAGTACCCGATCAGATTTCCAGAACACATCGCGATCCGCCACCACCGTCGACCCGAAGATCGGGAGGGTCCAGAAGCTCTTCCCGGCACCCTGCCAGAGAGGGGAATTGCCACTGGAGGTCTTCTTCATCGCCATGCTTGCCTCCGGAGCGATGAGTGAGTAGTCTACCTTGGACTATGGGTCCATAGCAGTAGCTAGATGGTTGTCTTCTCCACCATGTGCTTCATGTTTACATCTCATGAGCTGCCCTACATGATTGAGATCACCGTTATGTAATTCTACATGTTTGGTTTGTTGGGATCCAATGAATATTGGTGTTTATGATTAAGTTGCTGTACTGAATTATATCTTTTGTTATCTCTATGTTGTTTATGATCTTGCATGCTCTCCGTTGTTAGTAGCTATCTTGGCCGAGTAGTTGCTAGTGACTCCAAGAGGGGGTATTTATGCTCGATAGTGGGTTCATGCCTCTATTTCACCTGGGGGAGTGACAGAAACCTCTAAGGTGGTAGATGTGCTGTTGCTACTAGGGAGAAAACAACATTCATATGCTCAAGGGCATATGCTTTGTTTACATTACACACTTTGCTTAATGCAATTATCTGTTGTTCGCAACTTAATACTACTGGGGTGTTCGGATTGATATCCCCGGGAGTGGATTATTAGTCATAGATGCAGTTGGATGGCGGTCTATATATTTTGTTATAATGCCCAGAGTAAATCTCATAGTGATCTTCTTGACATATCACATTTATCTTTATTCTATCAATTGCCCAACTGTAATTTGTTTACCCAGCATGTGTTATTTATCTTATGGAGAGACACCACTAGTGAACTGTGGACCCCGGTCCTATTTCCATCATATTGCTATCACCTGTTTACTTTACTCGTACTGTTACTTTACTCACATACTATATTGTTTTCCACTCGATACGCTCATAACCTTTGTTTCAAGGAAACCGGTGAGATTGACAACCTCATCGCAAGTTGGGAACAAAGTACTTGGTTGTGTGTGTGCAGGTTCCGCATCACCTTCAGTCGTTTGTCTCTCCTCTCCTGATCGATATTAAACCTTGGTTTCTTAACTGAGGGAAGACTAGCTGCTATATTCATCATACCTTCCTCTTGGGGTTCCCAACGGGCTGGTTATCCACCACGCACAAGGATAGTCTGCTTCCACGTCAACTTGGACGCAGCAGCTAATTTTCTGGCGCCGTTGCCGGGGAGGAAGAGAAGACTTCTGCGAGGGGAGTTTTTCGCACACACATCCTTTACTTTGTTATTGTTTTGCTTTACTTTATTTATTTTACCTGCATTGCTTTTTATCAAAAACCCAAAAAAATTAGAATCCTTGGTAGTTGTTATTTCTTTACTTTAGTTTATCATGTTGATCCCTAAGTACGTTCTGGAGGACCTCTCAGTAGGTAGTGGTTCGATTATTGGCAAAAGTAACATTGAGGAGTTCTTTAATCACATTAGTATGCATGAGGAAGTTGAGGAAAAGTCTTGGGTTGAGCTTGCTCCTAGTATTGAAGTTGCTTCTGTTTATTTAATTGACATGTTGGAAACTAGGTTTGCTAGTCTTAATCCTTTTATGCAATATATGTTCCTTAAGCTTCATGAAATTGAGGATCCCGAAAAGAAAGCTTTTATCTTGGAAACTTTGCGCCTAGAATTTAAGGATGTCGTTATTGAAGCTAGGAAAGTTCTTAAACATTTTAATAAACTCGGTGCACCTATAAAGGTTATTAGTACAAATGATGAGGGAGCCGAAATACCTATACCTTGCAAGCTTTGGGGATTGTGTGAAGCTTTCGAAAATAATTTTGACTGGATCTGTCCTGAAAATCTTTTTGATGAGAATAGTGTACCAAAGCATGATCACAAAGGGTCTTCAAAAACTTATGTGGATGAAATACAATGCCTTATTGACAAGACCTCTGCTGTTGATCTTAATGCTTCTGCTGAAAATACTTGATTCGCAATTTTTCTGCGCCTAGCTCAAAGGCGTTAAAGAAAAGCACTCTTGGGAGATAACCCAATGTTTTCTTTTCAGTACTTTTTCTTTTATTTGAGTCTTGGAAGTCATTACTACTGTAATGACCGCTCCTTATCTTGTTTATTTCGTTTTTTGTGCCAAGAGAAGCCTCTAATTTGAGTGAGGTAAAGATTTGGGGATGTTGCTGTCCTGAAACTGTTTTCGGTGCTGCACCGTAAAAATTTGTGAAAATTCTCTGTATATCTTTTGGACCTGCGATTTCTTGTGCATATGCCCCAGGTTATATCCAAACTTTTGTTAGTTGAACACTTTTTGATTTGAGCAACAGAAAATCCCTAAAAAATTCGACATTTGTCAGCTGTTCAGTTTTGACAGATTTCTGCCAATATTTGTGTTTCCCACTTTATCGCTTTCTTTTGAGTTCTTTTGATCATGGAACTTTTAGAGAAGTTGCTACAGTAGTATATACTATATATGTGGTGGTTTTGAGTTGAAACCTGAAGCAAATAGAGGATTGATTATATGTTATGCTTGCACTAATGTTGCTAATAGATTTGTGTTTAGTTTTGTATGAAGGAAGTTTTCAAGTGTAGGGATTGGAGAATGATGAGATGAGTTGAAGAATGGACAAAAGCTCAAGCTTGGGGATGCCCATGCATCACCCCAAGAAATATCCAAGAAGTACAAGCGTCAAAGCTTGGGGATGCCCCCGAGGCACCCCTTCTTCATCGGCAAAAATCAGGTCACCTTTCAAAACACTATATTTTTATTGCTTCATGCACTATGTGTTTTTCTTGGAGCGTCAGTTGTTTTAGTTTTCTTAGTTGGTTTAGTTTGTTTGTTTGCTGCAATAAATGGTTGGAACCCAACAAATTTCTTTTGGAGAAGTTGCCTTGCTTTTCATTTGCAAAGAACGCTCTAGTTTTCACTCTTATTAAAAACCGGGTGTTCTTCTTTTTCTGCTACTGCTTTTGGTTTTCGTTTTCGCCTTGATTTGCATTCAGACCTTGTCATATATTTTCGTCAAGGTGTATTTTTGCCTCTGATCTTTATTGGTTTTCATCAAAAGAGGTGTTTATAAAAATTTCAAATGGTGTTGGAAAAGAGAAAAAGCTTTGTGCAAAATAGTGGTACAAGAAGGAGCTTGTGTAGACTGCGGCTTAGGCTTTTTCATGTCATGCTTGATGTCTTTTTGATAGTATGCTTAGTGGTTTTGCTGTAGCATGACTTGTCTCAAATAACTGGGATTGCTTAATGAGCCTTTGAAAAAATCATGCGTTGTTTTTATTGTATGGAAGCATTATTTTGGTTTTCTCCTTGATGCTTTATTTGGGTTGACTTGGCACATGCTCACACATGTTAGACTCTTACAAAGTCGCCAATAGCCTTCATGATCATTTAGTTTTTGACTTTTGATTCCATCTTATGCTTCTTTTAATGTCGCTTTGTCGCTTTGCATGATTATGGCCATTATTGCTCTCTTAGTTGGTCGCTCCCAGTCTTTTGCTAGCCCTCGCCTTGTACTGAGTATGAGCTCTACTCGTGCATCCAACTCCTAAAAGCCAAAGTTTTCCAAAGTGTCCACCATACATACCTACTAGCAATTTGCTATTCCAAGTAAATTTGACTTGCTTTTATTTTCTCTTCAAATTAAACTCTTACCAGTGTTATGCGAAATTCGGTCAGTAAAGCTCTCATGAACCGGAAGGCACACTTTACTTTTTCCTGTTCTTAAAAATTTGACATTGTGGTCTCTTATGTTGAGTTGTTATGCTTGCAAGTTGTAAGTTGGATTCTAGCCCATCCATGCTGTCATGGGGCAAGCTTTCAACATTGCACTTCTTATTTGAGTTGATATCGTGATCTTTTGTTTATGGATGCCCGCGGTGTGAAATGAATTGGGAATCTTGTGGGGATCAGGGAGTTTGTATATGTGTTAGGGAAACGCCGGGCCGCCAATCTAAGCCATGCATAATTCATGGTGGAAATTTGCAGCATACCCATGGTGAACATTCGACGACGCATCTCACAATAAAAAGCTAAACAAAAGGCAAATAAAAGAGATGTTGAGGTGTTCATTGTCTGCTTGTCCTGTCATTTTGGTGTGGGCTTGTTCCATGTCATCGGGCACGGAGGTACCCCATTGGCGGTTCTCAACGATATGCATATACTTACAATGACAAGAGCCTTGCTTGGGACTCTAAGTAAAGTAGCATGAGGTTTGGGTACTCGTATTCACGGGGCACGAGGTTTTCAACTTATGATTTGTCAAGCATATGCATCATAATTGTTCTCGCATTAACTTTAACCATTCAAGATGCTTATGATGGGGGCAATGAGAGCTCAAAGCCGGTAAGTACCATAATTTTTGAAGGTTATAAAACTTGCAATCACTGCTTCCCTCTGCGAAGGGCCTTTCTTCTACTTTTATGTTGAGTCACCACCTTCTTTCTTTATGCACCATTAAGAGAGCATAGTTGTCATTCTTAGTGTGATATGCATTGTCCCAAAGTTCATTGATTGATTCATATTGTTGGTTTCACTTGTTCTTAAATTATTTGTATCTAGTCGCCCTCTTAAACTTGAAGGTGTCCTATGCATTTATGTTTTGCTCTCTTTGAAGGACAAGCTGAAAACCATTTGTATGTTTTTCCTTATGATTTGAACACACGTTTGACTTTCATTGTTTCATTTTCATGATCTTTTGTTTGTGTTCAATTGCATGTTTACAACATGGTTGCTAAGTTCTTATTGTCATGATTATATCTTCATGCCCATGTTTTAAGTTCTTATGATCCCAGCTCACCAATGCTTACATATATGATCAAAATTGTGTAGGTGCATGTCACCTCAAAAATTATTCTTTTGTTATCACTTACCTACTCGAGGACGAGCAGGAGTTAAGCTTGGGGATGCTTGATACGTCTCCAACGTATCTATAATTTTTGATGCTCCATGCTTGTTTTTACACCATTTGCCTATTGTTTCGTTACACTTAGTGGCACTTTTATGCATTTTCCGGAACTAACCTATTAACAAGTTGCCACAGTGCCAGTTTCCTGTTTTCTGCTGTTTTTGTGTTTCAGAAGTGATACACAGGAAATATTCTCGGAATTGGACGAAACAAGTTCCTCAAGTCTTATTCTACCCGGAAGCTTCCAGAGATCCGAAGGAGAGTAGGAGGGGGGCCACCAGGGCCCCACACGCAGGGGTGGCGCGGCCAGGCCCCTGGCCACGCGGGCCCCGCGTGAGGGCGCCTGGCTCCTCCTCTGACGATGCCCCTTCGCCTATAAAGACCCCCCAACGGAAAAAACCTAAGTACCCGATCAGATTTCCAGAACACATCGCGATCCGCCGCTACCGTCGACCCGAAGATCGGGAGGGTCCAGAAGCTCTTCCCGGCACCCTGCCAGAGAGGGGAATCGCCACTGGAGGTCTTCTTCATCGCCATGCTTGCCTCCGGAGCGATGAGTGAGTAGTCTACCTTGGACTATGGGTCCATAGCAGTAGCTAGATGGTTGTCTTCTCCACCATGTGCTTCATGTTTAGATCTCATGAGCTGCCCTACATGATTGAGATCACCGTTATGTAATTCTACATGTTTGGTTTGTTGGGATCCGATGAATATTGGTGTTTATGATTAAGTTGCTGTACTGAATTATATCTTTTGTTATCTCTATGTTGTTTATGATCTTGCATGCTCTCCGTTGTTAGTAGCTATCTTGGCTGAGTAGTTGCTAGTGACTCCAAGAGGGGGTATTTATGCTCGATAGTGGGTTCATGCCTCTATTTCACCTGGGGGAGTGACAGAAACCTCTAAGGTGGTAGATGTGTTGTTGCTACTAGGGAGAAAACAACATTCATATGCTCAAGGGCATATGCTTTGTTTACATTACACACTTTGCTTAATGCAATTATCTGTTGTTCGCAACTTAATACTACTGGGGTGTTCGGATTGATATCCCGGGAGTGGATTATTAGTCATAGATGCAGTTGGATGGCGGTCTATGTATTTTGTTGTAATGCCCAGAGTAAATCTCATAGTGATCTTCTTGACATATCACGTTTATCTTTATTCTATCAATTGCCCAACTGTAATTTGTTTACCCAGCATGTGTTATTTATCTTATGGAGAGACACCACTAGTGAACTGTGGACCCCGGTCCTATTTCCATCATATTGCTATCACCTGTTTACTTTACTCGTACTGTTACTTTACTCGCATACTATATTGTTTTCCACTCGATACGCTCAGAACCTTTGTTTCAAGCAAACCGGTGAGATTGACAACCTCATCGCAAGTTGGGAACAAAGTACTTGGTTGTGTGTGTGCAGGTTCCGCATCACCTTCAGTCGTTTGTCTCTCCTCTCCTGATCGATATTAAACCTTGGTTTCTTAACTGAGGGAAGACTAGCTGCTATATTCATCATACCTTCCTCTTGGGGTTCCCAACGGGCTGGTTATCCACCACGCACAAGGATAGTCTGCTTCCACGTCAACTTGGACGCAGCACTCCCTAGTGCCGGAAGAGAGCTTTGAGGTCATCAAACGTCATCCTATGAAAGGGTGATCATAAAGGTGTCTCTCAGGTGATCGGAAAGTACTTGTTGGGTTGTATGTATCGAGATGGAATTTGTCCCTCCCGAGTCAGAGAGATATACTTCGGGCCCACTCGGTAATCGATATCAACACCGCTTGCAAGCATGTGGTTAAGGAGTTAATCACAAAGTGATATTGGATTACGGAACAAGTAAAGTACTTGTTGTTGATACGGCCATTTTGCATCACTATTTTGTATCATAATTTACTATTATTCATTAATATATTTCATATTTAGAGATGATACTTATGTTGTTTCCTCTGTTTTTACATGTTTGATGATCGTTGGAGGATTTGCTGCCGGAGTCAGGATTCTGCTGGAAAAGGACCGTCAAGACACCATATTTCGGAAGATCAGGAAAATTCCAGAAAAATACCAGAAAATTATATTTTTCCGAAAGACTCAGGAAGCCAGAAGGAGGAGGCGAGAGGAGCCAGGGGGTAGGCTCACACATAGGGGGCGTGGCCTGGCCCCTGGCCGCGCCGGCCTACTGTGTGGCCACCCTGGCCCACTTTAGGTCTTGCCCCTGCGCGTACTTCATCATCCCCGAAAACCTAAGTCGGGGGGGCTCAGAGATAGACACCGCCGCCTCTGCGGGGCGGAAAACACCAAAGAGAGAAAAGCTCTCTGGCAGGCAGAAATCTGCCGGGGAAATTCCTTCCCGGAGAGGGGAAATCGTCGCCATCGTCATCACCACCGCACCGCACCGGACTTCATCGGGATCATCATCATCATCATCTCCATCACCAGCACCTTCATCTCCACCATCACCACGCCATACCGCTGTAACATCTTGAGTTGGATCTTGTTAAATTCTTAGGGGAAACTTTCCCGGTGTTGATTACTCTTATGGTTGACGCTATTGAGTGGAACCGTTGAATTAAGGTTTATGTTCAGATTGTTATTTACCATTATTTCACCTCTGATCATGATCCATATGATGTCTTGTGAGTAGTTCATTTAGTTCTTGAGGACATGGGAGAAGTCAAGATGTTAGTAGTGAATTATTGTTAAGTAATATTTAGTGGTTTGATATTTATTTGTTGTGGTGCTATTTCACTAGTGGTGTCATGTGAACGTCGACTACATGATACTTCACCATTTATGGGCCTAGTAATATGCATTGTGTATTTGGCTACCAATTGTGGGGTTGCTGGAGTGACAGAAACCTAAACCTCCGTTGGGAAATCATTGCACCAGGGAGCGTAGGATCTTAGAGTTTAAGGCTGTGGTTAGATTTATATTAATTACTTTCTTGTATTTGCGGATGCTTGCAAGGGGTATAATCACAAGTGTGTACTAATCCTAGTAAGGGCAGTACGCTAGCACAGGTTCACCCCCATAACACTTATCAAACCAATAAAGATTATTTAGCGGCATGAAGCGAAAGCACTTGACAGAAACTCCCGTGTGTCCTCGAGAATGTTGGGTTATTATAAGTTACACAACCGGCTTGTCCTTCGCTCTAGAAAGGATTGGGCCACTTGCAGCAATTATTGTTATTGTCTTCTATTTACTCGTACTTTATTTACTTGCATTACCAAATACCCCTGAAAACCCGTTTGCTAGTATTTACAGTGAATCCTTGATCAAAACCACTTGTCAACACCTTCTGCTCCTCGTTGGGTTCGACACTCTTATTTATCAAAAGTACTACGATACACCCCCTATACTTGTGGGTCATCAAGACTATTTTCTGGCGCCGTTGCCGGGGAGTGAAGCGCTATTGAAGAGTAGAATTGGTAAAGGTAACCGTCGCTGTGAGTATTGTTTTTATTTTTGTCTTTTACTTTTATTTTATTTTGCTATGGAGAATTCTCCATTTGGTTTCCTATTTGGGAACACTTCTACCACTGCTGCACATGTGGATGAACCACCACCACCACCACCTGCTCAATTAGACCCTTTTAAAATACCTATGAAAATTGTTGAGCGTGTTATGGATAACTGCTATTCAGGAGATGGAACTGTCCATCTGGGTGATCACTTACTTTTTATACATGAATTATGCGAGTTGTTCAAATGTGCAGGTATTTCGCCGAGCCAGGTCAAGAGGAAGCTATTCTCTTTATCATTGAAAGGCATAGCTGAGGAGTGGTATCGGCTGCTTAAAGATGGTCCATCTATTGCATAGGAGGAAATTGTGCCTCTCTTTTATTCCAAGTTTTATCCTCCAAGTGAAATTCATAAAGATCGTAATCGGATATATAACTTTTGGCCTCATGATGGAGAGAGTATTGCCCAAGAATGGGGGAGATTGAAGTTACTAATGCTCAAATGTCCCATTCATGAGCTCCCCAATAATATTGTTATTGATAATTTTTATGCGCGGCTTGCTCTTCCTGATAAGGATTATTTGGATGCCTCCTGTTTTGGATCATTTACTCATATGAAGGAAGATGCTAAGTGGAATCTCCTTGACCGTATCCAAGAAAATGATGAAGGATGGGAACATGACAAAGGTAGGAAGTCAGGTATAAATTATGATTATGAATGCGTTAAAACTTTTATGGGAACCGATGACTTTCATAGTGTTAGCATTGATTATGGTCTTGATTCTCAAATACTTGCTAATTGTCTTAAGGCTTTTGCCTCTTATCTTGATGTTCCGAAGAAAGATTGGAACAAATATCATGCGCCTTATAAAGATTCTATTAGTCATATTCCTGCTGCAGCTACTGAAGTTTGTACTGTTGATAGCATTGTGCCTGAACCTTATTTTGAGAAGACACCTTTCCTTGCTAAGGTATAAGAGTATTCTACTTTGGTAAGTGTGTCTAACAAAAGTACTAAGAAAGCTGTAGAGCCAGATGAGCAAATTACTATTAAGTCTCATGTAGCTATATTGAAGGACCTTGTTACTAAAGATGTAGGGGATGAATATATTCTCTTTTGTGAAGATGCTTATAACATTATCTCTCATCCTAAAAGGCATAGAAAACAAGTGTTCCTGTTATTTCTGTCAGGATTGGTGATCATTGCTATTATGGTTTATGTGACATTGGTGCTAGTGCAAGTGCCATTCCTTTAGAGCTTTACCAAGAAATTATGCATGAGATTGGCGCTTGTGAACTTGAAGATATTGATGTTGTTGTTCAGCTTGCTAACAGAGAGACTGTTTGGCCTCTGGGTATTGTTCGAGATGTGGAAGTTCTTTGCGGTAAGACCAAATATCCCACTGATTTCCTAGTACTTGGTAAGGAGGCTAGTAAAACTTGTCCTATTATTTTTGGTAGACCCTTTTTGAATACTTGTGGTGCTGTGATAGACTGTAAGAAGGAGAAAATTTTCACTAAGTTTAATGGAGAGTCTTATGAGTTTAATTTTTCTAAGTTTGCTAAGACTTCTTATGAAAATGACATGCCTGATGAAAATTTTCGCGTTGAATAGCTTGCTTCTATTGCTCTTGCCCCTAATAATGCTTTGCAGCAATTCATAGAGGACCATGAAAGTGATGTTTACAGGAAGGAAAGAGAAGAGATTGATGATATTTTCCTTCGTCAACAACCATTAATCAAGCACAATTTACCTGTGGAGGATCTTGGTACCACTTTACCACCTAAGGAAGATCCTATTTTTGAATTAAAACCTTTACCTGATGATCTTAAATACGCCTATATAGATGATAAGAAAATATATCCTGTTATTATTAGTTCTAAGCTTTCAGGAAAGGAAGAAGAAAGGTTATTGGAGATATTGAGGAAACATCGAGGAGCTATGGGATATACTCTTGATGATTTAAAAAGGATTTTCCCCAGTTTATGTAGGCATGCTATTAATATGGAGGACGATGCGAAGCCAGCTGTCGAACATCAACGCCGCTTAATTCCCAAGATGAAGGAAGTGGTAAGAAATGAGGTATTGAAGTTCCTTGATGCTGGTATTATTTATCCTATTGCTGATAGTAAATGGGTTAGTCCTGTTCATTGTGTTCCTAAGAAAGGAGGTATGACTGTTGTGCCTAATGAGAATAACGAGCTTATTCCTCAAAGGGTAGTAGTTGGTTATAGGATGTGCATTGACTATAGAAAAGTTAACAAGGTTACTAAGAAAGATCATTATCCTTTACCATTTACAGATCAGATGTTAGATAGGTTATCTAAGAAGACGCACTTTTGTTTTCTTGATGGCTATTCCGGTTTCTCTCAGATTGCAGTTAAACCGGAAGATCAAGAGAAAACCACTTTTACTTGTCCTTATGGAACTTATGCTTATAGACGCATGCCTTTTGGTTTATGCAATGCTCCTGCTACTTTTCAAAGATGCATGTCTGCTATTTTTCATGGCTTTTGTGAAGAAATTGTGGAGGTTTTCATGGATGACTTCTCCGTCTATGGAACTTCTTTTGATAATTGTTTGCACAATCTTGATACAGTTTTGCAGAGGTGTGAAGAAACTAATCTTGTTCTTAATTGGGAGAAATGCCACTTTATGGTAAATGAAGGAATTGTCCTTGGACATAAAATTTCTAAAAGAGGTATTGAAGTTGACAGAGCAAAAGTTGAGGCAATTGAGAAAATGCCCTGTCCCAGAGATGTTAAAGGTATTCGTAGTATTCTTGGTCATGCTGGTTTCTATAGGAGGTTTATTAACGATTTCTCTAAGATTTCAAAGCCTCTTACTAATCTTCTCAAAAAGATGTGCAATTTGTCTTTGATGATGATTGTAAGGAAGCTTTTGAAACTCTTAAGAAGGCTTTAACTACTGCTCCTATTGTTCAACCACCTGATTGGAATTTACCCTTTGAAATTATATGTGATGCTAGTGATTTTGTTGTTGGTACTGTTCTTGGACAGCGCGTAGATAATAAGTTAAATGTTATTCATTATGCTAGTAAGACTCTTGATGCTGCTCAGAAGAATTATGCTACTACTGAGAAAGAGTTTCTTGCTGTTGTTTTTGCATGTGATAAGTTTAGACCTTACATTATTGATTCTAAAGTTACTATTCATACTGATTACGCTGCTATTAGATATCTTATGACTAAGAAAGATGCTAAGCCTAGGCTTATTAGATGGGTGTTGCTTTTACAAGAGTTTGATTCGCATATTGTAGACAGGAAAGGTGCTGAAAATCTTGTGGCTGACAATTTGTCTAGATTGGAAAATATTTCTTTTGATCCTATTCCTGTAAATGATAGTTTTCCAAATAAACAGTTGGCTGCAATAAACGTAACTTCATGAGACCTTCCTTGGTATGCTGATTATGCTAACTTTATTGTTTCCAAGTATTTGCCTCCAACATTTACAGCTCAGCAAAGAAGGAAATTCTTTTATGATTTGAGGCATTATTTTTGGGATGACCCACACTTATATAAAGAAGGAGTTGATGGTATTATGCGAAGATGCGTACCAGAATATGATCAACAAGAAATATTGAGAAAATGCCATAGAAGCGCTTATGGAGGACATCATGCTGGAGATATAACCGCACAAAAGGTTCTACAATCAGGTTTTTATTGGCCAACCCTCTTTAAAGATGCTAAAAGGTATTTTTATCTTGTGATGAATGTCAACGAGTTGGTAATATTTCTAGACACAATGAAATGCCTATGAGCTACACTCTTGTTATTGAACCGTTTGATTGTTGGGGATTTTACTTTATGGGTCCTTTTCCTCCTTCAAAAGGCTATACCCACATACTTGTTGCTGTTGATTATGTTACTAAATGGGTAGAAGCCATACCTACAAAGAGTGCTGATGGTGAGACCTCGTTAAAAATGCTTAAGGATGTTATTTTTCCTAGGTTTGGTGTGCCTAGATATCTTATGACTGACGGAGGTTCTCATTTTATTCACGGTGGTTTTAAAAAAACTCTTGCTAGATATGATGTTAATCATAGAATTTCTTCTGCTTATCATCACCAAACTAGTGGGCAGGTAGAGCTTTCAAATAGAGAGATCAAGTCTATCTTGCAGAAGACTGTTAATAGATCTAGGAAAAACTGGGCTAGTAAGTTAAATGATGCTTTATGGGCTTATAGAACTGCTTATAAGAACCCCATGGGCATGTCTCCTTATAAGATGGTTTACGAAAAAGTGTGTCACTTGCCTTTAGAATTAGAACACAAAGCTTTTTGGGCAGTGAAAGAGCTTAATAGGGATTTTAAACTAGCCGGTAAGAAAAGGTTACTTGATTTGAGTTCCCTAGATGAGTGGAGAAACGAAGCCTATGAGAATGCTAGACTTTTCAAAGAGAAAGTCAAGCAATGGCATGATAAGAGAATTCTTAAAAGAGAGTTTCATGTTGGTGAGAAAGTTCTATTGTATAGGTCTCATCTCAGATTTTTTGCAGGAAAATTACTCTCTAAATGGGAAGGACCATATGTTATTGTTGAAGTGTACCGCTCAGGTGCGATAAAGATTGCTTCATTGAAAGATGACACTACACAAGTGGTGAATGGGCAAAGACTCAAACATTATATTGCTGGAGATTCTTATAATGAAGATGGTGATGTGATTGAAACAGTTTCTCTGGAAGAATTCATCCAGGACAATTTGCAGGAACCTGCAGAGTTCGTTTTCGAATAAGTAACAGTTCTAGTCAGAAAAGTTTCGCGTTGAACTCTTCCTTTAATATTTTTGTTGTTTTTACTAAATATGAAAAATCACGAGATGAAAACGGGCAGGAAAAGGAGTCCGGGTGCTCCTCACACACAGGGGGCATGGGCCCACCCCTGGTCGCGCCGCCCTGGTGTGAGGACACCCCGGAGCTCGTTTCCGTCCAGGTTTCCTCCTGTGATTTCGCTTCGATGTATAATTTTCGCCTATATAACCCCCCAGAGTCTCCGAGGTCTGTATATCGTTTTCCCGTTGTGTTTTGTTTTGAGCTATTTCTGTCAGGAGTTGATCTTAAGTTTTGAGAGCGCCATGGCTTCTTCAAGCGACGACAAGGAGAAGACACCTCCAGAAGATGACCACCAAGACTTTCAGCTGAAGGAAGAAGTTGAAAGTGAGGATGAGGAAGAAGAGATGGAAGAAGATCAAAGTTCACGCCCGAGCACCATGATCGCAAGCATTGGGGTGGTGACAAGTCATGACAAGTTCAAGAGGAGCGCACGTATAAGAACCAGAGGGGGTGTGCCACGCCACATCTTGGCTCCTCGGGCATCTTCGTCAGGCAACAACCCTTTCCATACTCTAATTCATGAACATCAGTTTTAAAAGGTGCCCAGATCACGATTACCCTCTGGTTGGGATATAGATCGTTCTAACAGTACAGGGAAAGAAAGTTCCAAGAGTGAAGAAGGATGGGGAAATAATTCCAAGAGCTGGGATTCTCTAGCTGACAGGTTCATGAGCCGTGTTGAGCACAATTCAGAGATGATTCATAACCTCAGTCACAAGATTTATGATCTGAAAGATTTGATTGAGAAGCTTATTAAAGATTGCCCACCGCCACGGAAAGAGTAATTTGTCATTGGTATTGGCATCCCCTTGGCTTGTTCCAAGCTTGGGGGAGTGCTGCGGTATCACATGATCACCTTTTACTCATTTACTTTTCAAGTAGAGTCATATCATGAATAGAGAAATTATCCTATAGAATAGTTTGCAGTGTGGAAGTATCCTCCTTAGTTGGTTATCTATGTATCCTTTGGTGTGAGTTGCGGTAATGAAATATTAATGAGAAGTTTTATCGTTTACTTTCTGCATACTTTATTTTAGTTTGCAATGTTTCTTATATGATTAGTCTTGTTGATTAGTATTGGTATCACTTTGGGAGCATGAGTAAATTTAGTTGGTTTTGGCAAACTTAGCTTGGTCAGTAGCAACATTACCTTGAGGTTTGAGTAGAAAAGAAGAAAGAAGTGCTTGTAGTTACATCACTTCAGTTTTCCTTCATGATTGGCTTATAAGCATTATTATTCTCAAAGTTAAAATCGTTGTACCTTCAAGAAAGTTTGCATGATTGTTCTTATTATATGTATGTTTGTTTGTTTCATGCAACTCTTATGCTTGCTACCCAGCCTTGCTAGCCAAAGACCTGTACTGAGAGGAAATACTTCTCATGCATCCAACTCCTAAAAACCAAGTCACTTCTAAAGAGTCCACTATAAATTCCTATGCATGGTATTTCAAGCCATTCCAAGTAAATTTTCATGTGCTACCTTTCAAAAACCTTCAAACACTTCTCATTTTGTGCCACTGTTTTTAGCTCATGAGGACGTAGTGGATGGGTTTGTTATCTTCCATACTAAACTAAGTACACCTCGACTAGGCAGCTTCATCTGCTCATCACTAATTTTGCAAGGGAGCTGGTCAGACCATTATAATCTCAAAAAGAAAAGAAAAAGGCACTCCTCCATGGTATGTGAAAGTTGGTCGGCACCTGATGGAATCAGTTAGCCATGGTTTGAGAAAGGAAAGGTGGGGAGGAGTGCCAAGCTATAAAAGAGCACCAATGTGCCAATTAATCAAACATCTCAGAACCGCTCTCACTTGTTTAGTACGGAAGATATCAAGAACTCCGGTGCTAGTCGTTGACAAAAGCAACCACCTCTCAAAACATTTTTTTACCTCTGTTTTACAAATGAAAAGCTCTAGCACATGTTTAATCCCTGCTTCCCTCTGCGAAGGGTCTGTCTTGTACTTTCATGTTGAGTCAACCTATTCCCTTCTATCTCAAGCAAGCATTTGAGTTGTTATGTTTCACTCATCCATATGTTGATCCGTTTAATCATGTTTACTAACTTCTTTTGTTAGTACAATGCTTTTGTCTAAAGGAATATATCTTTGAAAGCTTTCTATGAATGCAAAAAGTTTGTTTCGTTGAGCATATGGTTTTTGCTATATTAGCTCTGTTTTAAAAAGGGCTCTATTCAAAGGCTAGTATAGTTTGTTCATTGTTCTCTGACCAAGAACTAAGGTTTGCTACCACCAATTATAGTTTACCCTGTGCATCTTTATTTGTGATTCCCTTTTTACTTGTTGCAAGTTTATATCATATAAAGGGAAGTTGATGTCTATTATAACTTGTGCCTTGGTGAATGTGATGCTTCTTGTCCGTATTTTGATTATCGACACTTCACTCCATAAACCTATGGTCATGTTTACCGAGTTTAGTTTTCGCTTGGGGACAAGCGAGGTCTAAGCTTGGGGGAGTTGATACGGCCATTTTGCATCACTATTTTGTATCATAATTTACTATTATTCATTGATATATTTCATATTTAGAGCTGATACTTATGTTGTTTCCTCTGTTTTTACATGTTTGATGATCGTTGGAGGATTTGCTGCCGGAGTCAGGATTCTGCTAGAAAAGGACTGTCAAGACACCATATTTCAGAAGATCAGGAAAATTCCAAAAAAATACCAGAAAATTATATTTTGCCGAAAGACTCAGGAAGCTAGAAGGAGGAGGCGAGAGGAGCCAGGGGGTAGGCTCACACGTAGGGGGCGCGGCCTGGCCCCTGGCCACACCAGCCTACTGTTTGGCCACCCTGGCCCACTTCAGGTCTTGCCCCTGCACGTACTTCATCGTCCCCGAAAACCTAAGTCAGGGGGGCTCAGAGATAGACACCGCCGCCTCTGCGGGGTGGAAAACACCATAGAGAGAAAAGCTCTCCGGCGGGCAGAAATCTGCCGGGGAAATTCCTTCCCAGAGAGGGGAGATCATCACCATCGTCATCACCATCGCACCGGACTTCATCGGGATCATCATCATCATCATCATCATCATCATCATCTCCATCACCAGCACCTTTATCTCCACCATCACCACGCCATCCTGCTGTAACATCTTGAGTTGGATCTTGTTAAATTCTTAGGGGAAACTTTCCCGGTGTTGATTACTCTTGTGGTTGATGCTATTGAGTGGAACTATTGAATTAAGGTTTATGTTCAGATTGTTATTTGCCATTATTTCACCTCTGATCATGATCCATATGATGTCTTGTGAGTTGTTCGTTTAGTTCTTGAGGACATGGGAGAAGTCAAGATGTTAGTAGTGAATTATTGTTAAGTAATATTTAGTGGTTTGATATTTATTTGTTGTGGTGCTATTTCACTAGTGGTGTCATGTGAACATCGACTACATGATACTTCACCATTTATGGGCCTAGTGAGATGCATTGTGTATTTGGCTACCAATTGTGGGGTTGCTGGAGTGACAGAAACCTAAACCTCCATTGGGAAACCATTGCACCAGGGAGCGTAGGATCTTAGAGTTTAAGGCTGTGGTTAGATTTATCTTAATTACTTTCTTGTATTTGTGGATGCTTGCAAGGGGTATAATCACAAGTGTGTATTAATCCTAGTAAGGGTAGTACGCTAGCACAGGTTCACCCCCATAACACTTATCAAACCAGTAAAGATTATTTAGCGGCATGAAGAGAAAGCACTTGACAGAAACTCCCGTGTGTCCTCGAGAATGTTGGGTTATTATAAGTTACACAACCGGCTTGTCCTTCGCTCTAGAAAGGATTGGGCCACTTGCAGCAATTATTGTTATTGTCTTCTATTTACTCGTACTTTATTTACTTGCATTACAAAATACCCCTGAAAACCCGTTTACTAGTATTTACAGTGAATCCTTGATCAAAACCACTTGTCAACACCTTCTGCTCCTCGTTGTGTTCGACACTCTTATTTATCAAAAGTACTATGATACACCCCCTATACTTGTGGGTCATCAGTTGTGAACGAGATTGAACTAGGTATGCAGATACGGACGATCGAATCTCGGGCAAGTAAAATATCGTATGACGAAGGGAATACATATACGGGATTAATTGAATCCTGGCATCGTGGTTCATCCGGTATGATCATCGATGAATATGTGGGAGTCAATATGGGTTTCCAGATCCCGCTATTGATTATTGATAGAAGATCATGTCTGCATATTCTCGAACCCGTAGGGTCACACACTTAACATGCATTGATGCTAGGATAGAATAGATAATTGGTTATTGAGTTTTTGTCGGAGTCTCGGATGAGATCCCGGACATCACGAGAGGTTCCGGAATGGTCCAGAGAATAAGATTCATATAAAGGAAAGCAGTTTTTGGATTCCGGGAAAGTTTTGGAGTTTATCGGTATTATACCAGAATGTTCTAAAAGGTTTTGGAGTGGGGCCATTGTGGGCCCACTTGATGGAGGCCTGCGTGGGCCTAAAAGGGGAGTGTCCTGGCCACTTGGGCCAGGCGCACCAACCCCCTAAGGCCCAGCCGGCCAGCCCAAGGGGAAACCCTAAGGGAATGTTCTACAGGGAAGGGGAAAACTTGCCCCCCACTCCTCCCCTTGGCCGCCGGCCCTAGGGCTTGGAGGAGGGGCCAAGCTGGCTGCCCAGTCTCCTATATAAGGGAGGGCTGGGGCGCAGCCTTCCCCTCTCCCAACTCTAGCCGCCGGCCCAACTGCTGCCCTCCACTACTCTCTCTCATGACTGCGCGTAGGCGAAGCCCTGCCACAGAAATTCTCCACCATAAGCACGACGTCGTGATACGTCTCAAACGTATCTATAATTTTTGATGCTCCATGCTTGTTCTTACACCATTTGCTTAGTGTTTTGTTACACTTTGTGGCATTTTTATGCATTTTCCGGAACTAACCTATTAACAAGATGCCACAGTGCTAGTTCCCTGTTTTCTGCTATTTTTGTGTTTCAAAAAAGTTACACAGGAAATATTCTCGGAATTGGACGAAACAAAAGCCGAACATCCCAATATTTAACGAAGCTTCCAGAAGACCGAAGATGAGACGGAGAGGGGCCAGGGGCCGGCCTCACCACCAGAGGGCGCGGCCCAGCCCCTGGCCGCACCCACTTGTGGTGAGGGCCCCCTCGTCCACCTATGGCGCCGCCCCTTCGCCTATAAAGACCCCCCGACAGGAAAAACCTAAAGACCGGATCAATTTTCCAGAAACACATCGCGATCTGCCACCGTCGTCGACCCGAGATCGAGAGGGTCCAGAAGCTCTTCCCAGCACCCTGCCGGAGAGGGGAATCACCACCGGAGGTCTTCTTCATCGCCATGCTTGCCTCCGGCGCGATGAGTGAGTAGTCTACCTTGGACTATGGGTCCATAGCAGTAGCTAGATGGTTGTCTTCTCCACCATGTGCTTCATGTTTAGATCTCATGAGCTGCCTTACATGATCGAGATCATCTTTGTGTAATTCTACATATTGTGCTTGTTGGGACCGATGAATATTGGTGTTATGTTAAGTTGATGTGCTGAATATTATCTTATGTTATCTCTATGTTGTTTATGATCTTGCATGCTCTCCGTTGTTAGTAGCTATCTTGGCCAAGTAGATACTAGTGACTCCAAGAGGGGGTATTTATGCTCGATAATTGGGTTCATGCCTCTATTTAATCTGGGGAGTGACAGAAACCTCTAAGGTTGTAGATGTGTTGTTGCCATTAGGGAGAAAAAAACATTCTTGTGTCCAAGGACATTCGTTTTGTTTACATTACTGATACGTTGCAAACGTATCTATAATTTTTGATGCTCCATGCTTGTTTTACAACAATTGCTATATGTTTTATGTACACTTTGTGGCACTTTTATGATTTATTTGGACTAACCTACTAATAGTTGCAAAAGTGCACAATGTTCTTGTTTTACACTTTGATGTGTAGGAATTACCAAAAATATAAGTGGAAACCTTGTTGGAGTCAAATTGGGACTTTCCTGAAATCTGTGCCAGAACTCTTTTTGAATATGGTCAAGTTATGGGTCGAAGACGGCGTCAAACGGAAAACTCTTCAACTACAAAGTTGTAGAGAATTTCACTGCAAACGTTCTGGACATAAACTTCGCCTGATTCCGAGTCCGGATGACCGAGTTAGGCCCGATCTAGTGCGGCCCAAGATGTGGAGACGAAAATCTGAGAAGCTATATAAGGGGAGGAAACGTAACTCGTGGGTGACACCCCCACCCACGAATTTGTAGCCACCAGAGCCAAGTTTTCGCCTCCCCCATGGATCCCATCTCCATGGGGGAGGGCTCCCATGAAGCCATGAAGGAAGGGGACCAAGGGGCGGCGCTCCCCCATGATGCCGGCGGCGGGGGAGTCCCCCGCGCCGCCGCCGCCGCCCGCACCCCTCACTGCTCATCTCCGCCATCTTCACCGCTATCTTCATCACCAACTCCTTCTATTATGTAGTGGTTCATCCTCCCACACACCTCTATACCGTCATATGTAAACATGGTGTTTGATGCTATAATATTGATCCTATGTTCTATGTCATGTTTGCATAGTTTATTTGTTCTTAGATTGATTTGTTGAATGTCTTTGGTTCATTAGAGTTGTATGTTGATATGGTACTGTCCTTTGGTGTCCATTATATTTATGCGTGCATGAATTAAATATCTTAGGGTTAGTAGTATGTGCAAAAGGAAGGGGGTAGTTCTGCCGGAATGATAGAAACCTGAGGACG
This sequence comes from Dactylis glomerata, assembly GCA_007115705.1. Lineage (NCBI taxonomy): Eukaryota > Viridiplantae > Streptophyta > Magnoliopsida > Poales > Poaceae > Dactylis > Dactylis glomerata. The sequence continues at coordinate 548,689 of QXEO01000536.1, forward strand.
CGAACCAGAACGTTGCACGTATGGGAGTAAGAGGACCATTAATTTAAGGCTATAGTTGGGGAAACCTTAATGCATTGTTAGTATTTGCGGATGCTTGCTAACAATCCAATCATATAGTACTTGTATTTCCAAGTAGTGAAGTGCTTGTATATTTAGCCTCTCCCACATAGAAAACTGCATCGAAGATAATAAACCCGATTTATTCACTAATTAAACTTTGACAAAGCCACCACTATTACCACCACTTTTCCACACTCATGGTACTGTTAGTTTATGGTTACTTAGTATATTTTGTTGTTGTAGCACTAACAATTACTTTCTTGTATTTATTATCTTGCAAAGCTATCTCTCATATCTGTATTGTTGCTCTAGTTTTATTTCCTAGATGATGCAAATGTTTAGTCTTCGTAGAGTTGTATCAGCGGTTGATAGAACTTGAGAGAACATTTATCCTACCTTTAGCTCCTCGTTGGGTTCGACACTCTTACTTATCGAAAAGGCTACACACGATCCCCTATACTTGTGGGATATCAAGACCTTTTCTAGCGCCGTTGCCGGGGAGCAATAGCGTGTGGGTGAATATTCTTATGTGCACTTGTTTGCTTTATCTCTAAGTAGTTTTCACTTCAAGTTTTAAGTTGTTCTCTATTTTAGTATGGATAGGGAATGCGAATTACAAAAAAAATTAGTTGTACTTGTTACCTAAAAACGTTTTCAAAAAGGAAAGTGATTGGAAAGACGAGTAATGGTTAAGTGGGGGTAGACCTTGAACACTTGTGTTCATGCCTATGAAACCAAAACAAATCTTTCCATGGAAGCTTTTCAGTTAAAAACTTGTACATATTGTATATATTTTATATATTGTACATATTCCTCTGTACCATAAAAGTAAAGTGATAATTGTAGTTCCTAGTTACTTGGAAGTTGATAGTTTTGCTTTGCTGTCCAAAAACAGATTTTCTGTGCTTCACCGTATAAAATGTTTAAAATCACCACAACATGATATTTACCTGAAATTTCTTGAGTGCAAAGTAATGCTTATTATATTTCTTTCATTAAACTAACTTTTTCTGATTTGAGTTACGTAGCTGTCTCAAAAAATTCGATCTTCACCGACTGTTTAGTTTAGACAGATTCCTGTGCTTCACTGTAAAAAATCGTGAAAAATCTCAGAATAGTGTTTTGATCTGATTTTTTTTTGCATAAACCTGAGATTATGATCTGACTTTCATTAGTTTTGAGTTTTACAATTTGAGCTACCTAACTATCTCGTTGAGTGTCATCTTTACAGACTGTTCAGTTTTGACAGATTTGTTAGTTTATTGAATATTGTACTTAGTGTTATTAGTTTCCTTAGTTTTTTGACGGACAACGGAAATCATGAATACCTTAGTATATACAGTGGCTAATGTTGAGTATAGATTATGAAACTTGTCAATGCTTGAACATTAGTGGATTTTATTTAATGAGTACTAACCCTACTAATGAGTTTTGTGAAGTTTTATGTGGATGTAGCTTATAAGTTCTAATCAATATGGTGATATGAGATGAACAAGAAGACACAAGAGCTCAAGCTTGGGGATGTTTAGGTGAATCCAAAGAACATATTCAAAAAGATACAATCATCTAAGCTTGGGGATGACCGAGTCATCCCCCTATTCATCAACTAACATGAGGTTATCTCCTTCATACTCTATATTATCCATCCACATGATATGTATTGTGTTAACTTGTATTATAGTTGCTTTTATATGTCTTGGTTTTATATTTTTAGTTTTATTAGGATCTTTATTTTGTTCTTATTGCTTCTTTACTTTTACTTATAATTTTAAAACAACAAAAATAGTTCCTTTTGTTTTCCTTCTTTGTTTGGTTCTCTATTTTGTGCCTAGCTCAAAGGCGTTAAAGAAAAGCACTCTTGGGAGATAACCCATGTTTTCTTTCAGTAATTTTTATTTTATTTGAGTCTTGGAAGTTATTACTATTGTAATGACCTTTCCTTATCATTTTTATTTTGTTTTTGTGCTAAGAAGAACCTCTAATTTGAGGGAGGTAAGATTTGGGGAAGTTGCTGTCCTAAAACAGATTTCTGCGCTGCACCGTAAAAATTCGTGAAAATTCTCAGAATATCTTTTTGATCTGAAATTTCTTTAGCATATGACCCAGGTTATATCCAAACTTTCATTAGTTTTGCACTTTTCGATTTGAGCAACAGAAGGTCCTCGAAAAATTCGACATTTGTCAGCTGTTCTATTTTGACAGATTTCTGCCACTATTTGTGTTTGCCTATCGATCGCTTTCTTTTTTAGTTCTTTTGATAACGAAACTTTTGAGGAAGTTGCTACAGTAGTATATACTTTATATGTGGTGATTTTGAGTTTGAAACTGAACCAAAAAGGGTTGATTTACTATTATGTTTATGCTAATGTTGCTAATAGAATTGTGTGAAGTTTTGTATGAAGGAAGTTTTCAAGTGTAGGGATTGGAGAATGATGAGATGAGATAAAGAATGGATAAAAGCTCAAGCTTGAGGATGCCAATGTCACCCAAGAAATATCCAAGTGGTACAAGCATCAAAGCTTGGGGATGCCCCCGAGGCACCCCTTCATCGGCAAAAATCAGGTCACCTTTCAACACACTATATTTTTATTGCTTCATATTCTATGCATTTTTCTTGGAGCGTCTTTACTTTTGCTTTCAGTTTTCTTTTGTTTTGTTTGCTGCAATAAATGGTTGGACTCCAACAAATTTCTTTTGGAGGAGATGTACCTTGTTTTTCATTGCCAAGAACACTCTATTTTTCACTCTTATCGTTCAACGAGTGTTCTCTTTTTCTAGAACTGTATTTGGCTTTCGTTTTTGCCTTGATTTTTGTTCAGATCTTGTTTTATCTTTGCATCAAGGTGTATTTAGACCACTGGTCTATGCTGGTTTTCATCAAAAGAGTTGTCTCAAAAAGGTTTAAATGGTGTTGAAAAAGAGAAAAAAGTTTCATGCAAAAAAGTGGTACAAAAAGGAGCTTGTTTAGACCGCGGCTTAGACTTTTTCATGTCATGCTTGATGTCATTTTGATAGTATGCTTAGTAGTTTTTGCTGTAGCATGACTTGTCTCGAATGACTGAGATTGCTTATTGAGCCTTTGCAAAAATCATGCATTATTTTTATTATATGGAAGCATTTATTTGGTTTTCTCCTTAATGCTTTATTTTGGTTGACTTGGCGCATGCTTATAACATGTTTGACTCTTACAAAGTCGCCATAAGCCTTTATGATCATTTAGTTTTTGACTTGTGATGCCATTTTATGCTTCTTTTAATGATGTTTTGTCGCTATGCATGATTATGGCCGTTATTGCCCTCTTAGCTGGTCGCTCCCAGTCTTTTGCTAGCCCTCATTTTGTACTGAGTATGAGCTCTACTCGTGCATCCAACTCCCAAAAACCAAATTATTCCAATGTGTCCACTATAAATTCCTATGCATGGTATTTGCAAGCCATTCCAAGTAAATTTTCATGTGCTACCTTTCAAAAAAATCTTCAAAATACTTCTCATTTTATGACACTGTTTTTAGCTCATGGGGACGTAGTGGTCGGATTTGCTATCTTCCATATTGTTCTATTGCAAAAAGAAAAAAAGAAAAAAAGAAAAAAGGCACTCCTCCATGGTATGTGAATGTTGGTGGGCACCAAATGGAATCGGTTAGCCATGGTTTGTGAAAGGAAAAAAGGTGGGGATGAGTGCCAAACTTTATAAAAGAGCACCAAAGTGTCAATCTCTCTCTCTCAAAAACTTGCTTATTTTTGTATGGAAGATAGTAAAAACCTCATTGCTAGTCGTTGACAAAGACAACCACCTCTCAAAACCCAATTTTTATCTCTCTGTTTTACAAATGAAAAGCTCTAGCACATGTTTAATCACTGCTTCCCTCTGTGAAGGGCCTTTCTTTTATTTTTATGTTGAGTCACCACCTTCTACCTTTATGCACCGTCTAAGAGAGCATAGTTGCCATTCTGAGTTTAATGTGCATAGTCCTAAAGTTTTTTATTGATTGATTCATGATTATGGTTTCACTTGTTCTTAAATTATTTGTATCTAGTCGCCCTCTTAAACTTGAAGGTGTCGTATGCATTTATGTTTTGCTATTCTATGAAGAACAAGCTGAAAACCATTTGCTATGTTTTTCCATATGATTTGAACACATGTTTGACTTTCATTATTTCATTGTTCATGATCTTTTGTTTGTGTTTCTTTTCATGTTACAACATGGTTGCTAAGTTTTTATTGTCAAGATTATGTCTCTTATGTCCATGTTCTAAGTTCTTTGATCCCAGCACTCAATGCTTACATAGATGATCAAGATTGTGATGGTGCATGTTACCTCAAAAATTATTCTTTTGTTTGTCACTTACCTACTCGAGGACGAGCAGGAGTTAAGCTTGGGGATGTTGATACGTTGCAAACGTATCTATAATTTTTGATGTTCCATGCTTGTTTTACACCAATTGCTATATGTTTTATCTACACTTTGTGGCACTTTTATGATTTATTTGGACTAACCTACTAATAGTTGCAAAAGTGCACAATGTTATTGTTTTACACTTTGATGTGTAGGAATTACCAAGAATACAAGTAGAAACCTCATTGGAGTCAAATTGGGACTTTCCTAAAATCTGTGCCAGAACTCTTTTCAAAGATGGTCACGTTATGGGTCGAACACAGCGTCAAACGGAAAATGCTTCAACTACAAAGTTGTAGGGAATTTCACGGCAAACGTTGTGGACATAAAATTCGCCTAATTTCGAGTCCGGGCGGCCTAGTTAGGCATGATCTAGTGCAGCCCAAGATGTGGAGACGGAAATCCGAGAAGCTATATAAGGGGAGGAAACCTAACTCGTGGGTGACACCCCCACCCATGAATTTGCAGCCACCAGAGCCACGTTTTCGCCTCCCCCATGTATCCCATCTCCATGGGGGAGGGCTCCAATGAAGCCATGAAGGAAGGGGGCCAAGGGGCAGCGCTCCCCCAATGAAGCCATGAAGGAAGGGGGCCAAGGGGCAGCGCTCCCTTATGATGCCGGCGGCGGGGGAGTCCCCCGCGCTGCCGCCGGCGCCGCCGCCACTGCTCGCGCCCCTCGCTGCTCATCTCCGGCTCTCCGCCATCTTCACCGCTATCTCCATCACCAACTCCTCCTATTATGCAGTGGTTCATCCTCCCACACACCTCTGTATCGTCCTATGTAAACATGGTGTTTGATGCTATAATATTTATCCTATGATCTATGTCATGTTTGCATAGTTTATTTGTTCTTAGATTGATTTGTTGAATGTCTTTGGTTCATTAGAGTTGTATGTTGATATGGTACTGTTCTTTGGTGTCCATTATATTTATGCGCGCATGGATTAAACATCTTAGGGTTAGTAGTATGTGCAAAAGGAAGGGGGTAGTTCTGCCGGAATGACAGAAACCTGAGGACGCGAACCGGAACGTTGCACGTATGGGAGTAAGAGGACCATTGACTTAGGCTATGGTTGGGGAAACCTTAATGCATTGTTAATATTTGCGGATGCTTGCTAACAATCCAATCATATAGTACTTGTATTTCCAAGTAGTGAAGTGCTTGTATATTTAGCCTCTCCCACATAGAAAACTGCATCGAAGATAATGAACCCGATTTATTCACTAATTGAACTTAGACAAAGCCACCACTATTACCACCACTTTTCCACACTCATGGTACTGTTAGTGACAAGGGTATAGATAATAGAGCCCATTAGTTGAGTACCCCTGAGGCCCATTAAGCTAAGCCCAATTGTAATACTAGTTGAAATACGAGTTTTTATCGTATGTCGATATTGTAATCTATATCGGACCCTACCCGATCCTCGAGACCTGGCCACCTATATATAGGGGCCAGGAGGGGACGGTGTAGGCCAGATTGAAAGCAAGCCAGGTTCTACACCCACGTTTACTTTCATAGCCACCTTGTTTGACTGATTTTACCTTCGAGTTCATCCGACGCCCTATGTCCCCGATCCTAAGTCCTTCATCTAGGACATTTGTCGAGTTAACCCTCGTCAATTGGCGCCGACCGTGGGGACTCTGGGCGTTGGCATCATGAACTCAACAGCTTTTTCGCTTTCAGCCAACAGCAACTCGCAAGTCGACGAAATTCATATACCCTTCGGAATCGTCGATTTTCAACCTCATCAGTCAAGTTTCACGCAAGTATTCGAGAGCACGGATCAAGATATGGATTTAACGATCGGAATTTTAAACTTTCGCGTTGGATCATTAGGTTCAATTCGCCTTTCAGATCTAGTAACAGCGGATCCGTTGGCAAGTGAACCCGAAACAGTAGGAATGTCGGAATCATCAGAAGGCTCTTCTAGCGAGGAAAACTCACCGGTCAGTTTAGCAGAAGCAACAGAAGGAAAAATCGCAGGAGGCGATGAAATAATGGAGAATTTTGACTTGGAAGTGCAACTCGAAGATCTTACAATATACCACGAGGACAACTCAGATCAATCAATAGACTCCTGGAAAATAGGACTAGAACTTTCTAAAGACGATAATTCGATCTTCTCAAGTCACAACAGCAAGCTCGACAATCGGTATCAGATACTCGCCATCGCGGAAGATAATTCAGAGGAACTCGACGACAACAACAACCCAGTACTTAATCCAGCAAATATAAACAGAGGAGCGAATCTTTTAGCAGAGGGAGAAACCGCTGACTCCCTCGCAACGAGGGTAAAAGTTCGACTATCAGAAGAAGAGTGGAGAATAATCAATACAGCCGTGGAGCATGGCACGCCAATACCAACAAACTCTAGCCAAAACATGCTCTTGGGGTACCATTACGCCCTAAGGCAGCAGGCGAAACAATTAGCAAAAGAGAGGATTGAAATACAAAAAAGGAAGGACTCAGCCATTGTAGCAAGCGAAGCTGCCCGTAGAGCACGTAGTGATACATCATATACAAACAGAAGGCATCATCGACATGGTTCAAGGTATGAGAATCTAGAGTACTCAGAAAAGCAAAGCATCTCAAAAAACCTCGACTCGTCCTTCCTATCGGTCGACGAGCAAGGAAATATCATCCCAAAAACTCCAAAAGCAGCATTAGTGGCAGCTCAAGCGTACCTGCATACAACACGACCAAATCCAGGAGATCCGAGGGAGCATATGCACCGAGCAGTGCTAAATGGACTGAAGATGGTAGGAAACAAATTATCAGCAAAAGAGGAGGAGGCATACCGCAACAAAGGAGCTCACAAAACTAGATCATCACGCCGTTACAGCAGTTCTCGGCACAGAAGTGGAAGTCGACGATCTAGAACGCCATCACCAGAACGACACGACAATTCAAAGAACAAAGGAACACGATGATCTAGAACTCCAGGTAGAAAACACGACTATGAAGACGACGAAAAGGAGATGGGGCGCCATGCTTTACCCAAAGGATTTGCATCACGCCAATACCCAAAGGTTTCAAATTACCTCATGACCAGCAAAAGTACGACGGATCTCAGGAGCCACAATCATGGCTTTCAGACTATCTGCAAGCAGCACAAATATTAGGAGGAACCAGGGAAATAGCAATGCAAAGCTTACAATTACACCTCACCGGCGCAGCAAGGTCATGGTTAAGCAAACTAGAAGAAGAAACAATTGGAAGCTGGGAAGAACTCACAAAGCAATTCATGAGTAACTTCAAATTGATGTACAAACGGCCAGCATCTATAGAAGAAGTCAAAGCCTGTGTACAGCAGCACGGGGAAACGTTAAGGGCATATATCCAAAGGTGGAGTATAATCAAAAACTCGGCAGTCGAAGTCTCAGATGAAAGAGCAATAGACGCATTCATAGTCAGGTTGCGATGAGGAGACCTAGTCGAAGAAATGGGAAGGATCAAGCCAAAAACAGTATCAGATCTAATGGACGTAGCAAACAGGTTTGTAGATGGAGAGGATGTGTGCAATAATAAATGCACGCGTTCACCAGAGGATGATAGAGGAAACAGGTATGGAGGGCAACACAGAAGATCCCGCAACTACGACAACTATGGCTCTCACAACCAAGTAGTCGCAGGATACAAAGATGACAGCTACCAAAGCAACGATCAGAAAAACTCGGGATACCGTAGCTACGGAAAAGAAGATTACAGAAAGTTTCAACCAAGGGAGTCCAGAGAGTATAACCCATCACCAGAAGATATGCTCAATGGACCATGCCATATCCATTCTGCGTTCGTCGATGGGAAACGTGTATCCAGACACGCAATGAAAGATTGCACCACGTTCTTAAAACTGCAAGAAGCTGCACTCAACAAACAAGCCGAAGCAAAATGGCAAGGATACGAAGGAAATACAAGCAACGTACCTATAACCCAACAAGAGAATAATGGAGCTCCCAAGAGCCAAGATCAACCAAATCAGGGACACGACGACGATGAAGGGTATATTCCATCAAAAGGGCACGTTGCAGCAATGATACAACCGGTACCCAAGTCGAACAAAGAAGAGAAAAGCATAACTCGACAAGTTAACCTAGCAGTAACTTCGCCGCCAGCAACAACAGAATATCTACATTGGTCAGAGCAACCCATAGAATTCAGCAGGGACGATCATCCAATAACAGTACCTCGGCCAAGAAACGCGCCCTTGGTACTCAAAGCACAAATAGGGACGTACGATGTCGACAGAATATTCATGGATGCAGGAAGTGGAATAAACCTGATCTACGCGAAAACCCTACGGGCAATGCACATTTCATTAGAGTTCCTGAAGCCAACTGACTGCTCCTTTCACGGAATAGTCCCAGGAAGTGCCAACTATCCACTTGGTCGAATGGCACTCAACGTTTGCTTCGGAAATCGGCAAAACTATAGAAGGGAAAAACTCAACTTCGAAGTCATGGACTGGCCATCACAATATCACGCGATCCTCGAGTGACCCGGGTTTTCGCGATTCATGGCAGTACCTCACTATACCTACCTGGTACTAAAGATGCCAGGACCCAAAGGAATTATCACGGTAAAAGGAAGCTTCGAGGTATCAGACCTATGCGACAAGGAGTTCTACAAGATGGCACAAAACTTTGGCATGATAGCCAACTACGGAGAACCCAAAGAGAAAGCAAAAAACGCGACTACAGAAGTCAACAAGTTACCCGAAGGACGTCCCATGGAACCAGAGATGAAGAAACCACGAGTAGAAGCATCAGGAAAAAACAAATCTACAAGGGAAGAAGAGAAGGCCACGGAGGCATAAGTGTTGAGAGCACCATAGTAGGGTAGAAAAAAAAAGCTATAAAAGCCACAAGTTATCCTAGGGCAATGCCCTCTAGATCCAGAACACAGGCCACAGGCCGGATCTCTTGGGTTATCCCATGTATCTTATGAAGGAAATATGCCCTAGAGGCAATAATAATATTGTTATTATCATATTTCTTGTTCATGATAATGTTTATATTCCATGCTAGAATTGTATTAAGCGGAAACATTAATACTTGTGTGGTTTATGAACAACACTGTGTCCCTAGTATGCCTCTACTAGACTAGCTCATTGATTAATGATGGTTAAGGTTTCCTAACCATAGACATGAGTTGTCAATTAATAATGAGGTCATGTCATTAGGAGAATGATATGATGGATAGACCCAAATTAAGCACAGCAATTAGATCATGTCATTATGTTCACAATTGCCTAGCTTTTCCTATGTCAGTATCATATTCCTTAGACCATGAGATAATGTCACTCCCTGGTACCGGAAGAGAGCTTTGAGGTCATCAAACGTCATCCTATGAGAGGGTGATCATAAAGGTGTCTCTCAAGTAATTGGAAAGTACTTGTTGGGTTGCATGTATCGAGATGGGATTTGTCCCTCCCATGTCGGAGAGATATACTCTGGGCCCACTCGGTAATCAATATCATACACCATTTGCAAACACGTGATTAATGAGTTTAATCACAAAGTGATATTAGATTGCGGAATGAGTAAAGAGTACTTGCTGCAAACGAGATTGAACTAGGTATGGCGATACCGACGATCGAATATCGGGCGAGTAAAATATCGCGAGACAAAGGAATTTGTATACGGGATTAATTGAATCCTGACATTGTGGTTCACCGATAATGATCTTCGTTGAATATGTAGGAGTCAATATGGATTTCCAGATCCCGCTATTGATTATTGATGGTGATCATGTCCGCACATTCTCGAACCCGTAGGGTCACACACTTAACGCTCATCGACGCTAGGGTAGTTTCGGGATTTATGGAAATTGTTTCGGAGATTAACAGAATTGTTCCGGAAAGATGATTAATGATTAATTAATTAATTGAATTAATAAATGTTAATACATATATTTATTTGTTGGAAATAAATAAGGGCTAAATGTAGTCCGTGAAAAGTTTTGCTAATGGGCTAATTTAGTAGCTCATCTAGACAAACTAATAAAAAGGATAAAAGGTAAAAGGTAAAAGAAAAAAAAAGGAAAGGGAGGCGCACTACTGTGGGCCGGCCGGCCTCGCGCCAGTAGGCCGCTTGCCCGTGCCCTCCTGGGCCGTGCCGGTCCGCTGGGCCAGCGGCCCACCCGCCCCGCTGGAGGCTTCTTACCTGGCTGGGCTGGCTGGGCCATCTCCCGCTCAGGCCGATCGCTCGGGGAGCGCTTGGCTCGCCCCGCCAGGCCGGCGCTCGATCGAGAGAGGCTCCAGGAGATCGACCGGGATGCCAGATCACCAGGAGCCAGGCGCTCTCGCCCTCGATCGGATCGATCGGGCAGTGGCAGGCAGGAGGCACCAGGCGTGCCGTGCACGATGAGGAGATCGGGTGGCTTAACCTGTACTCCAAGACTCCTTGCAGACGCTTATAAAAGAGGACAATACCAGGGCGCGTGAGATTGATTTTGATCGGTCGGAGCCATCATTGCTATTTGTAGCTTCTTTTAGTCCTAGTTTGACTAGAGATTTTGCCTATCTTCTTCCACCTTGCGCGCGTAGACGAAGCCCTGCCCGCAGATACTCTCCACCATAAGCACCACACCGTCGTGCTGCTAATCCCATCTACCACTCCACCGCACCTTGCTGGACCGAGGAGGAGGAGTCGTCGTTGTGCTGTATGTGTGCAACGCTCGGAGGCGCCGCCCGTTGTGGTGCTTGGATCGGATTGGATCGCGAGGAGGAGACGCTAGTATGACTACGCCGACCACGTTCATCTGAACATTTCCGCTGTGCGATCTACAAGGGTATGTAGATCTAATCTCTCCCGCTCGTTGTTTTGTATCTCGTAGATCAGATCTTGGCTGTTCTTGTTCGTCTTCGTAGGAAATTTTTTTGTTTTCTATGCTGTGAAACCCTTCAGTGGTATCAGAGCTAGATCTATGCGTAGATGTGTTTCACGAGTAGAACGCAACATGCTTGTTGCGGGCGTTGATGTTTTCTATTGCAAACCTCTTTGTTGTGTATTTCTTATGGCGCAGCATAGTGAGATCGAAGCGGTCCAGGGCAACTTTACGCGACCTCGTTCGCGAGACTGGCTCCGCACTTGACGTGTGGCTTGTTCCACACATGCGGCTGGTGGATGCCAGTTTCTCTCACTATAGTAGTCATGGGATTTACAACGGATGTTAACAACCATAATATCACCGTTGTGGCTTTGCGTAGGTAAGAACCGTTCTTAAGCGTAGCTCCCATAAGCCACGTAAAACATGCAATCAACAAATTAGAGGCGTCTAACTTATTTTTGTAGGGAGTGTTTGTGATATAGTATTGCCACAAGATGTGATGTGTATGTTGGTATATGTGATTTATGCAATGATCATGTTTTGTAATGTTTCACGACTTGCATGTCGATGAGTTCACAACCGGCAGGAGCCATATGGTTGTCTTTATAATTTTGTATGACCTGCGTGTCAACTTCTTTATACGCCATATAATAGCTTTACTTTATCGCTAAGTAGTTAGCAATAGTCATAGTTGCTATTCGTGGTGGAGGCAATCATGGTGGAGTGATGGAGATCATGTCGGCGCGCATAAGATGGAGATCAATGCGCGAAGATTGGCTATACCATGTCACATATTGTATATGCATGTGATGTTTATCCTTTATGCATCTTATTTTGCTTTGATCGCGATGGTAGCATTATAAGATGATCCCTCACAATTAATTTTAAGATAAAATGTGTTCTCCCCTCGTATGCGCCGTTGCGAAAGATCGTCGTTTTGAAGCATCACGTGATGATCGGGTGCTATAAACTCTACGTTCACATACAACGGGTGTAAGCCAGATTTACACATGCGAAAATACTTGGGTTAAACTTGACGAGCCTAGCATGTACAGACATGGCCTCGGAACACACGGACCGAAAGGTCAAGCATGAGTCATATGGATGATATGATCAACATGTTGATGTTCACCATTAAAGCTACATCATCTCACATGATGATCGGTCTTGGTGTAGTGAATTTGGATCATGCTTCACTAAACAACTTTGAGGGATGTTGAATTTAGTGGGAATTCATTAGTAATTCGATTAACTTGAACTAATTATCATGAACTAAATCTTAGTGTATTTGCATTAGTCACTGTAGTCTTTGGCAACCGTTTTCCACCGACACTTAGTTTAATTGAGTTAAAAGAACTATTGAATTCTGGATAGTCACTCTACGGACTAGTACCGTTTAGTAAGAAATGTCAGGACTAAAGATTAAGTCCTATTGCAAATTTTAGCAAACCTTGCTTGCTCCATGCGCATTAATAAGTTATATTAATCTAAGAGCAGAGATTCAAGTTTAGTATCTAAAATCATATGTTTGCCTTCATGAGAAATTGATCTTCAAAATTATTTGAGAATCAAAGTGATCTTGGAGCTGAAAGAATTGTTTCGGAAACAAACAAGAGTTAAAAGATACTTGATATCTAGAACTTTGATTGTTTCCAAAATGATTAAGTATAATTTAGTAAAAGAACATATGCTCATATTGTATGAATATATGCAAAGATTGAAGACGCTTGGCGTCCCGATTACCCAACTGTTTGGGAACTAATATTATACTTGCATTCATCCTTATGAGCTATAGTAGTTTCATCATGAAAGTTGTCATGATAAGATGAATAAAAAGGTATTGGCTAAACTGTTTCCATACCGAAAGATTACTAAAGAATGGAATCTGGAAGAACGCCGATTATCTGATGATGGTGATCCACCTCAAAGTGCAAGATCTAAAGCTATTAGTATTTGACTAACGCGCTTTGGACTATGTGTCAAATGATTGACGCCACTGTTGATATTGATAGATTCTTCTAATGGGAGGAAACGCTAAATAGGATCTGCAAAACATTTGGTAGAAAAAGAAAAGGCTGGAAATGTCCAGCTCGGGTATATAAATGATATACATGTTATAGATGTATTCCTTGCTAGTACACAATGTAATTCTTGGGTATTGGATACTAGATTGTTGGTATGAAATGTCATACAAAGCAGCAATACAAGAACTACGATGGCCTAAGTAACTAGCAAAAGAATGTGGTAACAATGTGTATCGAGAAACAAACAAATGTGTTATTGTGTTTTTCACCAGCATCAAACCTAGCCTTGAAGATTTATTATGAACTAAATAATTGTTATCTTGTTCTGGTATTATGAGAACAATTGTTGTTCAAATTATTACCGTCTTCCATAATCGATGGATAGATTATTATGAATCTTTTTGGTAAAATAGACATTTATAACACTGATACTAAAGGTCGCAAGACAAAACAAATTTCACTTATATGACACCACTGTTTAAGTCATATTGGAAACAAAACATGAAAGAAATTCTATATTGATAGACTTTCGAGTCATTTGATTTTGAATTGATTGATGCTTGTGAGACTCTTCCTAAAGATGATTAAACTTTGTTCATGGGCCATGGACAGAAATCGACTAACTAAATGGATATCATACATGTTGATGTATGTAGTCCATGGTGTGAAGTCAAAAGTGGTGTATTTTCTATTTCATCAATGATTCGAATAGATGCATGGTATATCTACTTGAGGAGATAGAAGTATGAAATGATTGAAACTGTTCAATTTATGAAGTGGAAATTATTGTAACAAGAAAATTCAAGTATTTATGATTGGATCATAATAGAACGTATTTGAGTTACAAGTTTAGCAAACATCTAAGAGTTAAGTAAATTGTTTCACAAACTTACATCTCGTAAAACACCATATGAGTATGGAGTTTTCGATGGGTGTAATCAAACCTTGTTTGACATGGTTAGATCAATGATGAAATAAACTGCCAATATAATTTGTGGATTATGCTTTAGAGACTACCGCTTTTCACTGAATAGAGCACCATCATAATCCGCTGAAATGACACCGTACAAGTTATAGTTGTCTTTTCTTAAATTTTGGTATGCACGGCATAAGTAAAATGTTTACAACCAAAATCGGATTAGTAAGTCTTTGTAGGTTATCCCAAAGAATGTCGATGGGCATTCCTTCTGCCGTAAACCTAAACACACAGTGATTGTCGCTAAAAGGTGAATTTCTTATGAAGGAGTTTTTCGCGAAAGGTTTAAGTGGGAGGAAAATAGAACTTGATGAGGTTATTGAACCTGAGCAAGATGATCAGAGTAGCTCAGCACCAGAAAATGTTCTGGAAGCAGCAACTGCATTCATGGCTCCTGCACCTACAATATGTTGTAGTACCAGACATCAAAGTTCCTATTTAACCAAGTTGGTCATAATCAAATAGCAAGATTTGAGAACAAGATATTATCAGATAATAGCAACCGACAATATACAAAGAAGCAGTGATGGGCCCTGACTTCGTCATATAGATTATTCTAGCAACAATTACATATTGAGATATGATAGTTGAATAAATAAAACAACATTCCTCTACCGGAATGCACACCAAGGACGTGTACCAGACACGACCCAATGGGTTTTGTTGATTCAAAGGTTGCTAGATATGTATGCAAACTTCAATGGTAGAAGTCAGCATAACAGAGTTGGAATCTTCAATGATGAAAATGTTAAAAGAGTTTAATTTCATCAAGATATTTGAAGATGCTTGTATTTACAAGAAAGTAAGTGGGAGTGCTAAGACATATTTCTAATGCTTTATGTAGACGACATATTGGTCATTGGAAATTATGTGTTTTTCTTGATATTGTTAAGATTTCATTAAAATTGGATTTTTGATGAAAGACTTAGGCAAAACCAGAATATTGAGCATCAATGTCTATGCAGATAGATTGAGGCACTAATATAGTTTTGCCAGAGTACATAGATGAAATATTGAATTTGTTCAATATGGAAACAATAAGAACGGTTCTTGTTGCATGGAAGAGGTTGAAGCAAAAATCAACTGTTTTGACACTTGATGAGTGAAACCACAAGAATGATTTTATCAATCTTGTATACCATGATATGTAGATCCAGCGATGCTCTAAAGGTCACGAGCATTCATATGATGATCGTTGGACAATAGTAAGAATATTCTTATGTACTTTTGAAGAAGTGAGAATATATTCTGTATGCAGAAGTGACAAATGGTTCATTGCAATGAGTTACATTGGCTTTGTCACATATACAGATAAAATTTAATCTCAATTTTAGGCTATTTGTTTTGAGTTATAAGGTGGCATAATAAGATGGAAGAAAGTTCTATGATAACTTGGATGAGTTCCAATGTTAACATTGTGGCGGACACTGCAACGAGGGCTAAGTATATAATTACTTGAGAAGCAGCAAGAGAACTAGGTGTAGTTTCAAGTGTGCTAGTACCATGTAGTTCTATTGTATGACAATAGTGACAACATAGTCTCGGCTAAGAAACAAAAGGTCTCACCAGAAGACCATGTTTATATGATGCTATCTCATGTCAAGATGAGTAATGCGTGATGACGCAAAAGATATGCAAATACAAATGGACCTAAAAGTGTCAGACCCGTTGATAAGGTTTACCACGTGCAAAGCGTATGAATAACACTGGAATGTTATAGGTGTTAAAGGTGCAAATATGACTAGATTATTGACTCTAGTGCAAGTGGGAGACTAAAGGAAATATGCCCTAGAGGCAATAATAATATTGTTATTATCATATTTATTGTTCATGATAATGTTTATATTCCATGCTAGAATTGTATTAAGCGGAAACATTAATACTTGTGTGGTTTATGAACAATACTGTGTCCCTAGTATGCCTCTACTAGACTAGCTCATTGATTAATGATGGTTAAGGTTTCCTAACCATAGACATGAGTTGTCAAATAATAATGAGGTCATGTCATTAGGAGAATGATGTGATGGATAGACCCAAATTAAGCACAACAATTAGATCGTGTCATTGTGTTCACAATTGCGTAGCTTTTCCTGTGTCAGTATCCTATTCCTTAGACCATGAGATAATGTCACTCCCTGGTACCGGAAGAGAGCTTTGAGGTCATCAAACGTCATCCTATGAGAGGGTGATCATAAAGGTGTCTCTCAGGTAATCGGAAAGTACTTGTTGGATTGCATGTATCGAGATGGGATTTGTCCCTCCCATGTCGGAGAGATATACTCTGGGCCCACTCGGTAATCAATATCATACACTGTTTGCAAACACGTGATTAATGAGTTTAATCACAAGGTGATATTGGATTGCAGAACAAGTAAAGTGTACTTGCTGCGAACGAGATTGAACTAGGTATGGCGATACCGACGATCAAATCTTGGGCGAGTAAAATATCGCGAGACAAAGGAATTTGTATACGGGATTAATTGAATCCTGACATCATGGTTCACCGATAATGATCTTCGTTGAATATGTGGGAGTCAATATGTATTTCCAGATCCCGCTATTGATTATTGATGGTGATCATGTCCGCACATTCTCGAACCCGTAGGGTCACACACTTAACGCTCATCGACGCTAGGGTAGTTTCGGGATTTATGGAAATTGTTTCGGAGAGTAACGGAATTGTTCCGGAAAGATGATTAAATATTTATTAATTAATTAAATTAATAAATGTTAATACATATATTTATTTGTTGGATATAAATAAGGGCTAAATGTAGTCCGTGAAAAGTTTTGCTAATGGGCTAATTTAGTAGCTCATCTAGACAAACTAATAAAAAGGATAAAAGGTAAAAGGTAAAAGAAAAAAAAAGGAAAGGGAGGCGCACTGCTGTGGGCCGGCCGGCCTCGCGCCAGCAGGCCGCTTGCCCGCGCCCTCCTGGGCCGCGCCGGTCCGCTGGGCCAGCAGCCCACCCGCCCCGCTGGAGGCTTCTTACCTGGCTGGGCCGGCTGGGCCGTCCCCCGCTCAGGCCGATCGCTCGGGGAGCGCTTGGCTCGCCCCGCCAGGCCGGCGCTCGATCGAGAGAGGCTCTAGGAGATCGACTGGGACGCCAGATCGCCAGGAGCCAGGCGCGCTCGCCCTCGATCGGATCGATCGGGCAGCGGCAGGCAGGAGGCACTAGGCGTGTCGTGCACGATGAGGAGATCGGGTGGCTTGACCTGTACTCCAAGACTCCTTGCAGACACTTATAAAAGAGGACAATACCAGGGCGCGTGAGATTGATTTTGATCGGTCGGAGCCGTCATTGCTATTTGTAGCTTCTTTTAGCCCTAGTTTGACTATAGATTTTGCCTATATTCTTCCACCTTGCGCGCGTAGGCGAAGCCCTGCCCGCAGATACTCTCCACCATAAGCACCACGCCATCGTGCTGTTGATCTCATCTACCACTCCACCGCACCTTGCTGGACCGAGGAGGAGGAGGAGTCGCTGCGTTGTATGTGTGCAACGCTCGGAGGCGCCACCCGTTGTGGCGCTTGGATCAGATCGGATCGCGAGGAGGAGACGCTAGTACGACTACGCCGACCATGTTCATCTGAACGTTTCCGCTGTGCGATCTACAAGGGTATTTAGATCTAATCTCTCCCGCTCATTGTTTTGTATCTCGTAGATCAGATATTGGCTGTTCTTGTTCGTCTTCGTAGGAATTTTTTTTGTTTTCTATGCTACGAAACCCTTCATCTTATATTACAAGTATAATAAAGACAAGTTCTCCATATCTGAGCTTACATATCTAAACGCGGCAAACGCCAAAACAAACCAAACATCTCGAGTACCAAAATTTCCCTCAAGGTAACAACTCAGGGAAAAAGTACTCCCATGGTACAATAACTACGTACATCGAAATCACAGCGCAGGTGGTTCTGAGTCATCGGCACCAAAAGGATTCAGGTAATGATACTCCTGAAAAAACCTAGCGTCCTCTTGCAACAGTCTTGAGATAATCCTCCTCGCTGGCTCCAGCGTCGCCTCCATGTGAATGCCAACCATAGTTCGCCCTGGAGGCAGACTCTGAGACAAGCGGTCAAAATTAAGTCTTGGATTCCACTTTCGCATCCATCCAAGAGCAAAATTAGCACCAGCAATCAGATTCAGCTTTATAAGGAGATGGATTCACTGGCTCGTCCGGAAAGTTTTGAGTAGCTGTCTAAAATCCCTCGGCATAGGGTTACGGGGCAACATGACAGAGTACATGGTTGTCAGGGCCTTACGACAACCATCAACAGATTCGCCGATATATTGGGCACGATCCTAGAGAAGCACAATAGCGCGACAACGATGGGGATTGGACCATAAGCTTTCGGTTCCTTGTGCAGCATTTTGAAGAGCAGTAATCCGCTCAGTAACTCGACGTGATTCACCAACAAGATCAAGGCAAGTACCTGCAGTTCAAGCAAAAATTGGCACACAGAAGATAAGAGGAAAAACAAAGAGGAAAAGTTCTCCGAAGACTTACACAGCAGCATCTCGCAAACAGATTCGACGATACCAATCAGAAAAGACTCGCATTCCTCAAAATGGGCGATCCTCGCTACTAGACTCGAAATTTCATCTTGAAGATTGGATACTTTCTTCATCAAATCATGGGACTTACTAGCTTTGTCCAGAGCAACTTGCGCCTGGCATTTCATAAAGGACAAGCGGCTCTCAAGGTCCGCAACTCTAAAAGAATATTCCTCACAGCGGTAGGGAGGACGAGGAGGCGAGGAAATTCCCGAAGCGAATATATCATTAGGGGATGGAGCTCGATCACAACCCGACGATTCACCAGCAAGTAAAGGCTGAAGTCAATTAGAAGAAAAGACACGTTTCAGGAACAACATTCAAGCATTTTACATTAGAAAAGATATCTACGAATGAGTACAAAAGCCTCTTGACAAGTTCTCAGGCAAAGCACAAACTGGAAATTCATTACAATACGAGAGATTAAAAAATACAACAGGAAGGCTAAGTCTATGCCACCTCAACGTCCCGCTCCGTGGCAGAAGAAGGCATGGCAGAAAAAGCACCAGCAGTTGGAGGAGGCGCGGATTCATCAGTAGCTGGAATCGAAGGAGCTGGCGCAGGAGAAGCCGCAGAGGCCGCTGAAGGAGAAATCATCGCCACGATAGCAGGCGAAAACTTCTTCGCCTTCTCAAAGAAAGCCTTCAGCTCCGAGCGGGTACGGCTGTGGGAAGAGCCAATCTTCTTCCAGTCCAACTCCGCGCCATGCGCATATGAAAATGCAATGGCCCCCTTGGCACCTCACTTCAAAGAAAGGCCTTTCATTTGAAGGACGGGGTCTTCAGTAGTGTCGAAGGCTTGGGCGAGTTTCCTTACATCATTGTTTGGAACCTCCGCCTTCTGCTTGGGCCATAACCCGACAAAAATCCACGTAAGAACGCGGTTAACTAACTCGAAGATTTCCTGGACAGATGTCCAGTTCGCCTCAAGTAAGCTAACCGCAGCCATAAGAGGATCATTGTTTGATGGCAAAGCCGACAAAGACACCTTGGTTTGTGCTGAACCAAGGGAACACAAAGCAGCAGAAGAGGAAAATATCGGTGAGTAAAAGAAAGCAAGTAAAACAATGGCAGAAGAAGATGAAAAATATAGAATATACCTCCAGCAGCAGCAGATATCGTGTTCAGCCGCTCAGCCATGGCTTGCTCTCTCTGGAGGTGCTCCTTTTTCATGTCAGCCAAGGCTTTCTCCGCTTTCTTCGCCCTGGTCAATGCTGATTTATTCGACTCTCAGCATTGACCTTGGCAGCAGTCACGGTGTCAAAAGCTTTTTGAGCAACGCTGAGTTCAGTTTCCAGCGAAGAAATGCGTGCGTTGGCTGTCACTAAAGCATCTAAAAGACAGCAAGGAGGAAAGAAAAAGTCAAGCAATAAGCAAAGAAGAGCCAGCAAGATAAGCAGTATAGGAAAATGAGTTCACCATCAGAAACCCTAGCAGCTTTCAAATACTCAGCACACTCGGCACCCAAGGCAGCAAACTTCTTCAACAATATCTAACAAAAAAGAACATGTGAGCATATGGATGACACGAAGAAAATAAGTCAAAGGAAATTACTCACATCATCAGGGGAGCCTGCGGACTCAGGGGCTTCAAGAGAAACATCGACTTCCTTCGATTTCTTCGACCGTTTGATGCTCTGGGATGCGGGAACTTTCTTGACAGGAGCTCTGGAGGCCTTCGGAGATTTCATGGCCGGTTCAACTTCTGGCATGGGAGATTCATCGGCAGTTGTATCCTCAGCAGGAGGAGCAGTGGTAGCATCCCTCTTCGGGTCCTCATCATCACTGCAAAGAAAGCAAAGCAAGCAGGTTTTAACTCAACAAAGGAAAAAAGAGAGCAAACACAATAAAATAGAGTACACAGAACATTTATGATGCCATGTAGTCGAACAACTCTAGGTCATCTTCTTGGACAAGGGTTGCACCGGCTGCAGTTCTCTGGACAGAGGTACTTGAAGAAGCAAGCTCTTCGAAACGCTTCCTCTTTTTATCAACAACAAGATCTTCCGATAGTGCAGGAGGAGGCGACATCGTCGAGCTTGTCTCATCTTCTGATACTTCGACATCATCACCGTCCTGATTTTCTTCAGCCTCGGGGGCTTCAGAAATAGTAGAACCAAGATCCGCCGGAAGAGGACCCTCCTCTGGAAGGGGAGGGCGTGAAACAAGGAATTGGTGACCCTGCAAAGGAAGTAAGTCAGTAAAATCATTGGGACATGCCTACTGAACATGATGGGAAACACGAAAGTTGAGAACGCAAAGAAAAACATACCTCGGGCAAAGGGTGCTCGGAGTCGAAATAGTGGGCGGCCAAGTCCGCAACTGCATGATCCTTGGTGAGCTTGGTGAGATTCCTGACTCGCTTGTCGACATCTTGCTTCTCAATTAACTTTCCAGAAACTCGAGAAGAATCCACCAAGCTAGAGTAATTCCAAAGCTTGGAGAGACGATGCTGCAGGGGCTGAACCCGACGTTGTACGAAAAAAGCCATGAGTTGGATACCCGACAGAGCACCTCCTCTACCTCCTTTCAGAGCTTGAATGCGATCCAACAGTGGTGAAACCTCCTTCATCTCAGCATCTGTGGGAGGAGAATCCCACGATGCCAATTTTTTCAACTCTTTAGAGGCATCAAAAGGGGCTAAGCCATACTCATCTTCGGAGGAGGCTTTACGGTCTTTGATGTAGAACCATTTGGTTCTCCAGCCCTGGACCGATGCAGACATGGAAAATTCCAAATACTGAGCTTCGGCACGCACAGAAACAATAGCCCTGCCCAGTTCAGGCTTAAGAGATAAAGAAACATTGGGGCGGAGCCGAAAGATGGACCTCCAAAGCAGAAAATGAGGTTCGATACCCAAAAACGACTCGCAAAGTGTCACGAAGCAGGCAATGTGGAGGATAGAATTTGGGGTGAGCTGGTGAAGCTGCACACAGTAAAAATAAAGATGCCCACGAAGAAATTCGTGAGCAGGAAGAGAGAGTCCGCGAAGAAGGAAAGCGAGAAACATCACCCGGTAGCCGCTCGAGGGCTTGGGGATCCGCTCAGTGGTGGAAAGACAATGGAGTCCTTGTTAGAAACGAGACCGTCCGCTTTGGCCTTGTCCAATTCCTTCTGCGTGAGAGTGGAGGGCACCCAGCTCGTTAAAGAGTTTGCTTTACCCTTGGTCATCTTGGTCTTCGCCGCCAAGTGCTTCACGCGCATCTTCGAATCTGCGCTCGGGGGCTATGTAGGAGAAGAACAGGGCGCAGAGATTGACAATGATGGCGGCGGCGGAGATAAAGAACTGGTAAACAGTACAAAATCCCCACTCTCCCCTAATATACCTTCTCAGTGAAGGAATGTGGGCTCACACATGGCGCAAGAAGAGGAAGCGGCAGCCCACTAACGGGCAGGGAAAATACAAAATTACCGCGCTGCCCACAAAATGGTTCGCGCTCAGCTTATGTGACGTATAGGGAAATTTGGCTACTGACGTCATGAAGAAGATACAAGACCAACGGTATACTCGATAGATGTGTATACTCGATAAATATTGAATATAGCGAGTTGTGATGACAAGGAAGTAGAGAAAAACGATCGGCGCCGACAATACAGGAGTCAATTTTGGAGACTATATCCGGGAAAAAAAATCGACTATAGCCTTGGGGGCTACTACCATCGGGAGCGCTGAGCGCGCCCCCGACGATATTATTATTAAAATATTTCGAGTCGACATGTAAAGAAGGAGCACATTATATTTGAGCCTATATTCAAAAAAAATCGACTATAGCCTCGGGGGCTACTCCCATCGGGAGCGCTGGGCGCGCACCCGATGATGATTATTAATGAGCTGGAGCAAGGAAGGTGAAGAAACAAATTCATACATGACTTTACTCCCATCGGGAGCAAGGTTTTTTATCATGGTTATCTAACCCGAATATTTTGTGCGTTGGATCAGTCAAACAAGGCTGTGACATATGATTCTTGAGTTGCGTCATCGCAACAAAACTCGAATGCCATGATTTATCACGAAGGTAAGACCCCGGGATCCGTCCTGTGTGGCCCGGTATACGCACATGGATGCGCTCTGCTGGTATATATCCGTGTCTACGACACGAAGAAAATCCTGATGGGCGCACTGGGTACCCTGAGAACCACTGGGATCCCTTCTTTGTAAGTCCTAAATGCGGCAAAAGAACGGATTTGACCGGTTTCCCGAATTCAAGTCCAAGGGGATTGAATTTGAAGCAGGTGACAAGTATCTGTTCCGGCAGTTAGCTGGCCTCCTGATCCGTCAGAGTTGTCAGGCTTGGTTCATCAAGACCCCTTGCAAAGTACTATAAAGTCAAGTCGAAGATCTAAAGAGACGAAGAAGTCGAAGAATTAATCAAGTCGAAGATTAGAGATTCAACCCGAATCTGCAATTCTGGTAGAATCTCAGGGGCTACTGACAAGGTTATAGATAATAGAGCCCGTTAGTTGAGTACCCCTGAGGCCCGTTAAGCTAAGCCCAATTGTAATACTAGTCGAAATACGAGTTTTTACCGTATGTCGATATTGTAATCTATATCGGACCCTACCCGATCCTCAAGACCTGGCCACCTATATATAGGGGCCAGGAGGGGATGGTGTAGGCCAGATTGAAAGCAAGCCAGGTTCTACACCCACATTTACTTTCATAGCCACCTTGTTTGACTGATTTTACCATCGAGTTCATCCGACGTCCTATCTCCCCGATCCTAAGTCCTTCATCTAGGACATTTGTCGAGTTAACCCTCATCAATTAGTTTATGGTTACTTAGTATATTTTGTTGTTGCAGCACTAACAATTACTTTCTTGTATTTATTATCTTGCAAAGCTATCTCTCATACCCGTATTGTTGCTCTAGTTTTATTTCCTAGATGATGCAAACGTTTAGTCTTTGTAGAGTTGTGTCAGCGGTTGATAGAACTTGAGAGAACATTTATCCTACCTTTAGCTCCTCATTGGGTTCGACACTCTTACTTATTGAAAAGACTACACACGATCCCCTATACTTGTGGGATATCAATTACACACTTTGCTTAATGCAGTTATCTGTTGTTCGCAACTTAATACTCATGGGGTGTTCGGACGATATCCCCGTGAGTGGATTATTAGTCATAGATGCAGTTGGATGGCGGTCTATGTATTTTGTTGTAATGCCCAGAGTAAATCTCATAGTGATCCTCGTGACATATGCATGTTATCTTTATTCTATCAATTGCCCAATTGTAATTTGTTTACCCAGCATGTTGTTATTTATCTTATGGAGAGACACCACTAGTGAACTGTGGACCCCGGTCCAATTTCTTTTACATTGTTACACCGTTTTACTTATACTCGCACTATTTACTTTCTCACACACTACTACTGTTTTCCACTCAATACGCTCAATCCTTTGTTTACAGCAAACCGGTGAGATTGACAACCTCATCGTAAGTTGGGAGCAAAGTTCTTGGTTGTGTTGTGTGCAGGTTCCACGTTGTTGCTGGTGCAAAGCAAAGCCCTGGACGAGATGCCTTATAAATTGTCCGGAGCTGTCGTGAAGCTAGCAGACATCACCTTCCAAAGTTTGGTTTTTTCCTAATGGTTCGATAAACCTCGGTTTCTTACTGAGGGAAAACTTGCTACTGTGCTCATCATACCTTCCTCTTGGGGTTCCCAACTGGGTGGTTATCTGCCCACATCAAGCTAATTTTCTGGCGCCGTTGCCAGGGAAAAAGAAGACTTCTGCAAGGGGAGTTTCGCACGCACATTCTTTACTTTGTTTTAGTTTTGCTTTACTTTAGTTTTGCTTGCATCATTTTATCAAAAATAAAAAATTAGTTTCCTTTATAGTTGCTTTTATTTACTTGCTTTTAATCTTGTTAGAATGAGTAATCCTGAAGTTGAAGTTTGTACTTTTAAGCAACAAGGGGGAGAGAGCTTAAAAGATGCTTGGTACCGTATTAGCAATTCTCATCATAGGTGTACGAAGAAGCATTCTACCATGATCCTCCTTAGAAATTTTTATGTTGGTATATCTAGTTGGAATAGGTACGTTCTTGATACTCTTGCAGGAAGTAATTTTTTGGGTACTCCCGCTCTTGAAGCATGCACTTTAATAGAAAGTTTAGTAGGAGTACCACCTATTCATGTTGTTAAAACTGAGATCACTTTGGACGAAGTTATAGAAAAACTAGGTTCTTTAGAAAAGAGTTTGCCAAATATCCTTGAATAACGCTAGCCGAGTTAATGAAGCGATAGAAAGTATCAGTAAGAGAATCACCGTTTTAGAAGCTAGCACTACTCTTGATAGTCAAAACCTTAGTATTGGGAAACTAGAGGAATCTATGGAAACTTTAAGTTCAATTTTCTCTTCTCTTAAGTTTAAGAAGGAGAAAGCTTTTGTTGGAAAAGAGCAAAAATTTATGTATGTTCCCAAGGTGTCTGTGCCTAAACCTCGACATGTTTTTAAGATTGGTAAGACTTTTAGTTCAACTAAGAGTGACTTGCAGGTTGAATCATCTTCGGGAACCTCTAAAGTGCCTAGTGTGGTAAGTGGTGATCTCGAGGAAACAGTTGATCTTAATGCTTCTTTCGAAAATACTTGATTTCCACTTTTCTGCGCCTAGCTCAAAGGCTTTAAAAAAAGGGATTTCTATTTTCATGTCCTCGGGTCCTTAGTTGTGCTCAGTTTTCCCCAGCCGCTTAGTTTTTCCTCAGTTTTGCCCAAGCCCTTGTCTGAAACCCTCACAAGGAGCTCAGACGGGAGGAATCCCGTTTAGTTGACCGCTGGTTGGTGCTAGTAAGTGGGGCCACTGTTGGTGCCCCGCAGTGGACACGTCTCCACTTATCCAGATCATCGTGGGACCCACAACTTGTCCATGTTAGCGCACCGGACCCACAGCTTACCCAGGTGACCATTGCAAAATGGGAGCCTGAGCCAGCCCCGCGCCCGTGCCCGTGCCATTGCTTCCCCTTTCTTTCCCCGTGCCCCATTGTTTTTCTTCTCTGCCAGCGGCAGCCCTTCTCCGGCAGGCGAGTGATGTCTAGTTTCTCTTCGACCTCCCATTCTTCATGGCCGCAGTATGGACCCGTGCCTTTGACAAGATGCCCTGACTGCCCATGCCAGGAGCCTCTGAAGCGGTCGATCTGTAAGACGGATGACAACGGCAACTGTGGATGTGAGTTCCTTGCATGCGAGAGCTTACCATATAGAGAGGGGGATAAGGTTAGATCTCACTCCAATTGCTCTATTTTCTCTTGATTTTCTTGTTATTCCCTCGAATTTGGGATTTAGGGTTCACGTTGTTGTTTTCAGATCCTGAGGAAATGCATGTATTTCGAGTGGATCGATGTGTACGTTCAGAGGCTTAAATTGCAGGAATCAATTGGCGCTATTGGGGAGCGCAATTTGGGAGGGGGGGACTTGCTGTAGAGAATGCGGCGGAGAGAGGAGCCGTTCCGATTATGCCTAATGCTCCCAATGCAGAACTGGTGGAAGTAAAGGGAGAACTGAAGAAAATGAACAAGCAGTTAAAGCAGCTGATCAAGTTGAAGAAGCAAGCTAATCGGATGGCTGGTTGTTTTTTTGTTGTATAATTGCGATCAAATTCTTATCATTGCTCATCAGGCGCTAGAAGTTGTTACAAGGGATCCCTTGTTACAAATCCATTATTCAGTTACATGTACTTGTAGTTGTTTTCAAAGTTAGTGTGTGCATTCACTGAAATTACCAAAAAAATAAGTGTTAGGGAATATAGGAATGCTAAATATAGTTGATAATTGTTAGAGGGGTGACAAATAATGCATTCACCGAAATCTCACAAATATGTATGTCTCATGTTTATACCAAAATTATACCACTTTTGGGACGTTTCAAATAACCAAAACTATATCCCAAACTATATTCCCTAAAAGAAAAGGAATGCTAAAGAAAGTTGATAATTGTTAGAGGGGTGATAAATAATCCATTCACCAAAATCCCCCAAATATGCCAAATATGTATGTCTCATGTTTCTACCAAAATTATACCACTTTTGGGCTATTTCAAATTACCAAAACTATATTCCCTAAAAGAAAAGGAATGCTAAAGATAGTTGATAATTGTTAGAGGGGTGATAAATAATCCATTCACCAAAATCCCCCAAATATGCCAAATATGTATGTCTCATGTTTCTACCAAAATTATACCACTTTTGGGCCATTTCAAATTACCAAAACTATATTCCCTAAAAGAAAAGGAATGCTAAAGATAGTTGATAATTGTTAGAGGGGTGATAAATAATCCATTCACCGAAATTTCTCAAATATGTATGCCTCATGTTTATACCAAAATTATACCACAAACTATATTCCAAACTATATTCCCTAAAAGAAAAGGAATGCTAAAGAGAGTTGATAATTGTTAGAGGGGTGACAAATAATGCATTCACCGAAATCCGCAAATATGTATGTCTCTTGTTTACACCAAAATTATACCACTTTTTAGTTTAACATTTTTAGATCATGGAAAATAATGCATAAATAGAGGGAATATAGTTACGTGGCAAACTCGTTATTGCACATAAATAGAGGGGTGGCACTGTCCACCGATAGAGAGAGAGGGGGTGGCCACGAAGAGAGAGAGAGGGGTGGCCACAAAGAGACGGAGAGGGGTATACTTCCCGTTAGATCAGTGGATCAACGGTTGGTGGAGTCGATCCATGTGACAACGGCTCAACCAATCAGGATAAGTTTGGGCTTCTGTGAGCATTTGTGACAGTACTTGAGGGCAAAACTGAGTAGTACTAAGAAATCAAGGGCAAGTAAATAGTAAATAGACTAAGGGATTCAAACAAAAGAATTACAAAATGAAAAATGCGTGTTTTGTACAATATAACTCATATTGGGATACATTAAATTATTTGCAATTGAAATATACATGAGTGTGACAATTATGGCCTCATTTAGACAAACTATGTTTTGGGGAAGATGTCTTGCAAAGGGGTTTGAGTGGAAAACCATGCATCTTCATAGCTACTAGTGATTCTGAGAAGTGGCAATTTGTGGTAAAACTTGATTTATCTATGTTTGTTAAGGTTTCCTAGGTGGCAGGTTGCGTAGGAAGACTCCATGAGTAGGTGCCACTATGTTTTTTTTTGCGCATGAAATGACTCAATTAGCTATGTTAATCTCATTTGTTGACTCTCTGTTGACCAGCTACTTGAGGGTAGAACTGAGTATATTGCACTTGCCAGTCTAAGTACTCGAGGGGAAAACTGAGTACAGATAAAATTTCTGTATAAGGCCCGAGGTTAGAACTGAGTACACCAAACGTCCCAGGGTTAGCCTCGTGTCGCAGTGCACGCTACAGCCGTGCATAGCGGACGCGTGTTGCGGTACACGCCACCTTTGTCTTTATAGAGCCCCTCTTTCTCTCCCTCGACGCTCGCCCACTCTTCCATTCTCACTGCAACCGCCTCTCCTATCCCATCATCTTCTCCACTTCGCGTAGAAAAAACCCCGAAGAAAAAACCCCGGCGATGGAGAAGAATGAGATGCCCATTGTCGGCACTTCTGACGTAGCCGCCGGTGCATCAGCCGCCGGCGCATCGGCCGCCGCCCCCGTCCAGGCCCCCGTCGCTGCTTCCAACATAGTCGTCGGTGCATCAGCCACCGGCGCATCGGCCGCCGGCGCATCGGCCGTCGCCCCCGTCCAGGCCCCCATCGCTGCTTCCGACGTAGCCGCCGGCGCATTGGCCGCCGCCCCTGTCCAGGCCCCCGTCCAGGCCCCCATCGATTGGGACTCATATGAACCAGTGCCATACGTCACGCCGGAGAACCCCTACGACACCAGCATCGTCGACGACGAGCCAGAGGTAACCCTTTGTTCCCTTGTTCTTATCCCATTTCAATCCTTTTGTGTTAGATCTTGCGTTATTAGGGTTCGTCTGTTCCTAGTTCAATCCTTTTGTGTTAGATCTTGTGTTATTAGGGTTTGTCTGTTCCTAGTTCTATTCTTTTGTGTTAGATCTTGCGTTATTAGGGTTCGTCTGTTCCTAGTTCAATCCTTTTGTGTTAGATCTTGCGTTATTAGGGTTTGTCTATTCCTAGTTCTAGATCTTGCGTTATTAGTGTTTGTGATTTGCTTTTGTTTAAGATTCAGTTAACTTATGTGAGTAATCAATCCCATCCGGTTAATTTGTGCCGATGATGATGAATATTTGGGCACAAATTGATTCAGGGTTTGGTCAGTGAACAATTGGTGTGTACAAATTTGTTGTGCACGATCTTTGGTTCACTGACTCAAATCCTGGATATAAGTGTGTCCAATGTAACTGAGGCTACCTCTTTTTTTCGTGCCCATATTATCATGCATGATCTTTTGTTCACTCTCTGTTCCATCATCGCTGCAATTGACTCCGTGTTTTTTGATCTTTGGTGCTACGTGATAGGTGCAGAGCAGCGACGTCGACAGCGACGACGAGTCCTTCCACACCAAGACTCATCACGTCCTCAGGAGGCTGCAGTCCGGCCATTACAATGGCCACTTTTCTCAAGGCGTTTATAGGTGCCCCTTCTGCAACAGGAGGCTCCGTACCACCGACTTCAACTGCTTGGTGAACCATGCTGAATCCATTGGCAGAGCCATTGGCGGCGCTAGAGTTGGAATGACCGTGAAGGTGCATGCGTTCATGGCCAAACACAAAGCACTTGGGATTCACCTGCGCAGCCTCCAAGCTTAAATTCATATAAAATGTAGCTTATGTTGGATCTATCGGTAGTACTGTTGGATATATCTATGCTATGTTGGCTGTTGTATGCAGCTTATCGTATATTTTCTCTGGATTTATGCCCTAGATTTCCTACTCCCTCCGATACATATTACTCTTCGCTAATGTGGTTGTATCTAAACACATTTTAGTGATAGATACATCCGTATTAGTGAAGAGTAATATGGATCAGAGGGAGTACCTGATTGGGTAAAAACGAAAGCATAAAGAAATAAATAGCGTTAAAAAACCGAAGGAGAAGCTGCTCTAGATTTGCTACCAATTTAGGCAATCAAGAATGAATGAGATCGAGCGAGAGAGAGGAAAAAGGTGCATTGAAAACTGCTAATCTGGGCGAAAGAGATAGAAACCACTCATGCCCACATCCCGGACCCACACGGCTCCACACGCAACGGCCCCACACGCTACGGCCCCAGCTCTGCTCGTATGACCAAACACGGTCTCGTCCTGTCCCACGAGGTCCCTTTCTACCAGCCCCACACGACGCGGCCCCACTCGTCAGCACGGAACGATCAACTGAACGGGATTCCTCCCGTCCGAGCTCCTCGTGAGGGTTTCAGACAAGGGCTTGGGGAAAACTGAGCAAAAACTAAGGAGCTGAGGAAAACTGAGTACAACTAAGGACCCGAGGGCACGAAAATAGAAAACCCCTAAAAAAAGCACTCTTGGGAGATAACCCATTATTTTATTTTCAGTACTTTTTCTTTTATTTCAGTCTTGGAAGTTATTACTACTGTAATAACCGCTCCTTATCCTTTTTATTTCGTTGTTGTGCCAAGAGAAACCTCTAATTTGAGTGAGGTAAGATTTGGGGATGTTGCTGTCCTAAAACAGATTTCGGTGCTGCACCGTAAAAATTCGTGACAATTCTCAGAATATCTTTTTGACCTGTGATTTCTTGTGCATATGCCCCAGGTTATATCCAAACTTTCATTAGTTTTACACTTTTTGATTTGAGCAACAGAAAACCCTCGAAAAAATCGACCTTTGTCAACTGTTCTGTTTTTACAGATTTCTGCCACTATTTGTGTCTGCCTCTCTATCGCTTTCTTTTTAAGTTCTTTTGATCACAGAACTTTTGGGGAAGTTTCTACAGTAGTATATGCTTTATATGTGGTGGTTTTGAGTTGAAATCTGAAGCAAAAAGGGGTTGATTCATTATTATGCTTACACTAATGTTGCTAATAGAATTGTGTTGAGTTTTGTATGAAGGAAGTTTTCAAGTGTAGGGATTGGAGAATGATGAGATGAGTTGAAGAATAGACAAAAGCTCAAGCTTGGGGATGCCCATGCACCCCAAGAAATATCCAAGAGGTACAAGCGTCAAAGTTTGGGGATGCCCCCGAGGCACCCCTTCTTCATCGACAAAAATTAGGTCACCTTTCAACACACTATATTATTATTGCTTCATGCACTATGCGTTTTTCTTGGAGCGTCTTTACTTTAGTTTTCAGTTTTCTTTGTTTTGTTTGCTGCAATAAATGGTTGGACCCCAACAAATTTCTTTTGGAGAAGTTGCCTTATTTTTCATTTGCCAAGAACACTCTGTTTTTCACTCTTATCATTCAACGAGTGTTCTCTTTTTCTAGAACTGCATTTAGCTTTTGTTTTTCGCCTTGATTTTTGTTCAGATCTTGTTATATCTTTTTATCAAGTTGTATTTTGACCTCTGGTCCATGTTGGTTTTCATCAAAAGAGTTGTTTCAAAAAGGTTCGAATGGTGTTGGAAAAGAGAAAAAATTCCATGCAAAAAAGTGGTACAAAATAGAACTTGTTTAGACTGCGGCTTAGACTTTTGCATGCCGTGCTTGATATCATTTTGATAGTATGCTTAGTGGTTTTGTTGTAGCATGACTTGTCTCAAATGACTGAGATTGCTTAATGAGCCTTTGAAAAAAATCATGCGTTGTTCTTATTATTTGGAAGCATTAATTTGGTTTTCTCCTTGATGCTTTATTTGGGTTGACTTGGCGCATGCTTACAACATGTTTGACTCATACAAAGTCTCCATAAGCCTCTATGATCATTTAGTTTTTGACTTTTTATGCCATCTTATGCTTCTCCTAATGATGTTTTGTCGCTATGCATGATTATGGCCGTTATTGCTCTCTTAGTTGGTCGCTCCCAGTCTTTTGCTAGCCCTCATTTTGTACTGAGTATGAGCTCTACTCGTGCATCCAACTCCCAAAAACCAAGTTATTCCAATGTGTCCACCATACATACCTATTAGCAATTTGCTATTCCAAAGTACATTTGACTTGATTTTATCTATCCTTCAAATTAAACTCCTTTTGGTGTTATGCGAAAATTAGTCAGTAAAGCTCTCACGAACCTGATGGCACACTTTACTTTTCTTGTTCTTAAAAATTTGACATTGTGTCTCTCTTATGTTGAGTTGTTATGCTTGCAAGTTGTAAGTTGGAAATTAGCCCAGCCATGCCATCATGGGGCAAGCTTTCAACATTGCACTTCTTATTTGAGTTGATATCGTGATCTTTTGTTTATGGATACTCGCGATGTGAAATAAATTGGGAATCTTGCGGGATCATGGAGTTTGTATACGTGTTAGAGAAACGCTTGGGCCGCTAATCTAAGCCATGCATAATTCATGGTGGAAATTTACAGCATGCCCATAGTGAACATTCGACAACGCATCTCAAAATAAAAAGCTATACCAATGATAAATAAAAGAGATGCCGAGGTGTTCATTGTCTGTTTGTCCTGTCATTTTGATGTGGGCTTGTTCCATGTCATGGGGCACGGAGGTACCCCGTTGGCGGTTCTCGATGACACGTGTATACTTACAATGACAAGATCTTGCTTGGGACTCTAAGTCGAGTAGCATGAGGTTTGGGTATTCGTAATTCACGGGACACGAGGTTTTCAACTTATGATTTGTCAAGCATATGCTTTATAATTGTACTCGCATTAACTTTAACCATTCAAGATGCCTAGGATGGGGGCAATGAGAGCTCAAAGCCAGTAAGTACCATAATTTTTGAAGGTTTATAAAACTTGCAATCACTGCTTCCCTCTGCGAAGGGCCTTTCTTTTACTTTTATATTGAGTCACTACCTTCTATCTTTATGCACCGTCTAAGAGAGCATAGTTGTCATTCTGAGTTTAATGTGCATAGTCCCAAAGTTTATCATTGATTGACTCATGATTTTGGTTTCACTTGTTCTTAAATTATTTGCATCAGGTCGCCCTCTTAAACTTGAAGGTGTCCTATGCATTTATGTTTTGCTCTTCCATGAAGGACAAGCTGAAAACCATTTGCTATGTTTTTCCATATGATTTGAATACACGTTTGACTTTCATTGTTTCATTTTCATGATCTTTCATTTGTGTTCTTTTTCATGTTATAACATGGTTGCTAAGTTTCTTCTATCAAGATTATATCTTTCATGCCCATGTTTTAAGTTCTTTTGATCCCAGCACTCAATGCTTTACATAGATGATCAAGATTGTGTTGGTGCATGTCACCTCAAAAATTATTCTTTTGTTATCACTTACCTACTCGAGGACGAGCAGGAGTTAAGCTTGGGGATGCTGATATGTCTCAAACGTATCTATAATTTTTGATGCTCCATGCTTGTTCTTACACCATTTGCTTAGTGTTTTGATACACTTCGTGGCGTTTTTATGCATTTTCTGAAACTAACCTATTAACAAGATGCCACAGTGCTAGTTCCCTATTTTCTGTTGTTTTTGTGTTTCAGAAAAGTTACACAGGAAATATTCTCGGAATTAGACAAAACAAAAGCCGAACATCCAGAAATTTACCGAAGCTTCCAAAAGCCCGAAGAGGAGACGGAGAGGGGCCACGGGCCGGCCACACAGTAGGGCGGCGCGGCCAGCCCCTGTCCCGCGCCCCCTATGTGTGAGGCCGCCCTGGTCCACCTCTGACGCTGCCCCTTCACCTATAAAGACCTCCCGATGGGAAAAGCCTAAATACCCGATCAATTTTCCTGAAACACATCGCGATCCACCGCCGTCGTCGACCCGAGATCGGGAGGGTCCAGAAGCTCTTCCCGGTACCCTGCCGGAGAGGGGAATCGCCACCGGAGGTCTTCTTCATCGCCATGGTTGCCTCTGGCGCGATGAGTGAGTAGTCTACCTTAGACTATGGGTCCATAGCAGTAGCTAGATGGTTGTCTTCTCCACCATGTGCTTCATATTTAGATCTCGTGAGCTGCCGTACATGATTAAGATCATCTTTGTGTAATTCTACATGTTGTGTTAGTTGGGATCCGATGAATATTGGTGTTATGTTAAGTTGATGTGCTGAATATTATCTTATGTTATCTCTATGTTGTTTATGATCTTGCATGCTCTCCGTTGTTAGTAGCTATCTTGGCCAAGTAGATACTAGTAACTCCAAGAGGGGGTATTTATGCTCGATAGTTAGGTTCATGCCTCTATTTAATCTGGGGGAGTGATAGAAACCTCTAAGGTTGTATATGTGCTATTGCCACTAGGGAGAAAACAACATTCTTGTGTCCAAGGATATTCGTTTTGTTTACATTACACACTTTGCTTAATGCAGTTATCTATTGTTCGCAACTTAATACTCATGGGGTGTTCGGACGATATCCCCGTGAGTGGATTATTAGTCATAGATGCAGTTGGATGGCGGTCTATGTATTTTGTTGTAATGCCCAGAGTAAATCTCATAGTGATCCTCGTGATATATGCACGTTATCTTTATTCTATCAATTGCCCAACTGTAATTTGTTTACCCAGCATGTTGTTATTTATCTTATGGAGAGACACCACTAGTGAACTATGGACCCCGGTCCAATTTCCTTTACATTGTTACACCGTTTTACTTTTACTCGCACTGTTTACTTTCTCGCACACTACTACTGTTTTCCTTTCGATACGCTCAATCCTTTGTTTACAGCAAACCGGTGAGATTGACAACCTCATCGTAAGTTGGGAGCAAAGTTCTTGGTTGTGTTGTGTGCAGGTTCCACGTTGTTGCTGGTGCAAAGCAAAGCCCTGGACGAGGCGCCTTATAAATTGTTCGGAGCTGTCGCGAAGCTAGCAGACATCACCTTCTGAAGTTTGGTTTTTTCCTACTGGTTCGATAAACCTCAGTTTCTTACTGAGGGAAAACTTGCTACTGTGCTCATCATACCTTCCTCTTGGGGTTCCCAACTAGGTGGTTATCTGCCCACATCACGCTGTCGTGCTGCTGATCCAATCTATCTCTCCACCATACTTGCTGGACTAAGGAAGGAGACATCGCTGCACCGTACGTGTGCATCTCTCGGAGGCATCGCCACTTGCGGCGTTGGATCGGATCAGATCGCGAGGAGGAGAAGGCTAGTACGACTACATCATCCACGTTCTGTTGAACGTTTCCGCTGTGCGATTTCTTCAAGGGTATAAAGATCTCATCTATCTCTCTCATTGATTACATCTCCTAGATTAGATCTTGGCTTTCTTGTTTGCATCCGTCAGAATTTTTGATTTACTATGCTGTGAAACCCTTCACAAACACATCATCGCGTACCTCCGACGTCAATCAAGATATGTAGGACACATCGCCGGTCCGGAGAGTGCTTTTGAAACCCGAAATCCCACATGTCCGGGAGAGAACCTGTCGGGACGTATGGCTGTGATGGGCTGCCCTAGGTTGGTTGCCTGCCCCTAGGACTTCGTAGATCAAAGCTCTTCAGCATGAAAAATGCCGACGAACAAGAAGCTAAAACTAGGCCAGAAAAGGTTTGTAGATTATTTTTGCGATTTTGCGTTGTTATTCACTCTGCCGTCCCCCCCCCCTTATATGAGGCGGTATGGAGACTTGGATTCACGTACAAAACCCTAGTTTGAATCAAATTGGGGTCTGAGGGTTCGCACTTTTCAAAACTATTCGGTCAAAAGCTTTCCTTTACCTTCCAGACCCTTTTCGGGGCAGTAAATGATCTCGAATCAAATTCATGTAAACAGCAAAGTTGTACTCTACGTCTGCAAATAAGCGGACATCTAGCCCAAAAATTTGCCTACAAAAGAGTATACTTCTCTCTTTTCAATGCATATTTAAGTAGTAAAAAGTGTTTTCTCTCTTATTGCACGGAAATTAAGGCTAATAGCATTTTCTCATTCTTCTACATGCATAGCTTATTGGAGGTGGAGAAATTAAAGAGGGGAGAGATGATGGTTATGACCTTCCCAATGCAAAAAGCTTATTTTTCTTTAAACACCGAACATACACACTTTTGTGATGGAGGGAGTACGGTCTCAAAAATACAAAAAAACTTTTATGTTTACAACTTTTTCGTCTGAGGAGATCCTGATGGCTTATTTGCATTCGCACATAAATAAGTTTGAGATGGGCCTGAGTTGCTTATATTTGACTCTATGGAATTTGTCAGATTTGCGAATCAAAACGGCTTCAAATAGAAAAATTGTAAATAGCAAATTTGTTCTTCTTGAAAAAACTACTTCCTCCGATCCATAATACTCTTCGCTATTGTAAATGTATCAAGATACATTTTAGTAATAGCGTATTAGCGAAGAGTAATATTGGTCGGAGGGAGTAAAAACTTTCATGTTCACCACTTTTCCATGCGACTCTATCTTGACTTTGTATTCTACGTCAAAAGTTGCTAAGTCCATCTAGGTGTTTTCTCGGGTCACCGGACGCCAGAGGACAGATGGTGTCTGTGGTCAGGCGAGGCTCTCACGCCTGGGCGCAGAGATTGTCTGAGCTCAGGCGATGCCGGTACTGAATTCAGTAATTTAGGCTTTGGTATTTTGACTCTTGAAGTTGCATATTAATTCGGATTGTGATGATTCAAAAAGTAAAATTGCTTATCTCGACAAGATGCACAACTTTCATGTTCATAATTTTTTCATTTGAGATTATCTTTAAATGTCCATTTAAGTAAAGAAACGATCAAAGCAAGCGGTTCTTCTGCAATCTGCAACCGTCATTCTCGAGCGGTCGTCGACTTTGCCAAACGCCAAGCAAGTGATTTCGATTCACTGACATATGGGACCGTGATAGGTGGGGTCCATACATCAGGGACTCAAAGTCATTAGGGGCAAATTCAGGTAATCCGAACCGCCTCATGGCTAACAAAATCTTGTTAATGCTAGGCTACATGTACCCTAATGAGTAATTATTTTTCTGTCTGCTCTCTACTACCACTAGTGGAAAAAGAGGCTTCCATCCGCCACTTTTAGTCCCCAAACTTTTTTGGTTGGGACTAAAGGGGGCATTAGTCTCGGTTCATGCCGCTGGGGTACGGCCAGCATCCAATCCCAGATCGTAATGGACCTTTAGTCCCGGTCGTTAACACGGACCGGGACTAAAGGTGTGGCGGGCGGGAACCCCATGGGCGACGGCCTTTAGTCCCGGCCCGTGTTAACGACCGGGACTAAAGGGTGACCTTTAATCCCATCCTTTAACACGGCCCGGGACTAAAGGGCTTCGCCTACAAAATGGAGCTTCTCTTCCCCCGAGCCTGCAGTACAGTAATGGTGGTCGGGAGCTTGGCTTGAGTGGGGAGGTCATGCCCAATTTTTTTATCAAAATTATCCAAGATTTTGAGTTATTTCATCTATCCAAGTAGTTCAAAAGGTTAGCAACTTCACTCTCTCATCTTTAATTGCTAGTTTAGCTCATATAATGCTCTAGATGTGGTGAGATTTGTGGCCTTAATTTGGGAGTAATTATGGGAGTTTATTTGATTTATATGGAATTTGAGCTTAAATTAATTCCTTAGTTTGCACATGTGTAGAGGTGGTGTACTTATATGTTGACCAAAATGAGTATGGAGTAGAAATTTTTCATGCACATATATAGCTCTTTTTATTCTAAAAAAATAGAGGGATTTGTGGAGTAATGTTAGATAGTAATGTGGGAGTAATTATGAGCTTATGTTATTTACAATAATAACTTTTAAGTAGGATTTTTTGCAATAATAACTTGTAAGTATGAGGCATTTTCTTGATTCATTTTCATGCACATATAGCTCTTTTTATGCTAAAAAAATAGAGGGATTTGTGGAGTAATGTTAGAGAGTAATGTGGGAGTATATGTGATTTATATGCAATGTGAGTTCATTCCTTGTATTAATTTGGTTTATTATATACTTACATAATAATGCAGATGAACCAGCAATAGATGTACGGTAGCCGAGTCTCAAGCGAGTTCATTAGGGGCTTGCAGGGTTTCCTCCGTGTGGCTGATGCGAACAAGCGGAATAGTTTTGCTGTCTGTCCATGTAGTGTGTGTAAGAATCAGAAGAATTACTCTTCCTAAAAAACCCTTCACGTGCACCTGCTTCAGCACGGTTTCCCCTCTCTTTTTTGCTTATTGTTCAAATATATGTACCAAATGGAGGCGTTGGCCGGACGCCGACACGGTGAGGGGGTCTTCCCTCACCGTGTCGGCGCCCGGCCAACGCCCCCCTTTTTTTTGCTTATTGTTAAAATATATGTACCAAATGGGGGCGTTGGCCGGACACCGACGCGGTGAGGGAAGACCCCTCACCGCGTCGGCGCCCGGCCAACACCCCTTTTTTGGTTATTGATCAAATATGTGTACTAAAAGGGGGCGTTAGCCGAGCGTCGACGCGGTGGGGGGTCTTCCCCCACCGCGTCGGCACTCGGCTAACGCCCCATTTTTTTGGTTATTGATCAAATATGTGTACTAAAAGGGGGCATTGGCCGAGCGCTGATGTGGTGAGGGGGTCTTCCCCCACCGTGTCGGCGCCCAGCCAACGCCCCCTTTTTTTTGGTTATTAATCAAATATGTGTCACTAACTTGTTTTACCTGTCTTTAGAAGAGACATGGACGGTGAAAATGACCCAAGCCACCCTGAAGAATTCTTATATGGCATTATACGCGGTGAGCATGTATATATGCATCAAGAAGGTGCCGACCGAGAAGACCCCGGAGTAGCTGTCGGAGAAGGTGCCGGCCGAGAAGGTGCCAAAGAAGATGAACGTGAAGAAGATGTTTCGTCGTTTCTTAACCCTTCCGACGAAATGGAGATGGAAACGTTTGATGACGAAGGGCAAACAAACACCGATGCCAAACGGCAATTGCAAACAAACACCGATGGTGAGGTATATAGATTTAGCTTTTGGTGATACGAAGGGAATATGCATATATTTATTAACGACTATTTCTTTTTTCAGCCCTCCGGATCGAGCAAATCGTATTCTAAACGAGGTCCAAGCCAAAAGTTGAATGCGAATCAGA
Source organism: Dactylis glomerata (assembly GCA_007115705.1). Taxonomy (NCBI): domain Eukaryota; kingdom Viridiplantae; phylum Streptophyta; class Magnoliopsida; order Poales; family Poaceae; genus Dactylis; species Dactylis glomerata. Next base: position 587,517 of record QXEO01000536.1, read on the forward strand.
AGCTGAGCATCGATGTAGTATCTCCAGATGGCAAACCGTTGGAGCCAAAGCAGCATGCAACAAAATTTATAAATCAATGTGGAGTGATTGTTAGGGACATGATCCCGATCACGGTTCAAGAATGGAACGAGCCAAAGAAGGCACGTCTTGGAGCTACTTTTGTGAACAAAAGATCCAAGAAAGACCTTTGGAGGAAGCTCATGACAAATTTCATTCTACCTCCGGAGTACTCCAAGATGGATGATGATGGTAATGAAATTCCGGGTGGACGTGAAAGGAGAAGGAGAGTAAAACAGTACGCTCTCAAGAAGATGGCTAAAGCATTCTGGGGCTTCAAGAAAATGTTATACGTGAAGTATATCGCGAAAGAGAAAACTCCAGTATTCGAAGGAGCATACGAGAAGTTGAGACAACAATGGCCTGAATTTGTGGCATTCAAGGCTTCTGAGAGAGCCAATGAAATGTTGGAAAAAAAATAAGGCAAATGCTGAGAAGAAGGCACATCACCATATTTTGGGGCCAGGCGGCTACAAGAGTGCAGTGCCTAAGTGGGAAGCTATGGAGAATGAACTGAGGAATAAAGGAATCACTCTAGGTACAGAGGGATGGCCCGAAAGGGCCAAGCACTGGTGGTACGGACATGGAGGATCGTTAGACCTGGAAACAGGGGAATGTGTTCATCAGAAACAGACCTTTACTCCCACAGCAAAAATTGTTAAGGCAATGGAGGATGCTCAAGCGGGATTGTTCCGTGTCGACCGAGAGAATGACGAGCTAACACACGCCCTCGGGAATCCTGATAACATAGGTCGAACACGAGGCAAAGGCGCCGGTGTTCCATGGAAGGAAGGGTTTTCCCAGCACAAAGATCCGTACGGTTACAAAAGCCATAAGAGAAAGAAGGATCGGGAAGCAGATCGGATCGGCAAGGTGGAACGTGAATTAGCCGACATGAAGAGGATGATGCATCAACTTAGCCAGGGAGGCGGATCTCGGCTGCAGGAAGATCCAGCATTGAATCTTAATAGTCAGCGGAGAAGCAGCGTGGCTTCCACGGAGGTCCCAACTGATGAGCATGATGCACGGGTTATCAATGATGCACCGGGGTCTCGCTACCCCGTGGATGATGTTAGGGAGATGACAAATTGTGAGCTACATCAGCCAATGAAGAACATGACCTTCAAGGTGGCGAGCGGCGACGCTTTACCTTGTCTACCTGAAGCACTCCACCATGGGAACCCGATACCGGCTGGCTATGCTCGTGTCTCGGTGCTTGACATAGTCTCGGGGTTCGAGGACCTAGAGCTTGACTTTGCTACACCTAAAGGGGATGCGAGACTTGGAGATGTCAAGCACCAAATTGTTTTATGGCAAAAGAAATACATCAAGTTTCCAGGCTCAGCGCCAAGGCCACCGACTCCGAGGAATCCAAGTACACCCTCCCCCGGTGAACGTCGTCCACCTACGCCGGCCCCGAGTCCACCTCGGACACCGCGTCAGCCGACGCCACCCCCGAGTCCACCTCGGGCGCCGCGTCAGCCGACGCCGCCCCCTAGTGCACCTCCCGCGCGTCAGCCCACGTCGTCCTCTAGTGCACCTCCCACACGTCAGCCCACATCGTCCTCCAGTGCACCTCCAGCGCGTCAGGCGAAGCCGCCCCCAATACTACTCAGATGGGGAAAAAGCGGAGCAGGGCCACTACAGTTAGTACTACTGATAAGGTAGTACATAAGACCACGAAGATACCAGAGCCATCGCTAAAGCCTCTTCCCAAGATAGCTTATGACCGGACTCCCGAGGAAAATGACGCGATAGTACGCGCCGAAGTGAAGGCCTTTTGGCACCGAAAGTGCCTGAGCCCAAGCCGACATACACCCCGAAACAGAAGACATGGGCTATCGATATGCTTACTGCAGAGCCCCAATATAAGAGAAGTCTGCCATCAGACTATAAACGCGAAATTGAAAGGCAAAGTGACTTGGCCAAGAAGGCAAAAAGAAGTGGGAAACAAATTCCCCAGCTTGGAGAACAGAAGAATCAATCGGTCCCCCCGCTCATAGTCGCCCTCCCCCCCCGATATCCATACGGCCTTCAGAGCCGATTTTGATATGGACCGTGAGTTATTGGACTCCAGAGTAGTAGGAGCTGCAAAACTATTGGGTATAACTATAATGCAGGCCAAAGAGATAGCAGCCGGATTGAATATGTCTCTTCTGGCTTTGTTAGGCCTTGAAGAAGCATCAGTGGGAGAGATAGTAGTGAGATATGTTATGGGGGGGGCCTTTGATCAAGCCTGAGGAGGAAGGCGGTCTATCAACAAATATACGAAATCTGCTCGGTTGGTACAAGACGCACATAGAAAAAAGGGACTTCAAACGTTTTATCAGCGCGGACGTTAGAGAGGAGCATTACTTCAAAAGATACCTGATACATATTCAATTGGACGAATTGTTTCAGTTATTCAATCAGCGCGACCTCAACAAGTCTATCATGAGTTGCTATTGTCTGTAAGTGATTTATATTCAAGTATCTAGCTAAGCTTGTTCATTGCCTGTAATATATTATCTTAATTAACTATATGATTTTTTGTACGCTATTATACAGATTTAAGATGTTCGAATGCAAACAAAAGGGAATCTATGACGTTGGGTTCATTGACCCATATATCATTAATGAAAAGACATTACAAGGTCACCCCAAAGACGTGGAGAATGACCTGTTTAGATTTTTTGCCAAGTAAAGTCTTAAAAGGGAAATTTTATTTCCTTACAACTTCAAGTGAGTGTTTCTATCTTGTACACATTCTTTTTTTCTTACTCGATGTTAAATGTAATTGATGAGTTATGCATGCGTGTCTACAGTTTCCACTAGATTTTGCTAAAGATTCAATTTGACACATCAAGTGTTGAAATCTTGGACTCAATGGATAAGCCCGAAGTTCTGTTTAGCGACATGAAAGCAATGTTGCAGAAGTAATTTCAATCATTACCCGACTATATCAGCTCCTTTCATTAATTTCCTGATATCAAGTATTTAATAACTCATTTGTTCATTTTCTTTGCCCTGCAGCGTTTGGACACGTTTCAGTAGGTCGGTAGTAGGTGAATTCAAAGAACATCTAACTTTTAGAAAGATAAAGGGTTTGCAGCAACCACCGGGGACCAATCTCTGTGGATTCTACGTCTGCGAGTTCATCCGATGGTACACCAGTGAGCGGAGAGCACATTCCACGGACTTTGATGTATGTAAATAATATTCACAGTTTTCTTTTATTATAATCAATTGTGTTGAGTTTCATCCAACTTATATATATCCATATCGATCTTCTTAAAGTTGTATGTGATGCGGGAGAAGCTCCTACCAACCCAACGCATAAAAGCAATTCAAGGGGAGCTGGCTGGATTCATGCTGAGGGAGGTCCTCCGTGAGAAAGGAGAACACTATATGGAGGACGAAGAACGCTATATGTAATTTACTGATCTCCATGTAACTTAGCTTGTTTGAAACTTGTTTGAAAAATAGTTGTACAGAGACTTATTTAAAATTGTTGTATATACAGTCGCAAGACATCGTATAATATTATATATGCATACACCAATATGTAATGTGTATATACTAGTCGTAGAATATGGGTACGGAAACTCGCTTGAAATTAAAGTGAACCCTAATTAACCATAAACCCTAAACCTATAATCTAAAATAGAAATGAAAAAAAACAAAACACTTTAGTCCCAGTTCTTATTACGAACCGGAACTAAAAGTCCCCGATCCGGCGCTCCCAGCCGTGCTCACGTGGACGGCCATTAGTCCCGTTCATTTGCAACCGGGACTAAAGGGTGGAGGGCCTTAATCCCGCTTTGCTAGTCCCGGTTGGGCAACCGGGACTAATGGCAGTTACGGACCAGGATTAATGGCCTTTTTTCCACCAGTGTACTACCAAATTAATTAATGCTTATAGTAATAATAATTCATAAGGTGGGCTGTTTATGAATCAAAATCACATGTTTGGTTAACCGACACGCGCACGGGTAGTGAAAACCACCTCTTGGCCCGTGCACACAAAGCTAGATCTTGTCAAATATATATCTAAGAGATCTAAGCTTACTAGAAATGGAGCTAGAAATGGAGCGCTCTGGTTGCTGCAATATATTGGTTGCTCCAATATGGTTGACCAAGAGTCAGCGATAGCCAATGAGAATTTCAAAATTGCTTCTATGTGTTGTACGCATTGTGTACAAATATTCTCCTTAGTTGTTGTATATTCCAATTATTTTTCTATTAACTAATAAATTGATCCCTAAAGATGATCAGTGCATTTACTTTCACTATGCATGACCTTTCTCTGCTATGATTTAGACATTTCTCTCTAAGTTTCAAGAAATTTAATTTCACACGTAGAGCCAAAGACGTACATAAAAAAATAAACGATAACAACAAAGAACGGTGCGGCAACGCACACAAGGTCCTTCTAGTGCCAACCCATTTGGTATCAAGTGTAATAGTTGATCCACATGAATACGCACGGGTCGAAAACTAGTAACTGATTCCTCAAAGAGTCGAAGGCAAATTTCACCAACAAGCGAGCGAGGCAACGCTAGAGACGTTTAGAGACAAACTGCCGGTTGACATGTCATGCAATCTAGAATTGTCTAATTATTTAAAATTGAAATGGGTTCTTGTACTTTAGAAACCTTTCTCTAAAGTTGTTAGCTAGATATTTAGCGATATTGTAGAAAAGGACACACATATAAGCTGTTTCTTCCACTAGTGTGTTGTATTTTGTTTTCTTATATTTATGGTAAAATCCATTGTTTAAAAAGTAAAAGAGCAAATAAGAAATATGAAATATTTTTGGCAACAAATATAATTTCAACTTAGCACTAAACAATGTACTAGTAATGACATTGCTAATCTTGTTTTTCATAAATGAAAATTATTATTCATAAATTGTAAGAAAGATGTATGAAAACGAAAAATATAGTTAGTGGAAATATTAGTCAAAACTAAGTAAAAAAGCTCAACATAAATCACCACTGATGTGGACTTCCTAAAGGATGAGCTGATGCGGTTGAAGGCCTACATTGCTGATGACAACAACAAGCACATGTGAGGAAATGCGGGAGTAAGTGTCCTTGTAAGTCAGATCAGGGATGCCGCATATGATGCACAAAATGTGATAGAGAGAGCAGGCTCTGTGGCAAGGAGAAACACAATGAAGAAGGGTTTTCTGGGTGCTCTCTCTAGGTATGCTCAAGCCCCCCCATTGATTTGGTAACGTTACACCAAGTCAACGATGAAATTTTGCATGTAAGAAGGAAACTTGCTGAAATATTTGAGAGTGCGGTCAATTTGGGAATCAATGTGGACAACAATGCTCATGTGAGTGGTCATGCAAACGATGAACCTGCAGATAACTACAATCCCATGTACTAGAGTAGCGAGGATGAAATGTTCATAGTTGGTTTTCAAAGTGACTTGCAGGAAACAATAGGCAAAATAGTCCAGGGAGATCAAGGGCTTAGTGTCGTCTCCATTGTCGCCATGGGTGGCTCTGGGAAGACCACCCTTGCAAAAAAGGTATACACGTCACCTTTAGTCAAACAACACTTTGAGACATAGGTTTGGCTGAATATTTCTCAAAAGTACACAGTCCTCGACTTGCTAAAGGAGATTATGCGACAGACTATGAGAGGCAGAGCGGAAAAAATTGACCAAATGCAGGAAAATGAGCTGTGAGAGGAGATCAAGAAGTTCCTATCACAAAAGAGGTATTTTGTGGCCCTTGATGATGTCTGGGAAGACGACCTTTGGGAGCAGATAAACGTAACAATCAAAGTTTTTCCGGATGCAAACAACAGGAGCAGTCCTGTTAACCACACGAAAGAAAAATGTTGCTAACCGTCTTGAAATGCCAGCCAATGTTCATCTCTTAAAGGGTTTGGATGAAGACCAGAGTTGGGAATTATTTAGTAGAAGAGCGTTGCCCCCATACCGAAGATGCACGCTGGCTCAAGTAAGTGACTTTGAGTTTATTGGAAAAAGGCTTGCAAAGAAATGTGAGGGGCTGCCTCTGGCACTTGCAGTACTTGGAAGTTACCTCTCAAACAACCTTACGACACAGGCATGGTCTGATGTGATGTCTTGTTGGTCGTTAACTAGGAAAATGGATATGATGAAATCAATCCTGGCACGTAGTTACTATGGCATTGTCAATCCCTACTTAAGACCTTGCTTGCTTTATCTGGTGGCATTCTCTGAGGATCGTAGCATATCCTTACAAGTTCTAAGCTCCCTTGTATTAGGCCTCGCTGGTTGATCTGTAGGTCACTGTCATAGGGTACACCGTAGGGAAAACGTTGCTTCCTTCTCTTGTTTTGACTTCATTACGTTTGTCTATTTGGTTGAGCTTTTTTGCTGTGGCGCGTGCCTGCGGGTAGGATCGTGGGTTAGTGATGGGCTTTTGTTGACGCGTTTCGTTTAAGAACATCTTTAACGATGCCTCACATATGGATACATGTTGTCTGATTTTATCCGCAAAGCTAAAAATCAGCTTCAACGGTGACCTCCAAACAGAGCGGTCTGTTTTTCTATCCACGGTGCCCCATTTTGGTAGTAAATTTGGGGCTGGTTTAGCGTGTCCATGATGTACTCTTTCTATCTGTTCACATGCATGCAATCCACATGCATGCCAATTAGTAAGGATAGAGCGTGGTCCTACACGACGTGGTCCATAAAATTAATTCTAATCTTTTGCAAATTTAATATTTTTGCTACGCCTAAAGTATAAGTTATTTCCGATTGTAAATTTACATTGTAATAGTATACAATCTTGGCTACATGCAAACATATTTTCAAAAAAAATTGAACATCTTTTATCCAAATTATTTAAAAAAATGGGGCGGCCGTTGGGTGCACTGCCACCCACAAACGGACATCCGTCCGATCTGTCTGCAAGCCACCCGCAGAGGATCAAAGCAGATACATTTGGTGTCCAAAATAGGAGGAACTGTTGGCGATGCCTTGAGGGAAGGATCAGGTGGTCGGTTTGCTACCGCTTTGACTGGGGATTTTATCGGCGTCTTCCTGCAACTATGGTTGTTTTTGGCAGGTGGTCGTCTTGTTCTTCATCACCGGACAAGTTGTGTTGGTGTATAGCTGTTTTAGGCATCCCCGGTGCGCCTGCTATTCTTCGTCGAGGTTGTTGTTCCCCTTCTGGTTTGATTCCTTGACCGCTTTTCTGTAGATTTCTTTTTATCTGATATTGCGTTGCTATCTCCGGTGTGGTAGTTCGCGGGCTGCCATGTAGGATTGTGCATTGCACGTCGTGGATATATGTGGATAGGTTCGACATTAGTTTGGAGTTTTGGTTTACGATCTAGGGCTGGATTTCTTGTGGCGTCGTAGATTTGGGAGCGGATTTCTTTCGGATGAAGGATTCTTGGAATGCACGGCGAGGCGCGGTGGTGATCTTGATGGTACATGCTGACTGTGGTGATGGCGCCAGAAAAAGTGCTGATGCCTAGTGAAAGCAGACGTCCTTGTGCGTGGTGAATGACCAGCCCGTTGGGAACCCCAAGAGGAAGGTATGATGAGTGCAGCGGCAAGTTTTCCCTCAGTTAAGAAACCAAGGTTTAATATCGATCAGGAGAAGGAGAGACAGCGACGACTGAAGGTGTTTGTGGAACCTGCACACACACAGACAAATACTTTGTTCCCAACTTGCGATGAGGTTGTCAATCTCACCGGTTTGCTTGAAACAAAGGTTATGAGTGTATCGAGTGGAAAACAGTAGTAATATGCTAGTAAAGTAAACAGTGCGGGAATAGTAAACAGGTGATTGCAATATGATTAAAATAGGACCGGGGTCCACAGTTCACTAGTGGTGTCTCTCCATAGATAAATAACATGCTGGGTAAACAAATTACAGTTGGGCAATTGATAGAATAAAGATAACGTGATATGTCAAGAAGATCACTATGAGATTCACTCTGGGCATTACAACAAAATACATAGACCGCCATCCAACTGCATCTATGACTAATAATCCACCCCCGGGGATATCATCCGAACACCCTAGAAGTATTAAGTTGCGAACAACAGATAATTGCATTAAGCAAAGTGTGTAATGTAAACAAAGCATATGCCCTCGAGCATATGAATGTTGTTTTCTCCCTAGTAGCAACAGCACATCTACCACCTTAGAGGTTTCTGTCACTCCCCCAGGTGAAATAGAGGCATGAACCCACTATCGAGCATAAATACCCCCTCTTGGAGTCACTAGCAACTACTCGGCCAAGATAGCCACTAACAACGGAGAGCATGCAAGATCATAAACATCATAGAGATAATATAAGATAAAATTTAGTGCAGCAACTTAATCATAAACACCAATATTCATCGGATCCCAACAAACCAACATCATATATAGTATTACATAACGGTGATCTCAATCATGTAGGGCAGCTCATGAGATCTAAACATGAAGCACATGGTGGAGAAGACAACCAACTAGCTACTGCTATGGACCCATAGTCCAAGGTAGACTACTCACTCATCGCTCCGGAGGCAAGCATGGCGATGAAGAAGACCTCCGGTGGCGATTCCCCTCTCCGGCAGGGTGCCGGGAAGAGCTTCTGGACCCTCCCGATCTTCGGGTCGACGGCGGCGGCGGATCGCGATGTATTCTGGAAAACTGATCGGGCCCTTAGGTTTTTCTCGTCAGGGGGTATATGTAGGCGAAAGGGGGCTGTCAGAGGGTGGACCACGTGGCCTCACACGGGGCTGGCGCGGCCAGGGGCTAGGCCGCGCCGCCCCTGTGTGTGGGGGCCTCGTGGCCCCCCTCCGTCAGGTCTTCGGATGTTTGGGAGCTCCCCGATGAAATATGACTTCAGGAACTTGTTTCGTCCAATTCGGAGAATATTTCCTGTGTATCACTTCTGAAACCAAAAACAGCAGAAAACAGGGAACTGGCACTGCGGCACTTCGTTAATAGGTTAGTTCCGGAAAGCGTATAAAAATGCCACTAAGTGTAACGAAACAATAGGCAAATGGTGTAAAACAAAGCATGGAGCATCAAAAATTATAGATACGTTTGAGACGTATCAAGCATCCCCAAGCTTAACTCCTGCTCGTCCTCGAGTAGGTAAGTGATAACAAAAGAATAATTTTTGAGGTGACATGCACCTACACAATCTCTATCATATATGTAAGCATTGATGAGCTGGGATCAATAGAACTTAAAACATGGGCATGAAAGATATAATCATGACAATAAGAACTTAGCAACCATGTTGTAAACATGCAAATGAACACAAACAAAAGATCATGATAATGAAACAATGAAAGTCAAATGTGTGTTCAAATCATAAGGAAAAACATACAAGTGGTTTTCAGCTTGTCCTTCAAAGAGAGCAAAACATAAATGCATATGACACCTCAAAGTTTAAGAGGGCGACTAGATACAAATAATTTAAGAACAAGTAAAACCAACAATATGAGTCAATCAATGAACCTTGGGACAATGCATATCACACTAAGAATGACAACTATGCTCTCTTAATGGTGCATAAAGAAAGAAGGTGGTGACTCAACATAAAAGTAGAAGAAAGGCCCTTCGCAGAGGGAAGCAGTGATTTAAACATGTGCTAGAGCTTTTCATTTGTAAAATAGAGAGAAAAATTGATTTTGAGAGGTGGTTGTCTTTGTCAACGACTGGCAATGGGGTTCTTACTATCTTCCATACAAAAATAAAGCAAGTTTTTGAGAGAGAGATTGGCACCTTTGTGCTCTTTTTATAAAACTTGGCACTCCTCCCCACCTTTTCCTTTCACATACCATGGCTAACCGATTCCATCGGGTGCCCACCAACATTCACATTCTTGGAGGAGTGCCTTTTTTCTTTTTTTTTCTTTTTTTTTCTTTTTGGAATAAACAATATGGAAGATAGCAAATCCGACCACTATGTCCCCATGAGCTGAAAACAGTGTCACAAAACGAGAAGTATTTTGAAGGTTTTTGAAAGGTAGCACACGAAAATTTTACTTTGGAATGGCTTACAAATACCATGCATAGGAATTTATAGTGGACACAATGGCAAACTTGGCTTTTAGGAGTTGGATGCACGAGTAGAGCTCATACTCAGTACAAGGTGAGGGCTAGCAAAAGACTGGGAGCGACCAACTAAGAGAGCAATAATGGCCATAATCATGCAAAGCGACAAAGCGACATTAAAAGAAGCATACGATGGCATCAAAAGTCAAAAACTAAATGATCATGAAGGCTAATGGCGACTTTGGAAGAGTCTAACATGTGTGAGCATGCGCCAAGTCAACCCAAATAAAGCATCAAGGAGAAAACCAAAATAATGCTTCCATAATAAAAACAACGCATGATTTTTTCAAAGGCTCATTAAGCAATCTCAGTTATTTGAGACAAGTCATGCTACAGCAAAACCACTAAGCATACTATCAAAAATACATCAAGCATGACATGAAAAAGCCTAAGCCGCAGTCTACACAAGCTCCTTCTTGTACCACTATTTTGCACAAAGCTTTTTCTCTTTTCCAACACCATTTGAAACTTTTATAAAACAACCTCTTGTGATGAAAACCAATAAAGTTCAGAGGCAAAAATACACCTTGATGAAAAGATATGACAAAATCTGAATGCATATCAAGGCGAAAACGAAAACCAAAAGCAGTAGCAGAAAAACTAGAATGCTCGATTAATAAGAGTGAAAACTAGAGCATTCTTTGCAAATGAAAACTAGTACATCTCCTCCAAAGGAAATTTGTTGGGGTCCAACCATTTATTGCAGCAAACAAACAAACTAAGCAAACTAAGAAAACTAAAACAACTGACGCTCCAAGAAAAACACATAGTGCATGAAGCAATAAAAATATAGTGTCTTGAAAGGTGACCTGATTTTTGCCGATGAAGAAGGGGTGCCTCGGGGCATCCCCAAGCTTTGACGCTTGTACTTCTTGGATATTTCTTGGGGTGCTGGGCATCCCCAAGCTTGAGCTTTTGTCCATTCTTCAACTCATCTCATCATTCTCCAATCCCTACACTTGAAAACTTCCTTCATACAAAACTAAACACAATTCTATTAGCAACATTAGTGTAAGCATAAAATATATTCAATCTCTTTAAGCTTCAGGTTTCAACCCAAAACTACCACATATAAAGTATATACTACTGTAGCAACTTCCACAAGAGTTCCATGATAAAAAAGAACTCAAAAGAAAGCGATAAAGTGGCAAAAACAAATATTGGCAGAAATCTGTCAAAACTGGACAGCTGATAATGGACGAATTTTTGAGGGATTTTCCGTTGCTCAAATCAAAAAGTGTTCAGCTAAGAAAAGTTTGGATATAACCTGGGGCATAAGCACAAGAAATCGCAGGTCCAAAAGATAAACAGAGAATTTTCACGAATTTTTACGGCGCAACACCGAAAACAGTTTCAGGACAGCAATAACCCCAAATCTTTACCTCACTCAAATTAGAGGCTTCTCTTGGCACAAAAACGAAATAAACAAGATAAAGAGCGGTCATTACAGTAGTAATGACTTCCAAGACTCAAATAAAAGAAAAAGTACTGAAAGTAAACAATGGGTTATCTCCCAAGAGTGCTTTTCTTTAACGCCTTTGAGCTAGGCGCAGAAAATTGCGAATCAAGTAATATCAAGTGATGAAGCATCAAGATCATAATTTGCTCTAAGAATAGAGTCAAAAAGTAATTTCTTTCTTTTCCTAGGGAAGTGTTCCATACCTTTCTTTAGTGGGAATTGATACTTGATAGTGCCTTCCCTCATATCAATGATAGCACCTACAGTTCGAAGAAAGGGTCTTCCCAAAATAATAGGACATGAAGCATGGCATTCAACGTCCATAACAAGAAAATCAATGGGAACAAGGTTATTGTTAACCATAATAAGAACATCATTAATCCTTCCCAAAGGTTTCTTCTTAGCAACATCAGCAATAGGAACATCAAAATAACATTTTTCAAGTGGTGGTAAATCAAGCATGTCATAAATCTTTCTAGGCATGATAGAAATACTAGCACCTAGATCACATAAAGCATGGCAATCATAACCATTAACATGCATATCAATGATGGGTTCCCAACCATCTTCTAACTTCTTGGGAACAGAAGCTTTTTGCTTCAACTTTTCATCCCTAATCTTTATGAGAGCATTGGTGATATGCTTAGTAAAAGCAATATTTAAAGAACTAGCATTGGGAGTCAAAGCAAGCTTTTGCAAGAACAAAATAACTTCAGATATATTGCAGCCATCAACATCAAAATCATTAAAGGAAATAGAGCTATCATCTCCCACACTCCGAAAAATTTCAGCACTCTTTTGAGAAAAAGTTTTGGCAGTTTTAGGCTTTTTAGCACAAGGAGTGGGAGTTTTCTCTACACCAATCAAAGTAAGAGGGTTGCTATCAGTAGGAGCAACATCATTAGAGGTAGTAAT